>OY979704.1:61882419-62566419 GCA_963855925.1 Inga laurina | reverse complement strand
GTACAATTAACCATATCGAAGAAGTATATTAAATTCTTGATTGCTTAGCTGTGATTTAGTTTGAAAATATGCTTCAAGAGTGAAAATATAAACTAACGACCATAATCATCATTATTGACATCTTCTTTGATAGGTTGCAATAAATAATGGTAGCGTTGAATCTGAACAACTCATGTGTGAGCTTCATTCTGTTACTACAAACACCAAAACGACACTAAGTTACGATCACAATTACTCACAAGTTCAAAGTTCGCCAACTCCTCCTGAAGTATTTAGCCATTCTCAGCAACTCAATCACCAATTATCAAGTCCTATTGTAGTTGAACCAAGAAGATCACAAGAAAATTCTCAAGATCAAGAGCATCGAGAATTAATGTAACAATGCCCAGCAGGTAAATGATCCTAATTAATTAAGCCCCTTGATGTTTAATTAAACATATTCAATAACAGTAATATGGATCTCCAAGGGTCTCAGATTTGAAATGTTTGTATATGTATTAGAGGGAAAAAATGAAAATGAACGTCTCTTCAAGAATGGTTCTTTAGCAGTGTAATGCTCAAACGTTACATTGATATGTTAGGAGAATTGGATCACTGGATGAATTGAGAATTAACTGGTTTCATAGATCCTTAATAGCTTTTACTTCATGCCTCTTTTACTTATCTTTCTGTTTAAATATTTTAATCTGTTCGATTTATACATTCTTCTATTTGATGCAGAGTGGAATGGAGAGTAATGCCCCCATATCACAAGATCTTCCATCATCAGTGAATTCTGAAGCACGTGTTACTAATGAATTGGGCAGTCCTTATTCACAAATAGATTTTTCATCATCAGCAAATTAAGATTATGACTATTTGGCCGATAATGCCCCACACATTGAACAAATAAGATCTCAAGAAAATTCTCAGGAAGAGCATCAACATTATTGTGATACCCACCAGGTAATTAATCCGTTCTCCTAATTAAGCTCTTGATGTTTAATTAAACATATCTAAAGAAGAAGAGCTTGTGGCTGTGCTTTGTTTTGATAAGTGCACTGAGATGTTCATTTTCATCTTCTTCTTCTTCTTGATAGGTTTCCATAGATAATAATGGTAGCGTTGAATCTGAGCATCTCATGTCTGAGCCTGGTTCTGTAATTACAGACACCAAAACAACACAAACTTACGAAAACCACAAATACTCACAAGTTCAAACTTGGCCAGCCCCTCCTGAAATATTTGGCCACTTATCAAATCCCACGTATGAGAGGTTCCTTTTTAAAGATCCTATTGTCGTTCAACCAAGGAGATCACCAGAACGTTATCAAAAAGAGGATCCAGTCTATAGTATTGCCCGTCAGGTAAATGATCCAAATTAATTAAGCTCTTGTTGTTTAATTAAACATATCTTAATATCTGTGGCAGCGCCGACGGCCTCCACCTTGTGGCCAACACCTAGATTTACCACGTGTCGCAACCTCTTTTTTTTCTAGAAATGCAACTCAACTTGACCTCCTTTGATTCAAACTCACGACCTCATTCGTACGCGTGCGATGCCTTATAGGATGAGCTCAACTGCTTTGGTGTTCTATAATTACACAATTATATATATATAATCTTATTATACATAATCAGTTATTTATAAATGTATATTTGTTTCTTATATATATGTAATAATAATATAAAATAATTTTATACATTCTTATAATTTTTAATATAAATTAACTTCAATTTAAAAAAATGTACATCTTAAATAAATTTCATATGACTATATTTTTGTGTAATTTATAAAATTAATTTTTTATTAATATTAATTAATAAATAATAAATAATTATTAACTAATATTTTTTAATAATATTAATTAATAACTAATAAATTTTATTTTTTATAAATAAATTTTAATATGACCATTTTGCCCCTACAAAGACCAAAACCTATGATTGAAAATTAAAAAGATTTTATAAATTAGATAAAAAATAAATTTAAATTAAATTAAAAATACTAATTAATAACTAATAAATTTTATACAAATAATTTTTTAAAATTAAATTTAATTAAAAATAATTATTAATTAAAAATAATAATTTTTAAAATTTGCCAAGGAATTGAATTCTGTAGGAAATTGTAAGGAAACTTCTAATAGAATTCTTTTCCGTCAGAAATTCTCTTACAATTTCCGATGGAACTGCAAATTTCCGACAGAAATTCCGTCAGAAATTCCGTGACAAAAGGAGGAATTTTCCATGGAATATTTTCCGTGGTGGAAATTCCGTTGGAAAATTTTCTGATAGAATTTGCCCCGTGACAAATTTCATCAAAAATTTCATGTTTTTTTGTATTGTACACTTAATAATGTAATGGAGGAGGTAGGAATAAGAGATGCCCAAGATAAAGTAATGGTTTTCATAACGTTCGAGCGCTTATTGGTTGGTTAAAAGAGACCGAATCCTCACCTACATAGTCACATATTCGAACGACACGCATGAGAGATGAGAGAGAATAAAAAAGATAATGAGTTATTCTAAAGATTGATGTCTTTCATGAGAATGAGTAGTTAATGGACGGAATCTTTTCCTTATCTTTTTTCACCCCAAATACTTCTTGCCACATCCTCACTATTGAATTGAAGATTGAATTGTTGGGATTCAATATTTTAAAAAACCCTTAATATTTTTTTTTTATCTTCAGGCAATCAAGAGTTATAAATTGTCCAAATCAAATTTTTAACATTTTATTTTTTTATTTTTATATAAAATTATAATATACTTTTTTAAAAAATATTATGTCTTAACAGAATTTAGCAAGAGAAAAATTTTGTGGCTAATTTAATTTTAGGGACGAAATTTCATTTCTCACTAATTCACCTTTTTTATAGAGACGAGTGTGATCCCTCTAATTTCTGCTTCATCATTGATGCATGATTTGATGGAGCCCATTCGGTGGAAGACCATCGCTTCTTTACTAATCATTGATGTTAAGTAAGTCATAAATTAATTGATATTTACCATAACAAACAAAGTATTAAAAACTTGTTCTCGCTAGTTTCACGTTTTTCTCATCGAATTTGACTAATAGGTCCTTGGTTTGAGTGAATAACAACAAACTCATTTAAGTATTTCTACTGTACTATGCAAATGATGTTCATCCATAACAGGCAAGACATTAACAATTAGTTTCACCAAATTTTTCACATCTCTGAAAAAAAGTAATTGGTCCCTTGTTTCAGTGAATATCGAATCATTAGATATTCATCACAACACAAAAAGTATTCACCATAATAGATAATGCATTTACAACTTGGGCAAGTTAATTTTGTGGGAGAAGTGTAAAACTTCATGGAACAAGTGTATATTAATGCTTAATCTGTTATGATGAATACCATTTACATTAACTAATTATAGTGAATATCTAATGAGTTCATTCGTATTTAAAATTTTCACTTAAACCAGGGCCCAATTAAATTTGTGGGAGAAGTGTGAAGCTTTATAGAACATGTTAACGTCTTATCTATCACCGTGAATACCATTTGTGTTGTAGTGATATTTAACGAGTTGTTATTCATTTAAAGTAGGGACTAAAGCCAGTAATATGGACTCAACCCGTGAGCTCGTAGGTTAGGGCAAGGTTGAAGTTGGAAAAATCCTAGCCCACAAAAGTGCAAACCTATGCCCATAGTTTTGCAGGTTGGCCCACACAATTTTTTTACATATGATAATGTCACAAAACCTACAAGTTTCACACTCTCACCTTAATACCTTCGAATCCTAGAGAGAAAAAATCTCTGCCTCTTTCCTCCTTTAAACCTAATTATTGTATTTTGATTGCTTGAGAATAATTTAATACTTTTTGTTTGTAAATTTTAACAAATTAGATAGCTTTATCTCTTGAATTTAGAATTATGTTTTTGAATTCTTACAAGTCAAATAGTTGATACTAGGAAGGCAAATTTGATAACTTATATATATGTACCTGAGACTTTTGACCATCTTAAGAAAATATGTTTTTTTTTAAAATGCAAGCGCGCGAGCTGACCCACCAACACTATAGGGGGTTAGGGTTGGGAAATCCCAGCTAGTAAAAGTGCGGGCAGCACAAGCCCACGGTTTGAGGCTGACCCTCATTTCCAGTTGTACTAGGGACCTATTAAATTTAGTGGGAGAAGGATAAAACTTGTTGGAATAAATTGTTAATTTTTTTTGCCAACTTTAACAAATTGTCAATAGTTTATCTATTATGGTTAAAGCAATTTACAATTTAGTCAATGTGATGTTTAACGAGTAGTTGTTACTTGTTACTCATTCGAACTAGCGGCCTATTAAATTTAGTGGGAGAATGATAAAACTTGCTGAAACAAATTGTTAATACTTCATCTATTATGGTGAACGTCATTTATAATGTAGTCAATATTTTTTTTAATTAAACGTCAGACACTAACGACTTAAGGTTATAAGTAAAATCAAATACGCTACCTCTCATTTATATGAGAACTCTCATACTATTAGATTATAAAGTCATTGGCGCAATGTAGTCAATATGTTCATGTAATTTAACAATATTCTCAAATTTCACATTAGATTGGGATTTTCAGGATTTTGTCAAGAATGGATTTATTTGTCTCTTTTGCCTAGTTCATAGGCCACACTTGTAAATCATGAATCATAAATATGAGATGAACATAAGGTCTGCATTCGGTGCTCATTGCAGGGATCACTGCTCCCGGGAAACATAAACTCTAGCTCTATGTAATACATTGCCACAAAGCAAACTTGGATAAGATCAAGAGCTGAAGGGCAAAAAAAAACGTAGTCCTTTTTTTTTGAATTACAATGACTAGATAAAACTCTGGAGTGCAAACAGCCAAAGCCTAGGCTATGTTACAAGAGAATGAAACCAAATGTTTGCTCATATCAGCCAACATTTGGGTCGAACAGAAATTTGGGGGGTATTGCATAAGGGTTAGATCACTGTTCGAGTTCAGAGCCATTTTGGCCAGGTAATCAGCGCATCGAAGGGATTCTCTGTGGGAATGATGTATCTCTAAGTCCCAGTCCCTATAAATGAACTCCCTAACTTCATCAATCACATCATGTAGTGGATGGAAATGACCAGTTGGTTAAAGTAGCAATTAAAGAGCCTCCGTTGAGTCCGAGAATAACTGAATGTTTGCAAATTTTAAAGATTTGTAAAGTTTTAGACCAATTTGGATAGCTCAAACCTCCACAGCTGTTGAGCCGAATGAAATGCCAATATTCTGTTGGAACCCGCAGATCCAATGTCCTGAACTGTCGCAAATCACACCTCCTACTGCAGAATTTCTGTGCTTATCTACTGCAGCATCGACGTCGATCCGGATGAAACCATCAGGTGGGGCGATCCATCTTTCCGAGATTCTATCTGGTACTTTGAAAATCTTATGCCTTAGTTGACCTTCCACGATTCCTTCATGAAGGAAATGGATGCCTCTGTGAAGAATTTGTTGTGGCCGGTCACTAGATCCTTGAAAGGCTCTTTTACACCTATTTTTCCAGATTAGCCAGCAGAGTGAACTGAAGACTCTTAGCCAAGGCCACTTGATCACTAAACGATCGCCAGGTGAATGTTGTATGTTCCATCTGAGCCAAACCTGCAAATTACCAGAGAAGAAAGCAGAACAGTATAAAGGGTTAATACAAGAAAGCCACACACTGCTTGCAGACTCACAGTCTCTCATGATATAAATTGGTGTTTCCTCACAAGAGCACTCGAAAGGACACAAAGAGTTTATTCTCACATCTCTCTTCGCTCGGACAGAATTTGTAGGTATTCTCTCTTGAAGCAATTGCCACATGAAGTATTTGACTTTCTCTGGAAGAGGCCATCTCTAGATACGTTGCCAGATAGGATTTGGAGGATCCGAAAGTGATGTATAGATCATAGAGTATGCAGATTTTACACTTAAATTCCCATCCGGTGATTTCCTCCACCAAACTGTGTCATTCCCCGAAAGTGACGGAGGATTCATTTCCCGAATCTTTTCAATTACCCACCTAGGCAGGAACAAACCCCACTTGTTCAAATCCCATCTTCCATCAGGGCCAACGAAGTGGCTAACCCTTTCATCCGGGTCAAGTAATTCATGATTCCGATCTACATAGTGCATTAGCGGCTAGTCGAGGGTGGTTCATAGATCCCACCAGGCATTTGTTGAATTCCCGCTACGAAGTCTACTACCAACAGCTCTCCTAAAGGAATCCCAAACAGAGGTAATTGCACTCCACACCGATGATTGGTTCCTTTTCCTTTCCACACTGGGAAAGTTGCCATTTCCACAGTTATATTTTGATCTAAGTACTTGCACCCATAAGGCATTGGCCCTGATGATTAGATTCCAGCATAATTTCATAATGAGAGCTTGATTATGACTAGATAAATCTCTAATGCCCAGACCACCCTCTTTCTTGTCCATTTTGATTCTTTCCTAAGCCACAAGGTGCATTTTCCTGCCCTCACGACCCTTGTTCAAGAAGAAATTTCTATTCGTCTTGTCAAGGTCCTGCAGCACCCCTTTAGGAAGCATGATGGTTTGCATCTGATAGGATGAAAGAGTCGAGAGAACAGAGTTAATCAGGACAGATCTCCCAGCCATACTCAAATATTTCCCCTTCCAGCTAGAAAGTTTCTTTTGCACTCTAGAAAGGAGAGGCGCATAAGTACGCTTGGTAACCCTCTTGTGAAGCAAAGGAACTCCTAAGTACTTACCTAGATCGGCAGAAATACCAATACCCAAGGATTGGCCCAACTCTACGGTGGTGTGGAAATGGACATTGCGCGAGACAAAGTATTTTGATTTTTGAAGGCTGATTCGATGACCCGACACACTACAGAAATAAGCCATCAAGTCTCTTATCAACTCCATCTGGCTTGACGATGCCTCGCTGAAAAGAAGAAGGTCATCAGCAAAGAAAATGTGCGATAGCTTAGGGCCTGACTGGCTAAGCTTAAGCGGCTTCTATCTTCCTTCTTCCACTTCCCGATTGATCAATTGGCTAAGTCTTTCCATGCAGAGGATGAAAAAGTAGGGACTCAAAGGATCACCTTGTCTGACCCCTCTGGTTAGATGAAAAGAATTTGATGGAGATCCATTCCAAACGACTCTCATAGAACTGGAGGAGACGCACGACATCAAAAGCATCACAAAATGGCCACTAAGGCCTAGAGAATGAAGGTTAAATTTCAGAAAATCCCAGTCCAGGCGATCAAACGCTTTTTCCATATCCACCTTGATAGCGACATAGCCTTTCTTCCTTCTAGTAGATCTCATGGAGTGAATAGCTTCCTGCGCCAAGATGATATTATCGTAGCTTTGCCTGCCTCTGATGAAGCTACACTGAGTAGGATGGATCAGGTAATCTATAACAGGACGCAATCTATTTGCGAGCACCTTACTCAGGATTTTGTAACTCATGTTACAAAGCGAGATAGAACGGAAATCCTTGATAGATGAAGGGTTCTCCACCTTTGGGATCAGAATGATGTGAGTCTGATTTATATCCTTGACTCTGTCTGGATCTCTAAAGATGGAAACAATGAGATCACAGATCTTCGGTCCCACAACCTCCCACTGAGATTGGAAGAAATAAGGTTGTAAACCATCAGGCCCCGGTGCTTTGAACGCACCTATTTCAAAAGCGGCATTTTTTATTTCAACTGTAGACACATCTTTCTGTATGGATGAAAGTTGCAAGTCGTTTAGAGCATGGTTGACATGCTTCATTAAACTCTTCCTGGGAAATTTCCATAGAAGGATATATGTTCATAAGTTCTAAAGTCTCCTGTAAGGTCTCAGGGATTTTCCATGATTGGCTTTGCAAATCCGCAGTTAAAGTGTCCTCCTCAGAAGCGGAAAGCCCATGAGCAATCCCATTAAAAACAAATGAGCTACGCCCTAACAGAGAATCTTTATATGAGGTCAGATTTGGGGACGCCAGGGGCCGTGGATATTCTTGTGAGTCACATGCCCTATTGCCCCTTGGAGCGTTTGCCAAGTGGGTTGGCCCTTATGGGGGTAGCGGCCGATCATTGATCGGATGGGGTGTGACAGTGATCACCTATTCAACTGCTACGTGAATGAGCTGGGCTTGAATTGGATGCGACTGCCCATCCACTTCAAGACGTGGAAGAATGCTCCCCAGACATCGAAGGATCTAGCACAGGATGACGCTATAAAGGTAATTAATTGTATTTAATTATATTATATCATTTATAATTAATTAATTAATTAATTAATTGTATTTAATTATTATTTATTCAATTATGTTATAGGATAGGTTTTCCGTCCGAGAAACAGGAAGAGGTGCACAATGATGAAGATGGGGGATGGCTGGAAGAACAAGAGGAATCGTCTCTTCCACATCATGAATAAGGATGGGACGATACCTCTGCAACAGCTGATCGAGAACAAGCCTGGTGGTGTCCCACCTAATGACTAGGCAAGTTTGTCCAGTATAGGAGAAACCCAGAAGGATAAGTAATTTTTTTAAAATTATATATTTTTTAATAATTTTAATGTTTTGTTTTTTATGCAGGCTCTTTCTTAGAGAAACACCAGGAGTCGAGGGTAGCAGAGGATCCATCACACGGCAAGATCGAAGACATTTGTTGTCACTTATGGCGAACTGGTAATTTTTTACAATGTCAATTAATTTTAGCTTTATATCATAAATTTATTGTTTTATTGTTTATAATACAAATTTATTGTTTTAATTCTTTTAGGAGAAGAAGGCTAAGCAGGAGAACCACCAAACGGACTACGGGGAGTTATTCACCGTCACCTATAGAAACCGGGACAAGACTGCGACCTCTCAACAGGAAAAAGAGGCCATTGTAAGATAATTTATTATTTTATTGTTTATAATACAATTTATTGTTAATAATAATCATTTATTGTTTCATAAAATGGCAGGAGCAGATTTAGCTATCGCAGACTGAGCTGCTGCTACTACAAGATATAATTTTACTATCCCAAAGGATGTCTATTTTTCAAAAAGAGAATTAAAAAATAAAGGCGGTGGCCTTTTTATAATTCTGGTGGGAATTGGGTATTTTCAGGCATCCCAACTTTGAATTGCGATGCCTAAAGTTTAATTTTAGGCATCCCAATTTCAAAGGTACGTTGAAAACAGGGTTGTTGGAGCCAAGAGCCCTGCTATTAGCGCCCCTTAAAGATTTGGGACACCCTTTAGGCATCCTCTTTCAAAGTGGGACCCCTAAAAGAGTACCTTTAGGTGTCCCCAATCAAATTAGGACTCCTAAAGGTCCCAATTTGATTGGGGACGTCTAAAGAGAGGCATTCCTAATGCATGTGGCCTGGGTTCAGTCACAGCCTCCAAAGTCCAACTAGCTCCTCCTCTCATCACTTCTTTCTCTCCTTCTTTCTCCATCTTCTTTCTTCTTGGTCTGTTTTTCTCCAAAGAGTGCCTAGACTTTCTCTCTTCTTTCTCTATCTTACACTCTCTTTCATTACTCTCTTTCATGCATCTTTCTCTATCATAGCTACTAAGAGCTCCTCCCACTGAGGTAGCCAATCAAGGAAGGGATAAGTAGGCCATAACCGCTCCTGCGCTTGCAAGAGGAAGAGAAGAGCTCTCTTCATCACTCTCATTCTCTTTCTTTCACCATCATTTCTCCCTCACTCTCACTACCATCATCCTCCCTTTCACCACCGTAGGTCATCTCCCACCTTTACATCGTCGGCCACATATTAGCTTGAGAGTGAACTTTTCTTTCATTTAGAGAACGACACTAAGTTAGTAAAGAACTTGGAATCACTAAAGTTCTGCTTTGTTCTTTTCAAGAGGATTTCAATTTTGATAAGAGAAGTGGAATAAATTCTCCTTCTCAGCCTCCCAAAGCACTTAGCTGAGAAGCTACTTAAAAGAAAGTCTCACTCAGGTTTGACTCTTCTTTTTCTGTTCTTTGAATTTAAAAATTGATCGGTCCAATGCTGGAAACTGTGGAACAATAGAAATGCTTGTCATTTTGCTAATGAACTCTTGTCTCCATATTGTATTCTTTCGTATGTAGTCTCTTTAGCTTCTCATATTTCCTCAACAGAGGAAATTCTTTGCCCCTTGTAAGAACCGCACCTGCCTGGCTACTATCTTTGATGCCATTAGTGTAACTTTTGTAATTTGTAAATTTTGTTAATACATATTCCTTTCACTCGAAAAAAAATTTGATTGGTCCAAATTGAAGGTTGTGACTTATGACTTGTGGCTGTGAGTATAATATTTGAGTTGCTTAAAATGAAACATGGGATCGCCAATGGCTTATGAGTTGCTTAAAAATATTTTCTGTTCTTTGACTTGTGACTGTGATTTGTGAGTTGGTTAAAATTGTGTTTGCATGTAAGGGGCGTGCTTCTCATTAAATTGGAGAACTAAACTACATTATTCAAGGATTATGGATATTATTACATACTCATGAGTTATGAATTTTATAATATATTAAAAAATGTATAGTTATTATCAATTATAGTCAAAATACTATGTGTTACACATAATTTGAGAAATAGCTTATAATGTTTATGTTTTTTAAAGAATATTACTTGTTAGAATTTTTAAAATACACTGCTATAGTAGGTAGTATGAGTTTGTTACATTTTGGCTAAAAAATAATTTCTTACTTTGCATAAATTTAGTAATAAATTTTCAACTAATAGCAATTTCAACATAGGAAAAAAATAGTTATATGCATTTTATACTACAATTCTGAGTTTATGACACAAATTTTGTTTTAAACCTTTAACTTTGTAAATATAACCTTTTTTATGATATATAACTACGCATTTAAAATTAAAAAAAAATGTAATATGCAAAATATCTTAGTAAATTAAAGTTGTAGTTTTTAACTATGCATCCGGCCATTGTAGTTTTTTCTATCACTTGATAAATTAAAGCTGTTATTTGTTTAATTATTATTGTTTCATTTTTTTCTTTTTAATTTCAAGTGAAAAGCATGTATGTAATTTGACTTCAAAGTTTCATTCCTTTAATGAAATTGTTGGATTAAATTGTTGTTATTGTCTTGAATTGCCTCAATTAGTTAGTTTTGTTTAAATTAAACTGAAATGGTTTGTTATTGAAATTTTGGGATGTCTCACTTTTAAAGGGAAATGCTACCAAAATTTTTTAAAAAAATATTAGTAAAAGGCAATCTCATCGTTGACAATTGTTCTAAACTTGAGTGTTGTTAGGAATAGCTAAGGTGGTAATAAAATGGATCATAGCTGGATGAATACTTTGAGAACTAGTGAAGAATATGAGAATGGGGTGGAAGAGTTTATTGAATTTTCTAGAAGTAATGCTCCTACAAGAAATGAGATGTATTATTATCTTTATGTCAATTATTTAAATGAGAGTCGACAAGATATTGGTGTTATAAGAGATCACCTACTTCGTGATGGAATAAATCTTCAATACACAAGGTGGATATGGCATGGTGAGGAAGTAATTGATTGTCCACTGCACAAGAAGGAAGTTGTAGATGTCATAAATGAAGATAGAATGGAGAAAATAATTCACAATGTTGAGGTAGGATCCTTTGTGCAATCACATGAATATGACAGTCTGCGGAGTGATGCAGAGACATCATTGTACCCTAGGAGTAAGTACACACATTTGACAGGAACATTGCATCTGGTCAACTTAAAGGCAACTTGTGGGTAGACCGATAGTAGTTTTACATTGCTGCTTGAATTGTTCTATGATATGTTTCTAGACGATAATGTACTTCCAAATCGGAAGAAATAACTACTACTGTTAGAGGCCAAAAGATACTTATCTCACCTTCTAGGATCAATCTGTGGTTAGGAATATAGAACCCACCAGATGACATTTACTCCAAACTTGATTCAAACCAAATTTTCTCTGTTCTTAAACCTGGTGAGCTTGTAGGCCCTTTGAACTTCAAACCTAGTGACATGTGTGATCATCACAGGGTTCTATGGTATATCTACTCTAGATCCCTTGTGAACAAGGCCAACAATGATACCCACTTTTCTGATAGGGACTATAGATGGTTTGCTTCCTTACTCCTAAAGGAACAAAAGGATTTGGGGGAGTACCTATTTTCTGAGATGATGAGATACAGAGTATATGGGAAAGCCACTACACCAATGCCATATCCTCATATTGGTTCACTGATCCTGAAGAAAAATAAGATATGGTATTTGGAGAGCAAAGAGCATATTAAGAGAGTTACTCCAGTTGGGAGAAATCAAATTGGGAAGCTCAACATTGAAATTCCTCTCAAGGGTCCTCTAGAGTCTGGGTCTAAGAAGAAGAAAAAGACGGAGACTGAGACGAGTAAAATGGATGACACTCAGTCTTTGGCTCCAACTGCCACTACCTCTTCACCCTCTTTCCTCAATGCCACACTTCAACATTTCATGGAGAACATGCTAGGAGGATTTCACGTAGATATTGCCAACACCAATGCTGAGCTAATAACTCACATGAATGGCAAGATGGCTAAGTTGGTTGAGAGGATGGATAAGAGGTACGAAGAGTTGCTAGCTGAGCAACGTCCCTAGGGTGAGACCTTAAGGTTGATCTTAGCAAGGCTGGACTCTTTGGGTCTTGGACCTTCTGTTGGTCCATCATCATCTGCACCTGAGCCATTTTCATCTCCAGAGCATATACCATCTCCAGAGCATATACCACCACCTCCAGAGAACATCCCATCTGATCTTTATCATACTGAGGTTGAGCCACCTATCCCTCCAGTCTCTAGTCCACTTGAGCCAAGACCCAAAGATATCCTATGCTCAGTGGATAACCCTGAAACTAATGAGACCATCCATATTATCATAGAGGATTTACCACCAAAACCTCAGCCTGAACCCTCTCCTACACCTATTCTATTTCCTACCCATACAGAGGAAATCTCTCCCTCATCCTCTGATCATCATACTCCAGGTGCTACTGAAGAGGTTGAGACCATCACTATGATTGTCTATCAGCCCTCTCCTGTTCCTCCAAAAGATGACATTCATATCCCTCCAATCAATCTTCCTAAACCAGAATCTTCCAGCTCCTCGTCTTTTGATTCTTCTGATTCAGATGTTTCTTTTGTTCTTCCTGTGAAACCTATTTCTATGGTCAACCCTTCCAATCCTCCCCTTGATTGATGAAGACAAAAAGGAGGAGAAGAGCTTGAGTGTGTGATTTTGTGGACTTTCTGAGTTTCTTTTTCATTTTGGGTATATGGGTGTATATGGGGATTTAGGGAGCTTTTCAATTTATAACTTTTCATCTTGTAATGCAATTTTTAAGTTCAAAGCAAGCTTCCTTAAATTATGATTTCATTTCAAGTCCATTTTAGCCTTTAAATTATAATATATTGTTGGACTAATGAAGTTTATTATGTATGCAAGGTGAATATGTTATGTTTTCAACATTTTCCAAAACACTTTGAATTTACACTTAACAAGTTATTTCAAAAAGTTTTTTCAAAGTTACAATTGATTTCAAGAAGTGTTTATTTGAAATGAATTTCAAAAAACTTTGTTCAAAATCACCAAGTTTTGTTATCATCAAAAAGGGGGAGAATGTTATATCTCTCATGTTTTGATGATAACAAAGGATGATATGAAAAAGATTTGATAAACAAATAAGTTTGAACAAAGTAATAACAAGGTAAAACATCACTTGAAGTAAGCATTGGAGTATTGAAGAAAGGCCAAGAGAAAAAGCTAAGAAATTTCATCACTGGCAAGTTTTCTAAAGGGTTACTCGAGTAAGTACTCGATTAATGGACAGAAACTTGAAGTAAACATAGTCAACCTTCAAGTAAGCAGCCAACATTACTCGAGTAAGCACTCGAGTAATAAGGTATAAGACTTCAAGTTGCTCTCGGCCTGCCAACGTTACTCGAGTGGCTACTCGAGTAACCAGGTAAAAGACTTCCAGTTGCTCTCGGCCTGCCAATGATACTCGAGTATGTTCTCGAGTCAACTATTTCAAGAAATATGTTGCTCTCGGCATTTTCTATCATGCCAATGTTACTCGAGGAGCTACTCGAGTAACTCACTGTGGTAAGTAAAACCTGAAGGTAATACTCGAATAACATGAAATGCTTTTCTCACACTTCACTCAAGGCACTACTCAAGTATGCAGGTATTCAATCACTTATTTTAACTGGATTACTCGAGTAAGTAATCGAGTAATATGCAGAATTATTTACACAGAACTTCAAGTTTCTACCCGAGTAAGCAATGAAGAAAATTTATGTTTACTCGAGTAAGTACTCGAGTAACAAGGCAATCAAACTTGAAGTGCTCTCGACATTGAAATCCTACCAACATTACTGGAGTGAAGCATCGAGTAATCTAAAGTTTATTTGAAAGTTTACTCGAGTTGATACTCGAGTAACCTATGAAGTAAAGTGTGCCATACTCGAGTAAGTATCCGAGTAAACAGGTATTTCCAAAGGTTTGAAATTTTGTTTACTCCATGCACTACTCGAGTAATGTAATGTTCATTTATTAACTTGCAGTTTTTCATTACTCTCACGATGATACTCGAGTAAGTACTCGAGTAAACTTAATGAATACTCGAGTAACTACTCGAGTAAAGCAAGTCCAGAAATTCAGAAATCATTCCAACGTTCATTGATTTGTTTCCTATATGATTAACCTTTGATTGTATTAGTATCCTTAGCATATCCGCAGATAAACAATGAAGAGATCTTACCAAATAAGGAAAGTCAAATGCAACGTTCAAATGTCACCTATCGCCACCTACCGCAAACGGATATTTTTCAAATACTGGAAAAGTCAACTGTGGCTACGCACACTCTAACGGGCATAAAGGAAAACGTTCCAACAATCATTGCCAACGTATCTATATATATGGGAACATCCAAACAGAGAAGGATAACAAGAGCACACACATGAACGCATTATCAAGTTCAATACTCTGTTTTTACATATATTTGTAAATATGCACGTCAGTGATTCTTATTCACTCTTTGAGAGAGATATTTCATTCAAACTCAATATTTGTTATTGAGATAACTTAAGGTTGTGGAACCTTGAGTTGGGATTGGATTACAACTTTTAAGGGGGAGCGAGTGTCCAAGCGAAGGAACTTGCTTGTACTGAGGTGCCAAGAACCCACTGAATCTTGGAAGTTATGGTGAAACTCTCAAAGAAGCTCTGAGGACTGGATGTAGGTCAAAGTGGTTGTGGCCGAACTAGTATAACTCCCGGTGCACACTTCGGTGATATTTCTCCTTACTCTTTACTGCTTTATATTCACCGTCAAGATTTTATTTTTGCAACGAAATTTTTAGTATCACCCAATTCACCCCCCCCTCTTGGGTGAAACGCTTGCTCTAACAAATTGTAATTTTTCCAATAAAGCACAAAATTCACTATTTTCCAATTAAGTGGTTACCTAGGAGCTCTTAAGGCATGACTTATCCTCAGGTCATAGCCTTGAGACCTTGGGGAGGCGATTTAAATCCGCAAAAGGATGGGACAACTTTTGTTAGGTACTATAAGGGATTGTGTGGCTGTGTGGGCCCGGCCAGCCGCCATGTGTGGGTTGTTACATAAAAAAGATAGTTACTACCTATCGATAAATTATTACAACTTAGAGTGGTAATAATGTCAGAGAGACATGTGCAAAAGTGTGTTACCTAGAGTTTATGGCTATGGATGTGTAGTAAATTTTAGGGACAAAATTTATTTAAAAGGGAAAGAACTATAACACCCCAAAATTTCATTCACTAAAATGTATTGTAATTATTTCAATTATTCAATAAAATGGTAAATATTCATGAACTTGAAATTTATGAAGTTAGTAAATTTCTGTTTTCATAAGAATTGGGCTAGTACCAATTATGGAATTAATTCTGGGGTTCTAAACAGCCCAAAACGGGGAAATAGTAAAGAATAATATTTGACCTAATATTAATGTCAATTTTGGCCAAAGAAAAGAAGAGAAGGAAATTTATTCAGAAACATAGCGGCAAAATCGTAATTTTGGCAATAAAGCACAAAATTAACTATTTTCCAATGATTCACTAGATAACCCTTCTACTCATACCTTTTATCACATCATTTGCCATCCACCATTGACTCCTAGTGTCACATCCCCCGTAACCCCACCGCCTCGCAGGCACGATCGTCCACCATGGGTAACCCCCATGTGGTCGTAGGTGAAGGATTCATAAGGAATATCACCCCCTGGAGGATTCCTTTCACCTCCCCACGACTCGAACACCCAACCTGGGGATAAGTTCAACTGCTTTGTGAGACATGGTACCACGTCTTGCCAAGCACTTGAACTTATCCCCAGGTTGGGTGTTCGAGTGGTGGGGAGGCGAAAGGAATCCTCCAAGGGGAGATATTCCATGTGAGTCCTTCACCTGCGGCCGCATGGGGGTTACCTATGGCAGAGGACCGTGCCTGTGAGGCGGTGGGGTTACAGGGAATTTGACACCTAGTATAGCCTCAAGTTAGTGGAAAGTAGGCAAATCAATTCTGTCTCTCATTTCATCAAAGAGCTATTACCTCAATCAATCATTTAAGAGAATATTTTATGATCATTATCTTTCCCTATGCTAAACTTAACTGCTAGTAACCTTTCAAAATCCCTCTCTGCAAGGATTCGTGTTTGTAAGAATCTTGTTCCTCGATTCCACGGATCATCACTAACCCAACACAATACTGAATAAATTTGCCAGATTTTCTGATTCGCAACAATTGGCAATTTTGACAGATTTTCTGACAAAACTTTGAAAAATCATAACTTTATTTGTAAAACTTCAATTGGAGTGATTTCAAAAACTATGTGATCCTTATTGAGTCTAGTTTCAGGAAAAAAATATAGCCTTTAGCAACTAAAAGCTCACAATTCCCAGAAGTTAAATCTTTAGACATTGTTCCAGAAAATAGCCAGTTTTCCTGGGCTAAATTCAAAAATCCATAACTCTTTACATACAACTCCAAAAATTACCCATTACCTATCAAATTAAAGCTTAGGGTGTCTATTTTCATCCTGTAAAATTTCATAATTTTTTGTTATCATTTGGTCAATCAAAACTATATGACAAACTTACTAGCTCGTAGGAAGTTTCATTGGTAGCACTGTTCACATTTCAAATTTTTAGTGTTTAATTCCTATAATCATGAATATTCATCATTCCATTTCATTAAATGCCATAAATAAATACAAGACTTATTAGTGAGTAAAATTTGGGGTGTTACATGGTACTTGCGCTTTTTCCACAGGATGATACTTGTGATTTTCCCGCACCACAGCTAGATAGTGTGTGTTCATTATTCACATTACAGAAGGTGGAATACACAAAGAATATAAACACTTACATAATGTATGAGAGAAAGAGTTACTACATTATATCCTTTTTTCGGCTCTAAACTTTATCCCGGCTTGGGTAAACTGTCCAGTCCTAAAATTCCAAATTTTACAAGAAATGAGTTATTACTCATTTATAAATTTTCCCAAACTCATTTTGTTGGTTATCTTAGCTTAAAACTGCAAAATGACCAAAATACCCCTGGGGACCCAGTCTAAGTCTCTTTCTACCCGGTCTAACTGTACTTTTTCAAAAATTATGACCCAGGCTAATCCTATACATTTTTGCGTGTAGAATCCTTTTTTGACATCAATTTTGCCAAATTCACTGCCAAAAGACAAAAATGCCCTTGGTAGCCCCTAACTTAAGGTTTTAGGGGTAGTTTTGTCATTTCACACTTTAAGGCCTTTATACTTCATAATTCACATGTACCTTGCACAATTTTTCCTTCTAAACACAATGGAACCATCAAATTGATGAAATTCCAACTCTAACCTTTAGTTCTGGGACTGGCCAAAACATGCACATGTTTTGGGAAAATTGGATTTTCATGATTTCATTCCACCAACAACCTTCTTTTTACTTGTAATCCCATAATTAACCCTTTAGACACTTCCTAATCATGATTAGTGAAAATTTGATCAGCATAACCCCTTAGGGTTTTAGCTTCCAAAATTATAAAATCCAAGCAAAACAAGCCAACCAACCAACCATAACAAGCAAAAATCCACAAGAGATACAAGGTTCTTAAGATTACCTCTTGTCTCTCTCTCTAGAACCAAAAATTGTGGCTCCTCCCTCTCACTTCCTCTTTATTTTCTTCTTGCTACATGAGTGATTCATGAAGACATAGCGATTAGGAGAGGTTAGGCATGAATTAGAAGACAAGAACAAGCAAAAATCACCATTAACTTACCTTGTTCTTTGCTTGAACCTCTCTTGCTTCCTTCTTGCTCTTTGTTTTCTCAAACAACTCTCTCTCTCTCTCTCTCTCTCTCTATGTGTGAATTTGGTTGAAAGTATGCCTAAGGAAAGAGATTATGTGCACTTAAAATATCACAATTCCACCTCCTTAGAAATATAATATTTTATTGCAATTAGCACATGACAGTTGCTTAAGCTTGATCCCTTTCTAACCTAACCATAAATGCCTTATCTTCCCTCTTGCTAAAGTGACGTAAATAGGCCCTTAAAGTAACCACATGAGATTCTTCAATTACTTTTATTCACCTCCTTGTAATTACCATGTAATGACTCTTTAATTACAACTTTATTTTGACTTTTCAAACTTCATTTTTTTTTCTTGGCTTAAAATGCTCCAACTCTTGTCATATTTATCTCAATTATTTATTCCCTTTGCCTCTCTCCTTTTTGGACCTCCCACACCTAAGAAAAAGGAAAAAAATATGGGCTTTCAATTTTTATTGGCCAAATGACTATTTTGCCCATACATTTTTTTTGTAATTTATGTATTAAATCATGTCTTCTATTTTCCTCCTCTTGTTTGGCCAAAACTTAACATTGTTATTGGGCCATTATTTGTGCTTTTCATGCTCAAATTTGGACTTCCATGTTAGGCCTTTAAGGGACTAAAAGTTGCTCCTTTGTGACCAAACTTAATTATATTGCATATAGTCACTAAATGCATTATTTTTTCATTTTATGTATACCATAATTCACCATTTTATTTCATTAAATGTCTCAATACAAAAAGGAATATTGGTGAATAAAATTTGGGATGTTACACAAGTGCTATATCAATATCAAAGTAGCAGACATATAAGGTATGTGTGGCTAAACTCTCTATAGGAATCAAGGAAGTAATATTATCTTAATCCAAAAAGTAATGATCCTGTAAAGAAACTACTGGTTATATGTCCATATAGACAGGAAGCCAATATTATTGCTGAAAATTGGCCAAAAAAGTCTATAACACCTTATTTTAATTCTAATAGATTTTTTAACTTTCTAATATGTTAAAAATTTATTAATTTTGATATTACAAAATTTATAATTTTCATTTTTCACCATATTTACTAAAATTTATTTATTTTTAGTTTTACAAATGACTAAAAATATATATCAAACACATTTTTTTCCTATCAAATATTATAAACTATATATGTTTGAGAGATTGCAGAAGTCATTTAAATTTATAATTTCATATTTTTTTACTACAAACATTTAAAAAAATTACTCGAATTTTTAAAATTTTATGATATTTACAAGCTGTCAATTAAAATTTGGGATTTAGTACTAAGGGTAAATTAGTAAATTAAAAGATATATATAAATTTTAATTAAAAAAATATTTTTAGAATCTTTTTAGAATATTCTTAACGGAGTTAACGATTTGGACTTAAGTGTATGTTTTCAAAATAAAAGAGTGATATGTGTAATTAATTAAAGCCAAATAGAAAGGTGCTTAAAGTATTTTACTCTATTTTCTATTCTTTTGAGCCTCTTAGGAAAACCCAAATGGTAATGTGTCTTAAATTTAGTTAATATATAATAAATATGACATAATTTTTCTAAAACACCCTTACTTTTTCTAAGATTTTTTTTTATTGGTTGTATGGGTCCGTTCTAAATGTTTTGAACCATAGCTTGCTTAAATATTCAGGACCAAATTCTGCTAACTTGGCTGTTGGTCGAAAGTCTTTTGTTTTGCGTTTAGCTACCCTTTTCCTATATTATTACCGCCCACACGTTCTCAATTCTGATTATTCTAGATATATCAGTAAATAAAAAATTAGTAATTGTCAATAGATAAATTATAAATTTAGTGACTACTTAAGGGCATTAAATTAATCAATAAATTATAGAATTAGTATGATAAGGGATAAATTAGTAAACAAGATTTGTTGTAAAATAGTTTTCAATTAAAAATATACTTTTAGAGTCATATTAGAATTATTTTAATGGTTTGTTATTCGTTTAGACAAAAAAGAATGCTAATTAAATTATTTTACTCTAGAACATAACATGAGTTTTATAGAGTTTAATTAAATAATAAATTTTGGGCTTTAAAATAAAGGATATTAACACCCTAATAAAAATGACACTGCAGGTACCCAACCCCACCGTGCCCCAACTCCACCATCGCTCAGAGTTGCGCCACCCGCTGAAGCTATTGATGCCATGATGGATGAGCAAACAATCTTGACTCCAGCAAGTCCCACACATTGCTATCTTGTTCGTTGGAAAGGCTGCTCTGATTCCGTTGTTACATGGATAACGGAGGACGAGTTTTGCCATATGGACCCTACCTTCCTTAACAACTACTAGCTGTCAAACTCTTCGGTGTCGAGTGCTTCTGACCCGGGGGGGTATGATGAGATATTTAATTAAATAGTATTTATTTATTTTCATGTAACCGTTAGACATTATCTCCACTATCTCCACTATCTCTTAGGCACTATCTCCACTATCTTTTATTTTATTTTCATTTAATTATTTTTCATAATTAGTGATTAGGATAAATAGTTGATTAGGGTTTCATTATGGGAGATTTATTGGATTATTGAATATCAGACTTTCAACTTTCTCTCTCGGTTTCCTCTTTTGTTTTCTCCTCTCTCATTCTTCCTATTCCGTTCTTCTCTCTTGCTACATTTTACATCAATACTTCTATTTAATCCTACCAAGCCTTATCAAATTTTCTCTTCACTATTTTCTAAAAGGACTTTGGAATTATTATCATAAAATTAAATCCATTTAGGATAATTTCTTTATACTCAAATAATTATACAAAAATTTCCCTTCATGAATTAGTCCTATTACTAATTAATGGATATACTACTCACAATTTTCAATCATGTTTTACTATTTTTCTTAATTTTATGGTTATATGTCTCAAATAATGCATTTGATCTGCTTTACGTCTCAAATTACTTAATAAATCACATCTAAAAATTGGGATGTTACAAATGCCTTCTGAAAAGATTTGAAGAGTAATTTGGGATCGGAAAGGCACGAGGAGAATACAAGTTTTCTTATGGTTAGTAGCAAATGATGGGCTTTTGACTTCTTTAAAGAAAAGTAGAATCCTCAATAGATCCGCGATGTGTACTAAATGTTTGCAAGGTGATGAAGATGTTTTGCATGTGCTACGTGATTGCAGTGAAATAAAATAGATATGGATGACATTGCTTATTGGTAGAATGGCTCCTGATTAATTTCTTTCAGCTCCCTATCAAAGACTAGCTAACACAACATCTAATGAGCAAAAAAGGTATGTAGCTTAATTTTTTTTTTTTTTTTTGGCCAAAGTATGTGGCTTAATTGGAACTTAACTTTTGCTACTTGCATTTGGTTTTTCTTGTATTGGAGAAAATGTGAGATGTTTGAAGAGGGTTATGTGAGACCAAGTAATCCAATACAAACCATTATGTCCTATGTAATGGATGTAAAAGAATCATATGTAGTAACGAAAAAGAGGAAAAGGTTGCTGGGTGTGGGGGTAAAATGGGAAAAACCATAGGAGGTTGATGGGCCAGTGAAAGGAGCGGATGGGCGGGCAGGTTGTGGGGGAATGTTTAGAGACCATTGTAGTAGGTGTTTTTTTTGGGGGGGGGGGGTGTTTCCAGAAATATTGGAAAATGCAGTGCAAGGGAGGCTGAATTATGGGGATTGCTAACTATAATGTTGCTTATGGAGAACTTCCGAGGGCAAAAGGTGATTATAGAATCGGACTCTATGGAAGTGGTAAAGAGTTTGGAAAATATGTTACTAAGAGATGAGAAGAATAATAGATTCATAGAATGTAAGGTTTCAGGCATACCTGAAGTATTATTTCGAACTCTTACGGTATCCACCTGAACCGGATCACCAGCTCCGGCTATAAAACACAGCAAATAACACTAAGAGAGAAGAGAGAGTTTTCTGTATGAAGTTTTTCCTGTAATTGTTTTTCATATGTGCAGTTTGTCTTTTTCACATATGGAATAACAAAACTGTTCACTCCCAAAACATACGGGAAAATTATTCCCACTTGTTTTTAATTTTGAACCCTTGGGGAATATTACGATTTACCAATTAATACCTCACATATATTTAGATATTTTATTTAGTCTCAAATCTAATGGGTTTGGGCCTAATCCACTAAGGGTGAACCAAGCCCAATTCCCAATATAGAATGAGTGGATAGTTTGTTTAATATATGTGCAGATGTTAAAGTGCAGCACATTTTGAGAGAATAATGCAATTATGTTGCTGGTTGGATGGCAAAACAGAACTTCCTTCAAGCCCATATCGTTCAACTACTAGAGGAGCCTCCTAAAGGCTTATCGAGCTGGTTGTATAGGGATATGATGGGCATCTCTTGCCCAAGAACTAGTGTGATGTAATTTTGTTTTGGGCTTATGCCCCGTTATACGATCAGGGGAAAAAAAAAAAAAAGATTAACTAAGACCATCCTCCTCTCTTCCTCCTTCAACGAGGAACATCAAGAGGGCTATAAAAGGGATTCCAAGACTTCATTCTAAGAGTGTGATCATACACCACACCTATTTTCTTCTTCCATCACCATATGTGGTTAATTAATCCTCCTATTGAGGATAAATATTGTAGCTTGAGTTCTCTATTCTTTAATTAGGAGTTGTTATTTAGTTTAATCTTTTCTTATATTTTATGATTTCCTAGTTCTAGGATTGAATTTCTATTTTCAAGACTTTGATTTCCATTAGGATAATCTTTGTGATTAAACTTTTGTGAATTTTATGAATAATTATGATTTGCAATTCTTAATTTTTAATCTCAATTTTCTCATTTGATTAATCTTTTATATTACTAATTGAATTGCATGGTTGATTATATTTCCTTGAATATAGCATTTTCTTATTCTACTAGGATATATCATTTGATTGTTCTAATTAGAGGAACAAGTTATAAGTGAGAATTTAATTCATGTGCTAGGCGATATTTAACAATTATTTAAGAGGTAATTATATATGCTAGGTTCCCAAATATAATTATTGATCATATAAGCAAGATCTATGACGTTTGTCTAGAGTTTTTCATCTGTTAAAACTATTATGGCTATCAATCTATTCTCAAGAAAATTCATTATTCATTTTCGTCACTTTCTTTTATATTTTCGTTTTTTTATTAAGAGTCAATAATTTATCCTTTTTGTTTTGTGTTACTTACATTTAATTAATTTAAGAATTAAATACTATTGACTCCATATAAGAAAATACGCGACCTAGGTTATACCGCTACGCTGCATTATCTAATTCTTAGTTTGAGTGCTAACAACAAGCATAATCAACAAGTTGAACTTGGCTATTGCATGCAGAGTAGTACATGGGGCATGATTGGAAAAGATGGAATGCAATTTTATTCCTTATATGTTTATAAATTATGGATTCCTTTATACCATGCTCCTCCTGTCCTTTACGTAGGAGCTAATTGAGGAGATGATACTAATATTAAATATAAGACATATTTTGCATATTTATTAATTTTTCTCAAATTAGTCCCCTAACAATAATCAGATAGGAGGGAGGGGGAAAATTAAGGAAGATAATTAGTGTATTTTAGAAAAAAAAAACATGTCATATTAAACAATCTAACTAACTTTCTTAATTTAATCTAATTAGTTAATTAGGCCTTACATAAACTTTACATTTGACTACCCCTACTTTGGATCACTCCCCGCTGCGGATATTGACCGAGGTCATTATCCAAAGGTAATTGCCTTGTAATGAGATATAATTATGAATTTTGCAACATGTCATCGGATATTGCGGGAAAAAATCCTGGATTGTTGGCCGTCTGAGAGATTCATTGTCTATAAGCCAAAAGTTGGAAAAGATGAGAAAGCAAAAGCAATATGTATGAATTTAGTTAGGAGCATTTTAGTAGTATTTTAAAATTTATATTCTAATATTGGTCTTTCTAAATAATAATTAAAAACTTTTGAGATCCTCATCAATGTATATTAGTATTTTTTTTTTCTAGGTCCTTCATTCTAATCTTCCCTATGTAGTTTTTACTTTTCTAAGTATCTAAACATTCAACTAAGCCTCTAACCGATAAAATCCCCTTAATTTTCTTCAAATGAAAGCTAACATAATTTGACAGAAAATTCAAATTTTAGGACATAAAATTAATTGGGACAATTTTTGTTTTTTATTTTTTTGCTAAACACAGATATCATATTATTGGAGGTAATTCTATTCAAGATACTATTGAGCACCTTGAAGTCCAAATTCCACTTTTTAAAAATTAAAACAAAGTTTTAACCGGCTTCCCAGACCAGAATTTGTTTCAAAACAGCCCAAAATCTGTTTTGTTCGAAGCATATAATGAATTTTTTGATTAAGATAACGGGTCCAGATTCCCAAAAACCGCCTGGGAAAATTTGAAAAGCAAAATAAATATTAAAATAAAATGCTAAAATAATTTGAATGAAAAGCGCAGCCCAAACTATCTCTAACCCCAATACCCGAAATCATAAGCCCATTATACAATAAAACCGAAAATAAAAGCCCAAATGCCATTGTGTCCAATTGCGTTCCTGTCCAGATTAGGGAAACGCCGCGTTTCAATAATGCCTGATCAAACGGCATTGGATCCAATGGCGTTCCTGTCCTACAGATTGCCAACACGACACTGCGTTTCACTAAAACGCGACATCATTTAGCTCTGTTTTGAGCTGTTTCTAGTTGTCAAACAATGAAACGCGTCTTTTGGCCAAATAATAATAATAATAACAATGAAACGCGTCAGAAAGGAACGAGCATTCATTTTCACATGTTTAATAAACTGAAATATGCTCAGATAATCAAATTGAAACACAAAATTTTGATGTATATATATTCAAGTTCATATTTTCGCATGCATGAAACGATTTAATCGAACAATTTTGAATTCAAGATTTTATTAACACAAGTATCGCATGCATATTGTATGGGTGTTCACTTCCCTTTTGAAAAAAATTGGGGATTGGACAAAATTATTACCGCGATGAGATGAGATGCGAGATAGGCTTTGTTTCGTCCTGGCTTTTTGTTCTGTCTGGGAATCATGTTGTTATTAGTTTAATATATATAATATATCTATTTTTTTAAAATTTTTTACTAGAATATCTACTATTTTTGTTAAAGTTATAATTAATATCGTTTTTTAAATAGATATTAGATATATAAAAATAGATATTATCATAAAATCTTTTTTAGATAGATTTTAGCCATATAAAAAGATATTACCATATATTGGTTATATATTTAATATAAAATACTATAAATAGTTAATAAAACCGTCGCAATTTGCCTAATGTTCTACAAAATACAATAAATATTTATGATATTGCTCTTATTAAGCTTAAGTTTTAATTATTTCTTATTTTTATTATGCTTTCAAACTAAAAATGATAAAAGAATGGTTACATATTAGTATTATATATTTTCAATCATCTTGGTTCAACGTCCAACTCATACACATACTTTTTAGTTTTTACAAGTTCAAAAAAGAGGAAAGACTGATGGTATAAATTAGAGCTGATAATATCAGCCAGACCATCGAGTTCGGGTTAACCCTCACAAGTTGTGACTATATAGGTTCAGGTCAAAAAGAACCGCATCAATATGGGTTGATATTTAACCAACCCAACCTATAACCTTTGGATTGGTGGATTAGTCTGCCTAACACATATTATTATTATTATTTTAATATTTTAATTTTGCATTTTCAAACTTTTTTTTAAACATTATACTAAATTTTTTTTTTCTACAAACCTAAACAATAAAAAAAAATGAAAAATATGTTAGAAAATCATAAAGTGATAATAAAATATCAAATTCAAAGTTTCAAACATTACAAATTAAGCATTCATCACAAGCTTACACATTACAAAATAAACATAAATCCAAAAGCCATCATTAACATCGTATACAATCAATAATTAGTTGATATTAATGATGTTAGGTTATACAATACACTCAGAGAAGTCACATATTTTTTTTAAAAGAATAAAATAAATAAAAATGGTCCAACCCACCAATCCGGTGGTCCAACCCACTGTGTGTTGGGCACATATGGGTTCGGACAGAAAAGAACCACATTAAAATTGTCCTACTTTTGCAAAACCCAAACCGCCCATTTTTTCGGGTTAGGTGAGTTCAATCCATGGTTAAAATCCATATTACCAACTCTAGTCTAGATCCTCAATATATATATATATGGGACGTCCTATTCCTATCCTGTCCTAATCCTAATCTTGTCCTGGTCCTCATGAGAATAGGACGGGACAAGGAACAGTTTTGTTATACCATATCTTTTACGCGATAAGATATAGAATAGGCCTATCTTGTTCTCATCCCGTCCTGTGAACACCCCGTAGCATATTATATTACTTCCTCAAATCACTACTACGACATTCTATTAACTCTGAATTCATTTAAAATTAGTTTATACTTTTAAAATTTTAAAATTACGCTTGCTAAAGTTCATTGATTAGAGAAAATTGTTTAATCAATGAAGAAATTGTATAGTTAATTAGGGAATATCTTGCTCAAAAAGAAAACTAGCTAGGGAATATCAAAGCAAAAAACATATAAAATAATTTAATGTTTGAGACTATATTTAGAACCATATGAAAGATCCTTCTGGTAAGGGCCACAAAAAGTGTTTAACTAACCACGAACATAATATCTAATAATATCTCAATTTAAATAATATATAAACCAAGCTGTATTTAAATAAATATTATAGTGCATATTAGTTTTAATTTTAAAACTTTGTTTTGAGAAAAATATAGTATTTATAAAAGAGTTGAATATTAACATGTTATTGAGGTATGGACATGGATCCGAACATTGCTCACGAAAGAAAGAATCTGGACCTTCGGGAATTCAAAGTTCGGAGACTGAGTGTGATGGACGAACAATGGATTCGACGTCGACTAACCATAACCCAGAAGCCATAACCTATGGTGAATGGATGGTGGCACTGTAATATCCCAAAAAGTGATTAAGGGCTAATGACTTCAAAAGTGGATGTAATTATTGTTGAATAAACACTTTTGAAGAATGTGTGATGGGAATTTGGATATTTTAATGATTCCAATGGATTCCTTGTGAAAATTTATGTGGGAATGATGTTTGGTATGAAAATGGAACCAATGGAAGCAAAGATGCAAAATCTAAAATTCTGTCCAGTGAAATTCTATTCTGGGCAGTCCGTTTGTGTGAACGTTTTTAATGACCAAATGGTATCTAAAAATTCTGAAATTTTCCAGTCTTATAGTTCACATCTCAAGATTCAAAATGGACATATAATTTGTGCCATTTCGTTTTGGGAATTGGGAGATATGACTGTCCAAAGGTTGAGGTCGAAAATGGACTCTGTTCTGGGGCAGTGATGAAATTTGTGTGATTCTGGAATTTTGTGGTGATTTCTAATAATGGTCCATATTTTTCCTATAAAGAGGCCTTAAATACCTTTCATTTGGCTTTGGAATCACCTCATTTCAAGTTTTCTAGAATTAGTTATGATTTTTCAAAGTTTGGGCAGAAAATCTGCCAGAAAATCCGAAAATGGGAATTTTGACATCATCTCATTAAAAGATGATGTCAGCATGGAATTACATATGTTATCATCTTCCTCAGCTCATTTCTGTCGCACACAACAGCTGAAGCAAGAAAAAAAAACGTGGAGAGAGCTTGGAGAAAAGAGAGAAAAAGAGGAAGGAATCTCGCAAGGTAAGCCGATTTCTCCGACGATTTAGCTCCTAACGCGTATAACTCCGATCCTAAGCTACTCCTTTTTGTTCTTTAAGGTTTGGAAGCTCAAAATCTGTTGTTGAGCACTTAGGGTTTTCAGCAATATTTGGGAAAAGCTTGTGGGAGCTTGAGGTAACTTCCAAACTTTCGTATATTGCTTATTCTGGCTGTTGTGGGCAATTTAATCGGTGAAATTTCGCCGGATTGCCATTGGTTTTAAAGTTTGGAAATGAGGTGGCCTAGGGGTTATGCTGCCCAAATTGGGTCTTAATTTTAGTTGTAACCTAATGTAATGGTTAATAAAGTGGTTAGGAGTAGAAAGGAACGCGTTTACGGAGCCGAAATCGTAAAACCCCAATTTTTCCCCGAGAACATGTATATTTCGGCCAAGGCTGTAAATGGGTCTTAGAGTTGGATTTTCAATGATTTGATGATTCCATTGGATTCAGTGGGCGAAAATAGGTGGGGTTACAGTTGGGCACTTTTTCAAAAAAGGCCGAGAAAGCATAATTACGGAAACACCCCTAAAACCCTAAAAGTAGGGCTGCCAAGGGCAATTTCGTAATTTGATATTGAATTTGATAATTCTGAGTACGGAAATGGATTCCTTGGGCGGAAATATGTTAGGATAGCCCATATTAGAATTTCGAGAAAAGTGCAACCGGTCCGGGTATGGCGGGCCCAGGCCGGGTCCCCGGGGGTATTTTTGTAAATTTTCATTATAGACTCATATAACCCTAAGTAACACTATGGAAGTGTCTAAATAGTGCATTTGGAATTGTAGGATTCGATATTTGCCGCCCTCGTGAGCCAACTACGCCAGCGAACGTCAGAAAGGAACGAGGTAGTGACTTTTCTTTTGTACCATATATGATGCATTGTATGTGTGTTATATCGTTGATTTGTAATGAATTCGTATGCTGCGACATCTGTGGATTTGTGTTAGCACTGTCATTCCAATAGTCCCTGAGTAGCTAACAACGGTTCGGGTTAGGGCGGTGTGCCTTCCCGGCGGAGAAAGGGGATGAGGATGAGGTGTGATATATGTGATTATGTGAACCGAAAGGCTATTTGTGGAGGCCGACGGGCCATTTGTGAAAGCCGAATAGCTGTATGGGCTATAAGGCTATACGTATGCACTGCCACGCCAATAGTCCCTGAGTAGCTAACAACGGTTCGGGATAGGCGGTGTGCCTTCCCGGCGGAGAAAGGGGATGAGGGTGGAGTGTGATTTGTGGTGCTGCTGCTGTATGATGATTTGCTTACATGCTGTGTGCTTATGTGTGGTATAAATGTTTTGTTACTACTGGGATTCTCTTGAATCTCATTCTTTCCTTTAACTAACCTTTCAGACAGGGCGAGTAGCTCTAAGGAGAAGCGTACGACCCGGAGCGGTTAGAATCCTGTAGGGACATTTATTTTGGTTATGTTGGTTAAACCTGTTGGACAGGGTGTCTGTATATTATGTTGGTTGTAAAGAATAGTTGAACGTAGTTGTGTAGTCCCCTATATGGAGGTTGTAAACCCTTTTTGTGTATGAATGGAACCCGGGGGTTGCCGGGATTGCTATTAGATATTCTGATATGAATGAATGTGAATTAACTGCACAGGTGATTATATTCGATAATTGAACTTGAGGCCGGAATAGGAAAGAAGTTTTGAAAATTTTATAAAGTCCCTACTTCACAGGGAGTTCTAAATGAGTTTTGAACTATTCGACGGTCTCTAAACCAATTTAATTACGTAATATCGAATTATAATTACGCTATTTAAGGCAGGGGGTTACATTTTGGTATCAGAGCTGTAGTTCCTGGCAAGGGTAGAGGTTGCTAGGATAGATCCCTTAGATAGTAGTAGGGATAGAAGATTATCTGTGAATGATTGTTGTGTATGCACATGTATGTTTATTGATGTGGACATATATGGGTTTTATGACTATTGTGCATACTATTTCTGCTGAAGTAATGGGGCAAATTGTTTGTAGAATGAAGAAAACTAGAGGACGCCCCAATATTCCGCGTGTAGACCCTGAGGTGGAGGTTGTTAATGAAAACCCACCGGATGCAATGCAAGAGCTTATGGGTCTAATTCGGGATCAGAGAGATATGATCACTGAACTGAGGGAAGAGCTCAGAGCTGAGAAGGCGAAGAACCAGGAAGGTCCGGTTCAATCCACTCCGGAGGAGTCTCAAGAAGAGACTCGACATGAGGACACTGCAGAAGGATCAGCACGACCTCTGGAATCCCCACCTCGTGCCACCTTGAATCAGGAATCATATGGGATGCCACCCAGGGAGGAAAAAGACCTTCAGTATTGGGTCACCCGATTCTGCAAGCATATGCCTCCGGCGTTCAGAGGAAGGTTTGACCCTCAGGTAGCCGAAGATTGGTTGTACAGACTGGAGAAGATATTTGAGGTTCTGTGTTGCCCAGAGAAGGTGAAGCCACGGTTGGCAGTGTATAAACTCGAGGGGGACGCGGATCGTTGGTGGCGGAATATCGCCCTGACATTAAAGAGCAATGAAACACCATTGACTTGGGAACTGTTTCAACAAGAGTTCAACGAGAAATACTTTCCCAAATCAGTGCGGCTCGAGAAGGAGACAGAATTTCTCAACATCAAACAAGGGGATACAGAGAGCTTTGACGACTATTTGTCCCGTTTTGTCCGGTTGGCTCGGTACTCCTCTTACCTCCGGTTTAAAGATGATGAAGAATGGAGTTCTGATATGCTCATCCGCAGTCTGAGGCGAGAATTGAGAAAGCGATTGGTTACGAACCAATTCACTAAGTTCAACAAGGCTGTGGAGCAATGTCGAATTACGGAGAATAATCTGAGGGAGTTGAATCCTACCAGAGCTATTGGCCATCGCAGTGAACCCAGTAAGGGTAATGCTTCCCAGAAGCGGAAAGGCCAAGGATCCTCTTCATACAAGGGCGGTGATAAGAAGCCCTATCAGCCCAGAGACCGTGAGCCTCAGAGGGCTGTGACTGAGTGGAAATGCCCTCGCTGCAACAAAACGCATTATGGCCAAAATTGTCGGGGAGAATTGGTTTGTTTTAACTGTAAGCAGCCATGACATTTTTCCCGAGATTGTCAACGACCACGAGTCGAGCAGAAACCGAGGACACAGGGCCGAGTGTTTGCTATGACCCACGAGGAAGCTAGTAAATCTCCTGAGTTGATACAAGGTAAAATCTTTATTAATGGCCATCTGTTGCAAGCATTGTTCGACTCAGGTGCAAGTCACTCCTTCATTGCTTATGATTGCGTGAAGCGCCTGGGATTGCATGTACATAAATTACCATTTGATTTGGTAGTGTCAACCCCGATGGGTGTTAAGGCTTTAACCACAGAAGCTTACTTGAATTGTGTCGTAACTGTGGAAGGGCACCAATCTGTTGTAGATTTGATATGTTTGCCGCTTTACCAATTGGAAGTCATTTTGGGTTTTGATTGGTTAACGGCAAATAATGTTTTGCTTGATTGTGGAAACAAGAGGATAGCATATCCTGTTTCTCAGAGGGTTGAAGCTGTGAATGCCGGTATGAATTTTCTTTCTACGGCTAAAGCTGAAAAGTATCTTAAAAAGGGTTGCCAGGGGTATGTAGTGTTTTTCTCAGTGCAAAGGGAAACTGGTGAAACTTTGAGTGATATACCCGTGGTAAATGAATTCCCTGAGGTATTTCCGGATGATCTAAATGGATTGCCTTCGGAGAGGGAAGTTCAATTTCCAATTGACATTATTCCTGGAGCTGGTTCTATATCTAAGGCCCCATACCGCATGGCCCCAAACGAAATGGCGGAGTTAAAGAAACAAATAGAAGACTTGCTTGAGAAAGGGTTCATTAGACCCAGTGTGTCGCCTTGGGGAGCTCCAGTGTTGTTCGTAAAGAAGAAAGATGGGAGTCTTCGATTGTGTATTGATTACAGAGAATTGAATAAGGTTACTATTAAGAACAAGTACCCTCTTCCCCGAATCGATGACCTATTAGATCAACTCTCTGGTTCGTGTGTGTTTTCAAAGATTGATCTAAGGTCAGGGTATCATCAGCTGCGAGTGAAAGCAGAGGATGTTCCGAAGACTGCTTTTCGGACCCGGTACGGTCATTATGAGTTCTTGGTGATGCCATTTGGGCTAACCAATGCGCCTGCGGTATTCATGGATTACATGAACCGTATCTTTCGACAATACCTGGATCAGTTTGTTGTTGTGTTTATCGATGACATTTTGATATACTCCAAGAGTATGGAAGACCATGAGCATCATTTGGGAGTTGTATTGAATATATTGCGTGAGAAACAATTATATGCTAAATTGAGCAAGTGCGAGTTTTGGATATCAGAAGTGAAATTCTTAGGCCATGTTATCTCGCAAGAAGGGGTCTCTGTGGATCCTAGTAAAGTGGAAGCAGTACTGGACTGGAAGAGGCCAGAATCTGTGGCGGAAATACGCAGTTTTCTGGGTCTTGCTGGTTATTATCGGAGATTTATCCAAAATTTCTCCCGTATTGCGTTGCCGATGACCAAGCTCACGAGAAAGGATCAGCCGTTTGTGTGGGATGAGAAATGTGAAAACTGTTTTGTGGAGCTGAAGGAGAGGTTGACTACGGCACCTGTGTTGATTTTGCCCGATCCCAGTTTGACATATGTTGTGTATTCTGATGCCAGTGGGCAGGGATTAGGGTGTGTCCTTATGCAGCAGGGACGTGTGGTGGCCTACGCCTCTCGACAGCTCAGACCTCATGAATTGAACTATCCCACTCATGATCTGGAGCTTGCGGCCATTGTGTTTGCTTTGAAGATTTGGCGTCATTACCTGTATGGTGTGACTGTGGAACTGTACTGCGACCACAAGAGTCTCAAATACTTGTATGATCAAAAAAGAACTGAATATGAGACAGCGCCGCTGGATGGAATTGCTTAAGGACTACGACCTGGAAATAAAATATCATCCGGGTAAGGCAAATGTAGTCGCTGATGCTCTGAGTCGAAAGACTGTGCTCGTTGCCGCTATGATGATACGAGAGAAGAAACTGATTGAAGACTTTCGTAAATTTGAATTTGACAAACCAGATCATTTGTGCCAATTACACTGTTTCTCAAGAGGAAAGTGATATGAGAACTGAGATTGAAGAAGCTTAGAGGCAAGATGACTGGATACAGCGCAATCTGACTCGAATTGAGCGGGGAGAAGTTCCAGGATATGACCTATCACCTCGTGGATTAGTTTGCTATCAGAAGAGAATCTGTGTTCCACTTCAGGTGGAGTTGAGACAGAAGATTCTAGATGAGGCACACAAAAGCCGGTACACTCTTCATCCTGGTATGACCAAGATGTATCATAACCTGAAATCTGTGTATTGGTGGCCGGGATTGAAGAGTGATGTAACCAAATATGTTGCAAGGTGTCTCACTTGCCAGAAGGTAAAGATCGAGCACCAGAGACCGCCTGGGTTACTTCAGAGTCCTGAGATTCCGGAATGGAAATGGGAAAGCGTAACCATGGATTTGGTTGTGGGATTGCCTAGGATCAGAAACTATGACGCGATCTGGGTAATTGTGGATCGGTTAACGAAGTCGGCGCACTTCATACCAATCAATGCTGGTTATTCTCCTGATAAACTAGCGGAGATTTATATCCGAGAGATTGTGAAACTCCATGGTATACCAAAGAACATCATTTCCGACCGAGATCCACGATTTACTTCAAGATTCTGGAAAGCATTGCATAAAGCTTTAGGTACTCAACTGAGATTCAGTACGGCTTATCATCCTCAAACGGATGGACAATCTGAGAGAACAATCCAGACGTTGGAAGACATGTTGCGGGCATGTGTTCTCGACTTTAAAGGAAGTTGGGATCATTTCCTTCCACTTGCTGAGTTCGCCTACAACAATAGCTATCATGCGAGCATCCAAATGGCTCCGTATGAAGCATTGTATGGAAGACGGTGTCAATCACCAATATGCTGGAATGAGTTATCCGAAAGAAAGCTTTATGGGCCAGATTTGGTTGATCAAACCTCTACACAGATTCGGATTATTCGTAAGAGGTTGCTTGCAGCGCAGAGTCGACAGAAAAGCTACGCTGACAAGAGAAGACGGCCTCTAGAGTTTGAAGTTGGTGACCATGTGCTTCTGAGAGTATCTCCTGTCACCGGCATTGGGCGAGCAATCAAACGAAAGAAGTTGAGCCCAAGATATATAGGTCCTTTTGAAATCCTTGAGAGGATTGGGCCTGTTGCTTATCGAGTAGCCCTACCCCCAAACTTGAGCAGACTCCACGATGTGTTTCATGTTTCCCAACTGAAGAAGTATCAACCGGATCCATCTCACATTGTTGAATACGAAGAAGTCGAGTTGCAAGACAACTTCACATATGCGATAGAGCCAGAACAGATCATTGATAGAGAAGAACGACGGCTCAGACACCGAAGCATTTCCTTTGTGAAGGTGATCTGGAAGGGAATGACTCAGAGGGAAGCAACTTGGGAAGCGGAGGCGGATATGCGAAGACGTTATCCAGAGTTTATGGCTTAAGTTGTGTGACAAATTTCGAGGACGAAATTTATTTTACGGGGGGAGAAATGTAATATCCCAAAAAGTGATTAAGGGCTAATGACTTCAAAAGTGGATGTAATTATTGTTGAATAAACACTTTTGAAGAATGTGTGATGGGAATTTGGATATTTTAATGATTCCAATGGATTCCTTGTGAAAATTTATGTGGGAATGATGTTTGGTATGAAAATGGAACCAATGGAAGCAAAGATGCAAAATCTAAAATTCTGTCCAGTGAAATTCTATTCTGGGCAGTCCGTTTGTGTGAACGTTTTTAATGACCAAATGGTATCTAAAAATTCTGAAATTTTCCAGTCTTATAGTTCACATCTCAAGATTCAAAATGGACATATAATTTGTGCCATTTCGTTTGGGAATTGGGAGATATGACTGTCCAAAGGTTGAGGTCGAAAATGGACTCTGTTCTGGGGCAGTGATGAAATTTGTGTGATTCTGGAATTTTGTGGTGATTTCTAATAATGGTCCATATTTTTCCTATAAAGAGGACTTAAATACCTTTCATTTGGCTTTGGAATCACCTCATTTCAAGTTTTCTAGAATTAGTTATGATTTTTCAAAGTTTGGGCAGAAAATCTGCCAGAAAATCCAAAAATGGGAATTTTGACATCATCTCATTAAAAGATGATGTCAGCATGGAATTACATATGTTATCATCTTCCTCAGCTCATTTCTGTCGCACACAACAGCTGAAGCAAGAAAAAAAACTTGGAGAGAGCTTGGAGAAAAGAGAGAAAAAGAGGAAGGAATCTCGCAAGGTAAGCCGATTTCTCCGACGATTTAGCTCCTAACGCGTATAACTCCGATCCTAAGCTACTCCTTTTTGTTATTTAAGGTTTGGAAGCTCAAAATCTGTTGTTGAGCACTTAGGGTTTTCAGCAATATTTGGGAAAAGCTTGTGGGAGCTTGAGGTAACTTCCAAACTTTCGTATATTGCTTATTCTGGCTGTTGTGGGCAATTTAATCGGTGAAATTTCGCCGGATTGCCATTGGTTTTAAAGTTTGGAAATGAGGTGGCCTAGGGGTTATGCTGCCCAAATTGGGTCTTAATTTTAGTTGTAACCTAATGTAATGGTTAATAAAGTGGTTAGGAGTAGAAAGGAACGCGTTTACGGAGCCGAAATCGTAAAACCCCAATTTTTCCCCGAGAACATGTATATTTCGGCCAAGGCTGTAAATGGGTCTTAGAGTTGGATTTTCAATGATTTGATGATTCCATTGGATTCAGTGGGCGAAAATAGGTGGGGTTACAGTTGGGCACTTTTTCAAAAAAGGCCGAGAAAGCATAATTACGGAAACACCCCTAAAACCCTAAAAGTAGGGCTGCCAAGGGCAATTTCGTAATTTGATATTGAATTTGATAATTCTGAGTACGGAAATGGATTCCTTGGGCGGAAATATGTTAGGATAGCCCATATTAGAATTTCGAGAAAAGTGCAACCGGTCCGGGTATGGCGGGCCCAGGCCGGGTCCCCGGGGGTATTTTTGTAAATTTTCATTATAGACTCATATAACCCTAAGTAACACTATGGAAGTGTCTAAATAGTGCATTTGGAATTGTAGGATTCGATATTTGCCGCCCTCGTGAGCCAACTACGCCAGCGAACGTCAGAAAGGAACGAGGTAGTGACTTTTCTTTTGTACCATATATGATGCATTGTATGTGTGTTATATCGTTGATTTGTAATGAATTCGTATGCTGCGACATCTGTGGATTTGTGTTAGCACTGTCATTCCAATAGTCCCTGAGTAGCTAACAACGGTTCGGGTTAGGGCGGTGTGCCTTCCCGGCGGAGAAAGGGGATGAGGATGAGGTGTGATATATGTGATTATGTGAACCGAAAGGCTATTTGTGGAGGCCGACGGGCCATTTGTGAAAGCCGAATAGCTGTATGGGCTATAAGGCTATACGTATGCACTGCCACGCCAATAGTCCCTGAGTAGCTAACAACGGTTCGGGATAGGCGGTGTGCCTTCCCGGCGGAGAAAGGGGATGAGGGTGGAGTGTGATTTGTGGTGCTGCTGCTGTATGATGATTTGCTTACATGCTGTGTGCTTATGTGTGGTATAAATGTTTTGTTACTACTGGGATTCTCTTGAATCTCATTCTTTCCTTTAACTAACCTTTCAGACAGGGCGAGTAGCTCTAAGGAGAAGCGTACGACCCGGAGCGGTTAGAATCCTGTAGGGACATTTATTTTGGTTATGTTGGTTAAACCTGTTGGACAGGGTGTCTGTATATTATGTTGGTTGTAAAGAATAGTTGAACGTAGTTGTGTAGTCCCCTATATGGAGGTTGTAAACCCTTTTTGTGTATGAATGGAACCCGGGGGTTGCCGGGATTGCTATTAGATATTCTGATATGAATGAATGTGAATTAACTGCACAGGTGATTATATTCGATAATTGAACTTGAGGCCGGAATAGGAAAGAAGTTTTGAAAATTTTATAAAGTCCCTACTTCACAGGGAGTTCTAAATGAGTTTTGAACTATTCGACGGTCTCTAAACCAATTTAATTACGTAATATCGAATTATAATTACGCTATTTAAGGCAGGGGGTTACAGGCACCCAGACGTCGAAGGATGCAGCGTGGCACCGGAGGAGAATTGAATATTAGACGGGGACGAGTACGTTATTTGCATAGAAACAATAATGGTGGAGGATCAAGATTCGCAGCATTGACAGATGAGAATACGGAAGAGAAAGGAAATGAAATCACTTTAATGGCACCTAATAATTCGGTACATGATGCTACAGAATCTTCATCAGTCCGAATTATTAAATCATGTGGGTCCTTGCCTAGTAAGAAGAAGCTTGTGGTGATTAATTCTGGGACAAAAGAAAATGTGGTGGAACGTAAGACGGATTTGGTGAACCCAATGGAACATTACCAACAAGTGAAGAATAAAATGATAGACCAAGATAATTCTAGTTTGCCCTCAGAAAGTGGAAAAGTACATAGTGCTAGGGGCTTGGCAAAAGGTACTAATGAAGGAAGGAAGAGTGTTGCGGGATCCTCCAAATTGCAACCAATTAAGGCCTATTCGGGGACGCCTTTAAAATCTGAAGGTGTGAAAATTCAACCACCAAAATCTAATAGAAATAGTGCTTCTGACCCTATTGATCCAGGTGCAGGTAGAAAGATTAACTATTCAACTAGTATTAATCTCCCAAGTGAGGTGGGTGATGTTGTTATGAAGGAGTCAGGTGAGGGAGCATACGAGCCTACGTCCCAGTAGTGTTTTCCAGAATGTTGGGAATCCTTTATCTTTTATTATTTGTTTAATGATAATTATGACATGGAATACTCGGGGACTCGGTGGTGCCTCTTCTCATCGTTTAATCAATGACATTATTGATAAACAAGGAGTTAATATATTTGATTGGAACCTAGACATGCGGGAATAAAGGCAAAGTTATTGGCTCGGAAGATTGGATAGTCTAATATGCATGTGGTTGATGCACGAGGATTTAGTAGGGGCATTTGGTTATTTTGGGATTCAAGTTGCAACTTTTCAATTATTTCGGTGGGTGAGCAATTTGTCTATGGAATGGTTAATGCAGGTAATGATAATGAATGGTCCCTTACAATTGTTTATGGACATCCTAATATTTACCTGAGGCGCCTGCTATGGTCTTTATTAAGAGACATTAGCCAGGTTGTTCGTGGGGGTTGGTTGGTAGTTGGAGATTTCAATGCTGTATCGTGTCCTGAGGATAGATGGAGCATGAAAATTCGGGAAACCAGTGGAGTTGACAAATTTTTCTGGGAGTGGATTACTGATACTGGATTAATTGATATTGGCTTTAGTGGTCCTCGATTTACATGAGGGACGTTGTCTAGTCAAAGCAGAATCGATAGAGCATTGGCGGATGGCAAATGGCATGCGCAGTTTCCTAATGCTTCAGTGCGTCATCTACCAAAGTACAAATCAGATCATTGCCCCATTCTAGTTAATACTGACAAGGTAGCGCATGGTGAGAATAAACAAAGGCCTTTCCGTTTCTTCGCCCCTTGGGTTATGCATGATGAATTCTCAGCTTTTGTTAAGCAACAATGAAATGTTAAGGAAGATTGGTGTGGATCTTTAGAGAATTTTACTGAGCAACTAAAAATTTGGAACAAGGAGGTATTTGGGAATTTAATTTATATGAAGAACAAGCTATATAGACGTCTTGATGGGATTAATACCACAATTGCTAGAGTTGGGCCATCAGTGAGATTAGAGAATTCACAATGTGAATTATGGAAGGAACTTGAGAAAATCTTGGCCCAGGAGGAAATTATGTGGATCCAATACTCTCGTGCTACTTGGTATATTCAGGGTGACCGAAATACAGGATATTTTCATTCAAAGGCAAATGGTCGAAGAAGAAGGAATCAGATATTAGCTCTTAAACTTGATTCTCGAGAATGGTCTTATGATGAGCAAGAAATACGAGAATTTGGCAGTAATTTTTTTGAAGATCTATATACAGACATGAGTACGTACCAGGGGTCCTTGGTGTTTGGGTGTACTTATCCTGAGATTGACACAATTGATAGATGTGCTTTGGGAAGACAGGTAGATGAAATGGAAATTAAACGAGCTTTGTTCGATATGGGTTCTCTAAAAGCTCCGGGTCCAAATGGGTTAAATCCTCTTTTTTATTAGAGCCAATGGGATACGGTTGGTCTTTCAGCGACATCTTTGGTTAAAAGGGTATTTTTTAATCCGGATTGGGTACATAATATTAATGATACTCAAATTATACTTATTCCTAAAATCGATCATCCACAATCTTTCCGTGATTTTCGACTAATAAGCCTCTGTAATGTAGTGTATAAGATTGTTACAAAAGTTATTTCAAATAGATTTAAATCTATTATGCCATTGTTTGTAGCCCCGAACCAATGTAGTTTTGTGAAGGGGCGCCAAAGTACTGACAATATTATTCTAGTGCAAGAAATCATTCACTCTATGTGGAGCATGAAGAAGAAGTAGGGATTTATGGCAATAAAGATTGACTTGGAGAAAGCATATGACCGAGTCAGATGGAGTTTTCTTTTCGAATGCTTGAATGAACTGAGGATTCCTAAGTACCTCTGTGACGTCATAAAAGCTTGTGTATCTACTCCGCAAATGTAGTTACTTTGGAATGGGTGTGCTGCAAAATCTTTTTTCCCTTCCAGAGGAGTTCGTCAAGGAGATCCTATCTCACCGTATCTCTTTGTTATTATGATGGAGAGGTTGGGGCATTTAATCTAGACTGCAGTAGAAGATGGAGATTGGAAACCTTTCAAGTTGTCCAGGCAAGGTACGACTATTTCTCATGTCTTTTTCGCTGATGACCTTATTCTGTTTGCAAAAGCAAATATGGATCAAGCAGGGGTGGTGAAAGTCATACTGGATGATTTCTGTGATATTTCTGGTCAGAAAGTAAATAATGCAAAATCGCACAATTACTTCTCCATGAATGTCGGTAATACGAGAAGAAAGGACATTAGTGAGTTCTTGAATTTTTCCCTGTCTTCCAACCTGGGAAAATATTTAGGAATGCCAATCTTGCATGAGCGAAGTACTAAGTCCTTATACAGATTTATTCTTGATAAGATGAATGTTTGATTAGCAAGCTGGAAACCAAACATGTTATTGATGGCAGCTAGACATACTCTAGTATCATCAGTCATGTTGGCTATGCCATCCTATGCAATGCAAACTATACCCCTCCCATTGGGTACCTGTGATGAGATAGACAAAAATTGCAGGCAATTTCTTTGGGGAAGTACATCCACGAATCGTAAGCCACATATGGTGGCTTGGGGTCGTGTTTGTTCTCGGAAGAATGATGGTGGACTAGGCTTAAGACAGGCAAGGCTTCAGAATCAGGCCTACATGACGAAATTGGGTGGAGCTTGATACACAAACGAGATGCACTGTGGGTTCGTTTTCTTCGGGAGAAGTACAAGATGGGCAGTGATTTGGTGCCAAAAGTAGAAAAAAGACGGTCAAAATCAAGCACATGGAAGGGGATTAGACAAAATTTGGAAAGTGTAACTGAGAGTATTGCCTGGAAGATTACGTATGGAACTTCAGTGTCTTTTTGTCATGATCTATGGGTCCCCCATTTTGACAGATTGGAGAGTTTGACACTTCAACCATTAACAGATGAAATAAGGGAATGGAAGGCGGCTGACTGTATTACTCCATCGGGTCAATGGGATCTAGATAAGTTTGGGCATTTATTACCAAAACATGTCGTGGTTGCAATCCAAAGAGTGAATATTAATCACAATACTAGTGGTGATTTTCCTATTTGGAGATGGACATTTGATGGTAAATTTGCACTAAAAGCGGCGTACAAGAGGTTAGCTGGGCAAGGTGAAAACAGTTCTTTGTTCAAATGGAGGCTTATATGGAAGCTGAAGATCCCTCAACGTTACATAATGTTTTTGTGGTTATGCGATCATGGTCGTTTACTGACTAATTTGGCACGAGCTCAACGGGGAATCCACACAAATGAGATGTGCCCTACTTGTCAAGATAAGACTGAATCAATTATGCATGTACTTCGAGATTGTGTGATGGTTAAAGAGATATGGAGTGAGTCACTACCTAGTCCATGGCATCGGCATTTCTTTGGCTCAACTGATAGAAACACTTGGTTAACATGGTGTTTACGCCGTCGTGATCGTGTGTATCGCTACGAGTTTCGACATTGGTTTACGGTTCTATGCAGGCACATTTGGTTGGCAAGGAATGACCGTATCTTCAACAACAAACAATGGAGTAAACAAGAGTTACTGGCACGTACTGGTTCAGTGTTGTCTTGGGGTATGTCTACCCACATGCAACCTAAGTCTTATACCGTAACAAGTATGGGTTGGCGACCTCCACCTGCTGGGATGGTTAAAATTAATACAGATGGATCCAGGAATGAAGCGACGGGATGCTGTACCTGTGGTGGGGTGATAAGGGATGAACAAAACGGATTTATTCAGGGGTTTATGTTTAGGATTGGAAGCGGGTCGATTATCACAGTAGAGGCCTGGGGAATTTTGTGGTGTATGAAATTAGCTTGGGAAGGAGGATTTAGGCATATTATTGTTGAGAGTGATTGCAGCGAAGTACTGGATCTTATTCAAGGAATGGTACATGATGAACATCATGATGCTACTTTAATCTTGGAAATTCAATCGATGTTGGAACATGACTGGGATGTGGAGATACTACATTGTTTGTAGGGAGGCGAATAGCATGGCGGATTACTTGGCAAAAAGAGCATGGAATATGACGATGGATTTTCTTGTGGTTGACAGAGAACCTGATAAAGTCAAACGACTGATCATGGAAGATGTTGCGAACCAATATATTTATACTGAGTTAGTAGAATAGAGCCTGTAGGGCTATGTCTTCTCTTTTTCTATAAAAAAAATGGTTTCTTTTGGTTCTCTCTAGCATGTTAGTGCCTTTTGTTCATGCTTGCCTTGATGTGGGATTTGTATACCGAGCTTGAATATAATAATTAAGGATAGATTGTTCAGAATGGCAAGCCATTGCCTATTTTTAATACTACCTCTACTCATTCTTAATATAAGATTTAGCTGACTAATTTGATAAGATTATGTTAAGGAAGCTAAATGAATTATTTTAAAGTACTTATATTTATCATTTCTTTTTTCAAACTAATTTATCTAACTTATAAATTGATATATAATCTTTATTTCAGAGAGATGATGAAATATATGTTATAATTAAATAATTTATGTAACTTCCTAATCTCTCTAAATTAATGTACTAGATTTGATAATAAAAACCAGGGTAGTATCCTTTTTTTTTACAAAATTCTTAGGCAAGATGACCGCTCCCTCATATCATCACATTATGTGTGGAGAAACTTAGTCACTTCATCAAAGGTGTGATAAGAGAGGTAATTAAAAATTGATTCAATTAGTTAAAGATGGGCCCCCTTGTCAGTCACTTCTCTGCTGATGACTTCATGCTTTTTGGTGATGCCTCAGGAGAGCAAATAGAGATCCTCTGAATCAAGGTATTAAAACCCGGACCGGGTGTTGAATCGGTTGGGGTACTGAGTTAAGGATCGTGAGTCAGATCGGGACCAAACTGGAGCTAAACCAGTGAGAAATTGAAGATTTTAGGTTTATTAGTATGAAATTCTAAAGAAAAAATAATTTTTTTAAAATTAGAACCCGGACTAGATCGGGAATCGGACTAGTCCACCGGCCGGTTCTCCAGTTTCCTGCCCGGACCGGCCGATCCGGTCTGGGTTCAAGAACATGGCTCTGAATACTTCCTTCTTGCTGATATTGTCAATTAACGAGCAATTCCTTCCCCGCGCGTTGCGTGTGGAGCATTTTGTCCCAGATCATTTCTAAGCTATATTTTTTGTAGTCTTTTGAGTATTATGTCCATTGTCTGGCACATAAATTTTTAACCTATCCATGCTTCTAACTCTTGATAGTGCAACATATAATTGACCATATATAAATACAGGCTTTGAGAGATTTATCCCTATATGGCGAAGTGATTGCCCTTGACTTTTGTTGATTGTCACTGTAAAGCTTAGGTTGACTGAGAATTGTCTACTCCACATATGAATTGGCCATATATTTTCTGAAGGATCCATATCCATATTATAAATTATGACATTCTTATTAGGGTTTTAAACTTTTTTTGAGATTGTGTCTACTCCATATATGAATTGCCTCATGTGAGCTGTTATTTCAGAACAATGCCCTCAAGGTCAATGGTTGCTTGCAGCTTCCATATCTGAACACCAAGAAAGTGAATTTTGTTAGAGTCAACTTGATAGAGAGATTTGGTGTATCTGAAACCAACTAATAAAAAAACCACACTTTTGAAAAGCATGACCTAGCTTGTACAGAGATAGTTGTAAGGCAGAAGACCTTAGTGATCCTCGCCATTGTGTGTTCAGCAGCCTCATGCACCAATTAAAATATTCAACTTTAATTTCCAGCCATCCAATCCTTATGAACAGTAACTTGTGAAAGAAGCTGAACATTATTTATATATATACAGGCATTTCCTCCCTCACACGTTGCGCGGGAGAATATTATCAAGGAAAAGACTTATATTTCAATCAAGTAAATTCACCACACTAACTTTAGTTGAAGATCTTCCATTCAATATTAATTATGAGAGAAAATAGTTAATTGAATAAAAGGGGGAAAATAAAATATGACTTGCTCAATTGGTTGTATGAATGCATACAAAGTTTTGGGCTCCTACACAAATATCAAAGTATCAAATAAAGCTACGCCCCTTAACTTCTTTTCTAAATGCTCAATACTTGATAAGCTTCACCCACGATGTGAACGGAAATAAAAACATAAATAAATATATAGTGACTGAATATACACCATATAGGGTTATATATGTATGATACTTAATAAAGGCAAAAAGTAAGTTTCTAAACAGTTTTTTTTAGTACTCATGATTTTATGTAAATTGATGATCTTGGGATGTCAATATTTATTAAAACATGATTCTTAATAAATAAAGTGTGCATTTGTAGAAGAGAATGTATGGGTTTTAGGCTCATATTTGATTATCTATCATTACTTTCTTATATGATCATGTCACAAACGTGATATATTGCCTTTTTATCTCTTATATATTATGTGCCTCCTTGAGGTCAGTATATTTTCTATATTGGTAATATCTTTGTAATGGTGACATGATCATATGAGAGCATTTTTTTTTTAAAAAAGAGAGATAGAGAAAGGATAGAACTTTGTTATGTGCTAGTAGGATCATTAAAAAGGTAGGCTATAATGCCAAAAATCCTGCATTCAGCTTTGAGCCATCCTTTTGTTCTGTCTTGGCTTAGCCTCTTATTGACCGTCAGAGAACGCAATAACTTATGCATATATTATGCTAAACTCTGAATCCTGTTTCAAAAATTTGTCTAGTCAATTTGAACTGTTCCAAAGCTAAATAAGACTACCTGAATTGGGAAACGTTTATAAACTGCATTGCAAATGTGCAGGTATCAGTTTTTATTTATGTGAAAGTTAGCAAGCTACCTAATAACCTAACCAAACAGTAAACAAAGCAATGAAGGTAGGCTGAAAAACTTAGTTTCCGTTTCAAGCATAAAGCTTATTGAAACAAAAGACACCACAATAAAGCAATAATAAAGTGTTATGAAATGTATATACTAACCTTAAATGTTTTACTTTGAATACTTTTTCAAAAATCGACTTGTCAATTTGAAGGGTTTAAAGGCTAATGGACACACCTGTACTGGGTTATATTATATTTCATGTTTTTTCTTAATTTTCAACCTATTAAAATCTATAATTTTGTGTATGATATCAAAAATTAGTTCAGATCCCTGTAAATCCATTACTCTCAATTAAAGAAAAACTTAAGAAAATGTATGTAATAACCAATAATAACTGCCATGAATACAGTACAGTACACTCATAAAGACATACAACAAATGGAGAAACCACAAACGAAGGATTAAATAACACTATTACATATGAACAAAGTTAAATGCATGCATCTATGCTAGGCTGTTACAAAAGACATACAACAAACAGAATCACAAAGCCATGGCAGATCTAATAGAAGCATCTTAATCTATCAAAGTTGTATAAAACATCCCTCTTAGCACATCGTCCTTCATTTCCTCCAGTTGGGGGAAGGGAGGATTAAAGAACAATCTTGTCCCCATAGCATTCACACCAAGCAAAGAACACTCAAAAACCTTATTACCCCTGTATGTTTTAAAACATTATTTGGGGAAATCCATAAAAAAATCAAAGATAGTGGAAGATATTTTTAACAGGGGTCAATATGAATACCTTGATGTGACCCGTCACTGTCTTCGAGCTCTAATTGACTTCCTTGCAGATGATAGTATCAACTTTCATCACGATTATGCCCTTGCAAACCCTGAGAGTTACTTTGTGAAGCCATGTCATGTGCTGCGAGAACAGAGGAATTGGTGCTTTGGATGAAGAAGAAACTTGGGATGTCAAATGGAACAAAAAAGGAGGATGGCGCCTTGATATTGATTATCGTAGGATAGTAAAAACAAATAAGAGAATGTAAAGTGAAAAATTCAACATAGGAAAATAAATATACACATGTGTATTCCATGACAGTTCTTCCTCAATCTCTACTTCTTCAGTCTCCTTATTCCATGAACAGTAAACAACCTCCTGGTTAGATGAATCATTGCAAAAAAAAAACCCGTTAAAACCCTCATCTATGAACTTATTGACCCATTCAAAACCATCCCTAAATTATCAAATATATAGTAGTGGATGATGATGATGATGAAGATGAAGAAGAAAAAGAACGGTCTTTACCTGCAGCTATTGAAAAGCCCATGCCAGTTCCCTTATGAAATTGACAAAGGTGCCTTCCCTCTATTATACCCTCTTCTTTGAAATCCTGATATTGAAAGCAGCAAGTCTGAAGACCCACGCGATGGTGGCAGCATCACCATCATATCCTATTCTCTACCTCCTCACTTTCAAGGCAAACATGTCGAGTGAAAATGAAGAACTGATCCTTCGTGAACATAGGATCTTTATCCAGTCATATCAGTTGATTCTTTCTTTTTGTTTGAGAAAAAAAATGCCCCAGAACTAAATAATAAACTGCATGAGACTGTGAAAAGTATGTAATATGAATTAGTAGAATGTTTAAAATACAGAGGAGGAATGGTTTGATAAGCAGTTTGTTTAGAGGGTGGATAAAAGGCTTGTCTTGAGATAATATTGAAGGCCAGAGGGAGTTAGAAAGCAGATTTGAATTTCAAACAAAGCCATAAAGGGCGCGTATGTTTAGGAATATAGGATCTCGAGTCATTGGTCAAAAGATATGAGAATGAATCTGAGCCATAGAAACCTTAGCTACAGTAACTTCGGTGGAAAAGTATTCTTATTTATATTGAGCATGTTTGGATGGGAGTTTGGATGACTTATAAGCTGCTTTTCACGTAAGTCGAGATAAAACTCCTCTCACACACTTACCTCGTATACTGTAAATCATGATTGAAAAGCTGCTTTTGAATATTCTAATCGTTATTCCAAACATGCTCAAATTGATGATTGGGAAAAGTCAACAGAGGTTTGATGGGGTGAAAATAAAGAAGCTATATATGTATAAACAAATATACTATTTAATTTGGGTCAAAGATTTAAGATCTAAATAAAAATGAGAGAATAATTAATGATATATCTACGTGCCTAACCTATGTGTGGGATTTTTAGGCATATATGCATAGATGAGAGTGGATCTATGGTATCAAAGAGAAAAGGAAGCATGTAAAAGTTTTACAATAAATAGAGTTCCTAGGGATATCTCATGTTTGCCTACACTTGCTATTGTGTTATTTCACCATAGCAATTATAGGCAAGTGAAAAAGTTTTCTTTATAATACTTGTCACACCCTTATCTTATTTTCACATTTTTTAGAGTATTTACAGAAAATGATACGCAGTTTAGTGAGTAACACATGGATAGCATAAATATATTGTTAATATGTGAATGATTACAGAAATTCCCTATAAGGGTTCGTACATGATAACTATAATCAATGTAGTCACACAGGGCTATTAAGGTGTTTAAACCTGTCTCAGTGAAATGGAGACTTCTTCCCATCTTCACTCCACCACTGCAATCCTCTCTCATGCAGTTCTCTTCTCTAATTTCCACGTATCTTCTATATTCGCTTATCTAAATTGTTGGTATGGGAGGGTGAGATTCGAGAGAATCTCAGTAGGAAAACTTTTTCTTTAATGCATGCAAGATATATGCTATGTGCATAACATGTTAGCTTTAATTAAACTAGATGCATGCCCCATAATGAACTTTCTGCATGCTTAATATTTCATGTAACAAACTATGGCTATAGTATAAACAGAAACAGAGCTTCATTTATTCAAATATGCTCTACACAGTCAAGTAAAACAATCACATACAATACTACACAAGCAAAGATATCAAATACATGCAAATAAGGTAAGTCCCCTACCTCTAGTCTGATTATTGTGGATAATTATGCATTAAATTGGAATTATTATGTGTTTTATGGCAATATTAATTAATATGTCATAATTATTGAAAATTGGAAGAATGGAATTATTGGTAATAAGTTAGTGATTAAGGGAGAAATTAATTACTAGCAAAGAGAAAATGAGATGTGAAATTAAAATGGTTAATGGAGGGATTAAGTGGCTAATTGGGTGTTTACCTTTATGAGAGCTAATGATAGTATGGCACTTAGCAAACTCACATGTGGAGTGAGTGAGGGAAAAGTCAAATTGATTTTTTTAATGTTTTCTCTCTCCTTCTCTCCTCTCTTGTTTGGCTGGCAGCATGGAGGGAGTATCATCATTCTCACCTTCTCCAACACTCTTCATCTCTCTCTTCTTTCTCTCTCTTATGCCATTGGAGACCAAAGAAGGAGGAAAGAAAAGCTGGTGATTAAGGTGAGAAATTGGACTCCATTGCCTAAACTAAATTTATTAATGTTTTTCTATGGAATGAGAGCTTTATTTTGATGATTGTAGTTTACCGTTTGGTGTTGATTTGTTGCCACACGAAATTTTGGAAAGTGGTGAATCAAGAACTTCCTTTGAGAAGGTTGATAAGGTGAGTGAAACCAATCTTTCTATCTATGTTTCATGCCATTTGAAGTAGTTTGTAATTTCTGGAAATTTTGGCTTGAATCCGAAAATGAGTGCCAATGTTTATTTGGTATGTTTTTGGCATGAGAATGGTATCTTGGAATGAGTTTAGGATAGATAGATTGATTGGTGATTGAAATGTGATGTTTGGATGAGATTGGTATTTTGTTGATTTTGTTGCCCAAAACCCAAAGCATTATAATGGAGTAGAATTTTGATGATTCTGATGATCCCATTGAGTTTATTGGGTGTTTTTCTGTGGGAGTGGCTTAAGTAAAGTATTGTGTCCATTGGGATCAATTGGGCAAGTGTTGGGAAAATGCCTCTTTTTTCTGCGTTTTCTGGTTTCTGATAAAATCACTTGAGTAAGAGTGAGTTCACTCCAGTGAGGATAAACATCACTCGAGTAAAGGATGAACATCACTCGAGTGAGGGTGGATTCACTCGAGTACTGTGTGTAAATTCATTTTCTGCTTTAGTTTTCATGATGCACTTCTAGGTGAGAGGCAAGAGTGTTGCCTCACTTGTAAGTGCTAAGGGTTCTCACTCGAGTGAGCCTCCGCTCACTTAGTGAAAGTGTATTTGACACCATGAACTCTCGTCTGAGGTTGTCACTTGCTTTCAAAATTCAAGAGTGCGCTTTAACACTTGCGAGTGTTAAGTTCTTACTCGAGTGAGGTCTTCTTCACTCGAGTGATCCTCTTCTTTGAAAGTTCTTGTGCTCTTTGGCAAACACTTTCTGTCCTCACTTTCTAGCACTTGAGGTATTGTCCATACCAACACTCGAGTGAGACCATTTTCACTCGAGGTGCAACAGTGAAAAATTAGTTTTTGTGCTTCCAAAAGGGGATCTTTGGGATAGTTCTTCCAACCCTTTAGGAGTTTTGTTAGGGGTATTTAATGACTCTAAAAGAGCAATAATGATAACCAAATTAAGTGTTAAGAAGTCATTGAGAATTGGAATAGAGAATTGACACTTCGTCACTTATTATGAATATAGGATTTGACATTTGCCCTACTCGGGAGAGATCAGTGCTAGATCGTGCACGAAAGGACTCAGATAGTGACTTTTCTCTCATGTTGTGTATGATGTTTTGGTATGCATAGCTTATCATTGAACTGTGAACTGTATGTGTCATGGTCCATTACGGCATGAGCACTTCAGCGTGAGCCATTTAAGGAGTGACAGTGGTCATCTCTAGTTTGGCAGTTGAACTGCCATTGTAATCGACATGGATCTTTGTGAATCTGACCCGTGGGGCGGTGGTTGTGAATCCAGCCGTGGGTTGTGTTTGTATCTTGCATGTATGGCGTGTGTTATGAAATGCTTTATATGAATCCCAGCTATGGTGAAATATATTGTGTGGATTGTTGTGATGCAATGCAGCGTGAGCAATCTCATAAGGGATGACATGTGTCATACTAACCATTGCCGTTGTAGTTGCTTTGTGTGGATGATGATTTGATTTCATGCCTTATTATTGTGCATACTATGATTGATTTGACACTATGGGGATTTCTTAGAATCTCACTCTCCTAAAATTAAACATTTTAGATAGGGCTGAATGATCAAAAGGCAAGCGGGTGATGTAGAGCGGGTAGAACTCCGTGTTAGGAGTTCCTTTTTGGTTAATGATTATCATTGTATATCATTTGGATATTTTTTGTAGAAACAATTGTATATATTGGATTTTGTGTAATTCCCCAAGTAAAGGGTATGAATTAGGGGCTTTGTACCTTTGCGTAAACCTTATTTAATGAATGGAACCCGAATAAGTTAGAAATTTACTTTGAACTCTGATATTTGTAAATGGAATCCACCTGTACAGGCCATTATTGTTTTGTATTGTGAATATGAGACCATTCTGAATAAGTTTTGAAAAAAATTTTGCAAATCCAATTTTGGGCAAAAGATTACCTTAATAAGTTCCAATTTGAAATATGGTCTCTAATTCCAACTTAATTATGTGTTTAAGAACTTAATCTCGGCCTAAGGTGGGAAGGGGGTTACACCTACCATACCCGGTCTGATCGTATTTTTCTAGAAATTTTGATTTGTGCTATTCTATCATATTTTCACCCAAAGAATCCATTTTCAGACTTGGACTTACCAAATTCACTGTCAAAAGACCATAATGCCCTTGGCAACCCGTATTTTAGGGTTTCATGGGCATTTTGGTCATTATGCTTTTTAAGGCTTTTTCCGGAAATGTGGTCAACTATAACTCCACCTAATTTTTCCTTCTGAACTCAATGAAATTATCAGATCATCCAAAAATCTAACTCTAACCCTTAAACTAGAGCTGGCCGAATTCCAGGATTCTCATGAAAAAGTTGGGGTTTTTCAATTCTAACTCCGTAAACTTACTCCTTTCTACTCTTAACCACTTTATTAACTATTTAATTATGTTAAAACCACCATTTAGACTCAGTTTTGGCAGCATAATGCCTAAGACACACCCTTTCCCAAATTTTACATTCAGAGCAAATACAACAGAAATCCATTGATTAAATACTCATAGCAGCCAGAACAACCAATATTTGAAGTTTAGGAAGTAGCCTCTTCTTCCTTCTAGCTTTTCCTCTTGTGGTTGAACCCTAACTCCCTTTAACAATGAAATTTTGCTTCCAACAACCTTGAATAACATAGAAGAGAAGCTTAGGAGAAGGATTATACAAGTTAGGAGCTAAATTATTGGAGGAATTGACTTACCTTGCAATTTCTTGCTCCTTCTCTCTCTAGAATCCAAGCTCTCTCTCTCTCTCTTTGAAAGCTCAAAACAGACGGTTTTGAGGAGGAAGAAGGAAGGGAAATGATTTTATAATATTTTACAATTATCCCTTTATTTAACTTAATTAATTAAATCTATTTTCAAATTTATACAAATTCTGGCAGATTTTCTGCCCAAACTTTGAAACATCGTAACTAAATTTGTAGACACGTATTGGAGTGATTCCAAAGACTATAGAACCCTTATTGAGTGTAGTTTCAAGGCAAAATATAGTCATTACTAATTGGAAGCACAAAATTTCCAGAATTAAATTCTTTGGATGCTATTCTAGAAAATCAACAATTTTTCTAGGTTAACTTCAAAAATTCATAACGCTTTGCATACAGCTCCAAAAATTACCCATTACCTATCAAAATTAAAGCTTAGAATGTCTACTTTCATGTTATAAAATTTCACAATTTTTGAACATCATTTGATCATTCAATTTCACATGACTATATCACCACCTTATAGGAAGTTTTCAGTGGCAGTATAATCACATTCTCTGAAATTCACTCTTTCATTTCATTAAATGCTAGAAATATTTACAAGACATATTGGGGAATAAAATTTGGGGTGTTACAATAGTACCAAATTAAGTTTTACAAAGTCTTTTGAATGAGTTTTCTTTGTTTTTTTACCATAATACTATTAAAGTGGATTAATTGGCTAATAAAGTGTCAGCATTATGAGGAATGTTATTTCATAGGCATTGGGTTAGACTAACTTATTTGTTTTGAAAGGTCAACTTAAATTCCGGTCTGACCCGATGACCAACCCATTTTGGTCTTGTTCATTTTTTTTGGTTGGACTAGACTAGGTTTTTGCAATGTTTTAAAAGACCAGAAAGCCCAAAGGGTCAATGGGTTATGGTCCAAAAGTCTAAAGAAAAAAAACTACCATGTATCCTAAAAATAGTTATGTTCCAGTTCAATAACACCTCGCCTTCTGTCCAAGTCCATATCAACAATAAAAATGGTTTCTTGGTCTGAACCAAGCTGTTGGTAAGTCTTAGTGATGGTTCAACTAGTCAGACCGTCCAGTCTGATTCTTAGTCCTAAAGCAAATAGAGACTTTATGAATACTTCCTTCTTACTATCATAATCGGAAAAAATCAACAAAGCTTTTGCATTTTAAAGTTGAAGAACATAAAATACACTTTGTAAAATTAAGAGACCAAAAAGAATAAACTCTTGTTTAAAGTTAAAGTGACTTTTGATTTTTTTTTAACTTTAGATATTTTCACAGGTCTATAATTACGGTCGACTAGAGGGCACAAGTCTATGGATGCTTGTTGTGATTATGCTAATGTCATATCAACAATCACAAGAGACAATCGTAGTTAATTACCATCCCTTTCAAGACATTATTGATTCATTTAGTGCTCGTTTGGGATAACTTATTTTTAGATAATAAGTGCTTATAAATCGTGATTTAGGTATACGAGGTATGTAAGAGGAGTTTTATCTCAACTTACGTAATAAGTGCTTCTTGACCCCCAATAAGCAATACCAAACACATACTTATAATACTTTTGAATAGGGGTTGGCATGCTTAGTTTCATTTCGTGTATAAAAGAAGAAACAAAAGAGGAAGCTGATTACTCTTTTGGCAAGATTAGTTCATTTTGTATGACTATGATGATTATCATTCATTTGATCATCCACCATTAGTCGAGACAAGGTGGATGTAGCTTAGACGTATGCTTTATTAATCCCTTCAATCTTTTATTTGTGAAAGTGTGTGTGGACTCAACACTACAACTTTGTTTATCAAATCATTTCAATAAGTTTTAATGTTTATAAACATTAATACAATATTATTTTAAAAGGACATAGTTATCATATGTCATAGACATTGCATAAGAAAAAAACCTAATTAAAGTGAAATAAACTTTTGCTCAGTACTTACAGTAATATTTGAGGAAGTAGTTTTTCTCACTTGTGAGTGTTGGTGCATCCTTCGAGTGGCAAAGATATTACTCGAGTGCACTTCTCATTTCAGGTTCTTCCTTACTCTTAGACAGACACTTCCTGTGTCACACTCGTAGGACTCGAGTGAGCTTAAGGCCATCACTCTAGTGTTGAGGTAGTGCTCGAGTGCAACGCCTATCCTCTATCTCAGACCTTGCTCACTATCAAATACTTGCAAGAGTGTGCCTCCTTGCTTGAGTGCAAATTATGCCATCACTCGAGTGTTACACTAGTGCTAGAGTGTTGCCAAAAAATCTCTAAAGTCAGTATCTCTTTGTAAGACACTTTCAGACCAACACTTTCTGGACTCGAGTGTAAAACTACTTCTCACTCAACTAGGCGCTTCATCACTTGACTGCATAATTTAAAATCACAGCAACTTTCTCTTAACTTTGTGAAATGCATTTGATAACTATTTGAATCAATTTTATCTTTCCAAAGCATGAGTTTCTTACCAAAACACATAATTACCTTTTGTTATCATCAAAACCTGGATTCTAACATTCTCCCCCTTTTGAGTTTCTTAACAAATGCATATTCACTAAAGTTTTGAGTTATTTGACACAATTTTGTACTTTGCTTCTGAATCTTCTACAAGGCTTCCAATGTACACTCAAAACAAAGACAGGTTATAATACCACAAAGATTAAATAATAAACTTATTAAAACTTAAAGAACATGAAAATAGCTTAAATATATCATAGATTCATTGGTAAATTACATTGTCAAGCTGAAATTGAAAAACTACCTGTATAAAACTCAATTACACCCAAATCTACCCAAAAACATCAGAAATTAACCAAATACCCAAAATACATCAAAATGCTCAATCTCCCCCTTAAATACACAATTCAAATACATCACGTGCTCCTCTCCCCCATTTTGTAAGCATCAGAAGGAGGCTGGGGAAAAGTGATGTCCGATGGCAGACGTAGAGTGTACACGCCATGGCCGTAGATGGATCAATTTATCTCTTTACTCGAGTGTTGCACTAGTGCTCGAGTGTTGCTGAAAATCTTTGAATCCAGTAGCTCTCTATAACACACTTTCAGACCAATAATTCCTAGACTCAAGTGCAAAATTGCTTCTCACTCGATGGGTGCTTCATTACTCAAGTGCATCAATTAAAATCACAACAACTTTCTCTTAACTTTTTGAAATGCATTTGATAACCATTTGAATCAATGTTTATCTTTCTAAAGCATGAGTTTCTTACCAAAACAAATAATCACCTTTTGTTATCATCAAAACATAGATTCTAACATTCTTCCCCTTTTTTATGATAACACAACCTTTGTGATGGATTTGAAGACTTAATTGAATTGAAAACTTTAAGCTCTAGTAATCATTAACAAGCCGAAATTCCAAAAAAAAATTGTATCGTTGAATATCATACATTGTTACTTGTACTCTCTCACTAAAAACAAGCAATTATTCTTTCCATTGTCATCTTGGGGTTGAAAAAAAATATTTGTATTCCTTGACAATCATAGATATATTTATCTGTGTGAATGTATGTGCATTTCCCTCTCACTACACTCGTACCATCTCCAACCTAGTCAACTTCTTCTTCTTCTTCTCTTTTTTTAACCTCAATCTACAGCATATCAATGCTCAAACAATCCAATTCAAAGAAAAGACCATAAGGATTCATTTAAGACCAACTATTCATCTGTCATTAATATCACACTTAATCCCTATCTCTATTTAACATCATTTGATGAAATCCATGAGATTACACCTAATAAGGACACACCACGATTCCTAGGGGTTCACCATTCATCTTAAAGGTATTATAAGCATTATTTAGTTCAATTATTCACAATTTCATCTATCTAAAATGCAATATATATATATATATTTACTCTCCATAATAATTACAAATTTATCAATGGCAACAATTTGGAATTTCTAACCTTTATTGTTAACAATGGTAACTTCATACTCTAACACCATTGATAACTCATACCACCCTCCAAGTTTGATCTTTCTCAAATCATCGTATAAACACTAAGCACTCACATATCCCATAAACCTAGGAACTTCTTTATACCACACTATAATGTTTCCGAATAGAATGTAAAAATCAACAATAATATATTGATACATATATACATATGCATGTATTAGCGTGAAAAGTATTTGTACTATTAGAAATCAGTGAATACTATTTGAAAATTTTTCATACATTTTCAATTCAAAACATTTAGTTCACAAAGATTTTGCTTGCACTGTAAGCAAATGAACATTCTTATGTATCCTATAAGTATTTCTATACAAAAATGTATTTATGCAAGTTTTGTACAATATACATATACTTGTTCATAATCACTAAGAACATAAAGTACTAAGAGTATATAGGAAATAAAAACTATCCAAATACATACCCTTGTAAACTATCAATTGTTTAATAATTGTGGACATATACAAATTCTCCCATAAGGAGTATTTATTTTAAAATATAGTCACTTACGAAAGGAGTATATGTGTCTATATAAACATACTTAAAAATTCATTTCAGAACTATTTGTTTATTCTATAACTTCTCATCTACACCATTTATCTTATATGCAATCACTTAAGAAATTAGATATATCTCTTGATAACTGTGGAATTCAGTATGATTTAATTTAGCTAAATCATATATACGTCTATATGTTCCTAACACATCCTGGTTAACCCTCAAATCAAACATTCCTCAATAACTCCAATCTATTATGCATCACTATATATAACTTTCATTTAATCTTGTTTCCATCGCTTTATCAACATTAGCTATAAACCTCAATATGTAAAATTACCACCTTAATCACATTTAAAAACAATATTTTCAATCCAATGGTCACATCACGTAAACTAGTTATCTGGGAATCTTATTATCCCTAATCTTTTTACGTTTAGATTGTAGGTTTTACCCCTACATGTTATCCTAAATTCTCTCTCTTCTTCATAAAATACTACCATGATTTGTGTTAGTTAGTCAAGTTTACTAGCAATTGAATCTCTCAATCGAGTAAAACCTCTAATTGGTTGTTGTACCACCCCATTAGCCATCCAAATCACAATCTAATATGCATTGGTTAGCTTTTGGTCATACATTCCTCTACAAACTATTATTTATTTGCTTTCCTTAAAATTTGTATACCCCTAATATTACTTCCAATATGATTCCTGACAACTAAATCAATTTCCAGCCCCTTTATGGCCGTAAAATTCCTTATGATTACAATAATGCATACACTTAACAATTCATTCCAAACAAAATACTACCTAATCCAACTTGCTACTTACTAAAACATCATCAAAATTTTTGCTCCTCCAACTTTCTTCTTCTTCCTTACATAAGGCTTATCATTTTATCCTTTAAAAGAAGGAATCAACAAGCACTGCACTAAACTGTTTTTGGTAATGACTTATAAACTGGGGAAGAACTCGTAATGATGCAACTTATAAAAGGGTTGTAGTTTACTACTTATCTTACTAGGAGCTTAACAAGAGGAAATAACTTCCTATTTAACATCATACTTTTGTTAATAATTCACCCCATAAATGATTTTGCAACACTTTCCAATGTCAATATTTAGTCAAAGCAATTTGTAAAATCTCTTAAGAGCACCTGAAGGTGTAGACCTATCCATTTAAAGAAATTATTAGTTACATAATTTTTCTTACTGCATATTTTGAAATTCAATTATCAAACTACACACACATTTTCTTCTACATTATCATTGCTTTAAATTCTCACCCTACCCATATTCTCCTCAACAAATCATATTTCCTCTATGAAATATAACATTTTTCCTTTAATAAAGATCATAAAACACATTTATTTTTGTAGAGACATGTTATCATATTATGTTTCAAGATTTTCGCACCCTCTCCCCTCCTAAGGTTGTAACCCACCCAAGAAGAAGGGGAGTCTAAAACTCACCAATAATAAAGGGGAAGCAAATGTGCAACTAATGTATATTGCTAATGCAACTATATGCAATAACGAAAACAAAACTAGATAACCTCAAGACACGAAGCTCTGCTACCAATTTGTAACATACTCTATATTTATAATATAATTAACTATTTCAAACAACTTATTAAAAAATTGAGCACTACTATGGTAGAAAAGGAAAACAACAATTACAAAGAACTACTATAATAGAAAGGATTTGACTAAAACATTTTAAGAATAACGATGGAAGAAAAAGAAAGATATTAGTTTATCATAGCTAAAAGGTATTGAATATCTTATTCAAAATCACATATTAGTTTATACCAGGACAATTGGGCCTTAGGCAGTTGAAGGTTGATAACATAATTTACCGATAGGTCTAATATCATTTCTCACAAATATAATCTTAGTAATCACAATTCATAACTTTCCTAGATAATCACATTTCATATAGCAACATAATACTCTCAAAAGTTTACAAAAGCGGATCCACAATAAGAATAACAATTTAAGATCTACAGTCTTAAACATACTCCATCAATACTATGGCAGAGTATAGAAAAGTAAACCAATCATGCAAGTTTATACTACTACAAATAGTATAATTAACGTCACTAATTAACATCCATTTTCAAATAACAGTCATACAAAAAGACACGGAGGCATTTTAAAAATCAACTCTAACGTTTCAACGACTATTTTTGTTAAAACAGTCATTGAAACATACAATTCAATGACTGTTAATGAAAATAGTCATTAAAAGGTAGCTTTCAAAGACTGTTTTGGTTAACAGTCATTGAAAGCTAAAGATTTAACGACTGTTTAAATAATAACAGTAATTGAAACCTTCATAAAAAGCTTAAACCTATAGTTTCTCTCCACTAGTCGCCTCCAACTCTTAATTTTTCCTTGGGTCTCTCACGTGCGTCTCCTTCCTGCCCCCTCTTTGACCATACTCTATCCCTTCTAGTCGTGCCTCCACCGCAGTTCTCTTTGGGTCTCTCACGCATCCTTGTCTAACTATTCCTCTCTAGTTACACCTCCACCTCATTTCTCTTTGGGTCTCTCAGTCATCCTTCTCTGGCCCCCTCGTCGCCCCCTCTCAGCCATCTCTCGCACATCCTTCTCTATTATCTTCTCTGTCAGTTCATGCCACTTCCATCTTCTGAGTCAGGCTTTGTCAGTGCCTCCCTTTGATTTCCTGATAATTCACATAATCCCTTCCTTTACATTCTTGGGCTGTTCTATTTTTGTTGAAATTTGGATGCTTGCATATATTTTGCTTAGCAATGAGGGAAGTTTAGATATTATGATTGCAAATTTGTAAAATTTCCTTTTAATCCACTTCACAGAGTTTGGGTGTTTTACTTTCTAATGCTTCAGATGCTTCCCTGTCCTCCCTCTCTCACTCTGTTTTAAAATTTAGTTGTCTAGTCTGTGGGAGTATTTGATTATTGTCCTCCTTATAGCCTTACAGTTTCATTCTATGACTATATATTTTTTTGAGAAAATAAGTTAAGCTTCTTAAATAGACAAAGGAAATAAATGATATAATAATAAGCATTTTATTTTAAAATATAATTACTTCTGATTACTGTTCATTAGGGTTTGAATATTTTAGTGAGAGCATAGGTATTAGACTGAAGTTTTAGGGAATAACTAAATTTTAAACAAGTATATATATGCGTAATCTAAACAAATCTTATTAAAGAAAGGCAATGTAAGTTATTAGTTATCAATTAAATAAAATAAACTGAATGTAATTAAAAAATAATAATTTTAGGATGAATTATAATTTACTTGGTCAAAATTGTTCTATATAGAACCCCTCATCTAAGTTAAACGGTTATATACAATAATTAGAATCTCCTATATAGAAACATTTAATGTTAAATAGTAGTGAACCAATAACATATTCCATTCATTATTCTTAGAGAGTTCTTATGGAATTGCCCTTCCAAGGCATTGAAGGTGGTCTTTGAAAAGACCTACTTTTAACTCATGATTTGTGTCTATATGTGTGTATATTTGATCTAACTAGTTGACATTGTCAGATTTACATATTGTCAAGCTTTTAAAGGCATTTTTTACATTTATATGGACTTAAACTTGCACAAGCACAAGTCTCTAAGAGCTAGAAGACTACATCAGAGGGACGATTTCCTTCAATTGCCCATAGGTTAGTGTCTTAGATGATTAAAACCTTTACTTCTTTATGTAGTTTCTTGTTTTATACATTGTGGGAAATGTTATTGTCTATTTTGGGTATGAATAAATAATGTTGCTGGTTGTAATGGTTGTTCTTTGATAACAAAGTATAGTAGAGTGACAACTTTAATGTAAATACTTGTGCACCCATTATTTTAACAATCATTCCCATTTGGGGTTGTACTGTAAGATGACTGCATGGTGAATCACACTTTTTATAGTTTTTTTTCTCTGTTGTGATATAAGAACTATATTCTTTTGTTTGTTGGTATGGTTATGGATGTCATAAGATAGTCATCACCATTTTTAATTTTTGCGTTACTTGTGAGGACCAATGTCCAGTTATTTAGAGGAAAGAATATTTATTAATTAATAGTACTTTAAACATTCATTATGACCAATTTGTTATATATACAAAGTGTTTGAAGCTCATATTTGTAGCAATAAACTCTGGTATGTCAGAGTTATGTGCTTGTTAATTGGGTTGTTGTTTGAATTTTTGGATGTCTTGCTTTTTAGGAGAAATACTACTAAAATTTTTAAAAAATGAGTAAGGCATCCCATTTCTTGATCCATATTCATATCATAATGACAATTGGTCTAAAATTGAGTATTGTTGAAAATGGTATAGGTGGTAGTAAAATGGATCATCGTTGGATGAATGCTTTGAGAACTAGTGAAGAATATGAGAACGGGGTGGAAAAGTTTTTTGAATTTGCTAAAATGAATTCACCTAGCAAAAATGGGAAGTATTTTTGTCTATGTGTGAAGTGTTTAAATAAGAGTCGACGGGATATTAATAATATAAAAGATCACTTACTTTGTGATGGAATAAATCTTTGGTACACAAGGTGGATTTGGAATGGTGAGGAAGTAACCGCTTGTGCGTCCCATGAGAAGGAAGTTTTGGATATTGGAGTTGACAATAGAATGGAGAAAATGATTCATGATGTTGAGGTAGAATGTTTTGCACAATCACCTGTATATGATAGCGTGCGAGTGATGCAAAGACACCTTTGTACCCTTGGTGTACTAAGTATACACACTTGTCAGGTATATTATACTTTGCAACTTAAAGGAAACTTACGGGTAGACCAATAGTAGTTTCATATTGTTACTTGAATTGTTGTGTGATATGTTTCAAGAGGATAATGGACTTCTAAATCGTATGTATGAGGCCAAGAAAATCTTGTCTATGATAGGTATGGAGTATAAAAAGATACATGCTTGCCCTAATAACTATGTATTATACAAAAAGGAGTATAAAGATTAAGTGGGTGTCCAAAATGTAAATCTTCCAGATACAAAGTGAAGAAAGGTGCTGGGTGTGGTGATAAGACAAGTAAAAACCAAGCTTTAAAGGTTTTGTGGTATCTTCCAATCATACCATGGTTTAAATGAATATTTGCTAATGCAAAAGAAGCAAAGAAGTTGAGATGGCATTATGATGACAGAGTATGTGATGGAAATTATCTTCAGCACCAGACTGCCTCTCTACAATAGAAGAAAATAGATGAAATGTATCCCATATTTAGCAGCAAGCCTAGAAACATTCAGCTTTGGCTTTGCGCAGACAGAATAATCCTTATGGTACTTTTAGTAGTGCACATAGTGCATGGCCGGTTTTAATGGTGATTTACAACTTACCTCTCTGGTTGTGTATGAAACGCAAGTATATGATGCTTTCTATGATAATTTCAAGACCAAAACAACTAGGAAATGATATCAATGTCTATTTGGCACCTTTCATAGAAGACTTAAAGAAGTTGTGGGAGGATGGCGTAGATGTGCTTGATGCATATAACCAATAGTCCATTAAGCTACGTGCAATGATTTTTACCATAATTATCGACTTCCCTGCATATGGGGACTTGTCAGGGTATAGTGTGAAGGGTTATAAAGTATGCCCGATATGTGAAGTAGGCACATACTTCGATCAACTAAAGAATGATAGAAAAATGGTCTACCTTGGTCATAAATGATTTCTTCCTCGATTCCACTGTACCATAGGCTAAAGAAGACTTTTAACGGTTTGCCTGAGAATAGAATGGCTCTGAAGGCATTAACTGGAGACGAGGTTTATAGTTGGGTGGAATGAATCAATGTTAGTTTTGGTAAGAATCAGAGGACTACGGGTGAGAAGAACATATGGAAGAAGAGGTCAATTTTCTTTGATCTTCCATATTGGCGTAGTCTTGCTGTGAGACACAGAATTGATATGATGCATGTGGAGAAAAATGTATGTGAAAGCCTTGTTGGTATGATTTTTGCATATGCCAAGGAAAACTAAAGATGGAATTAGTGTGAGTCTAGAGTTGGTTGATATGGGAATAAGAGAACGACTACATCCTCAACTAAGAGATGATGGTAAGAGAGCGTATATAGAGCCAGCAGGGCATACATTGTCAAAAGCTGAGAGAAGAAGTTTGTATGGGTGTTTGCATGGCATTAAGGTGCCACAAGGGTATTCATCTAATGTGAACAGGCTTATGTCAATAGAAGATTTCAAGTTAGTAGGAATGAAGTCCCATTATTGCCATGTCTTGATGCAACAACTATTTCAAGTAGCTATTGGAGGAATTATGAAAGATGATGTGTAAAGCATGATAACAAGGTTGTGCAGTTTCTTTAATACTATTTGTAGCAAAGTTGTTGGCATTGGAAAGTTAGACGAATTGGAAAATAAGGGTTATACTATTCTTTCCCAACTAGAGATAGATTCTGGTCTTGCATTCTTTGATATAATGGTGTATTTGATAGTTCATTTGGTAAGGGAGATAAGACTATACGGTCCAGTTTATCTAAGGTGGATGCATCCTTTTGAGCAATACATGAAGAACTTAAAAGGGTATTCTAAAAATCTTTATTGACCTGAAGCCTCAATTGTGGAAAGATATGTCATTGAAGAGGCTATAGACTTTTACAAAGAATATCTATCAAGGTCGAAGGCCCAATCTCGTCATGAAAAGGGTACAAGTAAGGGAACAAGAGGGCTTAAAGTGAAGAGTATATGTTGTGGAGAGGTGTTGCAAGCACACTTATATATCTTTAATAGTAAGAAAGAAGTTCAGTCATACTTAGACGAACACAGAAAGACTTTGAAGGACATATATCCAAGAAAAAAATGACATGCAGATAGATAGTGAGCAAAACAAGACTTTCATAGAGTGGTTTAAGGAAAAGATATCGCACGAGATCAGTATATCTTGGACAATCAAATGGTTAGCTTGGGGCCTTCTTTTGAGATCATAGCTTGGAGTGGTTTTGATATAAATGAGTATTCTTTCTACATAAAAGGCTAGGATAATAGAAGTACTATCAAAATAGTGGGGTGATGGTGGTAGCCGAAGCAATCCACTTTTCTAGTTCGAAAGACAAGAACCCCATATTGGAATCCATGGTCTATTATGGATTTATTGAAGATATATGGGAGATAAGCTACACTAAGATAAGAGTTCCTATATTCAAATGCAACTGGGTTAACAATAACGCTGTTGAAGAAGATCAATTTGGATTTTCCTCAATTGATCTTGAAAGAGTTGGTTATAAAGATAAGCCATTCATTCTAGCAAGCAAGGCAAAACAAGTGTTTTATGTCATTGATCCAGTAAATGAAAATTGTCTATTGTACTCCAAAGTAAACAACAGAAGGATGGTGCTCCAAGTTTAACTCTTGATGACACCTTCTTTAACTACAAATCCACCTATACCAACTGAAGTGGAATTGATAGATGATGATAAATATATAGCGAGAATTGATAATTGTAAAGGAATTTGGGAAAACACGTAAAGTAATATTTTTTATTATTTAAATTATTCATTTAATTGCAAGTTACTTATCATATCTCACCTTTATTTCTTAGTATGAACATGGCATGTTCGGATTCAGCCGACTCAGGTGGCTTACCTGTTAAGAAAAAGGTTGAAGCACGAAGCTGTGATCATTGGTAAAATGTCATGAGGAAGAAAAGGAGAGGATGCAAGCGGAATTTGATGTTGATTTAAATCTAATCTGTGAAGAGGGAGACAAGTTCATTAGCTATATTGGCTATTTGGCTCAGAGCAAAGTTGACATTCTATTTTCTACCTAAAGGGAAGTTTCAAAAGACACGAAGGCTATGATTTGGGAACAACTTTTGGTATATAAAGTTCTATTTTCATCTCTATCTTTTTTTTTCTATTTGTTCATATATAACTATTATATATTTTGTTTTGTAGCAAACTTATGATGTCCCCAACATAAGGCAGGTGTACAAGCATCGGATAAGGGAAGTTCGTGAATGATGGAAAGATTTCTAGTCCAATCTCAATACCAAGTACATTCGAGGGTCAAAGAGCAATGAGGATCCTTGTAAAGAGTATTCATTTCTTTCTCCCAATGAATAGAGGTTGTTTGTGGTATCGCGGTAGGATCCCAAATTTCTGGTATATATATTTTGTTCATTTTAGTGTGAAACATTATACTTGAACTTATTTGACCTCACTAACTCAGTTTTCTTTATTCTCTGTTTATATAGGAATCGAGTCAATCAAATAAAGAGAGGCAACCTAAAAACAATTATTTGCATTACATGTCGCGTGGGGGTTATCAGAAGCTAGAAAAGAAGATGATGCAGGTTGAATTGAAAAAAATGGAGGAAGTGACCAAATTTGATCCTAGCATTGTCCTTGTCATACAGGGATCGCCGCCTCCCCCATATCACAAAAAATGGAAAGCAGGGAGGATAAAGGGAGAAAAATATATTAATCCAGTTATTGTTGACATCACTAAAAGGATTGTGAGTATTTAATAACAAGTATATTTAAGTGTGTTTCATTTTTCTTAGAAGATTACATGTAATTTACTTTTATTTATCCATTGTATACTGCAGGTTGAACTTGAAGAGCAGAGCAGCCAAGGTGCCTTTACTCAAACTAGAAGGATAGACATCTTAGCAATGATGCTTAGGAAGCTAGATAACCTTAGTCAAGTCAGAGGGGCAGCCATGGGGAGCTAGTCTCTCAAGATACTTTGGACAAGGTTCACAACCTATATGGACAAAGTGAACTTAGTAGAGTTTGTTACCAGGGTTTGAGAGGAAGTCCAAGTAGAGCTAGAGGTGCAAATGTGTCCATCACTTTGAGATGAGCTTAAAGAAGAGTTGTTACATGAGCTACATGATGAGATGAATTCAATAGTATTACTCACATTCAAGTTGGGATGTGTAATAAGGAGCCTAGGTCTCAGGTTTATAAATAACTTTATTTAATATAACTTTGAGTTTTTCCTTATGTTATTTTAATTAATTCTTTCATTTCTCTTACTCAGGAATCCCTAGCATTTCCCAACACCAAAGGCAGTTACAATCCACCAAAGATTGGACATGCTGACTGTGGTCCTTCACTAGATGCTGGAGAACCTTGCTCTCTATATTTGGATGTCTCGTACCTGCTTGTTGTTGTCGATGCTATTGTGTACATGCATGCTATCACCCACCATAATAAGAAAATTCAGGACAATCAATGTCAGGTCAATGTCACAAGTGTTCGACAGGGGGAGGAAGGTGTAAAAGTCCCATTCCTAGATGAAGAGGTTGCCAAACTAGGTCAGGCAACAGGATCTTTCATCCTGTAACCTCAGTATCTTGTTCAGACTGCGACAACCCCTCCAATGGTAGGAAACACCTTACTATTACTTGATCCTTGACATCCTACTTATAATCTTTATTTTGTGTGTTACTAGGATCAAGAAGAAGCGACAAAATTTCCCTTATTGGCACAACTACAAAATATTCATAAAAAAATTAACAAGGTCAACTTGCAGATGCCTTGTGGAATTGTGGGTCGTGCAATCTCATATAATTTTGGAATTGATAGCAAAGATATTAGAGAATTCCTATCTTTACAGGAGATAGATATAGGATAGGTCACATTTGTAATCATGTAAGTTTATTTTTAATTTTTCACTTTAATTAATGCACTGATATTTAGGAGTTTTAGGTTTCTACATTTACTGAGTCATTTCTCATTTCATTTCTGTGGTAGCTGCTTCCACAAAATGTGTGTCGAAAGAGAGCTCGACACTTCGTATGGCTTCTTATGTCATGGCAATTTGTCAAGGCATAATAATAGTATGTTGGAAGATAAGGTGAGCTATGTGGGCTATACATTAGGACAGACTCAACAGCCTTGCTATCTAGCACCAATTGTCGAAAGGCAAGTGACTTAATTTTATATATTTTTACATATTCACTTTGCTAAGAAGTATCATGTTATCTAACCTCATTTTAATCTACATATTTGATTATAGATATCATTGGAGTCTTTGTACTCCTTGTCCTTTCATCAACGTCATCTTTTGGTTTGACTTATTGGGTTGCAAGCTAGACGGAGAGTTAAAAACCATTTTTAACATATAAGTTAATTTGTTTGACAATCATTAATTTTTGATTTTACTCGATTATTTTAGTGTCTTCTATTTTTCATTTTAATTATAGTGCACTGAAGACATATTATATAATGGGTGGGAAACATGAAGGTAAAAGTGGTCTAACGAAGTGCTTCTAGCAAAAAGTAAGTTGTTTAAATTCAAGTTCTTTAATTGACTATTGCTTTACATATGCCTTTATTCTTGTTTACCATTTGCTCTTGATGTGTAGTGCCCTCGCCAATCAAGGAAAACTGAGTATGGCTTCTATGTTTTACTATATATGTATAACATCATTTTTAGAGGCCTTACTACCATTTTGAACTGGTGATCATTTCTTGATTCTCAACTAAATTTCATTTTTGTTCTTGTAATTGAATTGTTAGTTATTTCATTCAGTTTATTGATTTATGTTAACATACTCTCCATTTTACGCATAGATTTTTGGTAATCAGGATGCCTACACAATTGAAGACATTAATTTTATCTGAGACCTTTTGTCAGGACATCTTCTACAACACATAGAGGGAGATGATGTGTAGAGGTTTTTTTACATAGTGTAGTGGTTTTGTTGAGTGTTATATTATGTTTACATATTTGAATACTTTTCCTCCTGTTACTTTCATAGTTTCTTATTTATGAGTACTTTGAATTTGTCAAGGCATTATGATTTATAGAGAACCCTTTGGAAAATGATGATGCAGCATAGAGATTTGATGGAAGCATGCCTTCTCTTTAGCCATATGCATGTCATGATTTCGATTAAAAGTTGAAGTTTGAATATTAAAAATGATATTATGATGATATATGTTTGAATTTAAGTTCTTTTCTTGATATATGATGAACTATTAAATGCCATAGAGCTTCACAATCTCACGAATGAAAACCTCTGCTCGCATGTCTAGAGAGTAACTAGCACTGATTGGTAGGAAGTGCACCGATTTCGTCAACCAGTCCACAATTACTCAGATCGCATCATAGTTCCTGACCCTGGGCAATCCCACCACAAGGTTCATCATCACACTTTCCCATTTCCATTCCGGAATCTCAGGACTTTGTAACAAACTAGGCGGTCTCTGGTGCTTGATCTTTACCTTCAGGCATGTGAGATACCGCGCCACATATTTAGTCACATCACTCTTCATTCCCAGCCACCAATACACAGATTTCAAATTATGATACATTTTGGTTATACCCAGATGAAGAGTGTACTGGTTCTTATGCACCTCATCTAGGATCTTTTGTCTCAACTCCACCTTAAGTGGAATACAAATTCTCTTCTAATAATGAACTAGTCCATTAGGCGAAAAATCATAGCCCTGAGCTTCTCCTCGTTCAATTCTATCTAGATTACGCTATATCCAGCCATCTTGCCTTTGAGCCTCTTCAATCTCAGCAATCAAATCAATTTCCCTTTGGGAAACAGTATAGTTAGCACAGATGATTTGGTTCGACAAATTCATATCTCGAAAATCAGCAATCAACTTCCCCTCTTGTATCATCATAGCTACCATAAGCACCGTCTTTCAACTAAGAGCATCAGCGACTACATTTGCTTTACCCGGATGATATTTGATTTCTAGGTTGTAGTCCTTAAGCAACTCCATCCAGCAACGTTGTCTCATATTCAATTCATTCTGGTCATACAGGTACTTGAGACTCTTGTGTCGCAGTACAGTTCTACCGTCACATCATATAAATAATGCCACCAAATCTTCAGTGCAAACACAATGGCCGCAAGCTCTAGATCATGAGTGGGATAGTTTATTTCATGAGGTTTAAGCTGTCGAGAGGCATAGGCCACCACATGTCCCTGCTATATAAGGACACACCCCAATCCCTGCCTACTGGCATCACTATACACAACGTATGTCAAACTGGGATGAGGTATAATCAACACGGGTGCCGTAGTCAACCTCTGCTTTAGCTCCAAAAAGCGATTTTCACAATGTTCACCTCACACAAATGGCTTATCCTTTCTCGTGAGCTTGGTCAACGTCAAGGAAATACGGGAGAAATTCTGAATAAATCTCTGATAGTAACCAGCAAGACCCAGAAAACTGCACATCTCTGCCACAGTTTTTGGCTTCTTCTAGTCCAATACTGCTTCCACTTTACTGGGATCCACAGAGACCCCTTCTTGTAAGATAACATGGCCAAGGAATTTTACTTCTGATAGCCAAAACTTGCACTTACTCAATTTGGCATAGAGCTGCTTCTCATGCAATGTATTCAACACAATTCTCAAATGATGCTCATGCTCTTCTTTACTCTTAGAGTATATCAAAATATCATCAATGAATACCATAACAAACTGATCCAGATATTGTCGGAAAACACGGTTCATGTAATCCATGAAAACCACAGGTGTATTGGTTAGCCCAAACGGCATCACTAAGAATTCATAATGACCATACCTAGTCCGGAAAGCAGTCTTAGGAACATCTTCTATTTTCACATGCAGCTGATGATAACCTGACTTTAGATCAATCTTCAAAAATACACATGAACCATATAGTTGATCTAAAAGGTCATCGATTCTAGGGAGAGGGTACTTGTTCTTGATGGTAATCTTATTCAACTCTCTATAGTCGATACACAGATGAAGACTCCCGCCTTTCTTTTTCACCAACAAAACTGGAGCACCCCAAGGCGACACACTGGGTCTAATAAACCCTTTCTCAAGAAAATCTTCAATCTATTTCTTCAATTCCGCCATTTCATTTGGGCCCATACGATATGAGGCTTTAGATATTGAACCTGCTCCAGGCACAATGTCAATCAAAAATTGAACTTCCCTCTCAGGAGGTAATCCACTTAAGTCATCCGGAAAGACCTCAGGGAATTCATTCACTATGGGTATACTACTCAATGCTTCATTGGTCTCCCCTTGGATAGAAAAGAAAACCACATATCCCTAACAACCCTTTTTCAAATATTTCTCAGCCTTAGCTGTTGAAAGGAAATTCAAACTATCAACTGGATTCTCAACACTATGAGTAGTCGAATATACTATCCTCTTGTTCCCACATTCTAATAACACATTGTTAGCTCTCAACCAATCAAAACCCAAAATGACTTCCAATTGGCAGAGCGGCAAATAAATCAAATCTACTACAGATTCATGACCCTCAACAGTTACAACACAGCTTAGACAAGCTTCTGTAGCCACAGCCGTAACACCCATTGGTGTTGACACAATCAAATCGAATGGCAACTTATGCACATTCATTCCCAGATGCTTCACACAAGCATAAGCAATAAAGGAGTGACTTGCACCCGAATCAAATAATGCTTGTAACACAATGCCATGGATAAGGACTTTACCTTGTATCAGCTCTGGGGATTTCTGGGCCTCTTCGTGAGTCATAGCAAATACTCGGCCCTGAGTCCTCTGTCTCTGTTCTGGTCGTGGCTGTCCACACTCAACAGATGTATGCCCCACTTGCTTACAATTGATGCAAATCACCCAACCATCACAAGTCTAGCCATGATGTGGCTTGTTGCAATGAGGACATGTCCATACACTAGGAGCTCTCTGCTGATCATAACTCCCAGACTGATAAGGCTTCTTACTACCCCCTCTATATGAAGAGGATGATCCTGAGCCCTTCCGCTTCTAAGAAGCACCACCCTTACTAGGCTCACTATGACCACCACCAGCCTTAGCCAGATACAACTCTCTAAGATTGCTCTCAGTGATCTGACATTCTTCAACGGCCTTGTTGAACTTGGAAAACTGATGGGAGGCGAGTCTCTTTCTCATATCACGCCTTAAACCCTGAATTAACATGTCTGAGCTCAACTCCTCATCATCCATTTTCTGAAGATAAGAGGAATATCGGGATAGGCGGGTAAATTGGGACAAATATTCTCGAAAGACTCTGTGTCCCCTTGCTTGATATTCAAAAACTCGGTTTCCTTCTCAAGCCTCACTGACTTGGGAAAATATTTCTCGTTGAAGTGTTATTGGAACACCTCCCAGGTCAATGGTTCATTCTTAATCCTCAAGGACAACGCAATGTTACGCCACCAGCGGTCTGCATCACCCTCAAGCTTGTACACCGCCAACTTGGCTTTCACTTCGGAGGGACACACTAAGACCTTAAAAATCTTCTCAAGACGATGTAGCCAATCTTCAGCCGCCTGAGGATCAAACTTTCCCTTAAATGCCAGAGGTAGCTGCTTACAGAATCTGGAGACCCAAAACTCAAGGTCTCGTTCTTCCCTGACTGGCACTCCATGGGATTCTTGGTTCGGAATCACATGAGGAGGGGATTCAAGTGGTCGTGCCGACCCTTCAGCAGTCTCTTCCCAGGTTTCCACTCGAGTTTCCTTATGAGTAGACTGACCCCGGCCCTCATTTTTCTTGGCCTTTTCAGCTTTGAGCTCTTCTCTAAGCTCCGCTATCATATCTCGTTGGTCCTTTATCAGGCCCATCAACTCTTGCATTGGGTCCGGTGGATTGTCATTAACCACTTCCACCTCAGGGTCTACTCGCTGTCCACTGGGATGACCCCTTGTCTTTTTCATTCTACAAATCATTCACTAGGTCAGTTCCACAGATAATGTATACACATTGTTCACAAATCTCGTATATATTCCTAACATAGAGCACATATGTGTATACAACAATCATTCACAGATGATCTGTTATCACTATGACCACACTATGGGAGCTATCCTAGCAAACTCTACCCTTGCCAGGAACCTGGCTCTGATACCAAAAATATAACCCCCTCACGGTAATCACATCCGGATTTCAAAATTTAAGTGAAATAGAGACCAATAAAATGAAATCAACAATTTATAATCCCTCAACTTGGGATGAGGTATTTCAAAATCAATTCAAAACGTAATAATTCCGGGTCTCACATTCACGTGCGGATATAACTACTTGAGAAAATCAAATCACATAAGAAATATCAGAGTGCGGAAACTAAAATCCCGGCAACCCCCCGGGTTACTCTATATATCGAATGGGTTTACTATTTTCCAAATGGGGATTACAAATCAAAAAAAATTCACTATGAACAATTTATATAAAGTAATCCCAAATCTACAATAGATAACCAACAATCCCAAAATCCTGAATGTCCCTAAGAGATCCTAACCACTTCGGGTTGGTCGCTTCTCCTTCGAGCCACTTGCCCTGTCTGAAAAGGTTAGTCAATGGAAAGAGTGAGATTCTAAAGAATCCCAGTAGCAAAAAGTCACTCATACAATATATAAACATAAAGCATGTATGTTCATCATGTTCAGCAGCTTCACAATGATCTTTGGCTCGCGCCACATACGACAGCACTCACGGCTGTAATCACTATGCACAACGCCCGCTTTCGCGGTGAACACTATGTAGCAGCAACACGAATCACAAAGCACCACAAAGCATCTCAAAGCACAATGTATCGCTAAACTCCACAAGGTATCTCAATGCACAAGGTATCACAAAGCAGTAGCAGTAGCATCCACACAATGAATGACAGACAAACATACAATACATTTACATAAAGTATAAGAGAGGAGTCGCTACCTGAATCCTTCCTGACAATCTTGGCACAATGGGATGTGTTCGGCAGATATCAAATCCTATACCAAATTAGGGACAATTGATCAATCTCTCTTCCAATTACTTATTTCTATAATACACTAAGTTGGTTATCATTTAGGACTCTTAAGAGGCCACAAATGCCTCTAATAGAAGCCTTAAAAGGTTGGAAAACAATAGGTTGAAGTTCACTTTTCAAAAACACAAAGTGCTGGAAGACAGGGGTTGGCCGCGGCCAGCCCTTCCTTGGGCTGTGGCCAAAATATGGTCAGAAGGCCGCTGGCCGCGGCCAGCCACTCATGGGCCGCGGCCAAGCAATTTCCTGATTCTTGGCTGAACTTCGAAAAATCATAACTAATTCTAAAAAAATCGAAACGAGGTGATTCCAAAGCCAAATGAAAGGTATATAAGTCCTATTTCAAGGAAAAATATAGCCCATCACTGGAAATCACTACAAAAATACAGAATCACCAAAAACTAAACACTACTCCAAAACAGAGTTCTGTTTCAGTCCCACACTTTGGACAACCATATCTCACAGAATACTAAACGAAATGACACAAAATATATGTCAATTTTGAAGCTTGGGATGTGAACTTTAAGACTGGAAAGTTTAATAATTTTCCAACACCATTTGGTCATTCAAAACGCTCGTTCAAACTGACAGCAAAAAACAGAACTCAAACAAGACAGATTTCCAACTTTTCCCAAGTGATCCAAATGAATCCAAAATCAACAACCAAGCTTATTCCCACACCAAAATCACTCAAGGAATCGAATGGAAATGTCAAAATCACCAAAATCCTATTCTATTATCATGCTTTGGTTTTGGGTAACATTAAACACCAAACTCTCAAAATCTCCAAACTTAACAATTTCAAACCCAATCAATTCTATCTATCCAAAATGCATTCCAAATATACAAATTCCATATCAAACACATACCAAACACCCCATGGCCCTCATTTTCGAAAATGGGCCCAAAATTCCAGAAAATTCAAACTATTTTGAAATGGTATGAAACTTTGATAGATAGATAGGTCTCACTCACCTTATCAACTTCTCCAAAGAGAGTTCTTGATTCACTACTTTCCAAAATTTCGTGTGATCACAAACCACAACCAATGGACAAGCTACAACCATAGAAATGTAACTCTTTACCTATGGTCCACCATAATGCCCCTTGGCAACATCTCATCCCTTGATTTCTAATACCACACACATTTACACCAAATTCACATAATATTTCTCCCAAAATATTTAATTACACAAATTACAATCAATCTCAATGCCATTAGCCCTTAATCAAAAGTTGGGATATTACAATTTACATAAATCATATACGGACCACTAAGCCTGGTTTTAAATGTTCCCTTGATTGGTTGTGCTTTTCTAAAATGTTTTAAAACATTTTAAAGTAATTACTTAGTGGTTGTCAGTTAATCATGACTCATCAATTCTTAACTTCATTAAAAATAGTATAAGAGTAGCTTCTTTGCTAATAATTTTGAATGTTGTTTATGAATTAGTATGCCTTTAACATTACTGATATTGCAGTTATATGTTCTGATACTATTGATACCACCATTCAGGCACTGATGCCATTACAAAGTGCATTGATATCACCTCTGCATGTACTGATATCACTGCCATGTGCACTGGTATCCCCAAATTACTAAGTGTTCTGATACGACTATTGTGCTATGTACAAAAATGTACATACCCAATACATCATGTACTACAATTAGTGATATGCTCAAGTCTTTACGTCTAATATAAAGTATCAAAGTACTACAGCTACTAGAATGTTTGAAGTCATAACGTTAGTACAAAGATAACCAATCGGATAACTCAATCATCATCTCCGTCTATTCACAAACCAATACTTACCTCCTTACCCCTTGAGCTAGTTGCCTTTGTTGTATAATTAAAAGTTTTGGAAAGGGTAAGATTCGAATGAATCTCAATAGTAACAATCATTCAATCATATAGAATACAAAATCATAAAGCATGCATCATAAACCATCATACCACAATAAGCATCACAATGGCATTTAACAAATCAACATGCAACATAACATTAAACACTGGACCCCTGGTCCCATGCCAAAGTTCTTGGTCATTCTAGTCTTACTACCACAGGCGCCCACCCATAATATTTTGAATGCTTATAAATAAACATGATAAAACATAGACGCAAAGCATTACATAGTATATAAGAGAAAGAGTTACTACTTGTTAACCTTTCTAATAGCTTGTCTTGATCTATCGGTCTCTTGATCGGCACAGGCAAAAGTTGAATCCTATAATTTCAAACACATGAATAGATAGATCATTATGTGCTCTAATCTTATTAACATTATTACTCATCTCTATTCTCATCCTTTACTTGACTTTTGTTGGTTATCCTTAGAACTTTCCTCATTCTATGTCCAACACATTATATGTTTTATTCTCTTGTGATTTGGGTCTCTAATGTAGTCACATTAGGTTATAAGACATGCCCTCTACTCCTCATGATCTCACTTATCACAACCCTCCTCAAATACCACAATTCTGCAAGTCATACCTCAACTGCCAGATTTATCAATCAACTTTAAAGTTCATAACTTAATCTAGAATGTTAGATATGAATAGTTTTGATGATGTCAAATATTTAGAGCAAAAAATTTGTATAATATACTTATCTTCTACATTGACTAACAAATATATTTAATGTTGTATATCTTGTAGATTAGTCATAAATTTGATGGTGGGTTGATGTTATTTTGCTTATAATGCCTTATAAATGGAGAATGGTCATAAAGAAGAAAATCAAGAGGCAAGGGATTGAAGAAAGAAGAAATTGTAAGATCTAATGAGAATATCAAGATTCAAGATTAGTCAAGAAAAGAAAGAAGATGATTGAAGATATTCAAGAAGATATCTAGTTGGGTTATGAAGAACGATCATCAAGAGGAAAAACAAGAAGAAAGAGATTGAAGAAAGAAGAACTTGCAAGATCTAATGAGAATATCAAGATTCAAGCTCTTAGAAGTGATACCGGAGGTTTCTATGATCATACGGAAGTTGGAATGGGTCAATACGATGCTAAAAGGGCATATACTGAAGTTATGCTACCTTCATAGGTGATTACTAGAGTAATACCTAGAGTAATATGCCATTGCCTCATTTTGGAGGTGATTACTCGAGGGCTCCCTCAAGTAATGACCCATGATTACTTGAGGGCTCCCTCAAGTAATGAGATTTCTGATGTGCTATGTTTTGATACTGTAGGACAGGGATTTGGTATTTTGGTGATATCTCTCTAACCACATGTCATAATGCATTGAAACCAATTTCATATGAAACTAGAATCCCAACACGAAACATACACACCAAGATCACATTTAAAGGAGGTCATATGAGGGAGATATGATCTATTGAAATTGCCACTCAAATCAACATCATATTCCAAAATAGCTTTGGTATTTTGGACATAACTCTCAAACTACATATCGGATTGTGATGAAGCCAGTGCCATATAAAAGTAGACTTGAAGAGGTTTCCATTGATATATAATTTGTCACATTTGAACCTATATACTAAGAATTATGCCTTCTGGAAGTTGCTACTTGGGATTTCAGAGATTGTCTAAGAATAGTAGATACTCTTTGGATCATAACTTTCAGTATATAACGAGTTTTGAGCTTATTCTTGTTTCATTGGAATATAGACGATGAGAGGTTTCCGATGATATATTATTTTCCATGCTTAGAATTAAAATGAAAATATTACTCGAAGGGATCACTCGAGTAATCTGTAAAGTTATTTGAAACATTACTTGAGGGATCACTCGAGTAATGAAGTTGTAAATGCTCTCGACCAAATTTTGAAGGACATTACTTGAGGGCTCCCTCGAGCAATGACCCAAGATTACTCGAGGGACCACTTGAGTAATATGATGGGCAACATACTGAAGCTTTTGAAAATTCATGGGATTAATTATGAAACTCACTCTTCATGCTTCCAATCACTCTTACACTTTATTATATTAGTATTTAATGTGTTTCTCCAGGAATACAATGAGAAGATGATGTGAAGAGATAAAAGTTGACTTTATGGAAGTGGAGCATCAACATTTATAACGGCCAGTTTTCAAATTCAAGCAAACAGACGAATGAAGCAATGGGACTCAACAGATAAGTTGAAATACTCACAACAATGATACCTTCTCAACTATAAATACAGGAGATTCAAGCAGAGAATAATAACAATGACACCAACAAGAACACAACGACACAAACATGTTTATATCATAAGCTATCCATCTTGATCCAAACACTCTCTATTCTTATCTGTTTTCTATATTATTTGTATTTGAGAGGGTGATTGATTATTTTGTGCTTCAGTATTCATCTTATGTACTTCTGAGGGAAAAAATCTATTATAATCTTTCATCATCAAAGTTGCATCTTTATGGGGTGTGTAAGGGGTAGTAACTCGATTGTAACCTTAGAGTGTGTAAGGGGGAGTAACTCTGTGAAAGATTTGTAAAAGGCTTCACAAGTGCCCAGCTAAACTTGTGAGTTGTAAAGGCTGTTCTTGTGCTCGGATTAAACAAGAAGATAGTAGATTTGAAAATCTCACGAGGAGCCTGGGGAGTAGAGGTAGGTCATCATGGATTATACCGAACTAGGATAAATCACAGTTTGCATACTATCTTTCTTAAGCTCCTATATTTCCAGCATATATTAATTGTTGATTTATGATTCATTACTTTTTTATTTATTGCTTCCACTAAGATACGAAAAAATTCTTAAAATTCTTAAGTTTTATCTTACACCCAATTCACCCCATTTCTTAGGTGTCAGTCAATTCTAACATTTGGTATCAAAGCTGGACTCCTGTTATATGACTTAACAGTCTCAAGAGTTTATAATGGCTGATTTTAGGCATTAGATTCTTTCTGAAGGTTTTGACTATACAATTCCACCTATTTTAAAAGATATTGATTTTTGGTTTTGGAAAGCTAGAATGACTAGTTTTCTTAAAGCCTCTGATTTTGATATGTGGAATGTTTTTACAAATGTCTTTGATTTCAAACCGAGAAAGGATTGGACAAAAAGAGAAAAGAATATGTTTTTGTTGAATATTAGAGTAATGAAAATTTTGTATAGTACTTTAACCAAAAACAATTTTGAGAAAATTAAATTTTTCTCTACTGCCAAAGATATTTAGGATACTCTTGATTCTATGTATACTTCTAATAAGTATGTTGAAGTTGAAAGTGTTGACAGTTCATGTGAAACTATAAGCTGTGCATCTATAGGGCATGAACAATTGGAAGCTGATGAAGAAGAAGAAGAAGAAACCATATAACACTTTCTTACCATCAACATGGATAGACAAGAAGAAGAGGATTCCCGGAAAGAGCTCATTATGGATGGACATGAACAATCACTCTCTGGAGCTCAAGAAGAACTTAAGGTAAAAAGTTCCAATTCTTGTAATTTTCATAAAACTGATTTTCAAAGTCTATATAAGATGGTTTTTAAACCAATTGTTGATTCTATTAAGAAAAGCAAAATTGTTTTTAAATATGGTGGAAAATTTATTGTGAAGAAAGAATGTTTAAATGAAATTTATTCGGGTTTTTACTCTTATGACCAATACAATACTTATATAGAATCTCATAATGCATATCATTCTATTATTTGCAATTATTATGGTAAATTAGGTCACATTTCTCACACATGTTATATTAGAATAAATTCTAATATGAGAAATAAATATGTTTGAGTTCTGAAAAGACAAGTAATATCTAATGCTAACAATCAAGGACCCAAGTATAAGTGGGTACCAAAATGTCCATCTAGTACATTATGTATGCAGATTGAATCTAAGAAGAATGGATATAAGGGTACGAAGATGATGAAAAAGAAGCCAAGAGTTTCTCATATACCAAGAAAGAAGTTAATATCATCTATATCGAAAAGAAAAACTCTCGGAGCACCCATAGCTAGAACTAAAAAGTATAATCACAAAGAGAGCCAATAGAGAAAAGGAGTATGTTCCACCTTAAGAATGGACTACCATAGAGTACCATTCAACTATTTTGAGGAGAATAAGAAAAGGAGGATCTCTCAAGCATCAAGTAAAAGACTCTTGGAGTCTATATATTTTGAGAGAAGGTTTCCAGCACCCAAAGCAAGATATTTAAAGTATCAACATCATAGAAAGATGCAGTAGGTAAGCAAAAGCGATCCTCCAAGTATCTAAGGCAAAGGTACACAATGATAAAACCTACTATACTATTGTTTGTAATATTTATTGAGGTTTATACTTTGTTACCTTAGGAATGAGCATTGCACATATGTTTTCACAATCTTCAAAAAATTTATTCATAAAGAATCGTAATATTCAATACCTTAACACTTTATGTATATACACATACTTTGAGAGAAAATATTTTCATGCATGAAGTCATGTTTAATTCCTTATGCTCAATTTCTTTGAATTGACTATATTCTTAAAGCATGTGTATGATTCCTACAAGCTAACCATAAGTATATCTAAGTAAAACTAGATATCGAAGGAACAAAAAGATCTATATGGTTTTGTAGGAAGAAGAAAAGAAGAGCTTCATCTTAAGATTATGACTACATAGAATTTAACTCAAATCTTGGTGAAGTTGGACTTTGAAGCTACATTTTAAACGTGTAAGCAAAAGGAGGCATTACTTGAGGCAACACTATAAGTGCCTAGCTAGCAATGAAGGAAAACAAGATGCATAATGAAGCATCACTTAAGTAACCAATCAAGTGATCATCATCATTGAATAACAATTGGGAGAGAATGTTCAAGTGATAAGACCAACTAGAAGATTGGAAGGCAAAAGTCAAGGAATTATACACAAATGAACTTTAAAGGATAATTTCTCAAGTAATTACGAGATTACTTGAGTACGGTATTGTCTTCTTTATCCTTACCCGATACTGTGCTTATATAAATTATTTATTCAGGTAATGAATAATTTTCTCATTATTGCACACCATTAGCAATCAATCATTTGTGGTTTTTCAAAATGTTTTTAGATTGCTAAATGGACTGAAAGTGAAATTGTGCATAATCTTTCTATATATTTAAGTCTTGAAATGCACATTTCAAACATGTACTTAGATTGCAATCCATCTTGTTTATAAAAATGCATACACATTATTTGAAAATTATTCATATTTTGTTTGCATTCAAATTGGTTTCAAAATTGAAAGTTAATATTTTTATGCATTAAACATCATAAATGCTTCACATTCATCTGTTAGAGTTTTTCTAATTATTAACATCTTGATCATTGGTTATCTTGTACTTGAACTCCTTAGTCTTTACTCTCTAACTAGTTAGACCTTATATCTAACAAGTTAACTATCATCTATGAGTCTCAAGCCTATTACCTAGAAAAGCATTCAATTTGTGAAAGCCTTATGCCTAATGCATAAATCTTTATTGGCTGAGTTATTCTAAGCATTATGAATGTTCATTAATGCATTGAATCTTAATGCATTAACCATTATAGTGGAATAACTTACTAGGATAAAATTTTAGCAAGCTAGTCTTTTGGACTAATGAGCCTGTGCTTCGTATTTAATAAATCCATATACATGTTCTTGTTGATCGAATACATTGACTATTGATATGATCTATCTTTGAGAACCAATGTCATGTATTTAAATCCTTGAGTTGAATATTCATATCTTTCAAGATACAACTCTAAGTGTCAAGATAGTCTATGGATCAATAGCAAAGTCATGATGCTCATATATGTCTATCAAGCTAATACTTTAGGTTATCTATATGACTCTTGCTCTTTGAAAATTTGTCCAACATGTTAACTCTGATGATTAACATGTTATCTTAGTGAAGCTTTTTTATATATATTTTATAACTATTGATTTCCACCATTTTCAACATGAACATTAATTATAAACATGTTTCAAAGATGAGTTTTGCATATATTCAAAATCTCTATTTCACAATGCATTGTTATGATTTGAAATTAGGTCTAAGATTTGAAAAAATTTGCATATCTCATTATCATTCTTGGAAAATTTGATTTCATTCATGATTTATCTTTTCATAAAAGTTGGTCATCATGGATAGATTATCTATTCTTTTAATCCTGAATTGCATGAAATTCTTATCAATGACATATTTTTATAAAGTGTATTTACAAATTGTCATTGATCTTTGAAAATCATCATTCTTGATATTATTTGTTCGTTACCATTTATGATTCAATTGCTTGAATTTATTTAATTGAATAAAATTATATTCTGGTCTTTATACTCTTTGCTTAAATATCATATGATTTAATTGTATAAGAGCATAAGAGTTATAATATATAACATTGTATGGACTTAAAAGAAAGTTGGGTACCAAAGAGCATATACCTATACTTTTACATGAATTGATCAAAATGCTCTACTTTTGGATACAAAGATCAAAGGCTAACAGATGAGGCATGACTAGCAGTGTTGCAATGTGAGTAGAAGCTAAATCTATGGTATCACTCAAGTAATCAATTGAGTGACACCCCATCATTAGCAAGTAACTAGCTATTGGTGCAGTCAGAAAAAAAAGAAAGAGGAAGAAAATCTCTTGAGTGAACCTAGATGAGATTCATCTCAAAGCAACTCACGGCTAAGAACAAGCCTAGCCAATATGAATTTTTGAACTCAATTAATATACATGTATGCAAACTTTTGTCCGTAGAATTCACAATGATTGGAATTCCAAAACTTGCCATTATGAGAATGATAAAATGAAATTGCATTATTGTCACAATCACAAGTTTTACAATCCCAGCCACAACAAATTCCATGGACAAAAGCTTGCATACACTAACTATAAACAACATTAAAGAATATACAGCTAGCAGAAAAAGTAAACTTTCATATATCACAAAAAGAGCAAATAAGGAGGCAATAAGCACAAAAGGAATATCATATTTATACTTGTGGAAGGAGGCTTCTTTTTATTCCAAGTCCTGTAGGAAGGGCTTGTATGTATCTGCAACCTTAAGTTGTATTCATCCAATCCATTGTTTTCAATTACAAAAGTTACATATTATATCAGATTATTTAATACTCTTCACATGTGTACAAAAACAAAAGTGATTGCTACAAAAAACCACTTAACTTGGCACTCTTCACATGTCTTTTCAGCACTCTTTATACTCATTTCTGTAATTAAAAAGAACAAATTTGTAATAAGAAAATTAAATTCAAATTGACTATAAAATGATCATGATAAGAATGGTACAATTTCATTGCATAAACATATCAACTAGATGCTTCTAAAGATTAATAGAAGATCATATAACATGTTATATGATATCAATGTCATGTTATATCATGAGAAGCACAAAGATTTGTTCATGTTTAATGAATTTGTATGATTCTTATAATGCCAAGTTCATATTGGTATGTCATAACCACTAGTGTTTCTATAACTATAACAACCATAAAGAACATACAAAAAGGCAACAAGCACCAAAGGAATATCATATTTATACTCATGGAAGGAAGACTTTTTTTTTGCTTTCTAAGTCCTACCAAAAGGGCTTGCATGTATATGCAACCTCCAACTGTGTTCATCCAATCCTTTGTGCTATGTATGAAAACACAATGTAGCATGAGAGTATATGTACTATATAACATAATCACTACATATGTAATGCACTACATATGTTCACGAATTGCATTGCATTTGAAGCAAGTAGAAAATGAAATAATACTAGCTTCTTCATAGCATTTTCACACTCATGAATATATGGTATGTTTGGCACTCCTTCCTACTCAACTTTGCTCTTGACCCAAAATGCTATGCAACTCATGAATATGTGTTGTACATAATAGAATTACTGCATATGTAATGTACTACATATGTTCATGAGTGCATCGCATTCTCACCAATGAGAAAAGTAAATATTTTTTTACAATAACAAGAGAGAATATTGATCAAGCAAAACACTTTCATTTATGTGGATGTAAGAAAAAAAACTAAAATTTCAATAAGGGTTTTGACAGAGAAGGAAAAGGAGTATCGAGGGTTTGTGAAAGAAAATGATTAAAACTTCTATGCAAAGAACACTAACTAAACTCGAGAGCCAAACATCTATCGAGGGTTTGTGAAAAGCAACGATTTTTATTGAACGTGAGAGCAAAATGACAACGACAAAGACAAAGAAGGAGAGCCTAGCGGAGAGGAATACCAAGCCATCTCAACATCAAAGAGAGAGAAATCATGGTGGCTAGAGGTAATGGAGAGAGTAAGAGCGCGCGTGGTATTAAGAGAGGCTAGAGATTAAGACTAAGCATGAAAGTGAGTATATATATTAGGGCAACCTTTTCTAGATCAGTGTTAATATGTAAAAAAACATTTTTAGTTCATAACGATACTGTCATTCAAATCAACCGGTCTAAAATGTAACTTCTAGAATAGAGAAATAAAAGTTTAGAAACAAGAACTTTCGCCCTAAAGGTTGGTACTTTTTCATCAATAGGACATTAATTAATAACACAAAATAGATTATCATCAACAAGAACTATCAAAAGATCAACATAAAAGATAGAAAATTTTTCATAATCATCACTTACAGGCGGCAGTATATATGCATGAAATCAAAATTTTTACATCAAAAAATTATACTACTATATGATGATGATTGACCACAAAATCACAACTACATCAAAAATATTATAACAATGGGGGCTTTTGAAACCTAGGCCTTCAAAAGATCATCATCATTCCTGGAGAGTCGCCATGGCTAGTCTAAATGGTTGGCAATGTTGTTTAACACCACCGTCACCTCCTCCTGTCGTTTGGAGAAGTGGTCTTGCCTCACCATGCCTCCATAATGGTGCCTTAAAGGAGAAAGATAGCCTCAGTGATTTTCTCCAATGTTAGAGGTTGAGGGGCTACGTAGAGGTACTGCCAGTGGCAGCTAGCTGAGGAGGAGAGGAGAAATGTTGCCTCTTTGATCTTGCCATCAGTCGAAGTGTTGTCGCTCAAACAAGAAAGAGAGAAATAGAAAGGAACTTTTGAATTTGAACTTAGGAACTAAAGGCGCCTTGATATTTATAAATAGGACTGATGGCCAACTAGTTTAGATAATACTGACATGACATGATGATTGGCATTGGAAGTTGAAATGTTATGTATTTAGACGGCTTGTATTCGAAAATGTGGTCTAAATAATAATTACGAGACTAGATGCACATCTTAATTGGTCTAAATTTAAAAAGTAAATGTTAGAAAAATAAACAACATTTAGATATGTAAAGACTTAAATGACGGTTCAAATTTACATATTTAGATCTTGTACCACTATAACCTATTTGAACATAATCAAATTATATTATAATTTAATCTACTAATTAAGCATATATATTCTATCATAAAATTAGTTTATCAAATCAGAGATAGAAATAGTAGCAGAACAAAGATTAGAAATAAAAATAGTTTTTAATAGATAATAATATTTTTTATGCTGCCCTTACACTAATTAAACAACATTAATTTACATAATAAAAAAGACCCTCAATCTTCCTCGTCATCGCTGGAGGTAGAGGAGGGAGAAGAGGAAGGGGAAGAGGGGTCATCTGACAGATTGTACTCGACTTCATTAGTGTTGAGTATAAGGTTAACTTGTTGTTGACAATGTGGAGCATCGCTAAGAGTCTTTCGAGGCTTCTGTCAATTTGATCCATGTAATACCCCGAATTTTAAGACTCGAGGCTAGAGAATAAGCCTGAAATAAGTGGATTACTAAGCCCCAGTTTAGAAAGATCCCAAATTGTGATTAAGGGTTAATGACTCCAAAAGTGGAGGTGATTATTGATAGATAAACCCTTTAGGAGAGTATGATGTGATTTGGCGCTCGAATGTGATTCGTATATATTGTGAGCAGTGTGCTGAAACCCTATATTTAAGTTCAATTATAGATTAACCTCTAAATTGACTTAAAATAGAGGGAGGGTGCATATCGTAGTGAAAAGGAAATATATGAAGTGTTTAGTGGTGGTTCAGTGTGAATTACTGTAATCAGGGGCAAAACGGTAAAGTTACCAACCAATTGATAGGTTACCGAAGAGGAAGCTCCTTGGTAACTCAAAGATCAATGATTGTGATTGATTTTTGTGTGAATAAGAGGGTGTAATCCCATGTGTGCCCTAAAAGAGAAAACAAGATGAAATAAGATTATGACAAGTGGCATCTTGTGAGCCATTAGATTGGCCCAAGTGTCAATATTGCTTTTTCTCTTCCCTCTTCCATTTAGGTCAGTTATGAAGGCCATTTAGAGCCAAATAAATGATCTCATATCTATCTCCTCTCATCTCCATGGATGCCAAGCTTAAGGGAGGAAAGAGATACCAAAAGGTGAGATTTTAGCTTGCTTGGTGACCTCTTTAGCTCAAATGATCTTCATTAATCTTGTTCATACTAATGAGAGCTGCATTGCTTTGGTTTTAGATTTTTGAAAGAAGTTTTTTGAGAGCTTGAAGAATTTGGAATGAAGAGGAATCAAAGAATTGGCCTTGGGAAGAGGAAGAGGTAAGTGATAGCTTCTTTTTGACCTAACTATTGTGATTGTTGGTTGAGTTTGTGATTTGTAGAATTTTGCCCTGATTTTGTGTAATTTTGAAGTAGATGAATTGGGTTGTATTTTTTTTTTGAAAATGGTGTCATTTTGTGGCATTTAGTCATTGGAATTGGGTTGGATTGGATTGGACACATTGGTTGCAAAACTGGAAATGCTGTCCATTGGAAGTCTGTTCTGGGCAGTCTGCTTGTGTGGACTTTTTAACTGGGCAAATGATGTCTAAAAATTATGAAAATTTCTAGTCTTAAATTTCACATCCTAAGCTTCAAAATTGACATATAAATTGTGTCATTTCGTTTTGTGATTTGGGAGTTACAGTGTTCCAAAATTTGATGTCAAAACTGGATTCTGTTTTGGAGCAGTGTTACGTTTTGTGTAATTCTAGAATTGTGTGGTGATTTCTAGTAATGGTCCATATTTTTATAAAAATAGAACTTAAATAGATTTCATTTGGCTTTGGAATCACCTCGTTTCTATTTTTTTGGAATTAGTTATGGTTTTTGGAAGTTCAACCAAGAAACAGGATTTTCTTAGCCGCTGCCAGAGGTTCTTGGCCGTGGCCCAAATATTTTTGACTTTTTTTTAGCCGCGGCCAGTGGATTTGTGGGCCGTGGTCAACCCCCAAAAATGACATTTTGGACTTCCAAAAATAGGACTTAAATAGATTTCATTTGGCTTTGGAATCACTTCGTTTCTATTTTTTTGGAATTAGTTATGATTTTTGGAAGTTCAACCAAGAAACAGGATTTTCTTAGCCGCAGCTAGAGGTTCTTGGCCATGGCCTAAATATTTTTGACTTTTTTTAGCCGTGGCCAGTGGATTTGTGGGCCGTGGTCAACCCCCAAAAATGACATTTTGGACTTCCAAAGATGGTCTTTGTTCAAGCATTTTCCTAACCCTTTAGGCATGTGTTTAGGCTTTGATTACCCACCTAAAGTGATGAATGATAGCCAACTTTAAGTGATATGAAAGTAATTTTTTATAATAGAAAATAACCCTATGTTCTTGCTTTGGTTATAGGGTTTATGTTCGCCCTGATCGTGGTTTGATATTCGTCTGATCGTGAGTAAGCGGTGCTGGAGTATACGTGGAAAACAAGGGTAGGGAACATACCTCTCCTGCATGTATTTGATATTTGTGTTAGTGTATTGGTGTATGTCTTTGCTTTGCATGATTATGTGTCATTTGAACCTATGTTTCAATTTATGCTATGGCCATCAGTATGTTGTTTGAAACATTGAAAATCCCAGCAAACCCCGGGTTTCATGTATATATATAATGGGTATATATTTTCCCAAAATAGGGGATTACATATCCAAAAAAATACTTACATCCCAAAATATATACAATAATCCCAAGCCAAAACAGATAACCAACAGTCCAAAATGTAAAATGTCTCTACAAGGTCCTAACCACTCCTAGTTGCTGACTTCTCCTTGGAGCCATTTGCCCTATCTGATGTATAGTGAAAGGAAAGATAGAGATTCAAAAGAATCCTAGTAGTAACAAATCACTCATACAATGTTTAAACACATCGCATATATGATCATGTTAAGCAGCATCACAATGATATATGGCTCACACCACATACGACAGCAGTCACGGCTGTATTCATAATGCGACAGGTTTCGCTGTAATCACGATGCTTGCTTTCGTTGTAAACACTATGCAGCAGCATCACAAAGCATCACAAGCTTTACAAGGCGTCATAAGGTATCACAAAGCAGCAACAACGACATAATGCATGATATAAATATATATAATGCTTTACACACAATATAAGAGAAAGAGTCACTACCTTATTCTTTCCTGATGTTCCTCGGCACAGTGGGCTCACGGGTACGGCAGATATCAAACCCTATAACCCAAAATTGAGAATGGCAGATTAATGTCTTATTGCAAGCTATTTCTTCTATAATACTTAAAGTTGGTTATCATTTGAACTCTTTGGGTGGCTATTAGAAGTCTAAACACACACCTTAAGGGTTGGGGAAAACTACCCCGAAGATCCCTTTTTGGAGGCAAAAGCACTGATTTTTGGCTAAATCACTCAAGTGAAGAAGGCCTCACTTGAGTGATAGCCCCACTTGCACTCAAGTCCCATAAAGTGAGACACAGAAAGTTTGTACCCGTAAGCACCAACACACCCTGGAGTAGCCAGTTCACCCGAGCACTATCCTTGGCACTCGAGTGACGACACATATTCACTCGAGTCCCATCGAGTGAGGTGCAGGAAGTGATAACCCGAGAGAACCTAAAATCCCAAAGTGACAAGTACACTCGAGCACTAGCTCTAGCACTCAAGTGACTTCCTAACACTTGTGAGTGCACACGCGCACTCTTGACAATTTGCCTGTGAGTGTTAAACTAAGACACATGCCTATAGTGCTACATGCACATGCACATGGACTTTAGTGTTACAACATAAACTTAAGTGATACGTATGTCACCCGCAGATAAGGAAGAGCACTCTTGAATCTCGCTTGAAGACTTCACAAAAACATTGGAAATATCATACTGCACTCGAGTGAGACCCTACCTCTCTTGATTGAGGCTTATCAGAAGCCAAATCACAGCAACTAATATAACTTTCCAGACTTTCCCAAAACAATACAATGGTTCCAAAACTTATACCAAAGTTCATTCCCACCTAAAATTCCATAAGGAACCCATTGAAAACTCAAATTACACAAAATCCCATTCTAACAACAATTTTGCTCTTGGGTCTCTACATTACACCCAAAACACTCAATCATCAAAACTTCCACTTCCCATTTCCAAATAAATCCTAGTAACTTAAAGACACAATAGGCTACCAAATTAACCATAAGACTCTATCCAATTCCTATATTCCAAATTGATACCATATTCAGGGAAAAATTCTAAATTTACCAAACTCAATCAAAAATCACAATAATTGCACCAAAATGTCACAAATACTCACCTCTTTAACTTGCTAAAACCAAAACCTCAATTTCTTCAACTTCCCAAATCCCTCAAACTCTTAAACACCTCTATTCAAATATCTAAAACCACCAAAATAAAGCCCTCAATGAGGTGCACAACATTAGAGAAGAGGTCTAAAGCATTAGAGACCAACAAGGACATCAAGATCTTACCTTTCTTATTCTCTTTCTTCTTTGTGTTTGCCGGAAATGGAGAAATAGAGAGAGAGACGATGAGAGATGATAATGATGATGAAGAGTGCAATTTTTTCTTCCTTGGCCCATGCTCAAAACCGAACAGAAGAGAGAGAGAAGAGAAAAGTGAATGTTTGACTAATGGACATGATCCTTTGGTCCATAAAATGCCATTTAGCATAATCTTGCTCACTTCCTCCATGAGCTCACATAGGCTCAAAGCACATGATTTTGACCCATACACAATAAATCTCAACCATTGATTCTTAATCACCAATGAGTTTTCTCTTTGGTAACCGACCAATTGGTCAGTAAATTCTCATTTCACCATTTTGCCCCTGGTTTTCCCTATGCTTACTAAATTATCACCAAGTACATTTATATCAAATTCACATCACATTTCTCCAAAAGTGTCTAATTACACTAATTACAATCACTTTTGAAGTCATTAGCCCTTAATCTCAAATTGGGTCATTACACCTACCATATTGATATTCTAGAGAGGAGAGGAAGAACATCTGAATCTAAAGAAACTAAAGCAATAAAGAGTTTAAATAGACAAGACAGATGAAGATTACATTTACTAAAGTGATCACAAATTTCAAAGAGATGCATAGTTGAGAAGTTTACCTTAGAAGCTGAAGAAACTCTGAAATATTTAAGATCAGACATAAAAAATGACAGTATCTAAAAGGATATTTAAAGCAGATGTATAAGTATTCAGTGTAAAAAGACTTTACATTTTTAAAGTTTATTAATATTTAATACTTATTGACATTGCATTCCATTATAACTGGTCTAGAAAATATTTAGACCGCATGAAAGCGTGGCCAATGTTAAGTTGCATCAATATTTATAAATATGCCATGGGTCATACTTTTTAAAGTGTGTCTATCTATAGAGGTCTAGATGTGGGGTCTTATAAGCCTCTTTTCTAATAGTGAATTACTCTTATGGATTTATAATGTGATAAAGTTATCACATTTGTATTTACATTCCATGTGGCAATAATGTTGGCTGCCACATGTCCAGCCCTAGTATTGACATCTTCACACCTCCTTCTCAATGCCATGTCACAAATTGATTAATGATGTAACAAAAAAGTGACATGGAAAGAGAGAGATGAGAGGAAGAGATTGAAGAATAGATAAGAGGAAAATAATTCTAATGAATGTGATTCCATATGCAAGTCCAATCTCCAATAAGAATGGCCTAAAACTATTTATAGTAACAAACTAACAATAATAATAATAACTTCCCAAATCAAAGTTTTAAAAATAATAAAGATAATGATAAATCCAAATAGCACATAAATAATATATATAAAAGAAAGGTCAGTTGCAATGCTTCCCTTACAAAGTTCTACAGTAGGTCCTTTTTAAAAGGAAAAATAAAAGAGATAGGCTTTTGCAGTACTTCAAAAGTGCTCTGGAAACCTATTGTGGCCTGTAAAGCTTGTGAAGTGCTATAGATTAATTTTTTTTTGAAAATTACACTGAAGTCCCATGGATGGAAAATTATAAAGAAATGGTCCTGAAAAATGCCCAAATTATTGTCAAGTTCTTTGGGATCATTTTGTAATAAATTCAAGTTGGCAAAAGTCAGAAATACCCCTATCAGATAAATAGAAAAAGAGATAAAAATGTTGTCAAATTAGATAGGAACATCTCTAGATATGGTGGGAAAAATGGAATGAAGATCATCAACCATGGTTGAAAAGTAAGGTAGGGAATTGATGCCATTAACTCTCTTGTCTTCATTATTCCATTTGATTCATGTTTTCTGTTGAGTAGCTAAACAAATGTTTATATTTTCTTGAATCATCTTCATTTTTGTCCTAAAAAATAGAAAAAGTTGTCTGATTTTTATGGGTATTGTCCTCTATATGCTTGTAAACTTTAAAGGTAGACCTAGGTAAATGCAATGGATATGATTTGGTTGTGGTTTCAATATGTTTGGGTATGGTTTAGTATGCTCTATTTTTGTTGTCATTATGCTCTATTTTATGGTTCATTGTGCTGTGTTTAGTAAAAGAAGGGCTAAGGAATGAATATGAGGGTGAAAGGTATGTGGCTACATAACATAATGTGTGAAGGAAAAAAGATGTTATTAATAGGAGCATCGATAGTTGTCAACGGAGGCTGCTGAACTTATTAATGACAACTATAGGTCATATTTACATCTTTACTTCTGGTGTAATGATGTTTGGTAAGGGTTTGAAAGGTGTGCTATGTTTTTTGGTATTTTATGTTGTTTTTACTCATTAAAAGTGGGATTTAATGAACATGGTGTGAAAGTTGTGGGGCTAGAAGTCCTGATGTATTTAGTTAAAATGTGTTATTGATAGGGATAAAGATAGTTGTTAATATAGCTGGTAAACTTGTTAATGACAACTGTTTTGTGTAGGTGGATATCGATGATGCCTAGCATGTTTGACAAAAATCTACTATATTTCCTTCATATAGGGGAAGGTTTGAAGTTAGTGGAGACAGTGCTATAATATATATTGGGGGAACGGTCAGATCTAGAACCACTAAGGAAAGCATAAGTTATGAAGAGTTTAAATTAATGATATCCTCCATTGTGGGACAAGAGAGCGGCAGACTTGTTATGAAGTTCACATTGATGTTTGATAGAACAACATTTGTGGACATACTAGATGATGAAGTATTTGAACTTTTAATATATATATATATACATACACACTACTATAATTAGGTGATTTAACGACGGGAATTAATGTCTATTTCAAAAAATAGTAGTAAAAACAAGGTTATGGCAAGGATTGTAAATAAAGTTTGGTTTTTAATGATTGTTTCTATAAAAAAAGTTGTTGAAATTCAAGTTTCATAAACTGGTTTCAATAACAATTTTTTAAACATGGTTTTCAATGATTAGTTATCAAACCAGTTATTGAAATTGATGATTCAATGATTGGTTTTTGAACTAGTCATTAAAAATAAGTGTTTCAACAACTAGTTTTTAAAAGTAAGATGTTGAAACATTTCCTCAATCAACATGTGTCAAAAAAAGAATTAACTCAGTCTCAGTCAGATTAATATAGGAGCTTCTGGACATTTCAACTTTCAGAGTCCCAATTTCTACATTGTGCCGATAGTTCTGTTGCTTAAAACTGGTGTCGCGCCTCCATCTTTGACCTTAGGATGGGACCTCTACCTCCAAAGACTAGATAGACGAGTGTTCCCTTGCTCAAACATTGCTCTCGGTTATGCTTCATTCTCTCTTCTCTTCTTAGTCCTCCATCGCCATGGGTCCTGTAGCTTAGTCATCCGTCCCTATTTTCCCTCTTCTTTGTCCAGACATGGTAAGGCACAAGACTTATTTTATTTGGTAGGATGCTGCATGTCATCTTCTGAACTTTCATTACTGGTTTATTCTTTCTAAACACTACACAAGTTAACAGATTTATGAGTTTTGTGGACATTATTTTCTAGGTCTTTCTTTCACGCTTTTTCAATTTTTGTAAATAATATCATGCCATTGAGATATATTAGATTTTATAATGGGTATAACTGAATTATTATTGATGGCTTAAACATTGATTATCATGAGTTTCTAGATGAATTGTTAGGTCCATGAAATTCAATTGTGCTGTTTTGGAAGTTAATATTGAGAGTCCGCTGAGTATAAAAGTTGGAAGAATAGAGAGAGAGAGAGAGAGAGAGAGATAAGAGAGTGACAGCTATGGATGAGGGAGAGAAAGGTGCATGTGAGGTTCCCCTACTCCCATTTCATATTCTCATGTGTGAACCCATATATGTATGCATTTGATTTACTAAAATTGACTAAGTTGGAGTCATAGCACATCTGTGTAATGTAATTTATATATGCCCATATTTTATGAAACAGTCTATTTTTATCAAATAGAAATTGACTTTATTATTTTTTATAAATGAATTTGTTTAACTTATAAACTAATATATAATCTAACCAACCATACACAAACTATTATATGAGTAAGTAACTTATTTTGTCTTATAAATATCTTAAAAAAAGTCAATTAAATTTTATATTTATAACATGAATGATTAATATATTGAAAACTCACTTTTAAACTAAAACTTAAATGTGAGAAACAAGAAAAAGTTTACTTCAACTTTAACATTATTTTTTGTATTAAAAACAGAAGCAAATCTTGTTTCTTTTTTTATCAGCAATCTATCTTGTTTCTGCCACTATCTTGAACATTATTTTTTTATGTAACTGAAATTTTTTGTCTCAGTTAGCATTGAAACCATCATAAGTTGAGTCAAAGATGCTTAATCATAATAATTAAATAGTTTGCTTTAACTTTAACATTGTTTTTGGGATTAAAAAATGAAGCAAATCTTATTTATTTATTTTTATCTGCAATCTATCTTGTTTCTGCCACTATCTTGAACATTATTTTTTTATGTAACTGAAATTTTTTTGTCTCAATTAGCTTTGAAACCATCACAAGGCTGTGTCAAATATGCTTAATGATAATAATTAAATAGCAGTAGTACACCCCCATCTCTTTCCTTCTTCCTTTTCTCATTTTAATGTCAACTTCATTTTCTTCCTTCTTTTTCATGTCTCTTTTTTCCATGTTTGTTCTATATCACCTAATTTTCTTCCTTCCTTTTCATCATTCTAAGGCTCAATTCACTATTGCCAAGTATTAAAGTTGTTTCAATATTATACATTATTAACTCCATATGATTGCCATTGAAGTTTCTTGCTACCATTCTGTCACACTGATAAGTTTTTTTCAATTTCTTAATTAGCATAATGTTAAACTTTTGCTAGTGATTTATTTTTTGGTGATTGTTCAATTTGAATAGTTTTCAATCTGGTTATTAGTTAACTTCATAATGTCTCTATTTGTTGGTTCCATTGTTAGTATACAATGTTTATCTTCTGTCTTTAAATTTTTCAATGTGTGTGGGCTCTTGAATAGAATTTTCAATTTTCTTTGTCTTTAATTTTTTTCAATTTTTTAATTAGTATAATTATAAAGTTGAATGTTGTTGAAAATGGATTAGGAGGTAATAAAGTGAATCATAGTTAGATGAATGCACTGAGAACTAGCGAAGAATATGAGAATGGGGTGGAAGAGTTTATTGAATTTGCTAAAATGAATGCGCCTAGTAAAAATGGGAAGTATTTTTATCCATATGTGAACTGTTTAAATGAGAGTAAATGGGATATTGATGATATAAGGGTTCACTTACTTTGTGATGCAATAAATATTTGGTACAAAAGGTGGATATGGTATGGTGAGGAAGTAATTGCTTGTGCATCCTACAAGAAGGAAGTATTTTACGTCGGAGATAATGATAGAATGGAGAAAATGATTCATGATGTTGAGGTAGAATGTTTTGCATAATCACCTGTATATAGTAGCATGCGAAGTAATGCAAAGACACTTTTGTACCATTAGTGTACTAAGTATACATGCTTGTTTGGTAATATGTACTTGGTTAACTTAAAGGCAACTTATGGGTGGACCGATAGTAGTTTCACATTTTTACTTGAATTGTTATGTGATATATTTTCAGGGGATAATGTACTTCTAAACCGTATGTAAGAGGCCAAGAAAATCTTGTCTATAATGGGTATGGAGTATAAAAAGATACATGCTTGCCTTAATGACTATGTATTGTACAAAAAGGAGTATGAAGGACTAAGTGAGTGTCCGAAATGTAAAACTTCCAGATACAAAGTGAAAAAAGGTGCTAGCTGCAGTGATAAGACAAGCAAAAGGTGACCTTTAAAGGTTTTATGGTATCTTTCAATTATACCGTTGTCTAAACGAATGTTTGCCAATGCGAAAGAAGTGAAGAAGTTGAGATGAAATTATGATGAGAGAATATGTGATGGAAAATACCTTCAGTACCTAGTTGACTCTTCACAATAAAAGAAAATAGATGAAATGTTTTCAGGATTTGGCAAAGAGCTAAGAAACATTTGCAGTGGCCTTTGCACAGATGGAACTAATCCTTATGGTACTCTTAGCAATGCATATAGTGCATGGCTGGTTCTGCTGGTGATTTACAACTTACCTTCTTGTTTGTGTATGAAACGCAAATATATGATGCTTTATATGATGATTTCAGGACCAAAATAACTAAGGAACAATATCGATGTCTACTTGGCACCTTTGATAAATGACTTAAAGAAGTTGTGGGAGGATGGTGTAGATGTGTTTGATGCATATAAGCAAAAGTCCTTTAAGCTACGTGTAATGATTTTCCCCATGATTAACGACTTCCCTACATATGGGAAGTTGTCGGGGTATAGTATAAAGAGTCATAAAGCATGTTTGATATATGAAGTAGGCACACACTTCCATCAACTTAAGTATCGAAGAAAAATGATCTACCTTGGTTATAGACAATTTCTTCCTCGGTTCCACCTGTACCATAAGCTAAAGAAGGCTTTTAATGGTTTGCTGGAGAATGGAATGGCTCTAAAGGCATTAACTGGGGAAGAGATTTGTAGTTAGATGGAAAGAATCAATGTCACTTTTGGTAAGAATCAGAGGACTATAGGTGAGAAGAACATATGGAAGAAGAGGTCAATTTTCTTTAATCTTCCATATTAGTGTAGTCTGGATGTAAGACATAGTATTGATGTGATGCATATGGAGAAAAATGCATGTGATAGCCTTGTTAGTGCACTTTTGCATATACTAGGGAAAACTAAAGATGGAATTAGTGCGAGGCTAGACTTGGTTGAAATGGAAATAAGGGAACGATTACATCCACAATTAAGAGATGATGGTAAGAGAGCGTATATGGAGCCAGCAGTGCACATATTGTCAAAAGCTGAGAGAAGAAGTTTGTGTGGGTGTTTGCATAACATTAAGGTGCCATAAGGGTATTCTTCCAATGTGAGCAGGCTTATGTCAATGGAAAATTTCAAGTTAGTAGGAATGAAGTCCCATGGTTGCCACTTCTTAATGTAAAAACTATTACCACTAGCTATTAGAGGCATTATGAAAGATGATATGCAAAGCACGATAACAAGGTTGTGCAGGTTTTTTTATGCTATTTGTAGAAAAGTTGTTGACATTAGAAAGTTAGACGGATTGAAAAATGAGGGTTATGCTATTCTATTCCAACTAGAGATGCATTTTTCTCCTGCATTCATCAATATAATGGTGCATTTAATAGTTCATTTGGTAAGGAAGATAAGACTATGTGGCCCAGTTTATGTAAGGTGGATGTACCCTTTTGACCGATACATGAAGAACTTAAAAGGGTATTCTGAAAATCCTTATCAACCTAAAGCCTCAATTATGAAAAGATATGTCGTTGAAGAGGCTATAGACTTTTACAAAGAATATCTATCAAGGTCAAAGACCCAATCTTGTCATGAAAAGGGTACACGTAAGGGAACACGAGGGCTCAAAGTGAAGAGTATGCATCGTGAAGAGGTGTTGCAAGAACATTTGTATATCTTGAATAATACAGAACAAGTTCAGCCATACTTATACGAACACAAAAAGAGTTTAAAGGAGATATATCTAAGAAAAAATGACTTATAGATAGCTAATAAGCAAAACAAGACTTTCATAGAGTGGTTCAAGGAAAATGTATCGCACGAGACCAATGTGTCTAAGACAATCAAATGGTTAGCTTGAGGGCCTTCTTTTGAGGTCATAAATTGGAGTGTTTTTTATATAAATGGATATTCTTTAGCCTATGATAATAGAAGTACTATGCAAAATAGTGAGGTTATGGTGGTAGCCGAAGCAATGCACTTTTATAATTCAAAAGGCAAAAACCCCATATTAGCATCCATGGTCTATTATGAAGTTATTAAAGACATATAGGAGATAAGCTACACTAAGTTGAGAGCTCTTATATTCAAATGCAAGTAGGTTAATAATAATGCTGCTAAAATAGATCAATTTGGATTTACCTCAATTGATCTTGAAAGAGTTGGTTATAAAGATGAGCTATTCATTCTAGTAAGCCAGGCAAAAAAAGTATTTTTTATCGTTGATCCAGCAAATGAAAAATTTTCTATTGTACTCCAAAGTAAAAAATAGAAGGATGGTGATCCAAGTTTGAATCTTGATGACACACCGCTTTTCACTCTAAATTTACCTATACCAACTGAAGTAAAATTGGTAGATGATGATGAATATACAGCTAGAATTGATCATTGTAAAGGAATTTGGGAAAACACATAAAGTAAGATTTTGAATTTTTTAAAGTATTCATTTAATTGCAATTTATTTATCATATCTTACCTTTATTTCTTAGTAGGAACATGGAAGTTCAGATTTAGGCGACTCAGGTCCTTCACTTATTAAGAAAAAGGTTATAGGAAGCACGGACCTGCAATCATTAGTCAAACGTCATAGGGAAGAAAAGGAGAGGGTACACGTGGAATTTGATGCTGATTTGAATCCAATTGTCGAAGAGGGAGACATGTTCATTAGCTATATTGGCTATTTGGCTTGAAGTAAAGTTGGCATTCTATACGGCTCTTGGGAACCTAGATCACCCTAGCCAAGTTAGAGGGGAGCCAAGGGAAGTTGGTCTCTCAAGATACTTTGGATGAGGTTTACAACCTTATGGACAAAGTGAACCGAGTAGAGAGTTTATGGCCAAGGTTCAAAAGGAAGCCCAAGTAGAGCTAGAGGTGCAAATGTGTCAATCACTAAGAGATGAGCTTAAAGAAGAGTTGTTGCATGAGCTATATGGTAAGATGAATTTGATGGTATTGTCTCACATTGAAGTTGGGATGTGTAACGAGGAACCTAGATCTCAGGTTGGTAAATAGTTTCATTTAATATAACATTGAGTTTTTCCTTAAGTTAGTTTAATTAATTCTTTCATTTCTCTTACCCAGGAATCCTCACCTTTCCCAGCACCAAAGACAATTACAATCTGCTAGAGATTGGACATGGCGACCTTGGTCCTTCACTATAGGCTGGAGAACCTTCCTCTCTTTATTTGAATGTCCTGTACCTACGTGTTATTACCAATGTTGTTGTATACATGCATGTACCACCCACCATAATAAGAAAATTCAGGATGATCAACAGAAGGTCAATGTCATAAGTGTTTGACAGGGGGAGGAAGGTGTAGATGTCCTATTCTCTGATGACGAGGTTGCCAAACTAGGTCAGGTAACAGGATCTTTCATCTTGTGGCCTCAACATCTTGTTCAAATGGTAACAACCCCTTCAATGGTAGGAAACACCTTACTGTTACTTGATCATTGACAACCTACTTATAATGTTTACTTTATGTGTTACTAGGATCATGATAAGCAACAAAATTTCTCTTATTGGCACAACTACAAAATATTCATAAAAAAATTAACAATGTCGACTTGCAGATGCCTTGTGGGATTGTGGGTCATGCAATCTCATATATTTTTGGAATTGATAGCCAATATATTAGAGAGTTCTTATCTTTCCAGGAGATAGACATATGATAGGTTACATTTACAATCATGCGAGTTTATTTTTTATTTTTAACTTTAATTAATGCACTGATATTTAGGAGTTTTAGGTTTCTACATTTACTAATTCATTTCTCATTTTATTTTTGTGGTAGCTACTTCTACAAAATGTGTGTTTAAAGAGAGCTCGACACTTTGTATGGCTTCTTATGTCCTAAAAATCTGTCAAGGCATAATAATATTAGGTTGGAAGATATGATGAGCTATGTGGGCTATATATTGGGACTGACTCAGCTGCATTGCTATCTAGTACCAATTGTTGAAAGGCAAGTAACTTAATTTTATATATTTATACATATTCAGTTTGCTAAGAAGTATCATGTTATCTAACCTCATTTTAATCTACATATGTGATTATAGTTATCATTGGAGTCTTTGTGTTGCTCGTCCCTTCATCAATGTCAACTTCTGGTTTGATTCATTGGGTCGCAAGCTAGATAGAGAGATAAAAACCATTTTCAACGCATAAGTTAATTTTTTTGTAAATTATTGATTTTTTATTTTACTCAATTGTTTTAATCTTCTGTTTTTCATTTTAATTACAATGCATTGAAGACATATTATATAATGGGTGGGAAGCTCAAAGGTAAAAGTGGTCCGACGAAGTGTTGCTAGCCAAAAGTAAGTTATTTAAATTCAAGTCCTTTGATTGACAATTACTTTACATATGCCATTATTCTTTTTTACCTTTTCTTTATAGTGCCCTCGACAATTAGGGAAAACTAAGTGCGGCTACTATGTTTTACCATATATGTATAACATCATTTTTAGTGCTCTTACTACCAATTTTGAATAGGTGATCATTTCTTGATTCTTAACTGAATGTCATTTTTGTTCTTGTAATTGAATTGTTAGTGTTATTTCATTCAATTGATTGATTTATATTAACTTATTCTCCAATTCGCAAATAGATTTGCGGTAATTAGGACGCCTATACAATCGATGACATTAATTTGATTTGAGACCTTTTATCAAGATATCTTCTACAACATATAGAGGATGATATCTAGAGGTTTCTTACATAGTGCAGTGGTATATTATGTTGCCATACTCAAATACTTTGTCTCTTTTTAGTTTCTTAGTTTCTTGATTATATTGAGTATTACGAACTTATTAGAGAAGACTTTAGAAAATGATGATGAAGCATTAAAGATTAAAGGATGTATATGTTTTACACTGCTACTATAGTCAATTTGATGCAGGGGCTGCACTATTTATTATGAAACCCTCATGATAGTGCTCTTGTTGAATCACAATGTTGTCCCTATTTATTTATGTGTGAATTACGAATCCCTTATGACATTTATATGATGAATTTCTTAGCAAGAGTGTTTTTATGGTTTTAGCTATCCATTTCTTGTTTTGTAAGGAACACGGTATTTTTTATTTGAGTGTTTTCCAAATTCAAAATATAAATGTCTAGAAATTGGTAGTTTTTCAATGTTAAGGGGGGAGAAAATGAAATAATATTTCTTTTAAAAAAGGGGTTACAATAACTGTTTTTGCAAACACAGTCTTTGTAAGTCTCTAACAACGACCATTTTAAAACGGTTGTCTATTTTAAAACTTTCCACGACACTCACATGCACGTCCCCCTGAAAATGGTCATCTAAAGGGCATAAAAATGAACGTGAAAAGTGCCTTCTGTAATAGTGATATATACATATATGTAGTTATGTTCACATATTTGTATCCCACCTTCATTTATGGAAAGTTGTAATCTAATATAAATTCTGTTGTCAGTGCATGGACCTAGATTTGTCAGTGGAGGCCCATTGACTTGTCAATGTAGGCACAAGCAGTTGTCAGTGGAGCTACTATTATGATCATATTGGAAAATGATATTTTATGTACATATATTTGTAGATTACCTCTATTGTTTGGTATTCAATATTAATTAGGTGGTCTTATTATATGACTTTTCACTAGTGACTCTTGAATTTGTCACTGGAATGACATTGAGTTGTCAATGTAGACCTATTAACTTATTAGTGGAAGGTAGTAGACTTGTCAAGGGAGGCCCAATGACTTGTCTATAGAGGCTCCTTGACTTGGCAATAGAGACCCTATGACTTATCAAGGGAGGCCTAATCTTGTCAATGGAGGCTCCTTAACTTGTCAATAGAGGCCCTATGACTTGTTAATAGATGCCCTTAGAGTTATTAGTGGAGGCTCCTCCACTTGTCAATGGACACCCATTGACAACTCCATTCAGGCTTAATGACTTCTCACCAGAGGCTCCTTGACTTGTCTATAGAGGGTCATCCGCTTGTCAAAGGAAGATCCTCCTACTCTCACTGGACAATGTGCAAAGAAGAGCATCATATGTGCATTCCATAACTTTAGCACTAATGTTAACTCATGAAAATGACTATGTAATTCATAATTACAACAAGTTGAACATAACCTAAACATTGCATCTATACAATATCACTGCTCCTGATCATTACAAAAAAGTTAACATATTTACAATGAGTATGCACTTAATCATTTACAATGAGTATGCATATGGCCATCACTTTATCCCAACCTTCTGAGAAATTATCAAACCTGTGTTAGTGCAAGAGTTTCACCCAAGAGGGGGGTGAATTAGGTGATATCAGAATTTCGTTGCGTATATAAAAATTGACTGGAAAATATACAGTTAATAATAAAGATAATATCTCTGAAGTGTACACCAGGAGTTATACTGGTTCGATCACAACCACTTTGACCTACGTCTAGTCCTCAGAGCTTCTCTGAGAGTTTCACTATATCTTCCAAGATTCAGTGGGTTCTTGGCACCTCAATACAACAAGTTCCTTCATCTGGACACTCGCTCCCCTTACACGTTGTAATCCCCAACTCAAGGTTCCACAACCTTAAGTTGTCTCAATAATGAATATTGAGTTTTGTAATAAAAACTCTCTTACAGAGTAAATATATAAACATTGAAGTACAAAGAGTGAGTATAAGAAAATAGAGCACAAAGGGTATATTGGTTGATGTGTGATTGCTTGTTCTCAGTTATTCTATTCTGTTCTTTGAATGCTCCATATATATAGATGATTTGTTGTGTCCTTTGGAAGCATTTCAAATATGTCCGTTAGAGTCGTGCAACAATGGCTGACCATTCTTCTAATTTAAGAATTATCCGTTTGCGGTAGGTAGCGGTAGGTGAGATCTTAGACATTTTATTTGACTTTTCTCTTATGTCATGATTTCTTCATTGTTTCTCTGTAAACATACTTAGAATACTAGTGCAATGAAGAGTTAATCATATAGATAACAAACAAATAAACATACGATTAAAAACATGATTTTTGGACTGCCTTACTCGAGTGGCTACTCGAGTAATCATACTCATTACTAGAGTAGTCCCTCAAGTAAACTTATCAAAAATATGATAGAGAGTAATTCAATATTTTCATTAAATATTACTCGGGTAAGACATGGAGTAAGATATATCACAAACCTTGGAAATACCTGATTACTCGAGTGCTTACTCAAGTAAGCATGTCTTTTCTTCACAGGTTACTCGAGTGATCACTCGAGTAAATTGATAACAAGGTTGCAGATTACTCCCTCGAGTAACAACATCAAATTCTTGGCCGAGAGTACCTGTGCTTGGCTTACCTGATTACTCGAGTGATCCCTTGAGTAATACTTCAAATAACTATGCAGATTACTGGAGTGGTCCCTCAAGTAAAAAGTTTTATCAAACGGTTACTTGAGTAAAGTGTGTCAATTTTTGGCCGAGAGCTACTGGAACATATTTGTCTTAGTTACTCGAGTGGCTACTCGAGTAATGCCTTTTCTCTTGTCTTTACTCGAGTGGTTACTCGAGTAATGGTCCATATAACTTTGTAGATTACTCGAGTAACTCCTTTTAAAATGTTGGCAGTGCCCTTCTAAACATTTTCTCCAACATTACTCAAGTGCTCACTCGAGTAACAGAGTTCATTACTCGAGTTGCTACTCGAGTAAACCTTTAAGAAATCTGCCAGTGATTTTTTTCCTGTGCTCTGTCTCTTAGATCTTCTTCATTACTCCAGTGCCAACTTCAAGTAAAACTTTTGTCTGCAATTTAGTTACTTTGTTCAAATTCTTTACTTTGTTATCTAATCAAATCTTTGTTATCTTCAAACACATGGGATCTAACATTCTCCCCCTTTTTAATGATAACAATACTTGGTGATTTTGAACAAAGTTTTTGAAATTGAGTTTTCAATCATATGCTTCTTAAATACTTTTCATATAAAGTCTTTTGTTCAATTTAAACTTGAAAACTCTTTTGAAATAGCTTTGTAAAGATCTTTTCAAAGTTTTTGTTCTTATTTACGTGTTCACATTGCATACACAATAAAAAAACTCATTAGTCCCATAATGCAGTATAACTTGAATGGCATAAAGAAGAAAAATTACATAAAGAAGAATTCATTACATAATCAAACTTAGAATTCAAAGTTAAAAGCTCCCTAAAGCCCTGTACACCCATATTCCCAGTACATTAACTCAGCCATTGATCACAAAATCACTCAGGCTCTTCTCCCCCTTTTTGTCTTTATCACAAGGGTGGTATCAATCATGATGAGGAGTAGATGGCTTAGCTGCTGAGATAGGAGTGATAGGAAATGCCAAATATTCATGTGAACCATCTGAACTGGAAGAATATGAAGATGATGGTTAAGGTTCAGGAAGGTTCACTTGAGGTGTATGAAGATCCTCTAGAGGATTCACTAGAGGTGGTGGGTAAGGAATCAAATAAGTAATTTCTACTTCCTCTATAGCAACAAGTGAAGACACAAGCACCTCCTCAGTGCATGTAGGTGAGGCAATAGGAGTAGGTATTGACTCATGCTGAACTGGCTGAGCTGGATTATCAGTAGTGATATGGATTGGCTCGGATGTCTCTAGGTCAAGCATAGAGAATAGAAGATTACTGGGTCTAAGCTCAGAGGGTTTATGCTCAGTAGGTATAGGATCAGGAGGACTAGGCTTGGAAGGTCTAGGTTTAGAGACTGGTATTGGCTTAGGAGTAATAGAAGGACCAGGAATAGGGGAGCCATATGCCATAGCATCAAGTCTGGTAACAATTGTTCTTAGAAGCTCACCCTTGGCACATTGTTCTGCTAACATCTCTTTGTGCCTCTTGTCCATTCTCTCCACAAGTTGTCCCGTCTTCTCATTCATATGGGTTACCAACTCTGCATTCGTATTGGCAATGTTGATATGGAAATCCTTCAGGATGTTCTCCATGAATGTTTGCATTGTGGCACTAAAGAAAGAAGGAGAGGATGTGTTAGCTGAAGCAGAAGACTGTGTGTCATCTATTAGGCTAGTTGCAGTTTCAGTCTTCTTCTTCTTCTTCTTCTTCTTGGGACTTGCTTCAAGAGGAGTCTTTAGAGGAATATCAATGTTCAGCTTTCCAATATGATTTCACCCCACTGGACATAACCTTTCAATTGGCTCCTTACTCTCCAAATACCATATCTTGTTCTTCTTCAAGAATAGAGATATAAGCTAAGGATAAGGCATTGGAGTAGTAGTTTTCCCTTCAAACCTATATCGCTTGTTCTCAGTAAAAATATATTATCCCAAGTCCTTTTGTTCTTTGAGGAGTAATGAGGCAAATTTTCTGAAGTCCCTCTCAATGAAATGAGTGAAATTGTTGGCTTTATTACTACGGCTCTCGAATAGATATACCATAGAACACGATGAAAATCACACATATCACTCAGGCTGAAATTGAGGGGTCCCACTATCTCACCAAGTCTTAGAATAGAAAACAACTGGTTTGAATCATAATCAGGATAATCATCATCAGGAGAGTCCTCTATTCCTAACAAGGTATGTTGGAAATTGTGTCCTAAGGGCCAATCATTGTACTTTCAACATTATTATTTTAATGAAATTTCTCCATTTTGTTATCATATTATTTGCATGTTAACTGTGATAATTGTATTCTTGGATAATTCATGAAGATTGTCCTAAAATGTCCCTGGTCGGTCATTTATGCGGGAGCAGAGATGAAACAAGACTAGTATGACTTTGATAAGATATAGAGATACGAATCAAAGTCTTAGGTACTTGTAAGAGTACAAGGTACTGGACCGACCCACTATGAGAAAGATATATGGATCAAGTCATAAGTTTTTCTCATGTATAACCATGTCACAATGCCCTTAAACCTGAGGTCATCATGGATTCCTACATGAGAGTTGTTAAGCTTTAAACTAGTCAAAAGTCACTTTTGACCGAGTGATGATAAAGGCTATGATCGGGCTTGGTGGTTTTTCATGTAGAGGAATATGAATGATCAAGATGAAATTTGTCCCTTACATTAGTAGAGAGATATTACTGGGCCCTCGATGAGTGAGTCTGAGAAATGTATGACCATACTATAATAAAAAGGAGTTTCCATTTCTATTGTCAGGCTACTCAGAAATTGAGAAGGTAATGGTCAGGAACAGGAACAAGAGGATGACATTATCCATACCTTATCCTTGATCGATATATCGTGTGACAAAAGGGGCATGACATGGTTGTATGACATGTTGCATCGTGATAATGATCTTCATATGATTTGGGTAGTCGTAATGTCTTGCTAGAGGCCGCTTGTGACTTTTGAGTTAGTATAGTTAATGGCCCACTGCCAACTTTATATGGGCCAACAGGGTCGCACACAAGAATGGCCCAACACGAGATAATGTTTAATTAAGGGTGGACGAATTTTATATTTATATATATAATATAAAATTCGTTAATAATATTATATAGATATATATTTTTGAAATACATATCTTATATATATTATATATATATATTAATATATATATATATTATATGATATTATTATATTATGTTAGTTCTAAATTTAATTTATTAAGATATATTAAATTTAATAACTAACATGATAGAGATATAGTATCTCAGATTTAATTTATGAAGATAAATTAAATCTAATGGCTCTTTATTTGGATTAAATAAATAGATTAAATTAAAACTGTAGATTAAATTAAAACTGTTGAACAGATTTAATTTAAACTGAATTTATTTAATTAGCTCATCAAGATAATTATTTGTTGATTAATTTCGAAATTAATGATGATTAATTTTGAAATTTGAATATAGCCATCATAGGTTATAATAGAATGAAAGTTTAATAGACAACCAGGGCATATATGAAATCAAGATAAAGACTTAGGTCGAACTTCAATACCTCTTGAAGAACCTTGTAGTCAATGTAGTACATCTTGCACATAGTTCTTCTTTCAAAATGACTCAAGTACTTCTAAGATTCCTTCAACTTTTTCACATTGAATCCGTTTGGAGGAAATGTGTTTTCCTCTTCCCTGACCTCTTCTGACTTCTTGTATGATTGCCCTTTCTTTGCTTCCTTAGACTGGAAGGCTTGTTCTAAATTTAATAACACAATATTATTTGTAACCCCCTGCCTTTAAACATGTAATTATAATTCAATAATGCATAATTAACTCGGATTAGAGACCATCGGATGCTTTAATCTCATTTTAACTACCTACCTTATAGTAGGGTTTTCACAAAAATATTTCAAAACCTTTTTCCTATCCCGGTCTCAGTTCCAATGTTCGGATATAATTACCTGTGCAGTTAATATACATTAATTCATATCAGAGTGTATAACCAAATCCCTGGCAACTCCCAGGTTCTATACATATATAATCTAAGGGTTAACAAGTTTCCACTAGGGGATTAGACAACCAAAAATTGAATCTAGAATTCGCATCTCAAAATAAACAGTAATCCCAAATACAAAATGGATAACCAACATTCCTCAAATAAAATATATCCCTAAGGGTCCTAATTGCTCCGGGTTGGCCTCTTCTCTTTTGATCCACACGCCCTATCTCAAATGTTAGTCATAGGAAAGAATGAGATTCAAGAAAATCCCAGTAGTAATAAATCACTTACACAATGCATAAACAAAAAGCATGTATACAAATCACAACCAGCAATAGCAGCAGCAACTCAAAGATGCCTGGTTTTCACCACAAACGACAGCACTCACAGCTGTATACACAATACGACAGCTCTCGCTGTAATCACCATCACGACAGCTTGCGCTGTAAACGACAGCTTTCACCAGCTGTAACTGTAGCAGCATCAAAGATCATCACAAAATAGTGATAACACACACATACAAAGCATTACACATAGTATAAGAGAGATAGTCACTACCTGATCCTTTCCCGATGTTCCTTGGCAATGCGGGCTCACGAGGACGGCAAATATCAAATCTTATAAACCAAGTTAGGGACAACCCGTCAATCTCTTTCCCAAGTTCTTATTTCTATAAAACTTTAAGTTGGTTATCATTTGAACTCTTTAGGTGTCTATTTTAGGTGTACACATATGCCTAAAGGGTTAGGAGAAACTACCCCAAAGACCCTCCTTCTTGGAAGAATTTTTGAATTTTGGACTGCCTCCCTCGAGTGAAAGGAGCCTTGCTCGAGTGACACCCCCATTAGCACTGGAGCACCAGTGAGTGAACCTCAGAAAGTGTTTGCCTGAGAGTAAACCATGTTTATATCATACACTCTCACTTGAGCACAAAAGGCTGTACTCGAGCAATGACCTCAGGTGCACTCGAGGACCAGGAAGTAAGACCTAACAAGTGACTGTCTGAGAGTAACCATAAACTCCCAAGTCTTAAACTTACTCCCTCACTCGAGCATGCCCATGCTCACTCGAGAAGGATCATATCTCACTCGCAAGTCAGGAAGTGTGCTCGCGGTTTCTGCCTGAAGTCCTTCCCAAAATACCCAGAATTTCACATGGTGCTCGAGTGAGTTCCTCCCTCACTCTAGTGATGTTTATCAGATGCCAAATCACGCAACTGATATAATTTTCCAGAATTGACCAATTGACTACCAATGACCCTAAAACTTATACCACTACTCATTCTCATCCAAAACTTCACAATAAACCTATTAATAACCCAAAACAACCAAACTTCCACTCAAACAACACAATCTCAACTCTAGACCACAATTCACCAAAACCACAATTTCTTAAACTTCCTCATTCAACTTAAAATCAACTCCAACCAACCCAAAATATCACAACCCACCAATTGAACAGTGACACTCTATCCAAATCCTATATTCCACTTCACATCATATTTAGGGTACAATTTCAGAACATATAAAACTGAACCAAAAGTCATGACAAATATACCAAAAGGTCACCATTGCTTACCTTCTCAACTTGCCAAGATCAAACCCTTGATTTCTCAACTTCTTAAATTTCACAATCCTTCAAATACCACCAATAAAAATTTTTAAACCATAGAAGTCAAGCTCTCAACCTCTTGGACAACTTTATTGAAGATAAGATGAGCATTTGAAGTCAAATACTTACCTAGAATTCAATCCCTTTCTTGCCTAGATCAACAAAAATAGAGAAAATGGAGAGAGAAAGTGAGATATTGATGAAGATATTCTCATTTCCCATTTCCCATGCACTTAACCGACTTGAGAGGTAGAGAGGATGATTTTGAAAACTTTGACCTCATCCATGGTCCATTTTTTGACACTTGGCATTATCTTATGCTTTCTTCAATTATTTCATATAAACTCTCATGCATAGGATTCCACCTCTTGTTCTTTAAATCCTAGCCATTGATCTTGGTTACTAAAGAGTTTTCTCTTCGGTAACTGACCAATCGGTCGGTAAATTTACCGTTTTGCCCCTGATTGTCACAACGCTTAATAAACCATCACTAAGCACCTTTATATCACATTGCACAACATATTCCTCAAATGTGCTTAATTAACATTAATTACATCACTTTGAAGTTATTAATCCTTGATTGCTATCCAGGATATTACAATTCTCCCCCCGAAAATTAAATTTCGTCCTCAAAATTGTTACACAACTTGACCCATAAACTCCGGATATCGTCTTCGCATATCTTCCTCCGCATCCCAAGTTTCCTTTCTCTGAGTCATTCCCTTCCAGATCACTTTCACATATGGAATGCTTCGGTGTCTGAGCCGTCGCTCTTCTCGGTCAATGACTTGCTCTGGTTCTACCACATACGTGAAATTGTCTTGTAACTCAACTTCTTCGTACTCAATGATATGGGATGGATCTGGTTGGTACTTCTTCAATTGAGAAATGTGGAACACATCATGGAGTCTGCTCAAGCTCGAATGTAGTGCTACTCTGTAAGCAACAGGCCCAATCCTCTCAAGGATTTCAAAAGGATCGATATATCTCGAGCTCAATTTCTTTCGTTTAACAGCTCGCCCAACACCCGTAACTGGTGATACTCTCAGAAAAATATGATCTCCAACCTTAAACTCTAGAGGTCATCTTCTCTTGTCAGCGTAGCTTTTCTGTCGACTTTGTGCTGTAAGCAACCTTTTACGGATAATCCGAATCTGTGCTAAGGTTTGATCAACCAAATCTGGCCCATAAAGTTTCCTTTCGGATAATTCATTCCATCATAAGGGTGATTGACACCTCCTTCCATACAATGCCTCATACGGAGCCATTTGAATGCTCGCATGATAGCTATGGTTGTAGGCGAATTCAGCAAGTGGAAGAAAACGATCCCAACTTCCTTTAAAGTCGAGAACACAAGCTCGCAACATATCTTCTAGCATCTAAATTGTTCTCTCAGATTGTCCATTTGTTTGAGGATGATAAGCCGTATTGAATCTCAATTGAGTACCCAAGGCTTCATGCAATGCCTTCCAGAATCTCAAAGTAAATCGTGGATCTTGGTTAGAAATGATGTTCTTTGGTATACCATGAAGCTTGACAATCTCTCAGATATAAATCTCCACTAGTTTATTAGGAGAATAACCAGCATTAATTGGTATGAAGTGTGCCGACTTCGTTAGCCGATCCATAATAACCCAGATCGCATCATAATTCCTGATCCTGGGCAATCCCACAACCAAATCCATGGTCACACTTTCCCATTTCCACTTCGAAATTTCAGGACTTTGAAGTAAACCAGGCGGTTTCTGGTGCTCGATCTTTACCTTCTAGCAAGTGAGACACCTTGCTACATATTTGGTCACATCACTCTTCAAACCCGGCCACTAATATACCGATTTCAGATTATGATACATCTTGGTCATACCAGGATAAAGAGTATATCGGCTCTTGTGTGCCTCATCCAGAATTTTCCACCTCAACTCCGCCTTAAGTGAAACGCAGACTCTCTTTTGATAGCGAACTAATCCACGAGGCGATAGGTCATAGTCTGGAACTTCTCCCTGTTCGATTCGAGTCAGATTGCGTTGTATCCAGTCATCTTGCCTCTGAGCTTCTTCAATCTCAGCTCCTAGATCACTCTCCTCTTGAGAAACAGTGTAATTAGCAAAGATGATCTGGTTTGTCAAATTCAAATAACGAAAATCTTCAATCAATTTCCCTTCTTGTATCATCATAGCTGCAACGAGCACGGTCTTTTGACTCAGGGCATCAGCGACTACATTTGCCTTACCCAGATGATATTTTATTTCCATGTCGTAGTCTTTAAGCAATTCCATCTAATGGCGTTGTCTCATATTTAATTCTTTTTTATCATAAAGATATTTGAGACTCTTGTGGTCGCAGTACAGTTCCACAGTCACACCATACAGGTAATGATGCCAAATCTTTAAAGCAAACACAATGGCCGCAAGCTCCAGATCATGAGTGGGATAATTCAATTCATGAGGCCTGAGCTGTCGAGAGGTGTAGGCCACCACACGTCCCTGCTGCATAAGGACACACCCTAATCCCTGCCCATTGGCATCAGAATACACAACATATGTCAAACTGGGATCAGGCAAAATTAATACAGGTGCCGTAGTCAACCTCTCCTTCAGCTCCATAAAACAGTTTTCACATTTCTCATCCCACACAAACGGCTGATCCTTTCTTGTGAGCTTGGTCATCGGCAACGCAATACGGGAGAAATTCTGAATGAATCTCCGATAATAACCAGTAAGACCCAGAAAACTGCGTACTTCGCCATAGATTCTGGCCTCTTCCAGTTCAGTACTGCTTCCACTTTACTAGGATCTACAGAGACCCCTTCTTATGAGATAACATGGCCTAGAAATTTCACTTCTGATAGCCAGAACTCGTACTTGCTTAATTTAGCGTAAACTTACTTCTCACGTAATGTATTCAATACAATTCTCAAATGATGCTCAAGCTCCTCCATACTCTTGGAATATATCAGAATGTCATCAATAAACACAACAACAAACTGATCCAGATATTATCGAAAGATACGGTTCATGTAATCCATGAAAACCACAGGCGCATTGGTTAGCCCAAATGGCATCACCAAGAACTCATAGTGACTATATCTGATGCTGAAAGCAGTCTTTGGAACATCTTCTGCTTTCACTCGCAGCTTTTGATACCCTGACCTTAGATAGATTTTTGAAAACACACACAAACCAGAGAGTTGATCTAACAGGTCATCAATTCGGGGAAGAGGGTACCTGTTCTTAATAGTAACCTTGTTCAATTCTCTATAATCAATACACAACTAAAGGGTTCCATCTTTCTTCTTCACAAACAACACTGGAGCTCCCCAAGGTGACACACTGGGTCTAATAAACCCTTTCTCAAGCAAATCTTCTATTTGTTTCTTTAACTCTGCTATTTCGTTTGGGGCCATACGATATGGGGCCTTAGATATAGAACTAGCTCTAGGCATAACGTCAATTGGAAATTGAACTTCCCTTTCAGGAGGCAATATGCTAAGATTGTCTGGAAATATCTCAGGGAATTCATTTACCACGGGTATATTACTCAAAATCTCACAGGTTTCCCCTTGCACAGAGAAAAACACCATATACCCCTGGAAACCCTTTTCAAGATACTTTTCAGCTTTAGCCGTAGAAAGAAAATTCATACTAGCACCTACAACTTCAGCCTTCTGAGAAGCAGGATACACCATTCTTTTGTTCCTACAATCAAGTAATACATTATTTTTAGTTAACCAATCAAAACCCAAAATGACTTCCAATTGGTAAAGTGGCAGACATATCAAATCTACAATAGATTGGTGCCCTTCCACAGTTATAACACAACTCAAGTAAGCTTATGTAATCAAGGCCTTAACACCCATCAGAGTTGACACTACTAATTCAAATGGCAATTTGTGCATATGCAATCCCAGGCACTTCACGCAATCATAGGCAATAAAGGAGTGACTTGCACCCGAGTCAAATAAAACTTGCAACAGACAGCCGTTAAGAAGAATTTTACCTTGTATCAGCTCAGGAGATTTACTGGCCTCCTTATGGGTCATAGCGAATACATGACCCTGTGTCTTTGGTTTCTGATCTAATCGTGGCTTTTTGCATTCAGCAGCAGTATGCCCCACATGCTTACAATTGTAACATATTATTTTACCATAACAAGTTTTACCTTGGTGGCGTTGATTACAGCGACGACAAATCCAAGGTGTAAAATATGTTCTTTGTTGGTCACGGCTCCCAGACTGGAGGGCTTTTTACCAATTCCAGAAGAAGATCCTTGCCCCTTTTGCTTCTGTTAGGTAGCACCCTTACTGGGCTTATTGCGATGACTAGAAGTTCTAGCAGGATACAGTTCTCTCAAATTATTCTCTGTAATCCTACACTGTTCAACCACCTTGTTGAACTTGGTAAATTGGTGGGTAGCTAGCCATTTCCTCAACTGTTGCCTTAGACCACGGATAAACATATCTGAACTCCATTCTTCATCATCCTTATACCGGAGATAAGAGGAATACCGGGTCAAGCGGATAAAACAGGACAAATAATCATCAAAACTCTCTATGTCTCCTTGTCTAATGTTAAGAAATTCTGTCTCCTTCTCGAGTCTCACCGATTTGGGAAAATACTTCTCATTGAATTCTTGTTGGAACAGTTCCCAAGTCAATGGAATCTCTTTGCTCTTCAATGTTAGGGCGATATTCCGCCACCAACAATCTACATCTCCCTCAAGTTTGTAAACTGCCAAACATGGTTTCACTTTATCTGGGCACCCAAGAACCTCAAATATTTTCTCCAGCCTGTTCAACCAATCTTCAGCTGCTTGAGGATCAAACCTCCCTCTGAACACCGGAGGCAGATGCTTGCAAAATCTGGTGACCAAAAACTGAAGGGTATCCCATAAGACTATCGATTCGGAATAACACGAGGCGGGGATTCTAGTGGTCGAGCTGACCCTTCGGTAGTGTCCTCATAGCGGGTTTCTTCTTGAGTTTCTACCGAAATAGACTGAACCGGGTTCTCCTTGTTCTTCGCTTTCTCTGCTCTGAGTTCTTCTTTCAGCTCAGTTATCATATCCCGCTGATCTTTGATTAGACCCATTAATTCCTGCAAAGGATCTGGTGGATTATCATTGATGACCTCCACCTCTGGGTCTACACACAGAATATTGGGGCATCCTTTAGTTTTCTTCATTCTACAGACAACTTACCCCATTAATTTAGCAGAGATAGTATGCACAAATATTCACAAGAATCATATATATATATCCATCTCAATAAAACATACATGTGCATACACACAATCATTCATAGATGATCTTCTATCCCTAAAACCAACTAAGGGATCTATCCTAGCAAACTCTACCCTTGCCAGGAACTACAGCTCTGATACCAAAATGTAACCCCTTGCCTTTAAACATGTAATTATAATTCGATAATGCATAATTAACTCGGATTAGAGACCATCGGATGCTTTAATCTCATTTTAACTACCTACCTTATAGTAGGGTTTTCACAAAAATATTTCAAAACCTCTTTCCTATCCCGGTCTCAGTTCCAATGTTCGGATATAATTACCTGTGCAGTTAATATACATTAATTCATATCAGAGTGTATAACCAAATCCCCGACAACTCCCGGGTTCTATACATATATAATATAAGGGTTAACAAGTTTCCAATAGGGGATTACACAACCAAAAATCGAATCTAGAATTTGTATCTCAAAATATACAGTAATCCCAAATACAAAATGGATAACCAACATTCCCCAAATCAACTATACCCTTAAGGGTCCTAATTGCTCTGGGTTGGCCTCTTCTCTTTTGAGCCACACGCCCTATCTGAAATGTTAGTCATAGGAAAGAATGAGATTCAAGAGAATCCCAGTAGTAACAAATCACTTACACAATGCATAAACACAAAGCATGTATAAAAATCACAACCAGCAATAGCAGCAGCAACTCAAAGATGCATGGTTTTCACAACTAATGACAGCACTCACAGTTGTATACACAATACGACAGCTCTTACTGTAATCACCATCACGACAGCTTGCGCTGTAAATGACAACTTTCACCAGCTGTAACCGCAGCAGCATCAAAGATCATCACAAAATAGTGATAACACACACATACAAAGCATTACACATAGTATAAGATAGAGAGTCACTACTTGATACTTTCCTGATGTTCCTTGGCACTGCGGGCTCACGAGGACGGCAAATTAGGGACAACCCGTAAATCGCTTTCCCAAGTTCTTATTTCTATAATACTTTAAGTTGGTTATCATTTAAATTCTTTAGGTGTCTATTTTAGGTGTACACATATGCCTAAAGGGTTAGGAGAAACTACCCCGAAGACCCTCCTTCTTGGAAGAGTTTATGAATTTTGGACTGGCTCGCTCGAGTGAAAGGAGCCTCGCTCGAGCGACACCCCCATTAGCACTGGAGCAATAGCAAGTGAACCTCAAAAAGTGTTTGTCCGAGAGTAAACCATGTTTATATCATACACTCTCACTCGAGCACAAGAGGCTGTACTCGAGCAATGACCTCAGGTGCACTCGAGCACCAGAAAGTAAGACCTAACGAGTGACTGCCCGAGAGTAACCATAAACTCCCAAGTCTTAAACTTACTCCCTCACTCGAGCATGCCCATGCTCACTCGAGCAGGATTATATCTTACTCGCAAGTCAGGAAGTGTGCTCGCGGTTTCTGCCTGAAGCCCTTCCCAAAATACCCAGAATTTCACATGGTGCTCGAGTGAGTTCCTCCCTCACTCGAGTGATGTTTATCAGATGCCAAATCGCAGCAACTGATATAATTTTTCAAAATTGACCAATTGACTACCAATGGTCCTAAAACTTATAACAATACTCATTCTCATCCAAAACTTCACAATAAACCTATTAGTAACCCAAAACAACCAAACTTCCACTCAAACAACACAATCTCAACTCTAGACCACAATTCACCAAAACCACAACTTGTTAAACTTCCTCATTCAACTTCAAATCAACTCCAACCAACCCAAAATATCACAACCCACCAATTGAACAGTGACACTCTATCCAAATCCTATATTCCACTTCACATCATATTTAGGGTACAATTTCAAAACATATAAAACTTAACCAAAAGTCATGACAAATATACCAAAAGGTCACCATTGCTTACCTTCTCAACTTGCCAAGATCAAACCCTTGATTCCTCAACTTCTCAACTTTCACAATCCTTCAAATACCACCCATGAAAATTCTGAAACCATAGAAGTCAAGCTCTCAACCTCTTGGACAACTTTATTGAAGATAAGATGAGCATTTGAAATCAAATACTTACCTAGAATTCAATCCCTTTCCACCTCTTGTTCTTTCAATCCTAGCCATTGATCTTGGTTACTAAAGAGTTTTCTCTTCGGTAACTGACCAATCAATCAGTAAATTTACCGTTTTGCCCTAATTGTCACAATGCTTAATAAACCATGACTAAGCACCTTTATATCACATTGCACAATATATTCCTCAAATGGGCTTAATTAACATTAATTACATCACTTTGAAGTTATTAATCCTTGATTACTATCCAGGATGTTACATTATTATATTGTGTTAGTTCTAAATTTAATTTATTAAGATATATTAAATTTAATAACTAACATGATAGAGATATAGTATCTCAGATTTAATTTATGAAGATAAATTAAATCTAATGGCTCTTTATTTGGATTAAATAAATAGGTTAAATTAAAACTGTTAGACAGACTTAATTTAAACTGAATTTATTTAATTAGCTTATCAAGATAATTAATTGTTGATTAATTTCAAAATTAATGATGATTAATTTTGAAATTTGAATATAGCTATCATAGGTTATAATAGAATGGAAGTTTAATAGACAACCAGGGAATATAGGAATCAAGACAAGGACTTAGGTCGAACTTCAATACCTCTTGAAGAACCTTTAGTCAATGTAGTACATCTTGCACATAGTTCTTCTTGCAAAATGACTCAAGTACTTCTGAGATTCCTTCAGCTTTTTCACATTGAATCCGTTTGGAGGAATTGTGTTTTCCTATTCCCTGACCTCTTCTAGCTTCTTGGATGATTGCCCTTTCTTTGTTTCCTTAGACTGGAAGGCTTGTTCAAGCATCCCTACCATGACTTTGGTGAGGTTCTTATCAAGCTTGGGCTTTTTAAGAGGTTTTAGAGAGAACGTAGGTGTGTCGGATTAGTCAGAAGGAGGAAGGGATGGTGCCTTTGTTCCTTTGCCTCTTCCAGTGGATATGCTCTTCCTTGATTGAGCTCTTGTGGCAATGGGTTCATTAATCACAACCACTTTCACCTTTGGCTTGGTTTGTGGTTTAGCTTTGACTTTAGGTTTAGGAGAAAGCTTTCGTTTCTTGGTAGGTGGAGATGAAAGAGAATCAGAGGGTTGATATGGTTCAGAGGACTCATAATGAGTGCTAAGATTGGAGATTTTGTCCACACCATTGTGATTTGAGAAAGGAAAGATTTTCTGGAAAACAGGGTCTGAAGTCATGAGAGTAGGGCACAGGAATCTGAGCAATCTAGGAGGTTTTAGTAAGCAAGAATCAATCGGTTTGGACAAAAATGAGAAGAGAAAATGATTGTAAAAAATTTTTGTGAGAGCACTAGGAGAATCACTCGAGGAGATTTTGTGAAGAATGGCTGAGTATCAACTGAAATAGCCCTAAATCCCGACATTACTCGAGGGCTTACTCGAGTGATCATTAGCTTTACTCTAGTAGTTACTTGAGTAATCATACCAGAAATTTTAAAATACAGTAAATTCAAGTGCATACCTGGTATGAATAATATTGTAATTACCCATGTATATTCCCTCAATCATTTGATGGCTTTTTAGGACAAATTTGAGCTAAAACATAGCAAATTTGTGATATGCAACCAGAGTTGCTCGAGGCCTTACTCGAGTAAGCTTGAACATTACTCGAGGCCTCCCTCGGGTAATATGTTTCTTCACCTTCTGACTGTTCATTTCCAACCGTTGTGCCATTTCTTTTGAATTCATTTTGAATTAATGCTCCACTGTTATAATTTTCAAGTCATTACTCGAGTGGATACTCGAGTAATCCATTCAATTACTTCAAGGTGTCACTCCAGTAATAGTGGTTACTTGAAGTTGTCCCTCCAGTAATATTGATCTTTGTTAACCTCTGTTTTACATACCTCAAAACAGAATATCAAGATCCTGCAAAACAAATTGCTAGAAACTCCGATGCTTAAGTTAATAATCATCAAAACATCAATAAATAATATTTTATAACATTTTATAAGTACTAAATAACTTACAATTCATTGGGATTTACTATTCCTAATTCTCTTATAATGTATAAGAATTGATCTTTTGTAAGAGGTTTTGTGAAGATATCAGCTAGTTGAAGATGAGTTGGAATGAATATCACTTTTACTTCTTTCTTTTGGACATGATCTCTTATGAAATGATGTCTAACATAAATATGCTTGGTTCTGGAATGTTGAATGGGATTCTTTGCCAAGCTTATCGTGCTGGTGTTGTCACAGTATATTGGTATTTCTTTCAAATAAATACCAAGATCCTGTAGTTGTTATTTCAGATATAATACTTGTGCATAACAACTCGATGCTGCAACATACTCAGCTTCTATTGATGAAAAAGACACTATATTTTGTTTCTTGCTAAACCATGATACAAGTGAACCTCCAAGAAATTGGCCTTGTCCACTAGTACTCTTTCTGTCTGTCTTATATCCTCCATGATCAGAATATGAGTATGCAACTAGATATTTACTTCTTCCTTTAGGATACCAGAAACCTAATTCTGAAGATATGTTTGACAGTTTTAGCATATGACTCCTTTGGTGTAGATTGATATCTTGCACATATATCCACACTGAATTGAATGTTAGGTCTGCTTGCTATGAGATAGAGTAATGATCAAATCATTCCCCTATTTTATGATATTGTAATCTTTTCCTTTAACATCCGCATCAAGTAATGTGGTTGAATTCATGGGCATGTCTATTCCATTTTCCTCATTCATTCCATAACTCTTCAATAGCTCTTTAAAATACTTCGTTTAAGATATGAAAATTCCATTCTTTCTTTGTTTGATTTGCAAATCGAGAAAGAAATTCAATTCTCCCATCATTGACATCTCAAACTCTCCCTGTATTATCTCAAAAAATTCCTTACATAAGGTTTCGTTAGTGGCACCGAAAATTTTATCATCAATATAAATTTGCAGGATTAAAATGTCATCTCGTTTTCATTTTGTAAAAAGTATTGTATCAACTTTTCCTCGTACAAAACCTTGATCAATGAGAAATTTATTGAGCCTTTCATACTATGCTTTAGGAGCTTGTTTTAAACCTTATAAAGCTTTTCTTAGTTTAAAAACATGATCTAGCTTGGTTACATCTTCAAAACCTGGGGGTTGATCTACATACACTTCTTCCATGATGTAGCCATTTAGAAATGCACTCTTTACATCCATTTGATAGAGTTTGAATCCCTTGATACATGCAAAGGCTAAGAGTACTCGTATAGCTTCCAATCTAGCTACTGGAGCATACGTTTCCTCATAATCAATTCCTTCTTCTGGATTATAGCCTTTACCACCAATCTTGCCTTGTTTCTGATAATGATTATAGATTCATCAAGTTTGTTCTTGAATACCCATTTAGTGCCAATGATCGGATGATCCGTAGGTCGGGGTACCAATTCCCAAACTTGATTTCTTTGAAATTGGTTTAGTTCTTCTTGTATTGCTATAACTCAATCCTTGTCTGATAGAGCTTCATCAATGTTAGAAGGTTTAATCTTAGAAATAAAAGTAGAAAAACTAACTTTATTGAAAATTATATTTCTAGTTTTGACTCCTTCATTCACATCTCCTATGACTTTATCTAGGGGATGGCTTTTGTTGTATTTCCAGGCTCTAAGCTGTCCTAGTGACTAATCTTCTTCCTTGGATTTATCAACTTCTAGAATAAGAGTTTTAGAAATAGATTGACCATTTTCTTGATTTAAAACAACTTCCTGCTCATCATCAATGGTTTTGTCTTAGGATTCAAATTCATCAAATATAACATGAATTGATCTTCAACAATACATGTTCTTTTATTGAAAATTCTGTAAGCTTTATTCGGTTAGAATAGCCTAGGAAAATTCCTTCATCTATTGTAGAATCAAATTTTCCTAAGTTATCTTTACCATTATTATGAATGAAATATATACAATCGAAGATGTGTAATTGAGCAAGGTTTGACTTCCTTCCTTTGTATAGCTCGTATGGTGTCTTTCCAAGTTTTGTTCTAATGTAGGCTCTATTTGAAATATAGCATGTTGTGCTTATTACATCAGCCCAGAAAACTTGAGACACATTCTTTTCATTCAACATTGCTCTAGCCATTTTAGTGAGTACTCTATTCTTACATTCCACAACTCCATTTTGTTGTGATTTCCTTGGAGCAGAGAAATTGTGATCAATGCCATTAGTATCATAATATTTTTCAAAGGCTTGATTTTTAAATTCTCCACCATGATCTGTCCCAATAGCTGCAATGGACATACCTTTCTCATATTGCACTTTTTTTGGCAAGAACAATAAATTCTCCAAAAGTTTCATCCTTTGATGATAGAAAAATGGTCCATGTAAATCTAGAGAAATCATCAACAATCACCAATGAATATAAGTTGGCACCAAGACTCTTAACTCTTGCTGGTCCAACTAAATCCATATGTAGTAATTGAAGTGGTTGCTTTGTTGTAATTTCATTTTTTAATTTGAAAGATGATTTAGTTTGTTTACCCTTTTAACATGCGTCACAAATTAAATCATTTTTGAAACTTACTTTGGGTAATCCAAGAATTAAATCCTTTTTGAGTAGTTTGCCTAATTGGTGCATGTTGACATGAGCTAGTCTCTTATGCCATAACCAACTTTCATCGGCATTACTCAGAAAACAGTTTTCAGAATTATTTCTACTGATATCAAGAGTATAGCTTTGCCTTGATATTTTTCTTATCAAGTTGTAAGTCTTTCTTGTTGACTATTAGACGTTCTTCTGAATCAAATATTACCCAGTTGTCTTTATCTACACTTTGACTCATGCTCAGTAAATTATGACACAAGCCTTCAACGTAATATACATATTTGACTTGTATTCCTTTGTCGTTTTTAATTTCACCAATTTCTGCTATCTTTTTGGATTGATTTCCTCCAAACTTTACTTTCTTCCTTCCTTAGGTTGCAATGTGAAAAACTTTCAAAATCACTGGTCATATGTCTAGAGTATCCACTTTCTATGTACCATTTGTTGTTTTTGGATGCTTTAGGACATATTGCAATCAAATAAGATTAAGTCTTAGGTACCCACATCTTTTTGGGTCCTTTTAGGTTGGTACAGATGACTTTCTGAACATATGAAACTTTAGATACCCATTTGTAGGTTCCTATCTTTCCTTTCTTCTTATGAATGCATGATGATGTATAATGACCTTTTCTATTATAATAATTACAATATGCAAAAGAATTTGATGTATGTACAGAATGCTGAAAATAATTAAAATATGACTTACCTCATGCTTTCTTTCTTCCTTTCCTTCTATTTGATTTTGGATCATATCTAAGGCCAGATCGATCATTTACAAAACGTTGAGCTTTTAAAATCAAATTTAGCATCTCACTTCCTTTAGTGAATTTTCCAAGAGTTTTTGTGAGATCAATATTTTTCTTTTTCAAAGAAGAACAGTTTTCACAATATTTCTCTAAATTCTCTTTGAGTTCTATTTCAAGAACTTTGTTTTTCTTTTTGAAGACAACTAGTTCTTTAACTACTTTGATGGATTTAGAAAGGAAAGCATTATATTCAAAAAGCAATTCATCATAGGTAGGATTCTTCTGTTTCTTCTTGAGTAACTAGACAGATATTGGCTACTTCATCTTTATCGCAATCTTCGTCAGAAGAACTATCTCCTCATATGGTAGATACAAAGGCTTTCTTCTTGTTGTAGAACTTGCCTTTTCTCTTTTCTTTATTCTTCTGAGCCAGTTCTTGACATTCTGATTTGATATGTCATGGCTTTCCACATTTATAGCCGATGATGTGTTCTTTATTGGTTATTGCTCCTTTCTGAAAATTCTTGAATCCTTGACCTTTCTTGTAAAACTTTCTGAATCATTTTATTATTAGGCCCATTTTGTCATCGTCAAGCTCTTCTCCTTCATCTTGATCTTCTTCTTCATCTTGATTTTCTTCTTTTTCTTTCAGTGCTAGACCTTTCTTCTTCTTGTCACTAATATCATTAAGCTCTAGTTTAAACTTTAATTTACTTTCATATTCAGAAAGAGTTCTGAATAGAGAAGCAACAGATCGCATTGATTCACCTTTTTCTTCTTCTATTGTAGTGACTTTGGCCTCCCACTCTTTAGAGAGTATATTAAGAATCTTTCTCACTTGGGTATGCTGATCATAGACCTTTCCAAGTGCTGCAAGTTGATTAACAAGATGAGTATACCTAAGTTCAAATTCAGCTATTGACTCACCTGATTTTATTTGAAGTAAATCGAATTTAGTAACCAGAGTGTTGATATGGTTTTCTTTAATTCCTAAAGTTCCTTCATGAGCTATTTCCAAAGCTTCCCATATTTCCTTACCCGTTGGAAGTGTGTAGATTCTAAAGTACTCATTTTGACTCAAAGCACTTTGGATCATAAGAATTGCCTTGCTATTGAGAGTGATGACTTTCTTGTCATTCTCATCATATTCCGCTGGTATCTTAGGAACTTTCTAGGAATCTACAAGTTTTACAGGTTAATAGTTTCCACTTTCAATCACATCCCATAGCCCATATTCTGTAACCATTATGAAGACTCTGAACTTCGCTTTCTATAACAAGAAGTGTTTGCTATTGAAACAAAGAGGTCTTGTGATAGAAGCTCCGTTGGGAAGAATGCCTTCACCTATACTTGAAATTGGATCATTCTTAGGCTGTTATACCTTAAATAGAATACCTACGCTGTGACACCAAATATTAGTACAAGTGTTTCACCCAAGAGGGGGTGAATTCGGTGATATCAGAAATTTCATTGCATATATAAAAATTGACTAGAAAATATAAAGTTAAGAACAAAGAGAAATATCACTGAAGTGTACACCAAAAGTTATACTGGTTTGGTCACAACCACTTTGACCTACGTTCAGTCCTCAGAGCTTCTCTGAGAGTTTCACTATATCTTTCAAGATTTAGTGGGTTCTTGGCACCTCAGTACAGCAAGTTCCTTCACCTGGACACTCGCTCCCCTTACACGTTGTAATCCTCAACTCAAGGTTCCACAACCTTAAGTTGTCTCAATAATGAATATTGAGTTTTGTAATAAAAACTCTCTTACAGAGTAAATATATAAACATTAAAGTACAAAGAGTGAGTATAAGAAAATAGAGCACAAAGAGTACATTGGTTGATGTGTTATTGCTTGTTCTCAATTATTCTATTCTGTTCTTTGAATGCTCCATATATATAGATGATTTGTTGTGTCCTTTGGAACCATTTCAAATATGTCCGTTAGAGTCGTGCAACAATGGCTGACCATTCTTCTAATTTAAGAATTATCCGTTTGCAGTAGGTAGCGGTAGGTGAGATCTCGGACATTTTATTTCACTTTTCTCTTATGTCATGATTTCTTCATTGTTTCTCTATAAACATACTTAGAATACTAGTGCAATGAAGAGTTAATCATATAGATAACAAACAAATAAACATACGATTAAAAACATGATTTCTGGACTGCCTTACTCGAGTGGCTACTCGAGTAATCATACTCATGACTCGAGTAGTCCCTTGAGTAAACTTATCAAAAATATGATAGAGAGTAATTCAATATTTTCATTAAATATTACTCGGGTAAGACATGGAGTAAGATATATCACAAACCTTGGAAATACCTGATTACTCGAGTGCTTATTCGAGTAAGCATGTCTTTTCTTCACAGGTTACTCGAGTGATCACTCGAGTAAATTGATAATAAGGTTGTAGATTACTCGATTACTCCCTCGAGTAACAACATCAAATTCTTGGCCGAGAGTACCTGTGCTTGGCTTACCTGATTACTCGAGTGATCCCTTGAGTAATACTTCAAATAACTATGCAGATTACTGGAGTGGTCCCTCGAGTAAAAAGTTTTATCAAACGGTTACTTGAGTAAAGTGTGTCAATTTTTGGCCAAGAGCTACTAGATCATATTTTTCTTGGTTACTCGAGTGGCTACTCAAGTAATGCCTTTTCTCTTGTCTTTACTCGAGTGGTTACTTGAGTAATAGTCCATATAACTTTATAGATTACTCAAGTAACCCCTCAAGTAACTCCTTCCAAATTTGGCAGTGCCTTTCTGGAACATTTTCTCCAACATTACTCAAGTGCTCAATCGAGTGATAGAGTTTATTACTTGAGTGGCTACTCGAGTAAACCTTTAAGAAATCTGCTAGTGATGTTTTTCCAGTTCTCTGTCTCTCATATCTTCTTCATTACTCCAGTGCCAGCTTCAAGTAAAACTTCAGACTGTAATTCAGTTACTTTGTTCAAATTCTTTACTTTGTTATCATCAAAACACTTGGGATCTAACAACCTGGACCAACTTGCATAGTATAATATATTAGTAATGACAAGTTAACAGCACTTCATTCACAAGTTATTTTCCATAACAAAATTAAACTTATACATATTGCTCATCCCTTGGATTATCCCTTATTGCCACTATATTATCATTGTAATGCCCCAAAATATGATTAAGGGCTAATGACTTCAAAAGTGAATGTAATTAATGTTAAATAAACACTTTCAGAGAACTTAATATGAATTACGATCTGAATGAGTAGTAGTCAGTACAAAACCTTGTGTTTAAGCTTAGTTGTGTGTTAAGGGTTAAAATGAATCAAAATAGAAGGGAAGGCACATAGCTTGAGGAGAAAGAATCAAATAATGTGTTATGTTGTAATCCAATAGCAATTGACATAGTCAGGGGCAAAATGGGAAGAAAGAAATTTATTGGCGAATTAGTCAGCAACCAAAGTGGGAATCCACTAATAATTTAAAGATTAAGTGGGGTGACTAATTGCCAAGTGAAATAAGAGAGAATAATCACATAGGTGTAAGCACATGGAAGAAGCCATAAGATCTTGACACTTGGCATCATGAACACTATTGAATTAAAGTCAAAATTTCAACTTTCTTCTCTTCCCTCTCTCTTCAAGTTCGGCCAAGAGGCCATTGGAGAGCCAAAAATTTGATCTCATACTCTCTATCTCCAAGCTCTCTTGTTGTCCATGGAGAGGAGGAAAGAAAAATAAGAAAAGTGTAAGGTGAGTTCTACTTCTTGAATTTTGACCATGTAGATGACCTTGAATGCAAAAAACCCTTCTTTAATCTTGATCATCTTGATGAGGACTCCATATCTGTGGTTTTATATTTTCAAGAGAAGGTGTTTGAGTACTCAAAGGAAATTGGTGGTTGAGGAGTCAAAGTACAAGCAAGAGATAGTAAAAAGGGTGAGCAAAAGCTACCTTTTTATATATATGTTGTACCCATTGGTTGAGACTCTTGAATTCTAGGTTTTTTCCCTATCTTTTCATGTAATTAGGGTTCTAGAGAATTCATGGTGTTTTAATTGTTGAAATGGAGTCTTATGTTGTGTTATGGCAATGGAATCACTTAAAATTTTGAATGTGAAATTGTCCAAAATGTGAGATTTTGTGTCGTATTGTGGTAAAACTAGAACATGTGAAAGTGATAGGAATTTGGGTATTTTTATTTCTCCATTAGATTCCTTGTGGAAAATTGTGTGGGAGTAGTGTTAGTTGTGAATTTTGAACCTTTGGAAACACTTGTTTAAAAATAGGAAATTCTGAAATTTTGTCAAGTTAAACCTCTGTGCAGGAGACCAACTTTGCATAGTGTTTTGAAGTAGAAAATGGTCTCAAAATGTCATGAAACTTTCCATTTTTGTAGTAGTTAGATTGCAAGCTTTCCAATGATATGAAGTTTGTGTCATTTTGATAAGTGTGTACAAAGTTATGATCGTTTGAAAACAGCTAGGAATTAGGCACGTTGTTGACCGCGGCCAGGATTTTTAGCCGTAGCCCAAAACCTTCTGACCAATTATTGGCCACGGCTCAAATATTAATGACCTGTTCTTGGCCATGGCCCAAAAGTTTTTGACATGATTTTGGTGGCAGTCAGTGGTTCCTGGCCGCAACCCAAATCTTTCTGACCAACTCTTGGCCTCGACCAGAGAGTGGCTTAGCTGTGGCCAACCTTTCAAAAACCGCATTTTTAACTTTTGAAAGATGGTCTTCGGTCTAGTTTTCCCAACCCTTTAAGCATCTATTTATGCTTCTAGTAGCCACCTAAAGGTCTCAAATGATAACCAAACCTAGTGTTTTGGAATTAAGAATTGAAATAGGGAATAACTTGTCGTCCTTGATTATAGTTTATAGGATTTTACATTTGCCCTGCGCATGATAAACCAGTGCCAGAGTACAAGCGTAAAGAACAACGTAGTGACTCTTTCTCTTATATTATGTATAAAACATGGTATTAATGTCTTCTCATTGAATTGTGTTATTTGCAAATGCTGTGGTGTATGTTGTTGTGAAAGCTTTGTGTATACAACTATAAGTATTGTCATTTGTGACGCAAGTCACGCATCACTATGATTGTTGTTGCTGTTAATGTTTTGTAATTTGCTTACATGCTTTGTGATTATATATTGTATGAGTGAATTATTACTACCGGGATTCTTTTGAATCTCACTCTTGCTAATGACTAACCTATAGCCAGGGCTAGTAGATTGAAGGAGAAACAAGTGACTAAGGGTGGCTAGAGTTCCCAACTAGAAGATTTGTACTTTATTAGTCAGTTATATTGTACTTTACGAATGTTGTAAATTTAGTTAGTGTGATGTAATCCCTGGTTTGGGAAACTAAAATTGGCAAAGATGCCCTGTAAACCCTTTAATAAATGGATTAAACCCGAGTGTTGTTGGGAATTTTGCCTACACTCTGATATATATATGAATGAAACCATACTGCACAGGCCAAAGATATTTGAAATGTTAATATGAGATCGTATTGAACAGGTTTTGGAAAATTATTTTGAAAACCGACTTTTTTATAAGACCGAGCACTGTCTTGAAGTTAGGACTTTCAATAAGTTTTGCTTTATCTGTTGGTGTCTAATTTATCATAATGATGCATTTTCGAACTATAATTATAGCTATTAAGATAGGGAGTTACATTTTTGGTATCAGATCTATAGTTCCTGTCAAGGGTAGGTTTGCTAGGATAATGGCCATAGTTCCTTGGCTTAGTGATGATAAATCACCCATACATGTTTGTGATATACACATGAATGTTCTTGTATTGCTGGTATATGAGTTTTATGGAATATAAGTATACATTTACTGTGATATTGACGTGGTGAATCATTTGTAGAGTTAAAGAAACAATGGTTTGCCCAAAGGTTCGACCTGTAGAATCAAAGGTGGAAGAGATATATGACAACCTACGTGATCCCATGCAACTGATGATAGGTATGATAATGGAGCAATGGGATATGATTAACGAGCTAAGGGAAGAGCTTCAAGAGGAGGAAGAAAAAATCAATGCTAATTGAGTTTAATGGACTCAAGAAGAGACTTAAGAGGAGACACATCATGAGGAGATAGCAGAAGGGTCAATTTGATCTCAGGAGTCCCTATCTCATACAGCACTGAACCAGATGTCACATAGGGTACAGCCCAAGATGAGAGAGATCTACAGTACTGGATCTCTAAATTCTGTAAACATCTACCTCAAGTGTTTAGGGGAAGGTATAATCCCCAAGCATCTGAAGATTGGCTAAATTCCCTAGAGAAAATCTTCAAAGAACTAGACTACCAACTGAGGTAAAGGCATAACTAACCGTCTACAAGCTGGAGGGGATGCCAACAGGTGGTTGTGGAATATTGCCATGACGTTGTGGAACTGTAATGTTCCTTTGACCTAAGAGCTATTTCAAGAAAAATACTTTCCTAAGTCAGTAAGGCTTGAGAAAGAATCTGAGTTCCTGTCCATTAAGCAGGGTAATGCAGAGACATTTGATCACTACCTTTCTTGTTTCATCCTACTAGCCCATACTCCTCCTGTCTATGACATATGGATGATGAGGAGTGGAGCTCTAATATACTGAATCGAGGTTTTAAGGTGTTAGCTGAGGAAAAGATTTGCCACCCACCAGTTTACTGAATTCAATAAAGTGGTGGAGGAGTGCAGAATCACTGAAAACAACCTAAGGGATCTGTACCCAGCCAAGGGTGGTAGCAATAGTAGTGAACCTAGTAAGGAAAGTACTCTTCAGAGTAGAAGGGTCAAGGATCCTTATTTAAGGGTAGTGGAAAGAAGGCCTATCAATTCGAAGACCGCGAACCTAGAAATCCGTAACGGTACGGATATGTATTCGTTGTGGTAGGGCACATTCTGGCAGAACGTGTGCAGGGCAGGTAATATGTTATAACTGTAAATAGCCAGGACAAATTGCTAGTAAGTGCAAACGCCTGCCGGCAGAGTAAAGGCCTAGGAATCAGGGCAGGGTGTTTGCTATGACACAAGAAGAAGCCCAGAAGTTCCATTGATTTAAGGTAAAATCTTTCTTAATGGTAGTTTACTGCAAGCTTTATTTGATTCGGGTGCCAATCATTCCTTTATTGCCTATGACTATGTAAAGTACTTGGGATTACATGTTCACAAACTGTCATTTGACTTAGTTGTGTCGACACTAATGGGAGTCAAGGTTGTGATGGTTGAGGCTTATTTAAATTGTGTGATAACTATTGAGGGGTATCTATCTACTTTTGATTTGATTTATCAGCAGCTCTATCAATTAGAAGTCATATTGGTTTTTTGATTGGTTAACGGTGAATAACGTGCTGCTGAATTGTAGGAACAAAAGATCAATTTGTCCTACTCAGCAAAGGAATAATGATATGAATACTAATATGAATTTCCTCTCAACTGCTAAAGCTGATAAATGCCTAGAGAAGGGATCCAATGGTATATGGTATTCTTTTCTGTGCAAGGAGAGATAGAAGAAACTCTGAACAATATACCCATGCTAAAAGAGTTCCCTGAGGTGTTTCCGGATGATCTTAATAGATTGCCTCCAGAAAGGGATGTAGAATTTTTGATTGAAATTGTGCCTAGAGCTAGTTTTATATTGAAGGCCCCATACCGAATGGCCCTAATTGAGATGGCAGAACTAAAGAAAAAAATTGAAGAATTGCTTGAGAAAGGGTTTATTCGACCCAGTGTTTCACCATAGGGAGCTCCAGTATTGTTTGTTAAGAAGAAAGATGGGAGTTTGAGATTATGTGTGGATTACAGATAGTAGAACTAAAGAAAAAAAATTAAAGAATTCCTTGAGAAAGGTTTTATTCGACCCAGTATTTCACCGTGGGGAGCTCCTGTATTATTTGTTAAGAAGAAAGACGGGAGTCTGAGATTGTGTGTAGATTACAGAGAATTGAATAAGATAACTACAAATACTCTCTCCTAAGAATTGATGACCTTTTAGATCAATTGTTTAGTTCTTGTGTGTTTTTAAAAATTGATCTAAGGTCGGGTTATCATTAGTTACGTGTGAAAGTAGAAGATGAACCGAACACTACTTTCAGGATGAGGTATGGGCACTATAAGTTTCTGGTAATGCTCTCTGGGTTAACCAAATGCACCTGTGGTATTCATGGATTAAATGAATCGAATCTTTTGATAGTATCTAGATCAATTTATGGTAGTGTTTATCGATGACATTTTGATACACTTTAAGAGCAACGAGGAGCATGAGCATCATTTGAGAATAGTGCTAGAGATATTGCGTGAAAAGAAACTCTATGCCAAATTGAGCAAGTATGAGCTTGGGCTTCTAGAAATAAAGTTCTTAGGCTATGTTATCTTGCAGGAAGGGGTCTTAGTAGATCCTAGTAAAGTAGAAGGAGTACTGGACTAGAAGAGACCAGAAACTGTTGTTGAGATACTTAGTTTTCTGAGTTTTGCTAGTTACTACTGGAGATTCATTCAGAATTTCTCCCATATTGCCTTTCCGATGACCAAGCTCATATGAAAGGATCAACTATTTAATTGGGATGAATGTCGTTAAAATAGTTTTGTTAAGTTGAAGGAGAGGTTGGGGTGTGTCCTTATGTAGAAGGGATGAGAGGTGGCTTACTCCTCCTGATAGCTGAAGCCTCATGAAATAAACTATCCCATTCATGGTTTGGATCTTGCGATGATTGTGTTTAGATTGAAAATATGGCGACATTACCTGTTAGTGTGACGGTAGAACTATACTGTGAACACAAGAGTCTCAAGTATTTGTATGATCAGAAAGAATTGAACATGCGACATTACCTGTATTGAGTTGCTGAAAGATTACAGCCTGGAGATCAAATATCATCTGAGTAAAGCATATGTCGTCGCATATCCTCTTAGTAGAAAAGTGGTGCTATTTGCACCAATGATGACACAAGAGGGAAAATTGATAGAAGACTTTCGGGATTTGAATTTTTCAAATCAGATCTTGAGAGTTAATTACATTGTTTCCCAAGGGGAAAGTGATCTAAAGGCTGAAATTGAAGAGGCTCATAGACAAGATGATCAAGTGTAGTCCATTCAGACTATGATCGAATGAGGAAAAACTCGGGACTCTAATTTTTCGCCTAGTGGATTAGTTCGATACAAGAAGAGGATCTGTGTTATACTAAAGGCTAACTTTAGGTAGAGAATCCTGGATGAGGCACACAAGAGTTGGTATACTCTTCAACCCTAAATGACCAAAATGTATCACAGTTTGAAGTCTATGTATTAGTGGCCGGGATTGAAGAGTGATATGACCAAGTATGTAACAGGGTGTCTTACCTATCAGAAAGTAAAGATTGAACACCAGAGGCCGCCAAGATTACTGCAGAGTCTTGAGATTCCAGAATGGAAGTGGGAAAGTGTGACCATGGATCTTATTGTGGGATTACCTAGGATCAAAAACTATGATGCGATCTGGGTGATTGTTGACCGATTCATGAAGTTGGCACATTTTATACTGATCAATTTTTGTTACTCTCTAGACAAATTTTAAAAAATTTATATTCGGGTGATAGACTACATGGCACATCGAAAAGCATCATTTCAGATAGAGATCCCCATTTCACTTCGAGATTCTGGAAGGCTATACATAAAGCTTTGGGTACCAAGTTGAGCACTCAAGGGGGACAAAGTGTGGCATCTGTGAATAGAAAAAGGGGAGACATCTTAGAGAACTGGGGCTGCCACTTGGAGAAGGGAATTGGCAAGAAGGAAGAAGAGGAGCTACTGCACCAATTATTGAACGAAGCATGTGAAAAGAAAGCTGATGAACGTGAAGGAAGGCTATGGGTCTAAGATAGAGAATTAAAGAAAAAGCATGACTTGAAAAGGCATAGCAGCTACATTTCTATGGCCAATATCTTCATTCATCAAGCTTCATCTTCATCCTTCATAAGTAGCTAAACTTTGGAGATTTCCTTGAGTTGGGTAATGATTTGAGCTTCTAAACTTCAATAGAATTCCTTTAAGCTCTCTTTCTAGTTCATAATTATATGGCTTGGTTAAGTATGTGGTTATGATCTACATAATTCTATGCAAAGTGAATGAACTTGGTGGTTGAGCTAGGAGTTGATTAATTAAGTTTTGTATGATTCAAATTAGTAGTAGGCTGAGTTGTTTATTCCAACTTGGTTGAGTTGATTATATATGACAAAACTGAATCTTTGAATTATTGTAATGGTAATTACAATTTAGAATTGGATGTTAATTATTCATCTTTTTGAGTTGAAATTATTTGGTGGTACTCATTTAATTGTTTTAGTAGAATGAATTAAATGAGTATTGCAAGTATGGATCTAGTGGTAGCTTAGGCCCATCCTCTTGACCCATATTATTGAATTCATATAATTAGCAAGCAAGGAAAACTAAAACCCTAACTCAAGGGACCCTCATCTCATCATTGTACAGTTTATTGAATTTAGCTTGCTTATTTTTAATTTTGATTCCATTTGCTTCTTTATCTTGAAAATCGAAAAATACAAAAATATTGAATTAGATTAGATTAACTTTATTAGTTTTAAAATCAATTTCTCGAAATTATTTCTCACAACTTTAAGGTATTCATCACTTTACTATTTAGAAACTAGGAAATTAATCTCCTCATAAGAATGATCTAGGTTGAGCTACTACGTTACATTTTCAAACCTATTTCTATTTTGAGAACTCACATGACATGGGTTCATCAGCTTTACATGAAGCTTTGGGTATGAAGTTGAGATTTAGCATGTCTTATCATCCACATATAGACGGACAGTCAGAAAGGACCATTTAAATGCTAGAAGATATGTTGAGAGCAGATGTCCTAGACTTTAAAGGAAATTGGAACTACTTTCTTCCACTTGTTGAGTTGCCTATAACAATAGCTATCATGCGAGCATTCAGATGGCTCCATATGAAGCATTATATGGGAGGAAGTGACAATCACCTTTGTGTTGGATAGAACTATCTGAGAGAAGGTTTTATGGGCCGGATCTTATTGAATAAACCATGAAGCATATTAGAATCATGTGAAAAAGGCTCCTACAGCGTAGAGTCGATAGAAAAGATATGCTGATAAAAGGAGAAGACCTATAGAGTTTGAAGTAGGAGATCATGTATTCTTGAGAGTATCTCCGCTCACAGGCATTGGGAGAGCAATCAAGTGAAAGAAGTTGAGTCTACGGTATATAGGTCCTTTTGAGATTCTTGTGAGAATTGGACATGTGGCGCATCGAATAGCCTTACCCCCAAACTTGAGTAGGCTCCATGATATGTTCCATGTTTCCCAACTAAAGTACCAACCAAATCCTACACACATTATTGAGTATAAAGATGTCAACTTGCAAGACAACTTCACCTTTACAGTAAAGCCAAAACAAATCATTGATAGGGAAGAAAGATGGCTCAAAGACCGAAGCATACGGTTTGTGAAGGTGGTATGGAAGGGAATGTCTCATAGGGAAGCAACCTGGGAAATAGAGGCAGGCATGTAGAGGTATTATCTGGAGTTTATGGCTCAAGTTGTGTAAAAAAATTTGAGGACAAAATTTATTGTACAGAGAGAGAATTGTAATGCACTAAAATATGATTAAGGGCTAATGACTCTAAAAGTAAATGTAATTAATGTTAAACAAACACTTTCGGAGAACACAATGTGAATTACTATCTGAATGAGCAGTAGTCAGTGCCAAACCCTGTATTTAAGCTTAGTTGTGTGTCAAGGCTTAAAATCAATCAAAAGAGAAGGAAGGGTGCATGGCTTGAGGAGAAGGAATCAAATAATGTGTTAAGTGGTAATCCAATAGGAATTGACATAGTCTGGGGCAAAACAGGAATAAAGAAATTTATTGACCAATTAGTCAGTAATCGAAGAGGGAATCCACTAATAATTTAAAGATTAAGTGGGGTGACTAATTGCCAAGTGAAATAAGAGAGAATAATCATATGAAGTACATAGAAGAAGCTACAAGATCTTGACACTTAGCATCATAAACACCATTGAATTAAAGTCAAAATTTCAACTTTCTTCTCTTCCCACTCTCTTCAAAGTCGACCAAGAGGCCATTAGGAGGCCAAAAATTTGATCTCATACTCTCTCTCTCTCTCTCCAAGCTCTCTTGTTGTCCATGGAAGAGGAGGAAAGAGAAAGAAGAAAAGTATAAGGTAAGTTCTGCTTCTTGAATTTTGACCATGTAGATGACCTTGAATGCACAAAACCCATTCTTTAATCTTGATCATCTTGATGAGGACTCCATATCTATGATTTTAGATTTTCAAGAGGAGGTGTTTGAGTGCTCAAAGGAAATTGGTGGTTGAGTAATCAAAAGACAAGCAAAAGATAGTAAAAGAGGTGAGCAAAAGCTACCTTTTTATACATATGTTGTGACCATTGGTTAAGACTCTTGAATTCTAGGTTTTTACCCTATCTTTTTGTGTAATTAGGGTTCTAGAGGATTCATGTTGTTCTGATTGTTGAAATTCTATCTTATGTTGTGTTATGGACAATGGCATCACTTAAAGTTTTGAATGTGAAATTGTCCAAAATGTGAGATTTTGTGTCGCATTGTGGTCAAAACATAACATGCGAAAGTAATGGGAATTTAGCTATTTTGATATTTCCATTGGATTCCTTGTAGAAAATTATGTGGGAGTAGTGTTGGTTGTAAATTTTGAACCTTTGGAAACACTTGGCAAAAACTGGAAAATCTGAAATTTTGTCAAGTTAGACCTCTGTGTAAGGGACCAACTTTACATAGTGTTTTGAAATAGCAAATAGTGTCAAAATGTTACAAAATTTTCTAGTTTTGTAGTAAACATTGCAAGCTTTCTAATGATATAAAGTTTGTGTCATTTTGATAAGTGTACACAAAGTTATGATCGTTTGAAAACAGTCAGGAATTAGGCCAGTTATTAGCCTCAGCACAAAAGTTTCTACCCTGATTTTGGCCGCAGTCATCGGTTCCTGGCCACAGCCTAAATCTTTCTAACCATCTCTTGGCTGTGGCCAGAGTGTGGCTGGGCCATGGCCAACCCTTTAAAAACTGCATTTTTAACTTTTGAAAGATGGTCTTTGTTATAGTTTTCCTAACCCTTTAGGCATTTGTTTAGGCTTCTAGTAGCCAACTAAAAGTCTCAAATGATAACCAACCCTATGTGTTTTGGAATTAAGAATTGAAATAGGGAATAACTCGTTGTCCTTGATTATAATTTATAGGATTTGACATTTGCCAAGGGCGTGATAAACCGGTGCCAGAGCACGAGCGGAAAGAATAATGTAGTGACTCTTTCTCTTATAATATGTATAATGCATGGTATGATATCTTATAATTAAATTGTGTTGATTGCAAATGTTGTAGTATATGTTGCTGTAAAGCCTTGTGTATACAGCTGTGAGCGCTATTATTTGTGACGCAAGTCACACATCATGTGGATACAGCTTTGAGCGCTGTCATTTGTGATGAAAGTCATGCATCACAATTATTATTGTTGTTTTGTGATTTGCTTACATGCTTGTGATTATAAATTGTATGAGTGAATTATTACAACTGGAATTCTTTTCAATCTCACTCTTTTCAATGACTAATGTAATATCCTAAATAGTAATTTAGGGCTAATGACTTTAAATGTAATGTAATTAATGTTAAGTAAACCCTTTTGGAGAATATGATTAGAATTTTGACTTGAATGTGTTATAACTAGTGCCTAAACCCTATATTCAAGATAAATTATGGGATAATGTTTAAATTGGGTTAAAACATATGGGAGGGCAGATGGTTGAGTTAGAGGAAGGATATAAATGTGTTTGGTAGTAATTATGTGAGTATTGTGATAATCAGGGGCAAAATGGTAAAGTTACCACTGATTGGTCAGTTACCAAAAAGAAAACTTATTGGTAAACGAAGAACAATGGCTAGGATTAACTCTTGAATGACCAATGGGGCGGAATCTAGCTTGGATGTGTTTATGTGAGCTTATGGAACGAGGAAGAAGATTATGCCAAGTGGCAAACTAGAACTATTGGATTATAGTCAATTTTTCAAACTCTTCCCTCTCTCCTCTCTCCCCTCAACGTCGGCTAGCATGTATGAGGAAAAGGAAAATCGACTTCTTCATAAACTTCTCATTCTCTCTCATCATTCTCCATTTTCGTACAAGAGAAGGAAGAAAGAGAAAGTGTAATGGTAAAATTTTGACTTGCTAGATGCCTTATAATGGTCAAGTGCTCTTCATTATTATTGTCCATGGTGTTGAGGTCTTCATTGCCATGGTTTTAGAATTTTGAAAGGTCGTGTTTTAGTGTTTGAAGAAATTTGAAGGTTGAGAAATCAAGAAACCAACATTAAGAATAGGAAGAGGTAAGAGTTAGTAACTTTTTTATCTTAATTGTGTAACTATTGAATGAGTTTTGGAAATTCTAGAATTTTGCCGAGAATTTAGTGTTAATTTGGAATGTAAGAATTGGATAGTGTATGATTGTAGAATTGGTGGCATATTGAGTCTTTAAGTTATTAGAATTATTTTGAAATTTTGAAAAGGAAGTTTGGGATATGGAGTAGTTTGGGTGTAGTGTGTTGACTTAACACCAAATTGTTGTTATGTTGTGATTTTGGTTGTTTTATTGTGTCCAATAGTTTCCTTATGAAATTTTAGGTGGGAATGAACTTTGGTATAAGTTTTGGAACCATTGGAATCAAATTCGGAAAGTTTGGAAAATTCTGTCAGCTGCTGCGTTTTGGCTTCTGATAAGCCTCACTTGAGTGAGGTAGGGTCTCACTCGAGTACAACAGTGTACTCTTTCTTTTCATCCAACATTTTAGTAGAATTCTCAAGTAAAGTGCACGGGTGCACTTCCTTACCTGCGAGTGATATGAGTCATCACTCGAGTGAACTTGGTTTCACTCGAGTGCAGGAGTAGGTTTCACCTTAGAGTTGCTCTCGGGTAGTCACTCTATGCACCTCACTTCATAGGACTCGGGTGAAAAGGTGTTATCACTAAAGTGCCAAAAATAGTACTCAAGTGAACTTCCCACTCTAAAGTCTTCTATGCCACACTCTGTGGTACTTGAGTGAGCATTAGGTTATCAATTGAGTGTTGATGTCTATGCTCGAGTGAAACGATCACTTTCTGTTCCTGTTGTTGCTCTCTGTCAAGCACTCGCTAGTGTGAGCTATCCTCACCTGAGTGCAAGACATCCATCACTCAAGTGAGGCCTTCTTTACTCAAGTAAGTTAGCTAAAAATCAATATTTTTCTTCTGAAAGAGAGATCTTTGGGGGTAGTATACCAACCCTGTAGGCATATGTCTATGCTTCTAATAATCACCTAAAGAGTTTAAATGATAACCAACTTTAAGTGTTATGGAATTAAGAACTTGGAAAAGAGATTGATCCATCATCCTTGATCTTGGTTACAGGGTTTGACATTTGCCATACTCGTGAGCATGCTGTGCTAAAGGACGTCAGGAAAGAAAAAGGTAGTGACTCTAGCTCTTATACTGTATATGATGTATTGTATGTTTGAATTGTCATTGTGTTGCCATGATTTTGAATATGAAAGCCAGAATGGCTATGTGATTGCTAGAGTGGCAATGTCCTATGTGAATACCATAGAGGCAATACAAAAGCCAGATTGGCTATGTGTGTTTCCAGAGAGGCAATACGATATGTGTATGCCAGTAAGGCAACATGAATATGTGTAAGCTTGTATGCTATGTTTGTGCTGCTGTACTGTGTGATGATTTACTTGCATGCTATGTTATCATATGTGGTATGAGTGATTTGTTACTACTGGGATTCTTTTGAACCTCATTCTTTCCTTTGACTAACCTTCAGATAGGACGTGTGGCTTGAAAGGAAAAGAAACAACCAAGGGCGGTTATGACCTCATAGGGATATTTGTCCTGGTTATTGGTTATCGCATTTTGAATTTGGGATTACTGTATATGGATAAGATGTAAATGTTGTTTTGGTTATGTAATCCCCTAAGTAGGAATTTGATGCCCATAGTATGTATATATGAACCCAGGGGTTGCTGGGGTTTTATTGTACACTTTGATATGTATGAATGTGAATTAACTGCATAGATAAATATATTTGAAGTTTGAGATTGAGACCAAGGTAAGGAAAAGGTTTTGAAAGAATTTATGAATACCATACCATAAGGAAGGGATTTGAAATAGGTTTTAATTACGTGTTGGTCTCTAATCAATTTTAATTATGCTAATCAAGGCAGGGGGTTACATTTGTGGATCAGAGCTGTAGTTCCTGGCAAGAGTAGGGTTTGCTAGGATAGTTCCCTTAGTCTTGGCTATAGGAATAGAAGATGATTTGTAAATGGTTACTGTATACACATGATACTCTTTGTTGTGGACATATATATACATGAGATTTATGAATATTTGTGAATACATATTTGTGATATTAATAGGGTGAGTTATTTGTTGAATAAAGAAAATAAAAGGTTACCCCAAAGTTCAACAAGTAGACCTTGAGGTGGAAGAAGTTAATAACAATCCACCAGATCCTATACAAGTAGAGCTGGGAATCAGGGCCGGCCCTTGACGGGCCAGGGCCTAACAGGGCCGGCCCTAAAGGGCTCGGGGTCAGGAAAATTGCAGTTTTTCAAAGCCCGGCCCGAGAGCATCAGGGCCAAGGCCGGCCCGCAGGGCCGAGAAATCCTTTTCACAATATTTAACTATTTTTCCTACATATTTTCCCCAAAGAGATATAATTAGTAAATAACAATGATTAAAGTTCTAATTTAATATATAAATGTTGTCAACATTAAGGTTTAAATAACACGTCTCTTGCAATAAACAAACACAGTTACTAATATATAATCAAAGGTAAAAGCATGTTCATAAATAACTCACACAAAGGCCAAAGTATAAGAAGGCAAGAAGCTAAATACTCTAACCTCTAAACAACATGAGTATGATGACTATCATTTTCACCTTCTTCGCCACTATCACCAATTTTAATGACATTTGATTGTGTTTCACTTTGAGCAGTAGGTTCAAGTAATCAAATAATCACAACCTCCATAAAAAATCATACTCTATCAGGAAAAATAGTATATAATATGATTTTAGTCTAAATAGGCAGAACAATATACTCAAAAATCACAATATGATTCAATTAGACAAAGCAATATACTCAAAAATCATACTCTATACAATATGAGGATAGAGTAACATATAGATTCAATAAAGTAATTCAAAAATGTAAAATGGTTCCTTTCCAAGTAAAATAAAATAAAAAATAAACGGGCCTAAAGGGCCGGCCCGAGGCCCTCCAGGGCCGGCCCTTTTAGGCCCGACTTCCTTTTGAAGCTATAATTTACAAGCCCGGCCCTTGAAGGGCCAGGGCCTAAAAGGGCCGGCTTGACGGGCTCGCCCCATTTTCCCGGCTCTATATACAAGAGCTAATAGGTCTTATGAGGGATCAATGAGATATGATTATTGTGCAGAAAGAAGAGCTTAGAGTAGAGAGGGCAAAGAATAGAGAAGACTCAGTTCAATCCACTCTAGAGGAAACTGAAGACGAAATTTGACATGAAGAGACTGCAGAAGGATCAGCATGACCATTAGAATCACCTCCTCACGTGGGGCCAAACTAAGAATCACATGGGGTATCGGTGAGGGATCTTCAGTTTTGGGTCTCAAAATTTTGCAAGTACCTGCCTCCAGTATTCAGGGGGAGATTTTATCCCTAAGCAACGAAGATTGGTTGAACAAGCTGGAAAAGATCTTTGAGGTGCTTGAGTGCCCGGATGAGGTGAAGGCACGCCTAGCAGTCTACAAGCTCAAGGGTGATGCAGATCGTTGGTGGCGGAATATTGCCTTAACGTTGAGGAGCAAAAATGCGCCACTAACCTGGGAAGTGTTCATACAACAATTCAATGAGAAATTTTTTCCTAAGTTGGTGTGGGTTGAGAAGGAGACCGAATTCCTTTCAATCAAGCAGGGTGATTCAAAGTCTTTTGATGATATTTGTCTCGTTTTATCTGATTATCCAGATACTCCTCATATCTGCAAAAAATGGATGATGAGGAGTAGAGTTCAGATATGTTGATACGTGGGTTGCGGCGGGAACTGAGAAAGAGGTTAGCCACCCACTAGTTTACCGAGTTCAATAAGGCGGTTGAGAAATGCAGGATTATAGAGAAAAACTTGAGAGATTTGTATCCTGCTAAGTAAAGCTGGGAATAAGGGCCGGCCCTTGATGGGCCACGGCCGACCCTAAAGGGCTCGGGGTCAGGAAAATTGCAGTGTTTCAAAGCCCGGCCCGAGAGCATCAGGTTTCCTGCGTATTTTCCCCAAAGAGATATAATTAGTAAATAACAACGATTAAAGTTCTAATTTAATATATAAATGTTGTCAACATTAAGGTTTAAATAACACGTCTCTTGCAACAAACAAACACAATTACTAATGTAAATCAAAGGTAAAAGCATGTTCATAAATAACTCACACAAAGGCCAAAGTATAAGAAGGCAAGAAGCTAAATACTCTAACCTTTAAACAACATGAGTATGACGACTATCATTTTCACCTTCTTCGCCACTATCACCAATTTTAATGACATTTGATTGTGTTTCACTTTGAGCAGTAGGTTCAAGTAATCAAATAATCACAACCTCCATAAAAAATCATACTCTATCAGGAAAAATAGTATATAATATGATTTTAGTCTAAATAGGCAGAACAATATACTCAAAAATCACAATATGATTCAATTAGACAAAACAATATACTCAAAAATCATACTCTATACAATATGAGGACAGAGTGACATATAGATTCAATAAAGTAATTCAAAAATGTAAAATGGTTCCTTTCCAAGTAAAAAAAAATAAAAAATAAACGGGCCTAAAGGGCCGGCCCGAGGCCCTCCAAGGCCGGCCCTTTTAAGTCCGAGACCTTACAGGGCTGGCCCTTTTAGGCCCGACTTCCTTTTGAAGCTACAATTTACAAGCCCGGCCCTTGAAGGGCAAGGGCCTAAAAGGGCCGGCCCGACGGGCTCGGCCCGTTTTCCCGACTCTACTTCTAAGGGTATTGGTAGCTACAATGAACCCAGTAAGAGTACTACTTCCCAGAAGCGGAAGGGTCAGGGATCCTCTTCGTCTAAGGGTAGTGGTAAAAAGCCCTATCAGTCGAGGAATCATGAATAGCATAGAGCTTGTACATTGTGGTTATGCCCTCATTGTAATAAGCCACATTATAGTAGAACTTGTCAGGGAGTAGTGAAATGCTTCATTGTAAGTAACCGGGGCATTTTTCTACTGAATTCAAATGGCCATAGGCAGAACAAAGACTGACGACTCAAGGCAGAGTATTTGCTGACTAACGAGGAAGCCCGAAAGTCCCTATATATCATCCAAGGTAAAATTCTCCTTGATGGTAACGTGTTGCAAGCATTGTTTGATTCGAGTGCAAGTCACTCTTTCATTGGTATGATTGTGTGAAGTACTTGGGTATGCATGTGCATAAGCTACCATTTGATCTGGTTGTATCGATACCAATGAGTACAAAGCTATGATTGCTGAAGCCTCTTTAAATTGTGTCACAACTGTAGAAGGGCATGAGTCCACTATGGATTTGATTTGTCTGCCGCTCTACCAATTAGAAGTTATTCTAGGTTTTGATTGGTTAAGGGAATATAATGTGTTACTTGATTGTGGGAATAGAAGGATTGTGTATTATGCACCTCAAAGTGATGAGGATATGAATGCTAGCTTGAATTTCCTTTCTATAGCTAAGGCTGAGAAGTGTTTGGAGGAAGGTTGCCAAGGGTATATAGTATTCTTTTCAGTGCAAGGAGAGACCATTGAAACTCTGAACAGTATACCTGTGGTAAATGAATTCCCTGAGGTATTTCCGGATGATCTTAACGGATTGCCTCCTAAAAGGGAAGTTCAATTTCTGATTGATATTGTTCCTGGAGCTGGTTCTATTTCAAAGGCCCCATATCGTATGGCCCCGAATGAAATGGAAGAGTTAAAGAAACATATTGAAGACTTGCTTGAAAAAGGGTTCATTAGACCCAGCGTGTCACCGTGGAGAGCTCTAGTGTTATTTGTTAAAATGAAAAATGAGAGTCTTCGCTTGTGTATTGATTATAGAGAGTTGAATAAGATTACCATTAAGAACAAGTACACTCTCCCCAGAATCGATGACCTTTTAGATCAATTATTTGGTTTATATGTGTTTTTGAAGATTGATTTAAGGTCGGGGTATCATCAGCTGTGAGTGAAAGCAGATGTCCCAAAAACTGCTTTCAGAATAAGATATGGGCATTATGAATTTTTAGTGATGCCATTTGGACTAATCAACACACCTACAGTATTCATGGATTAAATGAATTGTGTCTTTTGAAATATCTGGATCAGTTTGTTGTTGTGTTTATTGATGACATTCTGGTATACTCTAAGAGTAGAGAAAAGCAAGAGCATCATTTGAGGATTGTGTTGAACATATTGCGTGAGAAGCAGCTCTATGCTAAACTGAGTAAATGTAAGTTTTGGCTTTCAGAAGTGAAATTCTTGGGGTATGTTATCTTGCAAGAAGGGGTCTCTGTAGATCCTAGTAAGGTGGAAGCGGTACTGGACTAGAAGAGGCCAGAAACTGTTGCTGAGGTACGCAGTTTTTTGGGTCTTGCTAGTTACTAGCAGGGATTCATTCAAAATTTCTCCCGTATTGCTTTGCTGATGACCAAGCTCACGAGGAAGGATCAACCATTTATATGGGATGAGAAATGTGAAAATTGCTTTATGGAGTTGAAAGAGAGGTTAACTACGATACCTGTGTTGATTATATCTGATCCCAGCTTGACTTATGCTATATACCGTAATGCGAGTAAGTAGGGGTTGGGGTGTGTCCTTATACAGTAGGGATGTGTGGTGGCTTATGCCTCTCAACAGCTCAAATATCATGAAATCAATTATCCCATCTATAATCTGGAGCTTACGATTATTGTGTTTGCTTTGAAAGTTTGGCGGCATTATTTGTATGCCTTGACGGTAGAACTGTACTACTACCACAAGAGTCTCAAGTACTATATGATCAGAAAGAGTTGAATATGAGACACTGTCATTGGATAGAGTTGCTTAAAGAGTACAACCTGGAAATCAAATATCATCCGGGTAAGGCAAATGTAGTCGTGGATGCTCTTAGTCAAAAGACAATACTGGTAGTAGCAATGATGATACAAGAGGGGAAATTGATTGAAGATTTTTTAGATTTTTTTCAAATCAGATCATCTGTGCCAACTACACTATTTCCCAAGGGAAAAGTGACTTGAGAGCTGAGATTGAAGAAGCTCAACAGCAAGATGATTGGATACAGCGTAATCTGGCTAGAATTGAACGGGGAGAAGCTCAGGGCTATGATTTGTCACCTAGTAGACTAGTTCATTATCAAAAGAGAATTTGTGTTCCACTTAAGGTGGAGTTGAGACAGAAGATTCTGGATGAGGCATATAAGAGCCGGTATACTCTTTACCCCAGAATGACCAAAATGTACCATAACTTGAAGTCTACATATTGGTGGCCGGATTGAAGAGTGATGTGACAAAATATGTGGCGCAGTGTCTTACTTGCCAAAAAGTAAAGATTGAGCACCAGAGACCACCAAGCTTATTGCAAAGTTTTGATATTCCGGAATGGAAATGGGAAAGTTTGACCATGGACCTTGTTGTGGGATCACCCAGGATCAAGAATTATGATGTGATATGGGTAATAGTTGACCAATTAACGAAGTCAACATACTTCATACTGATCAATGCTGGTTACTCTTTGGACAATCTAGCAGAGATTTACATTTGGGAGATTGTGAAGCTCCATGGCAAACCAAAGAATATCATTTCTGACTGAGATACCTGATTCAATTCAAGATTCTAGAGGGCGTTACATGAGGCCCTAGGTACTCAATTGAGATTCAGTACGACCTATCATCCTCAAATGGATAGATAGTTAAAGAGGACTATTCATATGCTGGAAGATATGTTGTAAGCTTGTGTCCTTGATTTTAAAGGGAATTAGGATCGTTTTCTTCCACCTGCCAAGTTCACCTACAACAATAGCTATCATGCGAGCATCCAAATGGCACCGTATGAAGTATTGTATAGGAGAAAGTGTCAATCACCCTTATACTGGAATGAATTAACTTACAGGAAGCTGTATGGGCTAGAAATTGTTGACCAGACCTCAGTGCAAATTCGTATCATTCATAAGAGGCTTCTTGCAGCGCAAAGTTGATAAAAAAGTTACTCTGATAAGAGAAGACGATGTCTAGAGTTTGAGATAGGAGATCACGTGTTTCTGAGGGTATCTCCAGTTACTGGGCTTGTTGCATATCGAGTAGCCTTACCCCTGAACTTAAGCAGGCTCTATGATGTGTTTCACGTTTCCTAATTAAAGAAGTACCAACTGGATCCATCTCACATTGTCGAGTATGAGGAAGTCGAGTTGCAAGACAACCTCACATATATGATAGAGCTAGAATAGATTATGAATCGAGAAGAATGATGGCTCAGACATCAAAGTATTCCGTATGTGAGGGTGATCTGGAGGGGAATGACCCAAAGAGAAGCAACTTGGGAGGCACAAGCAGATATGCATAGATGATATCCAGAGTTTATGGCTCAAGTGGTGTGACAAATTTTGAGGACAAAATTTATTTTTTGGGGGGAGAATTGTAATATCCTAAATGGTAATTTAGGGCTAATGACTTCAAAAGTAATGTAATTAATGTTAAGTAAACACTTTTGTACAAATATCATTAGAATTTTGACTTGAATGTGTTATAACCAGTGCCTAAACCTTGTATTCAAGATAAATGGTGGGTTAATGTTTAAATTGGGTTAAAACATAAAGGAGGGCGAATGGTTGAGTTAAAGGAAGGATATAAATGTGTTTGGTAGTAATTTTGTGAGTATTGAGCTAATCAGGGGCAAAATGGTAAAGTTACCACCGATTGGTCAGTTACTGAAAAGAAAACTTATTGGTAAATGAATAGCAATGGCTAGGATTAACTCTTGAATGACCAATGGGGAAAAATCTAGTGTGGATGTGTTTATGTGAGCTTATGGAAGGAGGAAGAAGATTATGCCAAGTGGCAAATGAGAACCATTAGATTATGGTCAACTTTTCAAATTCTTTCCTCTCTCCTCTCTCCCTTCAAGGTCGGCTAGCATGTATGAGGCAAAGGAAAATCTCCTTCTTCATCAACTTCTCATTCTCTCTCATTATTCTCCATTTTCGCATAAGAGAAGGGAGAAAGAGAAACTGTAAAGGTAAGATTTTGACTTGCTAGATGCCTTCTAATGGTCAAGTGCTTTTCATTATTATTGTGCATGGTGTTGAGGGCTTTATTGCCATGGTTTCATAATTTTGAAAGGTCGTGTTTTAATGTTTAAAGAAATTTGAAGGTTGAGAAATCAAGAAACCAACCTTGAGAAGAGGAAGAGGTAAGAGTTAGTAACTTTTTGATCTTAATTATGTAACCGTTGAATGAGTTTTGAAAATTTTGGAATTTTGCCCTGAATTTAGTGTTAATTTGGAATGTAAGAATTGGATAGTGTATGATGGTAGAATTGGTGGCATATTGAGTCTTTAAATTATTAGAATTAGTTTGAAAATTTGAAAGGAAAGTTTGGGATATGGAGTAGTTTGGGTGTAGTGTGTTGACCCAAGACCAAATTGTTGTTATGGTGTGACTTTGGTTGGTTTAGTGTATCCAATGGTTTCCTTATGAAATTTTAGGTAGGAATGAACTTTGGTATAAGTTTTGGAACCATTGGAATCAAATTTGGCAAGTTTGGAAAATTCTGTCAGCTACTGCGTTTTGGCTTTTGATAAACCTCACTCGAGTGAGGTAAGGTCTCACTCGACCACAACATGTACTCTTTCTTTTCGTCTAGCATTTTAGTAGAATTTTCAGGAAAAGTGTAGGGGTGCACTTCTTACCTGCGAGTGATATGAGTCATCACTCAAGTAAACTTGGTTTCACTCGAGTGCGGGAGTAGGTTTCACCTTAGAGTTGCTCTCGGGTAGTCACTCTCTGCACCTCACTCAATGGGACTCGGGTGAAACGGTGTTATTACTCGATGGGACCCACGTGTAAGACATGCTTCACCCAAGTAAGGCCTTCTTCACTCGAGTAAGTTAACTAAAAGTCGGTATTTTTCTTCTGAAAAAGAGATATTTGGGTCTAGTATCGCAACCCTATTGGCATATGTCTACATTTCTAGTAGCCACCTAAATTGTTTAAATGATAACCAACTTTAAGTGTTATAGAATTAAGAACTTGGAAAAGAGATTGATCCGTCATCCTTGATCTTAGTTATAGGGTTTGACATTTGCCATACTCATGAGCCTGCTGTGCCAAAGGACGTCAGGAAAGAAGAAGGTAGTGACTCTTGCTCTTATACTATATATGATGCATTGTATGTTTGAATTGTCATTGTGTTGCGATGATTTTGAATATGAAAGCCAGAGTGGCTATATTATTGCCAGAAAGGCAATGTACTATGTGAATTCCAGAGAGGCAATACGAAAGCTAGAGTGGCTATGTGCGTTCCCAGAGAGGCAATGCGATATGTGTATGCCAATAAGGCAACATGTACATGTGACAGCTTGTATGCTGTGTTTATGCTGCTATACTATGTGATGATTTACTTGCATGCTATGTGATTATATGTGGTATGAGTGATTTATTACTACTGTGATTCTTTTGAATCTCATTCTTTCCTTTGACTAACCTTGAGACAGGCCATGTGACTCGAAGGGAAAAGAGACAACCAAGGGTGGCTAGGACCTCATAGGGATATTTGTCTTGGTTGTTGGTTATCGCATTTTGAATTTGGGATTACTGTATATGGATAGGATGTAAATATTGTTTTGGTTATGTAATCCCCTAAGTGGGAATTCGATGCACATAGTATGTATATATGAACTTGGGGATTGTCGGGGTTTTGTTGTACACTCTGATATATATGAATGTGAATTAACTATGTAGATAAATATATTCGAAGTTTGAGATTGAGGCCAGGTTAAGGAAAATGTTTTGAAAGAATTTATGAAATCCCTACCGTAAGGAAGGGATTTGAAATAGGTTTTAATTTCCCGTTGGTCTCTAATCCATTTTAATTACGCTAATCAAGGCAGGGGGTTACAACTAACTTACAGCTAGGGCTAGTGGATTGAAGGAGAAACAAGTGACTAACAGCATCTAGAGTTCCCAGCTAGGAGATTTGTACTTTGTTAGTCGGTTATCATATTTTGGGGATTATTGTACATATTATAAATGTTGTAAATTTAGTTAGTGTGATGTAATCCCAGATATGGGAAACTGAAATGCTCAAAGATGCCCTGTAAACCCTTTAATGAATGGATGAAAACCGCGTGTTGTGAGGAATTTTGCTTACACTCTAATATGTATGAATGAAACCGTACTGAATAGGCCAAAGATATTTGAAATGTGAATGTGAGACCGTATTGAATAGGTTTTAGAAAAAGTTTTTGAAAATCCACTTTATCACAGGACCGAGCTCTTTCTTGAAGTTAGGACTTTCAATAAGTTTTAATTTATTTGTTGGTCTCTAATTTATCATAATGAAACATTTTCAAACTATAATTACGACTATTAAGGTAGGGGGTTACAATCATCTTCATTTTGTCCTTCATCTACATAGACATGCCACTTTCTCTACTAAAACTGATTAAATGTTACAAATGTTGTTATATCAAATGTCAATGGGAACTTCATAACAAGTCCGCCACTCTCTTTTCCCATAATGGAGGATATCATTATTTTAAAATCTTCATAACTTTTCCCTTCCTTAATGGTTCTAGATCTGACCATTCCCTTAACATATGTTATATCACCATCTCCACTAACTTCAAACCTTCCCTTATATGAAGGAAACATAGTAGATTATTGCCAGACGTGCTAGCCATCACCGCTATCCACCTGCATAATACAATTGTCATTAACAAGTTTACCAGCTATATTAACAACTCTCACTGCCCCCATTAACAACACATTCTGACTATGTATATCAGACTTCCAGCCGCACAGCTTTCACACCATGTTCATTAAATCCCACTTTTAATAAGTAAAACAGCACAAAATACCAAAAAACATAGCATACTTTACAAACCCTTGCCAAACATCATTACACCACAAGTAAAACATGTAAATATGAGCTATGGTTTTAATTAACAAGTTTAGCAGCCTCCATTGACAATTATTGCTGCTTCTATCAACAACATATTTTTTCCTTTGTACATCAGGTTATCTAGCCACATACCTTTCACCCTCATCTTCATTCCCTAGCCCTTCTATTGTAGAAACACAACACAATGAACCATAAAACAATGCATAATGACAACAAAAATAGAACATACAAAACCATAGCTAAACACATTGAAACCACAGCTAAAGTATATCCATTGCATTTACCTAAGTTTGTCTTTAAAGTTTACAGGCATATGGAGGACAATACCCACAAAAAACAGACAACTTTTACCATTTTTCAGGACCAAAATGAAGATGAATCAAGAAAACATAAACATTTGTTCAGGTACTTAATAGAAAACATGAATCAAATGGAATAATGAAGAAAAGAGAGTTGATGGCATCAATTCCCTACCTTACTCTTCAACCATGGCTAACGATCTTCATTCTGTTTTCCCACCATATCTAAAGTTGTTCCCTTCTAATTTAACAACATTTTTCATCCCTCTCTCTATTTATCTGACTGGGGTATTTCTGACTTTCCCCGACTAGAATTTCTTATAAAATGGTCCCATGGGATTTAACAATAATTTGGACATTTTTTGGGACCATTTTTTCGTATTTTTCCTTCCATGGGACTTCCATGTGATTTTCCCTTAATTTTTGTGTAGTGGTGTATTCTATCATTATATAATTAGCAAAAAAAATTTAATTATTCATAAAATTAACTATTAAGTTTTACTATTATAAAATTAACTATTAAGTTTCACTATTATAGAAAAGGTCTTTCATCACAGTTATTTTCTACCATATATTATGATTACGAACTATCATATATGAAGACGCTATATATGTTTGGCATAAATACTTTATGGTTTCGAATTGAGATGTATTGAGGACATACTTAGGGGTTCTTTGTTAATAACCATAATGTATTAAGGACATATGTAATAGTTTCTTATTTTTTAATAACTGCAATGTATTAAGGACATATTTTACGGTTCTTCGTTATTAATTGTTAATAAAGTTATTTATATATATATAATTATTTTTTTATTATTTGTTTTTATTCAGTTTTATTGTTAATATTTATTATATAACACAATATAATCATAGATAATAATAAGGTAATAATATTAAATAAAAAAATTATATTTATAATATTCAAAAGGAAAAATCAGATTAGTAAATTTAAAAAAAAAAACTAATTAGTTCATAGGCCCAATTTATAATTTTAGAACGTGGGTAAAGTGATTTTACAGCCCTCCTCTCACATCGCGTCTTATTGGATATTTCCTCTTCCATCCTCTTCGGTATCATGTTCTTCCTCCCACACAAGATTAAAACCCACATTTTTTTTTTTTTTCCCGTTTTTAAGATTTTGTGGAGTCCGAAGGCAAGCAAGTATAGCCTTAGAGCCTATAGGGGACGCTTTCTATTATTATTATTATTATTATTGGTATAGTGATTGTGACAAATGGCGAAGGGAGTATTCGACACACTTTCATTTATTATCAAGTACTTGACTTTTTCATGTATGAGCCCCTTTTTGCGATGAAGCATCCTGTAATTCAAATCACATTAGATTTTGATTAATTCATTTCATGCTTAATATCCTATAGTCCCTTATCCTAGGACCACCAATTTTTCTATATATCACGAGAGATATGATCGGTAGACTCAGTCCTAATGTCTTTTTCTCCCTCGTTCATATCCATATAAGGATTTATGACGTTTAATTAAACGAAGATTAATAAACAAACTTGAGATATTTGAACATCCATGTTTGAACAAGTTGAGTTTGTTGTGGGGGAGAGAGAGCCATAGAGAAAGACAGGGGAAATATTCGAGAGAGAGGAACATTAAAATTATTTTATCCACATTTTAAAATTTTAAATTAGATTTATAACTTAATTAGTGATTGTTGAATTTAACAATCTGATTTTGAATTTTATTAATTCATCTGACTTTATATAAAATTTTCTCTATTGAAAATTCAATACATTATAGATCAATATCATACAATTTTTTTAAAAAAATAATCACTTAAACATATCGCAAAAGAACATTATCTTAAACGCTTTTGAATTTTAAAAGAAAATCAATTAATAAAAACTTCCACCATATTCTCTAATGTCTTTGGTGTAGATTGTCCATAGATCACTCAGTACTCCAAGAGTTCTCATCACATATCTATTAACTACAAAAGGATAATATAAATATGAAAATAAGAATATATGTTTAGAGAAAATAAGCAAATATAAACACTTGAACAAATCTCGTAATATAAACATAAAAATTAGAATACAGTAAAAATTGAAAAATATAAAACTATGAGCAAATCTCAGAACTTGGTTCAACAAACTTGATTTCAACATATAATTTATATTGCTAAAGTTTAGGAATGTAACATTCTTAACAATAAAAAATTCATCATTTTACCTCATCATTTTTTGTCTGCGATTCTTTTTCTTAGATAATCTGGCAGGTGACTTTGAGTATCAACTAGTGAGCTCTCACTATATTAAAAAATAAAATAAAACTAAAAAAGTTAATTGAAAAACATGAAAGCTTACATGATGAAGAATCATGAAAGGAAGGAGTTGCAGAGTGAAAACTTATAATAGTGGTAGAGGACAAGACTTGCAGTGGTAGAATAAAGCCTATAGAAAAAAAAAAAAAAGATTATGAAACTCACTAGAGAAGCTCAAAAACTGTTTGAGAAGGAGTTGGAAGAGTTGCATTAAATAAAATTTTTCAGAATCCCACCTCTTTTATATTTGAATTTTTTCATAATTCCACATTTTTGATATTAAAGAATACTTAATGATTCTAATTGAAGAAACATAATGTATTGTCAAATAATTTTTTTTCAAACTCCTACCTCCTTATATTTGATATCTAAATAAACGTTTCTTCACTGTCAAATAAACGTTTATATATATGATATCTTTCATTTATATTAAATAATACTTGACAATTCGTTGTGAAGAACTGTAATGTATTGTTAAATAATTCTTTTTTTTTTAAGAATCTCACTTTCTTATTTTTGACATTTGTCATAATCACATCTTCTTATATGTGTTGTTATCATTTTTAAACGTTAAGTATTATTGGAGAATACTTAACGGTTCTTTATGAAAAACTATCAAGTATTGTCAAATAAAAATTTCAAAATCCCATTTTCTTATATATGGTGGTTATCATTTTTAACCATTAAGTATTTTTAAGAAATACATACCAGTTCTTTGTGAAGAACTGTCAAATATTAACAAATAATATTTTTAGAATCCTACCTTTTTATATATGATGGTTATCATTGTTAACCATTGAGTATTCTTAGAAATTATAAGTATTTAAGAACCATACTTTATGATTAATTATTATAACCATTACATATTTGTTTCTGTTTATATATAAAGTTGTTGAAAACAAATTATTTGAAAGTGTGACATGGCGATTGTTTTGTAAAAACCGTCTTTTTGGTTCATAAATACATGATAGTTAATAATTATAATTATTATGTTTTTGTTTTCATAAATTCTCTCTTTCAATACATGATGGTGCGTATATTTAACTGTTAAGTTTTAGCGTTATATATTATTGCGCGAATTTAGTTTTGATATACATGACTCTTATTCGATGTAACAATTTTTTATTAAGTGCCATATACATAAGAATATGTAGAATTGTTTTATTGATTGATCATTCAAATCCAAAATTTTAACGGAGGTGTGTATAAACATATCTATTTGTCGATTTTGGTTCCTAATTCGATAATGAATATCGTTCGTTTTCAAAACTTATTTATCTGTTGTAATATTTTCAATTCGTTTTAAAAAATCCTATGAGGACATGAGGTCCTTGATAAAACCATTGTCTAAGACGTTGTCATTGTCTATATGATGAGGGCAAGAGACAAAGTCACTTTCAAGCATTCTGGTTCTTAAAATTTAAGGCAAGTCCACTTCTCAAAATCGGGGAATTTTGAAATATTTAGCTGACATGAATGTTCCTTCACTTAATTAGATTCATGAATGGAAGAGGAAAATTAAATAAGGTACAATTTTTAAAGGAAGTTATTATTAAATTAATTAGATGAATATTGCTCCTTCTTCAGTTATAGTTCTTGATCAATGGCGTTGATTATAAACACCGCGAAGCTCGTCGGAGTTGAGCGTTTTGATAAAGAAACACCAACTACGATGCTCGTATGACCTTTGCCATTGATCGTTGGCAACGTCGACTCTTCCGTTGATGGCCACATCAAACCACTCTGGCGCCGGGGTCCTCCTTAATGTAATCCTTTACCCTCTTTCATTTGGTTTCGAAACTCTTGGTGTGTGCTTTTTCCGCCTTTCTTTATTTATTTATTTATTTATTTATTTATTTTTTTGTTGTTGTTGCAAATCACATGTCGAAGCCAGCAACCTACCTTGCCCAGTCAACATGCCACATATAAGCAAATTTAATGAAATTAATGATACATCATCAAACTTAATACTGTGAATCCCAATAATTCTGTTTCAAACTATAGGGACTAACAATTCAAACAGAATAAAATTAAGACGGGACTAAAAACCATTATTTGAAACTATAAAAACAAAATAAAACAAATCCGTCAAAAGTATTAACCCAAGCTTTTATTTAAAAGTCAAGTGGGTAAGCGTTAGAGAACTGAAAGGGTACTATTCTTTAACTAAAAGACAAAACTAAAATATTGTAATTGTTATAAAAGTATGTATGTTAAGACAGCTAAGAGAAAATTTTTAGAGCGAAGTTAGAGAGAAGTTTTCATTCACTTGTATATAACAATCAATTATAAGGCTTTATATAGAGTTAGATATCAACCTTGGTTACATGACCATAATTATTTTATATAAACTATAGTTACTTTATAATTTCTTTATGTTATTATCTTCTTTTGCTTTTACTTTATATCTTTTTTTCTTTTTTCTTTATGTCATATCTTCTTTTCTTGAACAATAATGCTATGAGTCAATAACATCCATATAATTAATATTCATTAACATTAACTAAAATATTGTATAAACTTAGAGGAACGCTTGATTGATTTGTTGATTATAGAATGTTGATATTTTTTTTTCTACATTATTCCCGAGGCAATATCTGTTGTACATCATTTTCTTAACAATATATATAATTAAAGAATTTGTTATAAAAGTATATGTGATAAGAGAGAAGATTGATAGGATTCAGAGAAAATTGATAGAATTTCTAGATAGAAGTTCTCATTCAGTTCAACTGAAACAATCGATTACAGCCCTTTATATAGAGGCAGAAATCCAACCCTGGTTGCATGACCATGGTTATATTTAACCTTGGTTACATGACCATGGTTACTTTATATCTTCTTTATGTCCTTGTCTTCTTTTCTTTATGTCCTTGTCTTCTTTTGCTTTTGCTTTGTGTCAAATCTTCTTTTCTTCTTTATGTCAAGTTGACTGGAAGAGTAATATAAGTCAATGGACATCCACATATTTAATATTCATAACACTCCCCCTTGGATGTCCATTATGAATGTGCCTCATTAAAAACTTTAACTAGGAAAAACCCAGTGGGATAAAAACCTAGCCAAAGAAAAGAGTACATCATTTATTGATACACCGTCGAATGCTGCCTCATTAAAAACCTTTCTAGGAAAACCCAGTGGGACAAAACCTAGATAAGGGAAAAAGAGTACAGCGTGTATCGACTCCCCCTCTTGATAATATCAGTTGAAATCTTTGAATCTCCAAAGACCAATATCATGAACAAGTTTTTCAAAGATTGTACTTGGGAGTGACTTGGTGAATAAATCTGCTAGATTTTCACTTGAACTGATTTGCTGAATATCTATTTCACCATCCTTTTGAAGGTTGCGAGTGAAGAAGAATTTTGGTGAAATATGCTTCGTTCTATCACCCTTGATATAGCCTTCTTTAAGTTGTGCGATACATGCAGCATTATCCTCATAGAGGATTGTTGGGATCATTTTGCCGGAAGATAAATGACAAGTTGTCCGTATATGATGTATCACTGACCTCAACCACATACATTCTCGACTTGCTTCATGTATTGCTAGAATTTCTGCATGATTAGATGATGTGGCTGATATAGTCTGTTTCATAGATCGCCATGAAATAGCTGCACCTCCACATGTAAATAGATAGCCCGTTTGTGATTTACCATTATGTGGATCAGACAAAAATCCAGCATCTGCATAACCAACCAGTTCATGCTTGGATACATTTGAGTAGTATAACCCCATGTCTGTAGTACCTCTGAGATAACGAAGAATATGCTTTATTCCATTCCAATGCCTTCGTGTTGGTGAAGAACTATATCTTGCTAATAAATTAACAGCAAATGATATATCAAGACGTGTGTGATTAGCAAGATACATTAGTGCTCCAATAGCACTAAGATATGGTACTTCTGGACCAAGTAGTTCTTTATCACCTTCTTCACTTATTTCTCAGGGTCGGAATGGGTCTTTATCTACCTTCAAAGATCTTACAATCATTGGGGTACATAATGGATGAGATTTATCCATGTAAAATCGCTCTAGGATCTTCTTTATATAAGTTTCTTGATATACAAAGATCCCTTTCTTGAAGTACTCGATCTGTAATCCAAGACAGAATTTTGTTCTTTCCAAGTCCTTCATTTCAAATTCTTTCTTCAAACAATTAATTGCCTTTTGAAGCTCTTCAGGAGTTCCAATAATGTTGATATCATCAACATAAACAGCAATTATAGCAAACTCACTCTTATATCTTTTCATAAAGATGCATGGGCATATCAGATCATTTTTGTATCCTTCTTTCAACAAATATTCATTAAGGCGATTATACCACATGCGCCCTGATTGCTTCAGGCCATACAGGGACTTATTTAACTTAACTGAGTATTGTTCTCGAGAACTTGGATTGGATGCTTCTAGCATCTTAAGTCCTTCAAGGACTTTCATATAAATATCATTGTCAAGTGATCCATATAAATAGGCAGTCACAACATCCATTAGATGTAAATCAAGTCCTGCATCTACTGCTAGACTGATTAAATAACGAAAAGTAGTCGCATCCACTACTGGTGAATACGTTTCTTCAAAATCAATGCCAGGTCTTTGGGTAAAACCTTGGGCTACTAGACGTGCCTTATATCTAGTTATTTTTCCCTTTTCATTTCTTTTTCGTACAAAGACCCATTTGCATCCAACTGGTTTTACATCTTCAGGTGTAAGGACTATAGGTCCAAATACTTTTTGTTTTGCCAATGATTTTAATTCTGCATTAATGGCATCTTTCCATAGGGGCCAATCTTTTCTTTGTTGGCTCTCACTAATGGATTTTGGCTCATGATCCTCATTATCATTCATTACATCATATGCTATATGATAAGCAAAGATGTCATCAACGTTAACTTCATTTCTATCCCATCGGATTCCATTCATAACATAATTTATTGAGATCTCATTATTTTCACATATGTCAGGTACCTGGGTCTCTTCTGGGACTACAATATTCTCTTCTGGAGATAATATCTCTTCAAGAGATGGCTCTTCTGGAGCTACTAATTTTTCTTTATTATCCTCGACCTGGCCATCTATATTCTTTGCTCCTTTTCTTTTCCGAGGATTTTTATCTTTGGAACCGATGGGCCTGCCATGCTTTAGGCGTGCTTTGTATTCATTCATAGCATGTTGTCCTTCAGGGACATCAATTTTAATAGGAGCATTAGCAGCTGGGACATGTGACTTTGTCACTTTCTTTGGGTCAGTAAATGCTTCTGGCATTTGATTAGCTAAATTTTGTAAATGAATTATCTTTTGAACTTCCAGTTCACATTGTTTTGTGCGAGGATCAAAATGAGCCAATGATAATTCATTCCAACTAATTTCTTTACCCAGCTGTTTGTTTTCTCCCCCCTAATGTTGGGAAAAATGATTCATCAAAATGACAATCGGCAAATCGCGCCGTAAATAAATCTCCTGTAGATGGTTCTAACCATTTTATAATTGATGGAGATTCATACCCAATATATATTCCCATCTTTCTTTGAGGGCCCATCTTGGTTCGTTGTGGCAGTGCTACAGGCACATATACCGCACACCCAAAAGTTCTTATATGGGAAATATTAGGTTCCTGACCAAAAACTATTTGTAAGGGGGAAACCTTTAAATAACTTGTTGGCCTAATGCGAATTAACATTGCTGCATGCAAAATGGCATGGCCCCAAGCAGAAATTGGTAGATTAGATTTCATAAGTAAAGGTCTTGCAATTAGTTGCAACCTTTTAACCAATGATTCTGCAAGTCCAATTTGCGTGTGAACATAAGCTACAGGATGTTCAACAACAATTCCAAGGGACATACAATATTCATTAAAAGCTTGTGATGTAAATTCACCAGCATTATCAAGACGTATTTTCTTGATAGGATAATCAGGGTAATGTGCTTTTAATCTAATCAATTGAGCAAGTAATCTCACAAACGCCAGGTTGCGAGAAGATAATAAGCAAACATGTGACCATTTAGTTGATGCATCAATTAAAACCATATAGTACCTAAATGGTCCACATTGTGGGTGTATTGGCCCACAAATATCTCCTTGTATCCGTTCTAGAAATGTGAGAGACTCACTTTCTACTTTGCTTGGTGAGGGGCGAATAATTAACTTTCCCTTGGAACATGCAGCACATGAGAAATCATGGGATTGTGGTATTTGTTTACACTTTAGGGTATGTCCAAATGAATTCCCAATTATTTGTCGCATCATGATTGAACCGGGATGGCCTAACCGGTCATGCCAAACATTAAATTCATTAGTAAACTTATGGTTTACATTATCAAACTGCTGGTTTGTATTGGCAAACTTCTGGTCTGCATTATTGAACTTCTGATTCTCAATAGTATGTATTTCAATTGTGCTTATACATGTGTAATACAAACCAGAAGAAAAAATAGGAAAACTTTCTAATATGCATTTTCTACCAGCAACTATATTTGTGATAACAAGATATTCCTTATTATTTTTAGTTGTTGTTTCTAAATGATATCCATTTCTACGGATATCTTTGAAACTCAGTAAGTTTCTTTTAGACTTGGTAGAATAAAATGCATTATCAATGCATAATTTTGTTCCTTCAGGTAACAAAATATTAGCTCTTTCGGAGCCTTCAATTAAATTTATACTACCAGATATAGTCTAAATATTGGCTTCTCGTATTACCAGGGAAGAAAAATATTTATCATGTCTGAGTATGGTGTGGTTTGTTGCACTATCAACGAGACATAAATCTTCAGGACTGATGTCAATAGGATTCATTCTTCATAAAAACATAATTAAAATTAATATATATGATAGAAACAACTTTAAATAAAATATAACAGTTCAAATTATATTAAGAAATCTGCAACATCCAAATAGTTATTATCTATATCGCCATACTCAAAATTCTCGCCCTTTTTGGTTCTTTATCAGTCTTTTCCCACTTCTGGTAGGAATTTGAACCTCCATGATTTTGACTACTGCCACGCCCACGGCTGTAGTCACGCTCACGTCCACAGCCACAATAAAATTCATTTGTTACTACATTCACTTCAGGGAATGGAGTTGAGCCTGTTGGACGGGATTCATGGTTTTTCAATAAAAGCTCATTATTTTGTTCAGCCATAAGGAGACAAGAAATTAATTCAGCATATTTCTTGAAACCTTTTTCACGATATTGCTGCTGCAAGAGCAAATTGGATGAATGAAATGTGGAGAATGTCTTTTCTAACATATCATCATCAGTAACATTTTATCCACATAATTTCAATTTAGAAGTAATTCTAAACATAGCTGAGTTATATTCGCTTATAGATTTAAAATCTTGCAAGCGTAAATGCATCCAATCAAAATGAGCTTTTGGAAGAATGACCATCTTCTGGTGATCATATCTTTCTTTCAAATTGTTCCAAAGAATAAGTGGGTCCATCACTATCAAATATTCAGTTTTTAAATCCTCATGTAAATGGTGGCGAAGAAAATCATGGATCTGGCTTTATCTTTGTTGGATGCCTTATTCCCTTCTTTAATCGTATCTTCCAGACTTTTGGCATTTAGGTGAATTTTCGCATCCAACTTCCAAGATAAATAATTTTTTCCGGTAATATCAAGAGCCACAATTTCAAGTTTTGCCAGGTTTGCCATTGTTCAAACTTTTTTTAGAGCTTCGTGCTGATAACTTGTTATAAAAGTATATGTGATAAGAGAGAAGATTGATAGGATTCAGAGAAAATTGATAGAATTTCTAGAGAGATGTTAGAGAGAAGTTCTCATTCAGTTCAACTGAAACAATCGATTACAGCCCTTTATATAGAGGCAGAAATCCAACCCTGGTTGCATGACCATGGTTATATTTAACCCTGGTTACATGACCATGGTTACTTTATATCTTCTTTATATCCTTGTCTTCTTTTCTTTATGTCCTTGTCTTCTTTTGCTTTTGCTTTGTGTCAAATCTTCTTTTCTTCTTTATGTCAAGTTGACTGGAAGAGTAATATGAGTCAATGGACATCCACATATTTAATATTTATAACAGAATTAAGTTATTTTATATCCTTAAAGAATTTACCATTCCTAAAGCTTACTTACTATTCACATGCATTCAACTTGTCATTTACGATGCAGAGTTTATCTCATCTATCTATTCACCTTATCTATAATTACTCATTTGACAATTCATTTGACAATGAGTCATTGAGTTGAGCTAATCTTGTCCTTTTCAACTTTATCTTCACCAACTAGTTTGGCAATTCCTTCATATTCCCCTCTTTTTGGCACAAGAATTTACCGCACATGCATGAATTTACCGACTCTCCCTCTATATATATATATATCATATGATCTATTATCACCGGTGTGCAGTTGAAGATCATCTAGCGTCGATTAAAAGAAGGCTCACTATCGCAACAATGGCAAGTGCCTCTCAGATTGCCCCACCTGCCGTTAGAAGGTAACCAAAAATTTAGAACATCACCTATATATATATATGTAGATCGGTCTGCCGTTAGAAGGTAACCAAAAAATTAGAACTTCACTATCTCAATAATTTTTTTTTTTCCTCATCTCAACCAATTTATTAATCAACGATCCAGTTTTCCGTAGTTATACTTTAAAGCTTGGATGTCACTTGCAGGCTTGAAGGAAAGGTGGCTCTGATCACCGGTGCGGCAAGCGGACTCGGCGAGTGCACGGCAAGACTCTTCGCCGAGCACGGGGCTAAAGTGGTAATTGCAGATATAAACGACGACTTAGGTGAAGCTGTGTCCAAAACCATACCTGATTCCACCTACGTTCACTGTGACGTCGCAAACGAGAACGACGTACAAAACGCAGTGGACACCACCGTTTCAAAGTACGGCAAGCTCGACATCATGTTCAACAACGCCGGTTGCCAAGACCCCGAAACAGACAGCATCGTCGACATCAAATTGTTGGATTTTGTGAAAGTCGTAAACGTGAATCTCACCGGCGTCTTTCTCGGCACCAAGCACGCCGCCAGGGTGATGATTCCGGCACGGCATGGCAACATCATCAACACTGCGAGTGTATGTAGCATCACCGGAGGGTTATCAACCCATGCGTACACAAGCTCCAAGCATGGTGTTTTAGGGCTGACGAAGAACACGGCGGTGGAGCTCGGACGCCACGGGATTCGGGTGAACTGCGTGTCGCCGTATGTGGTGGCAACTCCGACAGCGAAGGGATTCTTCAGGCTCACTGATGAAGAAGTTCACAATATATATAATCCTCTGAAAGGTGCTAAGATTGGGCCTCAAGATTTTGCTGAAGCTGCTCTGTTCTTAGCAAGTGACGAGTCTAAGTTTGTGAATGGCCACAATCTTGTGGCTGATGGTGGATACACTATCACTAACTATGGCTTCACCATTTACAAGCAATAAGTCTGAGTTATTGATCTGTCTTGGGATGTTTCTGACGAAGAAGTGGTCTTGACTCATGTTATATGTGTGTGTATATATATATATGCTCGAATGACCATGCGCAGGCTTGGCGCGTGCTCATAGTTCTTGTTTAGATTTTCTGTCTTGGCCTGGGATGTGTGTGAAGGAGAAGGAGTGGTCTATGTTCTTGTATATGTGTGCGTTCATGTTTGAATAATCACGCTCACGCATAGCGCGTGGCCGGGTGCTTAGTCCGTAATTATATTAATGTTTGAATAATCAAACTCTGATGGGTTGTGTTTATATTATCATGTAATGAAGTAATCAACTTTGTTTTGAGCAAAAAAAAAAAAGTAATCAACTTTGTAATTACATACCATGGGCCGCTACATGTCCACTGCTGGTGCTGGCACCCGGCCGCCTCCTCATCAGCACCTCGTCATAAATTGATTACTGATGTAAAACAAGAAAGTGACAGGGGAAGAGAGAGATGAGATGGAGATAAGAAAGGAGAAGAGGAAAGTGATCGTACTCAATCAAATTCAACATACAAGTCTGGCGTCAAAATAAGAGCCCTAAAACTATCTATAGTGATAATTGTAATAATCAAAGTCCAAAAGATAATAAAGATAATGATAAACCCAAATAACCTAAAAAAGTAATAATTGTTATAAAAATATATATGATAAGAGAGTAAGAGAGAATTTTAAGAGAAAAGATTGATAGAATTTTTAAAAAGAAGTTTTCCTTCAATTCATTTGAAACAATCGATTATAAGCCTTTATATAGAGTTAAGAATCTAACCTTAGTTACATGACCATGGTTACTTTATATCTTCTTTATATCCTTATCTTTTTTTGCTTTTGCTTTGTGTCCTTTTCTCCTTTTTCTTTATATCAAGTCTTATTTTCTTTTAGTCAATAGACATCTACATAATTGATATTCATAATACTCCTCTTTGGATGTCTATTATGAATGTGCCATATTAAAAACTTTAACTAGGAAAAACCTAGTGGGATAAAAACCTAGTCAAAGAAAAGAGTACATTATTCATTGATACATTGTCAAGTGCTGCATTATTAAAAACCTTTCTAGAAAAACCCAGTGGGACAAAACCTGGATAAGGAAAAAATAATTCAGTGTGTATCGACTCTCCCTCTTGAAGACATCAGTTGATATCTCTAAGTCTCCGAAGGCCAATGTCATGGACAAGATTTTCAAAGATTATACCGGGAAATGACTTGGTGAATAAATCTGCTAGATTTTCACTTGAACTAATTTGCTGAATATTTATTTCACCATCCTTTTGAAGGTCACGAGTGAAGAAGAATTTTGGTGAAATATGCTTCGTTCTATTGCGCCCTAGATATAGCCTTCTTTAAGTTGGGCAATACATGTAGTATTGTCCTCATATAGAACTGTTAAGACCATTTTGCTTGAAGATAAACCACACGTTGTTCTTAAATGATGCATCACTAACCTTAACCATACACATTCTCGACTTGCTTCATGCATTGCTAGAATTTCTGTATGGTTAGATGATGTGGTGGATATAATATGTTTCATAGATCACTATGAAATAGCTGCACCTCCACATGTAAACAGATAGCCTATTTGTGATTTACCTTTGTGTGGATCAGACAAGAATCCAGCATCTACATAACCAACCAGTTCATGCTTAAATGCATTTGAGAAGTATAAACCCATGCCCATAGTTCCTCTGAGGTAACGAAGAATGTGCTTTACTCCACTCTAATGCCTTCGTGTTGGTGAAGAATTATATATTGCTAATAAATTAACAGAAATGATATATCAAGATGTGTGTGATTAGCAAGATACATTAGTGCTCCAATAGGACTAAGGTATGGTATTTCTAGACCAAGTAGTTCTTCATTACCTTCTTTACTAATTACTTGAGGTCATAATGGGTCTTTATCTACCTGTAAAGATCTTACAATCATTGGGGTACATAATGGATGAGATTTATCCATGTAAAAGCGCTCTAAGACCTTTCTTGTATAAGTTTCTTGATATACGAAGATCCCATTTTTGAGGTGCTCGATCTGTAATCCAAGACAAAACTTTGTCCTTTCTAAGTCCTTCATTTAAAATTCTTTCTTCAAATAATTAATTGTCTTTTGGAGCTCTTCTGGAGTTCTAATGATGTTGATATCATTAACATAAACAGCAATTATAACAAACTCATTTTTAGATCTTTTCATAAAGTTGCATAGGCATATCGGATCATTTTTATATCCTTCTTTCAATAGATATTCATTAAGACCATTATACCACATGTGCCCTGATTGTTTCAAACCATACAGGGACTTATTTAACTTAATTGAGTAATATTCTCGAGAATGAGATTTGGATGCTTCTAGCACCTTAAGTCCTTCGAGGACTTTCATATAAACATCATTGTCAAGTGAGCCATATAAATGGCAGTCACGACATCCATTAAATGCAAATCAAGTCCTACATTTACTGTTAGGTTAATCAAATAACGAAAAGTAGTCACATCCACTATTGGTGAATATGTTTCTTCAAAATCAATGTCAGGTTTTTGTGTAAATCCTTGGGCTACAAGATGTGCTTTATATCTTGTTATTTCATCCTTTTCATTTCTCTTACGTACAAAGACCCATTTGCATCCAACTGGTTTTACATCTTCAGGTGTAAGGACTGCTAATCCAAATACTTTTCGTTTTGCTAATTATTTTAGTTCTGCATTAATGGCATTTTTCCATAGGGACCAATCATTTATTTGTTGGCACTCACTAATGGATTTTGGCTCATGATCCTTATTATCATTTATTACATCATACGCTATATGATAAGCAAAGATGTTGTCAATGTTGACTTCATTTCGATCCCATCGGATTCCATTCATAACATAATTTATTGACATCTTATTATATTCACATATGTCAGGTACCTGAGTTTCTTCTGGGACTACAATATTCTCTTTTGGAGATCTCTACTGGAGATAATAATTCTCCAGGAGATGGCTCTTTTGGAGCTTGAAAGAGCTCAATATTTATATACTTTTATTAATTAATCTTAGGCTTTTGTGAGATTTAATTGAATATTTTGGGTATAATCAAGTGTTAATGTGAGATTTTAGTAAAAGAATAATTTGGGACTTATATTGGTTAAATTGTTATATTTTTAATTAATATTTGTTATTCACATTATTCTTTAATTGTGAGTAAAAGATAATACCTTTGTGAATCAAATTTTATAGGTAATGATGTGGCCCAACTTACTCATTTAACCTAGAGAGAATTGAATGAAGAAAGGAAGTGGAGACCATTTGAATTGAAGTGGCGGCTGTGTAAAGCAAAAGGTAGCTAGACCAAATAGAATGGATGAGGTAGAAACAAGCAATTGATTTATTGAATAAATCTGGACCGAATGGAATAGGAGAGTGGACGTGAAGATGAGCTGGACCAAATTGAGATGTGGATTGAATTAAAGAGGTCTTGACCCAAGAGAAACAGGTTGGACCATAAGAGAGGAATTGAAGAAAAGAAGGAGGGGACCACAAAAACAAATGAAGTGCTAAATAAAGACGTGAAGGCAGCACCAAAGAGAAGGAATTAGAGGTGGGCCGAAATTGTTAAATAATTAAGTGGGCTATTGACCAAATGGGAATTGATGGGAAAAGGAAAGGCTACCTAATTGAAAGAAAGAGGAAGCACACGATGGAATAAAGAGGGAGGGGCGGTTGGTGTGTAAAAGGAGGGGAGACCTACGGAAATAAAGGAAAGGAGCAGTGAATGAAATGAGGGAGGAGACATCAAATACAATGAAATAGGTGTGGCGGCTATGTGTGAAAAGGGGCAGCACGAGATGAATAAAGGAAGGAGCTGCTAAACCGATGAGAAAAGGGAGAGGCCTTCTTGGAGTCGAAAGAAAGAACTGAAGAGGGAAGTGGCTGCTGCAAATTCCCATGGCCAATCTCTTTATTATTCATCAAGCTTCATCTTCCTCTTCTTCCATGAGTGTCTAAAGTGTTGGTGATTCCCTTGAGTTGGGTAATGGTTTGAGCTTCTAAACTTCAAAGAAATTCCTTTAAGCTCTCTTTCTATTTCATAATTGTATGGCTTGGTAAAGTATATGGTTGTGATCTAGATTGTTTTATGCCGAGTGATTAAACTTGGTGGTTGAGCTAGGAGTTGATTAATTAAGCTTTGTATGATTCAAATTAGGAGTAGGTTGAGTTGTTTATTCCAACTTGGTTAAGTGGATTGTAAATGACTAAACTGAATGCTTTGAACTTTTGTAATGGTAATTGCAAGCTAGAATTGGAAGTTGATTATTCATCTCCTTGAGTCACAATTAATTGGTGGTATTCATTTAATTGCTTCGGTAGAATGAATTAAATGATTATTGCAAGTATGGAACTAGTGGTAGCTTAGTTCCATCCTCTTGGCTCATTATGGAATTCAAATCATTAGCAAGCAAGGAAGACTAAAACCTCAACTCAAGGGAATCTCATTTCCTCATTATTCTAGTTTATTAAATTTACTTTGTTATTAGTGTTAATTTCAATTCCATTTGCTTCTTTGTTTTAAAAAATGAAAAATACAAAAATATTGTTTTAGTTTAGATTACTTCCTAGTTTTAAAATCAAATTCTCAAAATGATTTCTCACAACTGTAAGGCTTTTTATCACTTTACTACTTAGAAACTTGAAAATTAATCTCCTTACAAGAACGACCTAGGTTGAGCTACTAAGCTATATTTTAAAACCTAGTTTTATTTTGTGAATTCATACGACATGGGTTCACCTAATTGGCACCGTTGCCGGGGAGGATGGTTGCCAAGGTTTTAAGTATTTAAGTGTTCTTTTTAATTGTCATAGTGTGTCTTAGTTTAGTAGGAAGTGTGTAGCACTCATTTGAATTTTGGCGAAATTCTGATTTTCGATTTGTATTGTCTTGCTGAAACTGAAATATTTTTGCTCAGAAAATTCTGAAATTTGATATGTTAAAGTGTTTCAGCATTCTAAGCAAGACTAATAGCTCAAGCTATTAGGTCTGCTGGATTTTATCCAAATTCGAAGGTTTGCTATACTTTTCTGAATTTTCTTTCTGTTTTGGTATTTTTCTAGGTTTTTTGATTAGGTTTGTTTTTTGGGTTTTCTTTGATTTTCCTTAGTTGCTAGTGTGTTTTTAAGTCTGTCTTAGTTAGTTGTTAAGTTGTTGAAGTGTTTGGTAGTGGTTTAGGTTAATTTTCATTTTCATAGTTGTTTTGCATTCCATTTGCATCTTTAAAAAAAGCACAAAAAGAAATTTGCATTTTGTTGCTTTGCTATCATGTTATTAGTGGCCATTATGTGGTTCATTATTGTTTTGTGGTGAGCAACTTTACATTCTTCATCCTTGGAATTTGTTGGTTGCAACTTGAGATTTCAGGTAGCTATCACATTCTGTAAGTTGTGCTTCCAGTGACTCTACTTACATACTTGTGGTTTGAGGTACTACTTCACTGATATACCAACTTGTTCTCCTAAAAGGTGAATTCTTACCTTGCAACTCCTATTTGCCTCTTATCACATTGTTTTGCACTTATCTTGTTATTGCTGAAACTGGTCTTACTCTTTAGACACTTGAATTTTGTTTGATGTGGTTAACTTTTTTTTGTTGTTGTCAAAGATTAGTTAATTTAGTTTCCTGTAAGTTACTAATTTTTGCTATATACAACCCTTCTTCAATTGACCATTTGACCAATTACTTTGCTATAATTTGTGTGTCTATATGAGTCTCCTTATTGTGCATGATTAGATCTCAGAAAACTGAACTTGTGCCTTTAGATAAAGATATTAACAAGACACTTAGGTTGCTTAAGAAAGGTAAGAAAGCTGAATCATCTAGTGTAGGGCTTAGACAAGTTATTGACATTGAAGTTGTTGCACATACTTGTGATAATTCTTCTCATATTGGCTCTTCGTTTATTGTAGATTGCTATCTTGCCATGAATCCAATTCCTCCTCCAGAAGGCGTACCTCTACCCATTGGGGAGCGTAGAACTATCAAAGATCTTACCTCTTCTACTGATATTATTGATCCTTTCCTCTCTTGTCCTAAATTTAATATTAATTTTGAGTTGAAAGGTCCTTTGTTGAGTCACTTACCAAAATTTCATGGTTTACTTGTAGAAGACCCTAACAGGCACTTGAGGAATATGTACATTGTGTGCAACTCCATGAAACCAATGGGAGTTGATCTAGATGAGATGTACCGGAAAGTCTTTCATTTTACACTGGAAAACAAAGCTAAGGAGTGGTTCTTGATGCTACCTCACCATAATCTTAATGCCTTAGCCTCTTGGGACACCTTAAAGAGTGCCTTTTTGGAAAAATACTTCCCTTCTTCAAGAATAACATCTCTCACTAAGGAAATCTTCGGTGCTAAACAAGGCCTCCATGAATCGTTTTATGAGTATTGGTGTTGATTTCAAGAATTCCTAGCCAAGTGCCCACACCATCAAATTCCAGAAGCTCGATTGGTGCAATATTTTCATAGTGGGTTGCTTCCTCAAGATAGGAAGAGTTTGGATTCATCTTCTGGAGGCACTATTCAATTGCTTACACCTGAAGAAGCTTGGGCTTTAATTGAGAAGATAGCTAGTAATGATCAACAATTTGAAGGGTTGGATGCTAGACAAGTCCATGCGGTTTCATATGCTTCAAGATCTTCAAGGGAGTATGATAATTTGTCATCCCAAATGACAGATATGAGAACTAACCTCAATAAGCTCGTGGCCCATCTAAACAATGTGAACATTTATGGGTCACATTCTCAAGCTCTAGTATCTCCTAGCTATGACATATGTAGCTCTCACATGCATATTGCTCTTAATTGCCCATACCAACTTGGAAAGGTCTCAGTTGTTTTTCAAGGGAGATAAGGATAGAATCAAAGGCCTTGGAATCCCTACTCTAATACATACAATGAGGGTTTGAGGTCCCATCCCAACTTTGGTTGGAGGAACCAGAATCAATTTCAAGGGAGTTCTTCAAATCAAGCTCCAACTCAAGGACCTTCAAACCAATCTAATCCCCAACAAACAGTGGTTGCTACACCTGAATCTCATGCTACTAAAGATGAAATCTCTCAACTTCTCAAGTATATGAATAATGTGTCATCTTCCATGGGTAACTTAGCCTCGAGATTTGATGAAGAGAGAGCTCAAACCAATTCTAAATTTTCTGACATTAGGACTAAGTTTGACACAATTTTCAACATGGAGTTGTTGGATTCTAAGAATGCTAACCTTAGTTCATTTGTCACTCAAATGTCTGATAGCCTCAATGAGCAACAAGCTAAAAGTGGACAAGGGTTGCCTTCCAACACTGTGATCAATCCTAAGGATGTACATGCTATCTCCTTGAGAAGTGGTAAACAAGTGGTAAACAAGTCTAATTTGAAGAAAATGTTGAGAGTTTAAAATCTGGAATGCATTCTAGTGATAGGCATAATGAAGAGGTTGAGGGTCCATTGCAACCACAAGTGGAAGATATTGATGGTAGTGATGATTCTGATCAAAGCACTCACTTTGCTATTGGAAAATATGAGAGTATGGTTGAATAGAAGCTTCTACAAAGGCATTCTTCTCCAAATTCAAATATGGATAGCAAGCAAGGAGTGTCAACTTCAAAAAATACTAAGGTACTTGACCCTTTAACGTCTTCTTCTTCAAGCAAAGGGGAAGGTAAAAAGGTAAATTTCTCTGAAATTCCATTTCTTAATTCATATGTACTAAGCAAAAAGGCTTCAAATGAAAAGAAATTTCTTGATATGATGGATATTTTCAGTAAGATTGAAGTTAATTTGCCTTTGCTTGATGTGTTGAAAGGAATACCTGCTTGTGCTAAATTCTTGAAAGATTTGTGCACCCAAAAGTGTAGGTGTAAACCCAATGAGTGTGTTCAGTAGAGTCCTAGTGTGTCTACTATGTTTAAACCTCATTCACTGTTCCATGCACTATAGGTATCATGCCTTTTAGTAATGCTCTTTTTGATCTAGGAGCCACTATAAATGTCATGTCCTACTATGTTTACACCTCTCTTAGCATCACAAACATCAAATCCACTAGTGTCATCCTACAACTAGCTGATTGTACCACTAGGAAACCTCATGGCTTATTGGAAGACATGTTTATTGAGGTCTCAGTTGAGGAACCATTGATTTTTTGTAGGCCTTTCATACGTACAGCTAATACTAACATTAGCATGAAGGATGGGTACATAACTATAGAAGTAGGTGATCATATCATTCGATTCAATGTTTATGAAGCTATGAATCACCCATTTGAGGACTATTCTCTTCTTGGCTTGAATGTGATTGATTTGGCCTTAGAAGATGCAATTGATGAGTCTGCTTTCTTATTGTATGTGAAAAATGATTGTCATGATGATGTATGTGCTACCATTGGTTCAAATTCTTCTCCCTCTATTGATTATGATGATGATGTGTATAGTATTGATTGCATGTCAATTGATAGCTCACTTTCCACTTCTAATCCTTTTATTTTTGATTTTTCTAACCTTGGTAGTACTATATCTTCATTTGATAGTTATCATGGTGTTGGGAAAGAATTATTGTGTAGCTTTATAGAATTTGAGAATGTTAGTGAAGTGGATTCCACTTTTGGAAATGAAGCAACATCCATTAGCACTAAATCTGCTCCTATGGACATAAGTGGAGTCGTTGTTGAAGATGAGGAAAGAAATCAATGTGCTACTAATGGCATGATTGCAATTCATGGGTTTAAGCTTCACATTCCTCCTTCTTACAAGTTTCAGACTTCTCTTAACCTCAAGGATGATTGTGTGGGTAACCTCACTTCTTTCCAGTTATTGAAATACTTATATTATCCTTTTGGTGATGAACTTAGCAGGTCAAAAGTCATAAATTTCTTCACTAAGAATTTTGGAAACAATGGACAACCTCATGTCAAGACTGTAACAGGGGAGAAACTCAGTTCTAATCAATTCCTACACTGTTGCATACCATTTCATGATGCTACCTCTTATATATTTCACTCTTTGAATGATATAGGTGGTAGTCAAGGTTGCTTTATGAATGAGCCACAATCTCAATCAACATCTGAACAAGGGGGACATACCTTCAATCCAACAATTATTGGGGATTCTCATAAGAATGGGAAGTTTCTTGGTGCACTTGAGTTGAAAGAACTTTTACCTTCAATTGTTCAACCCCCTGAACTTGATTTAAAACCCCTTCCCCCTAACTTGAAGTATGATTTTCTTGCTGAACATGGTCAATTACCTGTCATTATCTCTAGTTCCTTAAGTACATATGAGGAGTTGAGTTTACTCCATGTGTTGAATAAACACAAGAGGGCAATAGGGTAGACTTTAGGTGACATTCCAAGTATTAACCCAACTGTATGCACCCACAAAATACCGAAGGATGCCTTTTGGGTTATGCAACGCTCTTGGGACATTTCAAAGATGCATACTCTCCATCTTTAGTGACTTACTTGAACAAGGTATTGAGGATTCATGAATGATTTTTCTATATATGGAAATTCTTTTGAAGAATGTTTGCTAAATTTAGAGAGAGCATTAGAAAAGTGTGTGCACAAGAACCTTGTGCTAAATTTTGAGAAATGTCACTTCATGGTAGATCAAGGAATAGTCTTAGGCCACTTGATAAGTAAGAGGGGTATAGAAGTTGACAAATCTAAAACTGAAGTAATTTCATCTCTTCCTTATCCCTCTAATTTTAGAGAACTTAGATCTTTTTTGGGCATACTGGGTTTTATAGAAGATTCATTAAGGATTTTAGTAAAATAGCTTGTCCCCTATCTCAGCTTCTCTAAAAGGATGTGAATTTCATCTTTCATGATGCATGCGAATTGGCTTTTGATGAAAATAAGTCTAGACTCATTTCTCTACCTATACTCATTCTCCTAATTGGGATCTTGATTTTGAGCTTTATTGTGATGCTTCTAATAGTGTTGTTGGTGCAGTTCTAGGTTAGAAAATTGGTAAGACCTCTTGTGTTATTGCTTTTGCTTCTAAAACATTGGATAAGGCTCAAATCAATTACACTACCACTGAGAAAGAGCTCTTTTCCATTGTTTTTGCACTTGAGAAGTTTAGGTCTTATCTAGTGAATTCTAAAGTGGTTATCTATTCTGATCATTCTGCTGTCAAGTTCTTATCTAGGACGACTCATCTAAGCCTCGGTTACTAAGGTGGATGCTACTACTTCAAGAATTTAACACGGAGTTTAGGGATAAGGCAGGTGCAGAAAATCTTGTTGTTGACCATCTAAGCCAATTGCCCCTTGCTACACAGGGAGTAGTTGATGCTGAAGTTACTTGTGATGGTTTTCCTGATGCGCATCTCCTTACTATTACACTTTATGACCCATGGTTTGCTTATATTGTGAATTATCTTATTGCTGGAGTATTACCTGATTCTTTGTCTTGTTTTCAAAAACAGAAGTTGAAACATAAATCTCAATACTATTTGTGGGATCCTCCTTACTTGTGGCGGCATTGTAGTAATCAAGTCATTAGGAGATGTGTGTCGGATGATGAAATTTCTTTTGTTATAACATCTTGTCATTCTTTGTTATGTGATAGTCACTTTGGGGTAAAGAGAACTACTAGAAAAATCTTAGATTGTGGTTTATATTGGCCTAGCCTCTTTAAGGATTGTTATGTTGTTTGTAAAACTTGTGATGCATGCCAACATTTTGGGGGTTTATCTAGAAAGCATGAAATTCCGAAACAACCCATGTTGTTTTGTCAAGTTTTTGATGTTTGGGGCATTGATTTTATGGGTTCATTTCCAGTATCTCATAGATATTTGTACATTTTGTTGGCTGTTGATTACCTTACAAGATGGATTAAGGCCATTCCTACAAGGAAGGATGATGCCCTACTGTTATTAAATTCCTACGTACTCATATCTTTTGTAGGTTTGGTGTGCCAAGAGCAATTGTGAGTGATCGTGGCTCACATTTTTGCAACAAATTGATGGACAACTTGCTATCCAAATATGGTGTTCTCCATAAGAATTCTACCCCATACCATCCATAGACAAATGGGTAAGCTGAGGTGTCTAATAGGGAAATCAAGTATATCTTGGAGTGAATTGTCAAGCCAAGTAGGAAAGATTGGAGTCTCCGGTTAGATGATGCTTTTTGGGCATATCATACAGCTTTTAAAACTCCCATTGGCATGTCTCCTTTTCGATTAGTCTTTGGTAAGGGTTGCCATCTACCTATTGAGCTAGAAGAGTTGAGGTTGGATGCATATGAAAGTTCTCGTATCTATAAGGAAAAATCCAAATTGATTCATGATCAAGGCATCTTACGGAAGTAGTTTCATGAAGGAGAGCAAGTGCTTATGTTCAAGGCAAGATTCAAGCTCAAAAATGGGAAGCTTAAAACCAAATGGCAAGGTCCCTACAAAGTGGTCAAGGTGCATAGCTTTGGGTTAATAGAGCTCGAAGATCTTGCAAGTGGTGCAAAGTTTCAAGTGAATGGTCACTTGTTGAAGCACTACCATGCTAGTCATCAACCACCATAATGCACACAGTAGTCTCTTTCCTTACCTTGTTCCTTATTTTATTTGATGATATATGCAATTGAACAAGTGTGGGGGAGGGACTTACTAGTAGTCAAAATTAGTTTGTTAGATTGCATTTTTCATTTGAATAAACTACATATTGAATCATACTCTTATGCTTAGCCTTATCCTACACTACCCTTTTCTCTTATCCTTATGCCTAATTTCTGAGAACTATTTCCACTTATGTCTTGTCCTCTCTCTCCTTGTGATGATGATGTGTTGTGCTTCAATCTTCAATTGGACTTCACAACATTCACTTCACCTAAGAGATAAGTGCGTCTAGGTTCTTTGTTTTTGTGCATTACATTGAGGGTAATGTAAGGATTGATTGTAGGGGAGTGTGTGTTATTCTCATGAGAATTCACTATGATATCATATGCCTCTGTCTCCTGCTTGTGTCCTTTGTTGTTTTTGGTCCAATTCACAGAGATTTTTGAAGCCTTTAGTCATGATCAAGTATTTTGATTACTCTTAGTTGGATTCATGGTTGAAACTTGCTTTGAATTAGTGAATTGCCATAAAATTCAAGTGTTTTAATGATGCATAGTTTAATTGTGATGAGTTTTTTAGGGAACAAAAAGCCTAGTTGGAAGGTATTTTGGGCCTAATTGTTCATTTCATTATGTGATTTATCCACCTAGATTATTGCTCTCTAGAACTTGTTTTGTTTCTTGCTTGAGGCTACATTTTGCAATGGTATGGATAGAGATGATATTGGCATTCATTTCTAAACCTTCTAACCTAAACACAAACCATTCATTATTCCCCTTTGTTTACCCCTTTTAGCCTCTCACTTTTGTTTCTATTTCATTATATAAATGCTATGTTTGCATCCTTTATCAAGTTCTTCATAGCACTATTACGAAAAAAAGAGAAAGAAAAGAAAAAATTTTTGGCCATGTGAAAGTTAAAAGAAATAAAAGCAAAAATAAAAAAATAAAAAAAAAGAGAAAAAGAAGAGAAAAAGTGTGAAGAAAAAAAAAATAAAAATTTAAAGAAAGAAATAAAATTACAATGGTATAATATGTGAATTAAGTTAGTTTTATAGTACTAAGTGATCTAGCAAATTATTTGGTGTAAGCATAGTGTTTGTTAAATTTTCCATCATTTGGCCTATTCAACATGACAACCCTACAAAGTCCTTTGGATTTATTTATGCCATTGTTGCAAGTAGTAGATGTTAGGATCAGCAAGCACAACGGAAGAATTTTTAAAATTTTCACCGATCCTAATCGAGGATCTATCAACGGCGTTTAAACCAAGTTGGAAGGATTCATACCTTTTTGATTCAGGGTTTTCACGATCTCTACGAGCAAACACGTTAGGTCTGCTCCCTCTACTGATATCTACATGAATGCTCTCCAACCGAGACTCCGTGCTAGCGCCTCTAATGTCTCTTAGGGTTTCCCTTGCGGCTCTCAATTCTCATGTGTATCTCAGTATATCTACTCTATCAAGTTTATAACCTATGAGGGCTATTTTCAAATTTCAAAATTAATCATCATTAATTTTGAAATTAATTAACTATTAATTATCTTGATGAGCTAATTAAATAAATTCAGTTTAAATTAAATCTATCCAACAGTTTTAATTTAACCTATTTATTTAATCTAAATAAAGAGCCATTAGATTTAAGTTATCTTCATAAATTAAATCTGAGATAACATATCTCTATCATGTTAGTTATTAGATTTAATTTATCTTAATAAATTAAATTTAAAACTAACACAATATAATATATATACATATATATAATACATATTTCGAAAATACATATCTATATATAATTCGTCCACCCTAATTAAACATTATTTCATGTTGGGCCCTTCTTGTGTGCGACCCTGTAGGCCTATATGAAGTTGGCAGTGGGCCAATAACTATATTAACCCACAAGTCGCAAGCAGCCTCTAGCAAGACATCACGACTACCCAATTCATATGAGGATCATTAACACGATGCAACCTGTCATAGAACAATGTCACGTCCCTTTTGTCACACGATATATCGGTCAAGGATGAGGCATGGATATTGTCATCCTCTTATTCCTGACCATTACTTTCTCGATTCCTGAGTAGTTTGACAATAGAAATGGAAACTCTTTTCCATTATAGTATGGCCATACATTTCTCAGACTTACTCATCGAGGGGCCCAGTAATATCTCTCTACTAATGTGAGGGACAAATTCCATCTTGATCATTCATATTCCTCTGCATGAAAAACCACCAAGCCTGATTGTAGCCTTTATCATCACCCGATCAAAGGTGACTTTTGACTAGTTCAAAGCTTAGCAACTCTCATATAGGAATCCATGATGACCTCAGGTCAAAGGGCATCGTGACGTGATTATACATGAGAAAAGCTTATGACTTGTACTCTTACAAGTGCCTAAGACTTTGATTCGTATCTCTATATCTTATCAAAGTCATACTGATCTTGTTTCATCTCTGCTCCTATATAGATGACCGACCACAGACATTTTAGGACAATTTTTATGAATGATCCAAGGATACAATTATCACAATTAACATGCAAATAATATGAAAACAGAATGGAGAAATTTCATTAAATTAATGATGTTCAAAGTACAATGATTGGCCCTTTGGGCACAATTTCCAACATACTCCTACTTGCCCTAGGTACAATCATTAATTTGCCTAATTCCCATTGTCCTAACATGACGCTTATGCTTTGCCTAGGCAAGCGACTTAGTAAGAGGATCAGCAACATTATCTTCTCCTGCTACTTTGCATATCTTTATATCACCTTTAATATTTATTTCTCTAATAAGATGAAATTGCCTCAGTATATGCTTGGTCTTTTGATGTGACCTAGGCTCTTTGGCCTGTGCAATAGCACCGCTATTGTCATAGAACAAATCTATTAGATTTGAGATGGTAGGCACCACCCGTAGTTCAGTAATGAACTTTCTGATCCAAATGACTTCTTTAGTTGCATCCCATGCTGCTATATACTCAGCTTCTGTTGCAGAATCTGCTACAGTTCTCTGCTTGGAGTTCTTCCAGGTTACTACTCCACTATTCAGGAGGAATACGTATCCAGATTGCGATTTAAGGTCGTCTTGGTCAGTCTGGAAACTTGCATCTGTGTAACTTGTTACATAGAGCTCATCATCCAATCTACCATAGACAAAAAATAAGTCCTTAGTCCTTCTTAAGTACTTTAGGATATTCTTGATGGTAGTCCAATGACCCTCACCAGGATCTTGTTGGTATCTGCTGGTCATACTTAAGGCAAATGAGACATTTAGTCGAGTACATAACATGACATACATGATGGACCCAATGGCCGAGGCATATGGAACCTTACTCATGCGATCTCACTGTTTAGGTGTACTAGGACACAGATCCTTGCTAAGATGGATGCCATGAGACATAGGCATGTAACCCCTTTTTGAATCCTGCATACTAAACCTATGTAGTATCTTGTCTATATATATGCTTTGACTTAGGCCTATTAGTCTTTTGGATCTATCCTTATAGATCTTAATCCCTAGGATATAGGTGGCTTCACCTAAGTCTTTCATTGAAAAGGACTTTCCTAACCAAGACTTGACACTCTGCAAGGTAGGAATATCATTCCCAATGAGTAGTATATAATCTACATAAAGCACTAGAAATACAACTATGCTCCTACTAACCTTCTTGTAAACACAAGGTTCATCGATGTTTTGAATGAATCCAAACTCTTTGACTACTTCATCAAAACGATTATTCCAGCTTTGAGATGCTTGCTTCAATCCATAAATGGATCTTTCAAGCTTGCAAATTTTACCTGAGTCCTCTGGACGCACAAAACCTTCAGGTTGTGTCATGTACACATCCTCAAGCAGCTTTCCATTAAGGATGGCTATTTTGACATCCATCTACTATATTTCATAGTCATAATATGCTATAATGGCAAGAAGGATTCTTATTGATTTGGCCATTACAACTGGAAAAAATGTTTCATCATAGTCTACACCATGAGTTTAAGTGAATCCTTTTGCAACCATTCGTGCCTTGAAGACATTTACATTGCCATCCATGTCAGTTTTCTCCTTGAAAACCCATTTGCACCTAATGATTTTTACACCTTCAGGTGGATCGACTAAGGTCCATACCTGATTGTTGTATATGGATTGCATTTTAGACTTCATGGCATTTAGCCATTTCTCAGAGTTTGGTCCCACTGCGGCTTCTCGATAGGTGGTGGGTTCATTTTGCTCAATGAGCAAGACATCACAGCCTTCAGTAATTAGAAATCTATATCTCTGAGGCTGATGCCATGTCCTATCAGATCTTCGTGGACCTTGTGTTACATGAGGAGGCTCAGCAACTTGTTGTGAGTCTTCTCTAACTTCCATTTGTGGTTCTGTACTATCTTGTGGCTCTCAAATTTCTTTGAGATGTACGTCGCTCCCACTGGTTGTTTAGAGACAAACTCTCTTTCTAGAAACTTACCATTTTGAATAACAAACACTGTGTTATCAGTGGGATTGTAGACATAGTATCCTTTCGTTTCTTTAAGATACCCCATGAAAAGGTACTTTATGGATCTGGGCGCTAATTTATCAGAGGCTTGTTGCTTAACATATACCTCACATCCCCATATCTTGAGAAAAGATAAACTTGGTTTCTTTTCAGTGCATATCTCATATGGTGCCTTTTCAATTGCCTTAGATGGAACACGATTTAGTGTGAACGCAGCTATCTCTAGGGCATGTCCCCAAAAGGACGGTGGAAGATCTGTTTGACTCATCATAGATCGAACCATATCTAATAGTGTTCAATTCCTCCGTTCAGAAACGCCATTCTATTGTGGTGTTCCTGGAGGAGTCAATTGTGAGATTATCCCACAACTCCTAAGACGGTTAATGAATTCTTGGCTCAAATATTCACCACTTTAATTAGATCGAAGTGCTTTAATTATTTTACCAAGTTGGTTTTCTACTTCATTTTGGAATATTTTGAACATTTCAAAAGATTCAGATTTATGTTTCATTAGATAGATATAGCCATATCTACTAAAGTCATCTATAAATGTAATGAAGTAGACATAACCTCCCCTGGCAGCTATATTTAATGGTCCACATACATCTGTATGTATAAGGCCCAATATTTCAGTGGCCCTCTTGCTGTGCCCAGTCAAAAGGAGCCTTAGTCATCTTTCCTAATAAGCAAGATTTGCATGTATCATATGATTCAAAATCAAATAAGTTTAGAAATCCATCTTCATGGAGTTTAGAAATGTATTTCTCATTTATGTGGCCTAGACGACAATGACATAGGTAGGTCGGATTCGAATCGTTTGATTTTATCCTCTTAGTAGTTACGTTATAGATATTCCCATTATTAGGATGTTCCAAATTTAATATATAATGACCAACATGCAAATCACCATTAGCATAGAAAATGTCATTACGATAAATAGAACATTTACCATTCCTAGTAATGGAAGTATAACCTTCCTTATCCAAATAAGAAAAAGGAACAATGTTACTACTCAAAGCAGGAATATAATAGCAATTGTTCAAAACTAACAAAAGCCCACTGGGCAGAACTAATTCATAAGTGCTTATGGCTAAAGCAGCAACTCTTGCTCTATTTCCAACTCGTAGGTCCACCTCGCCCTTCTTCAGCTTTGTACAATCCTTTAGACCCTGTACATTTATACAAATATGAGAACCACATGCATTATCTAATACCCATGTAGAGGAAGTAGAAAAATGAATGTCTATAACATAAATACCTGAAGCGATAGCCTCACAATCCTTCTTGTTCTTTTTCATATCTTCCAGGTAGAGTTTGCAATTCCTCTTCCAATGACCGAGTTCATTGCAGAAGTAGCAAACTCCTTCCTTTGGAGGCTTTGCCTTCTTGGGTGCAGGCTTGGTTTTAGGCTTGTTTGACTCTTTGGTCTTACCACCTGAGCCATTACCCTTCCATTTGCCCTTCCCTTTCTTTTTCATACCCTTTCCTTTCTAAACCATCAAAACTGTGCTAGGCATTTTCTTAATGCTTTGCTCAGCAGTTTTGAGCATCCCATGTAGCTCAGAAATTGATTTATCCATGTTGTTCATGTTGTAGTTCATAACAAATTGGTTATAACTCTCCGAGAGTGAGTTAAGGATCAAATCAGTAGCTAACTCCTGGCTCATGGGAAATCCAAGCCTCTCAAGGTGATCAATATAGCCTTTCATCTTTAACACATGAGTACTAATTGATGCACCTTCAGCCATTTTGAAGGAATGTAAGGCCTTTGTGGTCTCATACCTTTCTTGCCTTGCCTGTTGCTGGAACATTTCCTTGAGAAGTACAATCATCTCATGAGCCTCCATGATTTCCAAATCTCTTTGGAGCTCTGGAACCATAGTGGCAAGCATTAGGCAACCTACATCCATAGAGTCATCCTTATGCTTTGTGTAAGCATCTCTTTGAGCTCTTGGAGCATTGGCTGCAAGCTCCTCAGGAATGGGTTGATCTAGGATATAAGCCTTTCTTTCCTGCTTGAGAACAATTCTCAAGTTCCTGAACCAGTCAAGAAAGTTTGTCCCATTGAGTTTGTCCTTCTCAAGGACCAATCGCAATGATAGTGTAGCAATATTACTAGTTGACATGATTCTACAATTAAAAATGCAAACTTAGTAATCTCCACTAAATTAACAACCCTCAATATAATAATTAGTAGGCTAAGATCCATGTTTGGCTTAAACTTAAGTCCGCTTTGGCAAGACGCTTAAATTCAAGTTATTTAGGTGGGTAACCTATTTACCAATTACATCACATGTAACTCTTAGATCTTTATGGGATTTAATCATCATATGATCCGGCATGTTTAACCCCATCTAATGCCTTGAGATTCAAAACCATTTGTTAATCTCAATTAGGTCAAAACAATAATGAATATTATGAGCAACAACATTACTCAAGCTTGTCTCATCAAGATAACTCAAGTGCATCCACTATGGTGGTTTCCACAATTGAGCGATCTAGGTTTTGACAAGTATTCATTAATTGACGGCATTATGACTTAAGATTTGATTCAGAGGGCTTAATTAATTAGATTTGTTTATATGGATGCAATCATGGTCGTATCTCATACAGATAAATACATATAAACGTAAAAGTAATCATGCAATGATCTTATCAAAAGCATAATTTAAACGTGACACAACATGGCTTACCCAACCTAAAATCCTCCCAAGCCAATGAGAGGACTTCTCTAAATAAAAAAGAAATACATTGAGAGAACCTCATTTAAACATTTGAGGGGAGTGAGATGAGAAGAGAATGTACATCGACAGTATTTAGAGAAAGGCACAGCACACAGGCCATATTTAAATATTACAACCCTTTGTAAAATTTTAAAGCTATGTTGTTCACCATACCCAAATAATTATAAATAAATAAACCACAATAAGAATTCATACAATATGAAAAGCAATAAATGTCGTGATCAGATTATATTGCGCTACGCAGAGGTGGTCAAGGCGGTCCCGCTTTTAAAAAGGCACATTCCTTTTAAAAGAAATATTTGAAATATTTAAAATTTTAAAATTTCAGACCCAATTTTTTTTCAAAAAATTCGTTTAGTCCAATTCTTAAGGGATTTCAGCCCAATTTGAAAAACAACGGCCTAGAATGCTTCTGATCCGGATTATCTACCCCAAAGTTTCGAATCCCTAAATCTGATTAGAGACCCTAATGTGTCTGTACGCCATGTTCTTCACCTATTCGAAACCTAAACGATGAATTCTACTTCGGATCAAATCCAGAATAGAAATCACGATGCTAGTGGCGAAATTGAAACTTAAACATATCGCATATAATCGAAAAAAATTCACCAAATCGCATAAACATACAGCACTATCTCAAAAATGCACATTCACGATGAACATATTCCTTTTCGATTTAACATATTCGGACATTTTCTTATGAACACACATATATATCCCATATATATCACATGTATAAGAACATAAACTTAGTTTGAACACACAATTGATCTGGCTCTGATGCCACTGTTAGGATTGGCAGGCACAGTGGAACAATTTTAAAATTTTTCGAATCCTAATCGAGGATCTATCAACGACGTTTAAACCAAGTTTGAAGGATTTACACCTTTTTATTATTTTGCGTTTTCACAATCTCTATGAGCCAACATGTTAGGTCCGCTCCCTCTACCGGTATCGACACGAATGCTCTCTGTAACACCCTGCCTTTAATCACGTAATTATAATTCGATATTAGGTAATTAAATTAAATTAGAGACCGTCAAATAATTCAAAACCCATAAAATGTTCCCTTTAGTAGTAGGGACTTTACGAAATTTTCAAAACTTTATTCCTCTTCCGGTCTCAAGTTCAATTATCGAATATAATCACCTGTGCAGTTTATCTACATTTACGTATGACAGAGTTTATAACTTTAACCCCGGCAACCCCCGGGTTCATCTATATACACATAGAGTTCTATCTCCTGATTAGGGGATTACAAAACCAAGTATTCCAACTATTTACAACTCAAAACGTTATACAGTAATCTCTTGTCCAAAATGAACAGCCAACATAATCCATACTATGTCCCTAGGAGACTCTAACCACTCCGGGTCACGCGCTTCTCCTTGGAGCCACTCGCCCTGTCTGAAAGGTTAGTTCAAGGAAAGAATGAGATTCAAAAGAATCCCAGTAGTAACAAAACATTTATACCACATATAAGCACACAACATGTAAGCAAATCATCAACAGCAGTAGCACATATCACACTCCACCCTCATCCCCTTTCTCCGCCGGGAAGGCACACAGTCCTAACCCGAACCGTTGCTAGCTACTCAGGGACTATTGGCGTGGCAGTGCCTAAACATAGCCTTATAGCTCATACAGCTATTCGGCTCTCGCAAATGGCCCGTCGGCCTCACAAATAGCCTTTCGGCTCACATTTCACATATCTCACACTTCATCCTCATCCCCTTTCTCCGCCGGGAAGGCACACTGCCTAAACCCGAACCGTTGTTAGCTACTCAGGGACTATCGGAATGACAGTGCTAACACAAATCCACAAAGATCATAGCATACGAATCCATTCCCAATCAACGATATCACACACATGCAATGCATCATATATGGTACGAAAGAAAAGTCACTACCTGATCCTTTCCTGACGGTTGCTGGCACAGTAGGCTCACGAGGATAGCAGATGTCAAATCCTATAATCAAATAGGGACATTAAGTCAAACACTTTTCCAAGTTCTTAATTCAATAACACTCTAAGTTGGTATTCATTTGGACTCTTTAGATGGCCATTAAATGCCTAAACATATGCCTAAAGGGTTGGGATAACTATCCCCAAAGATCCCTCTTAAGAAAGCTAAACACTGATTTTGGGTCCCCTTCACTCGAGCACAGAAGACCGTGCTCGAGCATGATCCCTTTTCTCACTCGAGCACACATGCGAGTCAGACGCAGGAAGTGCTTGCCCGAGAGCAACTCCCGCGACAAACCTACACTCTCACTCGAGCACAAGAGGCTGTGCTCGAGCAGAGACCTCGCCAGCACTCGAGCACCACGGAAGTGAGGCCTGCGAGTGACAACCCGAGAGCATCTCTCCACATCTTCCTCTACCTTCACTCGAGCACAAACACCTGTGCTCGAGCACTGACCCTCAGTGCTCTCGAGGACAAGGAAATGAGGTCCAGCGAGTGTCCACCCGAGAGCATTCCAACTCCCAGGCAACAGATTCACTCGAGCACAAACTCCAGTGCTCGAGTGATCTCCCAATGCTCGCGAGTGCCAGCGCACGCTTGGCAAACTGCCCACGAGTGATCACCCGAGACGCTCACCCCCAGTGATTTCATGCACCCTCACTCGAGCACAAACATGCTCACTCGAGCACGTTCATCCAGTGCTCGAGTGAGTTCTTCCCTCACTCGAGAAATCCTAACAGATGCCCAAAACACTGAACTGATATGGTTTTCCCAGAATTTACCAATTGATTACCAATGGTCCTAAAACTCATACCATAACTCATTCTCACTTATTTCAACACAAGGAACCCATTGGCAACCACAAACAACCCAAATCCAACCCATTCAACACATTCTCTCTCTAGATCATCAAACCACTCAAAACCTCATTCTAACAATCTCCCTTATTCCACTTCAAATCAAATGCTAATCACTCCCAAGTGTCAAAACTGACCAAATGAACAGTGACACTCTCACCAAAATCTACCCTTCACTTAACTTCATAATTAGGTTAAATTTCCAAAATTTTCATTGATTAGGCAAACATCTTGACATATATATCAAAATGCATTACAAGTCTACCTCTACAACTTGCTGAAATCAACACCTTGATTCCACCAACTTTCAGATTTGTCCCACAATCAAACACCACCAATGGAAATTCTAAAATCATAGAAACCAAGCTCTCAACCTCTTGGTCAACATTAATGAAAGGTAGCTAAGCATATAGGACCATTTACCTTGACAAAATTCAAGCCCTTAATTCCTCTTTCTTGCTTTGTTCGCTGGAAATGGAGAGCATAGAGAGAGAGAATGATGATGATCGGCTTCTTTCCTTCTTCCCCATGCAAGAAAACCGACTAAGAGGAGAGAGTAAGTGAGTGTTGAAACTTTGACTCATCCAATGGTCATTATTTTGCCACTTGGCACCATCTCCTTCCTCCTACAATGATTTCACCTAACTTCATATACACAAGATTCCACCCCTTATACTTTCAATCTCAACCATTGATCTTGATTACTAAGGAGTTTTCTCATCAGTAGCTAACCAGACGGTTGGTAAATTTACCGATTTACCCCTGATTAGTACATTACTCATTAAATCATTACTAATGATCTTGATATCACATTACACAATATATACTTCAAATATGCTTAATTAACATTAATCACATCATTTGAAGTTATTATCCCTTGATTACAATCCAGGATATTACAATTCTCCCCCCAAAAATTTAATTTCGTCCTCGAAATTGTTACACTGCTTGAGCCATATACTCCGGATATCTTCTTCGTATATCTTCCTCCGCTTCCCAGGTTGCTTCTCTCGGAGTCATTCCCTTCCAGACCACTTTCACATATGGAATGCTTCGGTGTCTGAGCCGTCGCTCCTCTCGTTCAATGATCTGCTCTGGCTCCACCGCATATGTAAAGTTATCTTGTAACTCAATTTCCTCATATTCCACTACATGAGATGGATTTGGTTGGTACTTCTTCAGTTGGGAAACGTGAAACACGTCATGGAGTCTGCTCAAGCTCAGAGGTAGAGCTATTCGGTATGCAACAGGCCCAATCCTCTCAAGGATCTCAAAAGGACCTATGTATCTTGGGCTTAGCTTCTTCCTCTTGATTGCTCGCCCAACGCCCGTGACAGGAGATACTCTCAGAAAAATGTGATCTCCAACCTCAAATTCTAGAGGTCGTCTTCTCTTGTCAGCGTAGCTTTTCTGTCGACTCTGCGCTGCAAGTAACCTCTTCCGAATGATCTGAATTTGTACTGAGGTTTGATCAACCAAATCTGGTCCATATAGCTTCCTCTCGGATAGTTCGTTCCAGCACAATGGTGATTGACATCGTCTCCCATACAACGCTTCATATGGAGCCATCTGAATGCTCGCATGATAGCTATTGTTGTAGGCGAATTCCGCAAGTGGAAGAAAGCGATCCCAACTTCCTTTAAAGTCGAGAACACAGGCTCACAACATATCTTCCAGTGTCTGGATTGTTCTCTCTGACTGTCCATCCGTCTGTGGATGATAAGCCATACTGAACCTCAATTGAGTTCCCAAGGCTTCATGCAACGCTTTCCAGAATCTTGAAGTAAATCGAGGATCTCGATCAGAAATGATATTCTTCGGTGTACCATGGAGCTTCACAATCCCACGAATGTAAATCTCTGCTAGTTTATCAGGAGAATAACCAGCATTGATTGGTATGAAGTGGGCTGACTTCGTTAGTCGATCCACAATAACCCAGATCGCATCAAAATTTCTGATCTTGGGCAATCCCACTACCAAATCCATGGTCACACTCTCCCATTTCCATTCCGGAATCTCGGGACTCTGGAGTAAACCAGGTGGTCTCTGGTGCTCAATCTTTACCTTCTGGCAAGTGAGACACCTTGCCACATACTTGGTTACATCACTCTTCAATCCCGGCCACCAATACACAGATTTCAAGTTATGATACATCTTGGTCATACCAGGATGTAGGGTGTACCGGCTCTTATGCGCCTCATCCAGAATCTTCTGCCTCAACTCCGCCTTAAGTGGAACACAAACTCTTTTATGATAGCGAACCAATCCACTAGGCGACAGATCATAACCTGGGCTTCTCCCCGTTCAATTCGTGCCAGATTGCGCTGTATCCAGCCATCTTGCCCCTGAGCTTCTTCAATCTCAGTTCTTAGATCATTTTCCTCTTGGGAAATAGTGTAGTTGGCACAGATGATCTGGTTCATCAAATTCAAATCACGAAAATCTTCAATCAATTTCTTCTCTCGTATCATCATAGCTGCAACGAGCACGGTCTTTCGACTAAGAGCATCAGCGACTACATTGGCTTTACCTGGATGATATTTGATTTCCAGGTTGTAGTCTTTAAGCAATTCCATCCAGCGACGCTGTCTCATGTTCAGTTCTTTTTTATCATACAAGTATTTAAGGCTCTTGTGGTCGCAGTACAGTTCCACAGTCACACCATACAGGTAATGACGCCAAATCTTCAAAGCAAACACAATGGCCGCAAGCTCCAGATCATGAGTGGGATAGTTCAATTCATAAGGTCTGAGCTGTCGAGAGGCGTAGGCCACCACACGTCCCTGCTGCATAAGGACACACCCTAATCCCTGCCCACTGGCATCAAAGTACACAACATATGTCGTACCGGGATCAGGCAAAATCAACACAGGTGCCGTCGTCAACCTCTCCTTCAGCTCCACAAAACACTTTTCACATTTCTCGTCCCACACGAACGGCTGATCCTTTCTCGTGAGCTTGGTCATTGGTAACGCAATACGGGAGAAATTCTGAATGAATCTCCGGTAGTACCCGGCAAGACCCAGAAAACTGCGTACCTCTGCCACAGATTCTGGCCTCTTCCAGTCTAGTACTGCTTCCACTTTACTGGGATCCACAGAGACCCCTTCTTGTGAGATAACATGGCCTAGGAATCTCACTTCCGATAGCCAAAACTCGCACTTGCTCAACTTAGCATAAGTTGCTTCTCACGCAGAATATTCAATACAACTCTCAGATGATGCTCATGCTCCTCCACACTCTTGGAATATATCAGAATGTCATCGATAAACACAACAACAAACTGATCTAGATATTGTCGAAAGATACGGTTCATGTAGTCCATAAAAACCGCAGGTGCGTTGGTTAGCCCAAATGGCATCACCAGAAACTCATAATGACCATACCGGGTCCTGAAAGCAGTTTTTGGAACATCTTCTGCTTTCACTCGCAGCTGATGATACCCTGACCTTAGATCAATCTTTGAGAATACGCACGATCCAGATAACTGATCTAAAAGGTCATCAATTCGAGGAAGTGGGTACTTATTCTTGATAGTAACCTTGTTCAGCTCTCTATAGTCGATACACAAGCGAAGGCTCCCAACTTTCTTCTTTACAAACAATACTGGAGCTCCCCAAGGCGACACACTGGGTCTGATAGACCCTTTTTCAAGTAGATCTTCTATCTGTTTCTTTAACTCCGCCATCTCATTTGCGGCCATACGATATGGGGCCTTAGAAATAGAACCAGCTCCAAGTACAATGTCAATTGGAAATTGAACTTCCCTTTCTGGAGGTAATCCGCTAAGATCATCTGGAAACACCTCAGGGAATTCATTTACCACGGGTATATTACTCAAGGTTTCACCAGTTTCCCCCTAAACGGAGAAGAATACCATATACCCCTGGCAACCCTTTTCAATGTACTTCTCAGCTTTAGCCGTAGAAAGGAAATTCATACTCGCATCCACAACTTCAGCTCTCTGACAAGCAGGATATACTATCCTTTTATTCCCACAATCAAGTAATACATTATTTGCCGTTAACTAATCAAAACCCAAGATGACTTCCAATTGGTAAAGCGGCAGACAAATCAGGTCTATAACAGACTGGTGCCCTTCCACAGATATAACACAATTCAGACAAACTTCTGTGGTCAAGGCTTTAACACCCATTGGAGTTGACACTACCAGATCGAATGGTAACTTATGCACATGCATACCCAGGCGTTTCACACAATCATACGCAATAAAGGAATGACTGGCACCCGAGTCGAACAATGCTTGTAACAAATAACCATTTAGAAAGATTTTACCTTGTATCAACTCAGGAGATCTACGGGCCTCCTCGTGGGTCATTGCGAACACTCGACCCTGAGTCTTTGGCTTCTGTTCGGCTCTCGGTTGCTGACAATCTTTAGCAAGATGTCCTGGCCGCTTGCAGTTAAAACAAACCATCTCTCCCTGACAGTTTTTCCCATAATGTGATTTGTTGCAACGACGACATTTCTCCTCAGTCCCAAATCTCTGAGATTCACGGTCTCTGGGCTGATAGGGCTTTTTGTCACCACCCCTGTATGAAGAAGATCCTTGGCCTTTCCGCTTTTGAGCGGCGTTACCCTTACTGGGTTCACTGCGGTGGCTAGTAACTCCAGCAGGATACAACTCTCTCAAGTTATTCTCCGTAATCCTGCACTGTTCAACCGCCTTGTTGAACTTAGTAAATTGATGAGTAGCCAGGCGCTTCCTCAACTTCCGCCTCAGACCGCGAATAAGCATATTAGAACTCCATTCTTCATCATCCTTAAACCGGAGATAGGAGGAGTATCGAGCCAACCGAACAAAACGGGACAAATACTCGTCAAAACTCTCTGTGTCCCCTTGCCTGATATTCAGGAATTCTGTTTCCTTCTCCAGCCGCACTGATTTGGGAAAATACTTCTCGTTAAACTCTTGTTGGAACAGCTCCCAAGTCAATGGCGTCTTATTACTCTTCAATGTTGAGGCGATATTCCGCCACCAACGATCCGCATCACCCTCTAGTTTGTAGACTGCCAACCGTGGCTTTACATCGTCTGGACAACAAAGTACTTCAAATATTTTCTCCAGCCGGTACAACCAGTCTTCAGCCGCTTGAGGGTCAAACCTTCCTCTGAATGCCGGAGGTAGATGCTTACAGAATCTGGTGACCCAAAACTGCAGATCTCTTTCCTCTCTGAGCGGCATTCCATGAGACTCTTGATTCGGAATAGCACGAGGTATGGACTCTAATGGTTGCTCTAATCCCTCAGCAGTATCCTCAGGTCGGGTCTCCTCTTGAGTTTCCTCCGGTGTAGATTGAACCGGATTCCCCTTGTTCCTTGCCTTCTCCGCTCTGAGCTCATCTCTTAGCTCAGTGATCATATCCCGCTGATCCCTAATCAGACCCATTAATTCTTGCATTGCATCTAGTGGATTTTCATCATCGACCTCCACCACAGGGTCTACACGCGGAACTTTGGGGCGTCCTCTAGTTTTCTTCATTCTACAAACAACTTGCCCCATTAATTCAACAGAAATGGTATGCACATATAGTCACAAACTTATAGATATCCACATCAATAAACATACATGTGCATCCACCACAATCATTCACAAATACTTTTATATCCCTAAAACCAACTAAGGGATCTATCCTAGCACCCTTTACCCTTGCCAGGAACTATTGCTCTGATACCAAAATGTAACACCCTGCCTTTAATCACGTAATTATAATTCGATATTAGGTAATTAAATTAAATTAGAGACCGTCAAATAATTCAAAACCCATAAAATGTTCCCTTTAGTAGTAGGGACTTTACGAAATTTTCAAAACTTCATTCCTCTTCCGGTCTCAAGTTCAATTATCGAATATAATCACCTGTGCAGTTTATCTACATTTATGTATGACAGAGTTTATAACTTTAACCCCGGCAACCCCCGGGTTCATCTATATACACATAGAGTTCTATCTCCTGATTAGGGGATTACAAAACAAAGTATTCCAACTATTTACAACTCAAAACATTATACAGTAATCTCTTGTCCAAAATGAACAGCCAACATAATCCATACTATGTCCCTAGGAGACTCTAACCACTCCGGGTCACGCGCTTCTCCTTGGAGCCACTCGCCCTGTCTGAAAGGTTAGTACAAGGAAAGAATGAGATTCAAAAGAATCCCAGTAGTAACAAAACATTTATACCACATATAAGCACACAACATGTAAGCAAATAATCAACAGCAGCAGCACATATCACACTCCACCCTCATCCCCTTTCTTCGCTGGGAAGGCACACAGTCCTAACCCGAACCGTTGCTAGCTACTCAGGGACTATTGGCGTGGCAGTGCCTAAACATAGCCTTATAGCTCATACAGCTATTCGGCTCTCGCAAATGGCCCGTCGGCCTCACAAATAGCCTTTCGGCTCACATTTCACATATCTCACACTTCATCCTCATCCCCTTTCTCCGCCGGGAAGGCACACTGCCTAAACCCGAACCGTTGTTAGCTACTCAGGGACTATCGGAATGACAGTGCTAACACAAATCCACAAAGATCACAGCATACGAATCCATTCCCAATCAACGATATCACACACATGCAATGCATCATATATGGTACGAAAGAAAAGTCACTACCTGATCCTTTCCTGACGGTTGCTGGCACAGTAGGCTCACGAGGATAGCAGATGTCAAATCCTATAATCAAATAGGGACATTAAGTCAAACACTTTTCCAAGTTCTTAATTCAATAACACTCTAAGTTGGTATTCATTTGGACTCTTTAGATGGCCATTAAATGCCTAAACATATGCCTAAAGGGTTGGGATAACTATCCCCAAAGATCCCTCTTAAGAAAGCTAAACACTGATTTTGGGTCCCCTTCACTCGAGCACAGAAGACCGTGCTCGAGCATGATCCCTTTTCTCACTCGAGCACACATGCGAGTCAGACGCAGGAAGTGCTTGCCCGAGAGCAACTCCCGCGACAAACCTACACTCTCACTCGAGCACAAGAGGCTGTGCTCGAGCAGAGACCTCGCCAGCACTCGAGCACCACGGAAGTGAGGCATGCGAGTGACAACCCGAGAGCATCTCTCCACATCTTCCTCTACCTTCACTCGAGCACAAACACCTGTGCTCGAGCACTGACCCTCAGTGCTCTCGAGCACAAGGAAATGAGGTCCAGCGAGTGTCCACCCGAGAGCAACCCAACTCCTAGGCAACAGATTCACTCGAGCACAAACTCCAGTGCTCGAGTGATCTCCCAATGCTCGCGAGTGCCAGCGCACTCTTGGCAAACTGCCCACGAGTGATCACCCGAGACGCTCACCCCCAGTGATTTCATGCACCCTCACTCGAGCACAAACATGCTCACTCGAGCACGTTCATCCAGTGCTCGAGTGAGTTCTTCCCTCACTCGAGAAATCCTAACAGATGCCCAAAACGCTGAACTGATATGGTTTTCCCAGAATTTACCAATTGATTACCAATGGTCCTAAAACTCATACCATAACTCATTCTCACTTATTTCAACACAAGAAACCCATTGGCAACCACAAACAACCCAAATCCAACCCATTCAACACATTCTCTCTCTAGATCATCAAACCACTCAAAACCTCATTCTAACAATCTCCCTTATTCCACTTCAAATCAAATGCTAATCACTCCCAAGTGTCAAAACTGACCAAATGAACAGTGACACTCTCACCAAAATCTACCCTTCACTTAACTTCATAATTAGGTTAAATTTCCAGAATTTTCATTGATTAGGAAAACATCTTGACATATATATCAAAATGCATTACAAGCCTACCTCTACAACTTGCTGAAATCAACACCTTGATTCCACCAACTTTCAGATTTGTCCCACAATCAAACACCACCAATGGAAATTCTGAAATCATAGAAACCAAGCTCTCAACCTCTTGGTCAACATTAATGAAAGGTAGCTAAGCATATAGGACCATTTACCTTGACAAAATTCAAGCCCTTAATTCCTCTTTCTTGCTTTGTTCGCTGGAAATGGAGAGCATAGAGAGAGAATGATGATGATCGGCTTCTTTCCTTCTTCCCCATGCAAGAAAACCGACTAAGAGGAGAGAGGAAGTGAGTGTTGAAACTTTGACTCATCCAATGGTCATTATTTTGCCACTTGGCACCATCTCCTTCCTCCTACAATGATTTCACCTAACTTCATATACACAAGATTCCACCCCTTATACTTTCAATCTCAACCATTGATCTTGATTACTAAGGAGTTTTCTCATCAGTAACTAACCAGACGGTTGGTAAATTTACCGATTTACCCCTGATTAGTACATTACTCATTAAATCATTACTAATGATCTTGATATCACATTACACAATATATACTTCAAATATGCTTAATTAACATTAATCACATCATTTGAAGTTATTATCCCTTGATTACAATCCAGGATATTACACTCTCCAACTGAGACTGCGTGCTAGCGCCTCTAATGTCTTCTAGGGTTTCCCTTACGGCTCTCAATTCTAATGTGTATCTCAGTATACCTGCTCTATCAAGTTTATAACCTATGAGGGCTATTTTCAAATTTCAAAATTAAGCATCATTAATTTTGAAAGTACTTAACTATTAATTATCTTGATGAGCTAATTAAATAAATTTAGTTTAAATTAAATCTGTCCAACAGTTTTAATTTAACCTATTTATTTAATCCAAATAAAGAGCCATTAGATTTAATTTATCTTCACAAATTAAATCTGAGATACTATCTCTCTATTATGTTAGTTATTAAATTTAATATATCTTAATAAATTAAATTTAAAACTAACACAATATAATAATATCATATAATATATATATACATATATATATAAGATATATTTCGAAAATATATATATCTATATAATATTATTAATGATTTTTATATTATATATATAAATATAAAATTCGTCCACCTTAAATTAAACATTATCTCGTGTTGGGTCATTCTTGTGTGCGACCCTGTAGGCCCATATGAAATTGGCAGTTGGCCAATAACTATACTAACCCAGAAGTTCCAAGCGGCTTCTAGCAAGACATTACGACTACCCAATTCATACGAGGATCATTATCACGATGCAACCTGTCATACAACCATGTCACGTCTCTTTTGTCACACGATATATCGATCAAGGATAAGGCATGGATAATGTCATCCTCTTGTTCCTAACCATTACTTTCTCGATTCCTGAGTAGCCTCATAATAGAGACGGAAACTCCTTTCATCATAGTATGACAATACATTTCTCAGATTCACTCATCGTGGGGCCCAGTAATATCTCTCTACTAATGTGAGGGACAAATTCCATCTTGATCATTCATATTCCTCTGCATGAAAATACACCAAGCTCGATCGTAGCATTTATCATTACCTGGTCAAAAGTGACTTTTGACTACTTCAAAGCTTAGCAACTCTCATGTAAGAATCCATGATGACCTCAGGACTAAGGGCATTGTGACGTGGTTATATATGACAAAAGCTTATGACTTGATCCATGTAGCTTTCTCATAGTGAGTCGGTCCAGTACCTTGTACTCTTACAAGTGCCTAAGACTTTGATTCGTACCTCCATATCTTATCAAAGTCATATTGATCTTGTTTCATCTTTGCTCCCGCATAGATGACCAACCAAGGACATTTTAAGACAATCTTTATGAATTATCCAAGGATACAATTATCACAGTTAACATGCAAATAATATGATAACAGAATGGAGAAATTTTATTAAAATAATAATGTTTAAAGTACAATGATTGGCCCTTAGGGCACATTTTCCAACAATCAGTAATATCCATGTCTCCATACTCAGAATTCTTAGTCTTATCAATATGATTTATTTTAACCTTTCCCCACTTCAAGTGGAAATTTGAACTACCATGATTGTGCCTATGGTTATAGCAACATATAATTCCACAACCACGACCATAATTAGATTCATTCATTAATACATTCACGTCTGGGAATGTAGTTGAGCCTGTTGGACAGGATTCATGATTTTTAACAAAGGCTTATTTTTTTTGTTTGATCATATAGAGGCAAGAATATAATGTAGTATATTCCTTAAACCTCTTTCACGATATTGCTACTACAGGAGTAAATTGGATGTATCTATTTATAATGAACTTTTGGAGGGATGACCATCTTCTGGTGGTTATACCTTTCTTTTAAATTCTTCCAAAGAACAAGTGGATCTTATATGGCCAAATATTCAATTTCAGTCTTCAGGCAAATGGTGGTATAGAAAAGTCATGGATCAGGCATTCAAGATAAATAGTTCTTTTTGGTAATGATAAAATCCACAAATTTATATCTCAAATTTTTTTATTGCATTACTCTGAACTATGTTAAATCTTGTGAAATATAAAAACACAAATAATAACACAAACAATAATAACAGAAAATTCGTAAAGACATGAAATAAGTCATAAAGTAAAATATTACAACAAAATTAAAACTTTATGGCTTCGGGATATTTAGTTCTCATGGCTTCAGGCCAATTATTAACTTAATAAGAAATTAAATCTATATGGCTTTTGGCCACTTATCTTTTGGATAAATAAAAGTTGAATATGGCTTCTGACCATTCAATAAGATAAAAGATGAAAGTTATATGACTTCTAGCAATATAATCTCAAAATAGGATTTAAAGAAATATGACTTCAGTTAGAAGGTAAAACCTTCCATGTAGGTGGCTTCATGCTACTTAATTTCATAGTTTCACTTAAGAGGTAAAACCTTCAATATAAGTGACAATGGTTACTTTATATTTTCTTTATGTTCTTATTTTCTTTTGCTTTTGCTTTGTGTCCTTGTCTCCTTTTTCTTTATATCAAGTCTTCTTTTCTTTGTCAATAGACATGCATATAATTGATATTCATAACAATAATAATAAAAATATATAAATAGTCATCCTCCTTATCCCATATATATTCCACCAATTACATTTTGTGACAAAGTTATGGCTTGAGACCTTAGCCCTGCACATGCCAAAACTTTTGCTAATTGAATTGGATTGAACCAACCAAATTCGATGCAAAATTAAATATATTTAATTTAATTCACAAAAACAAATATAAATATATTACATTTATATTATTACAAACACACATATTATCGCACACACATATTTTTTTAATATATTATTAATATTTATATTTAATTTTCTTATTTTATGTAACTATTTAACACCTTTCTTGTGAAAAAATTTTGGTAAAATAATATTTATGTTATGAATATTAACTTTATGGATGTCTATTGATCGATATCCAAATCAGCATTCATAAATACGTGTTGAGAAACTAAAAGACTAATTAATGGTGAGTCGTTTGACTCTTAAAGGCTTATAAATAGAGGAAAGTACTAAGCATTGTGATGTACATGAAACACAAGTGAATAGACTTGCTCCCCACTTTTCTCTTGAACTTTTCTCTTCTCTTGGTCTTTTCTCTTATCCTAGTTTCATTTAGGTTTACAATATGTTAGAAGCACGAGGCTCTAACGAAGATATATTTTTCTCAATGCTACCTTTTACCGTATTTCTATTTAATCTAGGGTTAAGGGGAAAAATGATCATGAGCTTTTCTCAAATGTGCATCTAGTACCATAAACTTTCATTAGGTTCAAAAATACCTATGAAATTTTCTAAGTGGGACAAAAATGCCACCACTGTCAATTGGGGCAAACAGTTTAATGGTTCCTACACTAATTGTCCATATGTCATTTGATGCCATTAGATTTTTGTATTGTCCAATCAAAATGCAACATCTCATTAATTTTGCCCTTGTCATTCTCTCTCTCTCTTTTATTGATTTAAATGATTATTTTTTTAAAGAAAAATCCTCTTTCTTTTCTACCATCATCTGCCTCCCGACTACGACCATTTCTTCCACCATTAACAACACCAACTTCACTCGTCTCAAATCCATAATCACTTTTCCTTCACTAGAACCACTTTTGACTACTCAACAATCAACAAAATCAAAATAGAAGAAAAGAAGCAAGCTTTTCCATTGTATGGACAAAGAAATCAAACCTACTATAGAATTGAAACAAACATTAGATCTAAGGTTCCATAGCCATGCTCTTCACCATCTCATCTTTGCCTCTTTGTCCTCGTTGTTATAGGAGAAGGGGGATGGTGAGGTTGGCTATTTATCCCCTAGCCATCATCATTGTGATGGATAGGGGATGAGCAGATGGTGGTGGGTGGTAGGGAGTGAGAAGATCCCTGGTGATGGGAGATCATCGAGAAGCTCAGTTGGTTGTGGCCTGCAAAGTAGCTAGGGAGGGTGGAAGAGAAATATGGCAAGGGAAGCTACTAAGCTAGAGAAAGAGAAGAAGTGTGTGGGGAGGAGAGAGAGGGTGCCTCTAATTAGATCTTTTGAGAAAGACAAGAGGGGGAGAGAGTGGGAGGAAGGTTTAAGCGAGAGAGATTGCAAGAGATGATTGAGTGTGAGGAGTTACACATGGACAAGTCGGGGGACTCACACAGAGAAAAAGGTAACGGAAGTTTTTTGTGATTGATGGTGGTGAAATTTTTGCCCTATTTAAAAAAGTTTATAAGTATTTTTGAACCCTTAACCTTTTAGTCTATTTGGGATAATTTGAGCCATCATATGGAATTAAAAGAGCCCCTTGTTATCGATTGTTTTATACATCGATCGGGTTTAATGACTATAACTAGAGATTGTTGTTGCTTTTCTATTTTATTTTAATCTCATTCACAATTTTTTTCATGTTTATTTATCATTTTAAGGGAATATCTTATTTATGCAATGTCTATATTTCTTTATTTTATATTCTCTTGTTATTTTCGTTTTATGTTGTTATATTATGTTACTTTATTTTTTACGTTTCACTTGTTTATTTACATATTTAACATTTAAATTTCTTCATTGTATTTTATTTTATGTTATTTATTTCATTTAATTTTATTGTTATTTTATATACATTTCATTTGTTTATGTTGATATATTATTTTATTTATTTATTTATTTATTCTTTATAATATTTTATTACTCATTTGTATTATGTTTTATATTATTTCTTTTACATTTGTCATTTTGAATGAACAAATGTTAAGGGTTCTATAGCCTTTAAAATCACACCAATTCGATATATATAAATAAAGTTATGATTTTTCAAAGTTTGGGTAGAAAATCTGCCAGAATTACCATAAATTCGAAAATGAAAGAAAATGTAATGGCAAATTTATAATTTTGCTAATTCAACACCAAATTAATCATTTCTCGATTAATTGAAGTTAAATTCAATTAATTAAGGAAAGTAAAGGGTAAATGTGTATTTGGAATATTTTGATTAAACAAATATGAATTCATGGAGAAATTGGAAGACATGTACAAATGGGTTCAAATTGTTACATAAATGTACATGTAAGTAAGATACATGTTATGAAGCCATTTGGTTCATAAAAGAAGGACCCCTAGGACGTCATTCTCATGTAGCAAGAGAGGGAATGACTTGATTGAATTTTAATTGGGCTTATGAACCATTTAAATGTAGGTGAGGCTTATGTACTTTATGTACACAAAAGTCAATTTTTGGAAATGTAATAATTAGAGAAAATAAAGGGATAAATGCAACGATTATAAAATTGTTTCCCCTTCATCTCTTTACTTCATTTCCTTCACCTAGCTCAAGAACAAGAGAGAGAGTGAGTTGAGATTTGTAGAGAGAAAAGGGAGCAAAAGGTTGTAAGGTAAGTTGATTTCTTTGGTGCATTAGCTTCTAACTTGTATAATCCTCTCCCTAAGCTTCCTTTCTACATGATTCAAGGTTGTCTTGAAGCAAAATCCTAGGGTTTTAGAGGGTTAGAGTTTCAGCTAAGGGAGATCAAGCAAGAGAAGCCAAAGGTAACTCCATAAACTTCAATCCTTGGTTGTTGCTGCTGTTGTGGTTAGTTTAATCGGTGGATTTGTGGATAATTTCTATGACTTGTAAATTTGGGAAAAGGATAAGCCCTAGCTATTCTACTACCCAAATTTGGTCTAAATTATGTTTAGAATGTAATTAAATAGTTAATAAAGTAATTAGGAGTAAGTCTGTGGAGTCAGAATTCAAAAACCCCAATTTTTTGAGTTCTTCAAATTTTGTCTAGGTCAAGAACAGGGGTTAGGGCTAGATTTTTGATAATCTGATGGTTCCATTGTGTTCAAGATGGAAAATTAGGTTGGGTTACAGTTGAATACTTTTCCAGAAAAGCCCTAGAAAGCATAATGACCTAAACGGCCCTGAAACCCTAAGTTAGGGGCTACCAAGGGTCTTTCTGTCTTTTGGAACTGAATTTGATAATTTTGAGGCTAGAAATGGATTCTTTGGGCAAAAATAAGTTAGAATAACCCAAGTCAAAATTTCAGAAAAGTACGATTGGACCAGATATAGTGGGGTGGGCTCGGGTCCCTAGATGCATTTTGGTAATATTTTAATATAGACTTATATAACCACCAAAAAAACTTTGGAAGTGTCTAAAATAGTACATGAATGGGTTTTAACCTAATTCTTGTATATTTGAAATTTTAGGGCCACTACTACAAAAAGGTCGAAAGGTGACGCATATTTTGTGGCCCTTCTTTAAACAAGTGTCACAGCTGCCTTCTTTTCATTTCTATTTTAATTTTTTTTTTAATTTTGAGTACCAACTGTGGCGCCTGGTAGATCAGGTGCCACAGCTGGCTGGCCCAAGTGTGGCGCCTGCTAAGGCAGGCGCCACACTTGGGAGCACCTGACCTGCTATGGCGGCTGGTTTTACTAGGCACCACAAGTGGCCCCTTATAATAAAAAAAATTGACCAGCTAGCCACTACGTGACTAGTTGGTTGTATATAAAAAAAATTTACCACTAGTTGTGGCGCCTGGGAAACCAGGCCCCACAGCTAGTTATATATTTAAAAAAACATTTTGACCAGCTAGCCACCACGTGACTAGCTGGTTTTATAAAACCTTGGCCAACTAGGTGCCACACTTAGCCTTCAATCATTAAAAAAAAATTAACCTCAAGTGGATAGTGTAATCCACTACCCACCAATCACAATTGTCCCTGCCCCCACCCTTGTCTTTCTTTCCCTTTCCCGTGTGGGCCCCTCCTTCTCTTTTATTTTGACTCCCACTTTAATTATTCCCTCCTCTCTCACTTTCCCTTTCTCATCTTCTTGCCGTGGACGTCGCCCCCTCCCTCCATTTCCTTTCAACTTCCCACTTAAAAACACACCCACATACACACACGTCATCATCATCAAATCTACTTCTTTGTTTTGTTCCAACTGTCATTCCCACTCTTAGCCTATCTCAATTGTTCCCTTTTCTTTGTACTGTCTTCCATTTTTGGTCCCCACTCTAGTTGGTCCCAGTTGTTATTTCCTCTTCTTCCTTACTCAAGATTGTGTCACCAATGGGCAACGTGGTCCCCCACTCACTGCACTGATCAATTAAGCTGTAAGTTCAACGTGCTTCTTCTTCTTCTTTTTTTGACATATAATTTTTGCAATTTTTTATTTCAAATTAATAGTCAATATTATGCAGACATGTGTGCATGCTTTATATATCCTATTTCAGGACTTCGAACTTATTGGTAGTTCCCTTAGTGTAATGTACATGTATATATTAACCCTTACACTATTTTTCTAGCTTTTTTAAAGTACAAAATCATTTACCAACATATACATATGTTTTTACATATTCAGAATACTTGATTTTAGATTAGGCTTAAGCAATTTTAACATTTTTGCCTGAAAAAATTTTTAATTTCAAAAAAGCTTATTTTACTAATTTTAAAAAAAAAGGCCACGAGAAGAACAAAATAAAAAAAGAAAAAAAAGTAGGACCCTCCTGTGGCGCTTGTTGAAGTGAAGGCCATAGGAGGGGGTATCTTCTGTGGCATATGTGTCACTAGGCGCCACAGGAGATACCCCCTTCTGTAGCCCTCACTTGAACAAGATTAAATGCTGTGGCACTTCTAAGCACCGCAGCTTTTTGTAGTAGCGTCTAGAGATGTGGCATTTCTCTAACGCCACATCTAATGCAATTATAAGCACCATAACTTTGCTTTTTAATTTGTGGTAGTGGATCAAATTAAAAGCTCGAGTCATTGGCATGAATTTTGAGGAACACTTTTTGAGTAGCAAAAAGGGATACAAGGTAGTAACTCTATATTTTATATATTATGTCAATATTTATATGCTTTCTATATGCCATTTTCCGTAATATGTATGATGCACAGTGCCTCCGGGTACACTAAATATGATCGAACATAGTGCCTACGAGTACACTAAACATAGTACCTACAGGTACACTGAACAGAATTATAGAGCCTACGGATACATCGAATTATGCCTAGTTTATGGTCTTGAGCCCAGTTGAGGTACGGAACGAGTAGGGGTTGCAATAGTGGTTGGCTTTGAATGTTTCTGTCCAAACCGAATTATGTGTGACTATAATATTGCTATATGTGGTATTTGGCATATTCATTATTGCATTTTCTATAATAGATTGTCTGTTACTACTGAAATTCATTTGAATCTCACCCTTTTTCAAAAACAATAGATATTCCAACGGGAACTAGTGACTCCAAGGGTAAAGTGGTAGACACAGGCAACTGAGGTACAGATCTCGAGATAGGACCTAGGTGGTTATATGTAGTCTCTATTTTGGAATATTTTGGATAGAATGTATATATATTATCACACCTAGTAGGGATGGTTTTTGTATGTAAATAAGTACTTTTTATCAGTATATTTGTACTTCTTCTGTATGCTTGTGAAACTATGGCTTTACTACTCTGCGCATATCGAAATGTTAATGGGCATTGACTAGAATCCTAGATCATTCACGCACCATCCATGCTAGTCTTTGGTAATGGAGCATCATACAAGACCATTAGAGAAATAACCCTCATAACCTATGTAGTTGGATTAAATGCCCTATTTAAATATCATGTGATAGATTGTCCGTTAGCCTAGAACGTATTGTTGTTAAGGTTGTAGATTCACAAGATGAAAGTCATGCCATCCACCCTCCATCAGGTAGTAAAGTTCCAGACCCCTTAAGGGGTACATTAGATCAAAGGAGATTAAAGGGTAGCCAGGGAATGTTACTAGATGATATTGAAATCTACAAACAAGTAGTCCACAGAGCAATTAAATGACTTGCCCCTAACGAAAACATAGAACTAGCCCAAGATAGAAAAACTTGATGAAGTGTACATTGATATTGACTATCCAGAAAGGAGGGTTTACGTGGGAGCAGACCTACCACCCGATATGTGAGGTATGTTAATCACGTTTTTAACTAACAACATTAATTGCTTTGCTTAGTGCCATGCAAATATGACATGTATAGACCCTAAGGTGATAACATACTAGTTGAATGTCAACCCATCATACAAATTAGCCAAGCAGAAGCGTCGTAAGTTCACACCAGAATGAAATCTGATTATAAATGAGGAAGTATAGAAACTCCAAAACATTGGATTATTAAGAGAGGTTCAGTACCCTGATTGGTTTGCTAATGTAGTGGTCATACCAAAAAAGAATGGTAAGCACTGGGTATGTATAGACTTTACTAATTTGAATAAATCATGCACAAAAGATTCTTTCCTATTGTCGCATCTTGATTCTTTGGTTGATGCCACATCTAGACATGAATTTTTTAGTTTTATGGATGCCTTTTCTGGTTATAATCAAATCCTAATACACCCTAACGATTAAGAGAAAATGACTTTTATAATTGAGCGAGGTATTTATTGCTATAAAGTTATGCCTTTCAGACTAAAGAATATAGGAGTAACCTACTAAAGGTTGGTCAATATGATGTTTGCAAGCCCGATAGGTAAAACCATGGAGGTATACATGGACGACATGCTACTAAAATTTAAACAAGCACAGTAAATGTACAGGACTTAGAAATAGTATAATAGCAAATCAAAGTCGTCTCACAGAGATTTAAGTAAACTAGTGATTAGGCATCAAAATTCCTATTTTCATTTAAGTTGAGCAAATCAAATAAAGAAATTGAAATACAATTTAAAAAAGAGCAAAAGTGCTAAATTAAATGTTTTTAAAATTTTAATTGATAAAAACAATCTAGAGTGACTAATCTCTTTTTCAAGTCTTAGAGAATATATTTACCCACATAAAAGCACGTAATGTTAAATTGTTAATCTAGAGTTTGAATGGATATAAGTATCTTCAAATTACTCATACCCCTCACTCAAATTAAAATTGTTATTCTTAACTAATTTACTCAAAAAGCAATAAATATTCAAATTTACTCTAATAGGATTATATGAATCCAATAGGTATATTTCTATCCTATTGACAAATTAGAATAAATTTTAATCCTACATTACTTAATCATATGATCTAATTAAGATACCTCTTCTAAAGCTAATCTAAATTTCCTAGTTCATACTTAGTGGTGATCAAATACAAGGTAGATTAAATAATACAAGATTAAATAATCAAACTAACATTAAGCCAAATAAATGGTTTATATATGCTCAAATTCCCAAGTTAGTTCATTGCTAGCTAAGTTCAAAGAGAGTCCAACCACACATCTCTTTAACTAAAATAATCTTAGCAACAAACCAATATGATGTATAGTAATTAACAGAGAAAAGGAAAATTTAATATCATCACAGCAAAAAATGAATTTAGATTCAAATAACAAAAGGGAAAAGATAAACACAAGGGATGTAGAGCACAGGTCAGTCTGAAATCTCCAGCTTCAATCACAGAACAACGTAGCTTCCTATCCTCCAGTTCAGCTCACGATGGCTCCATTAAAGAAGACGACTCTGACAGTGATGGCATCCACTTCTCTGCTCTGATCTGAGTCTAGAGGTAAAACAGTCCATGCAACCAGCCACCCTCCTTCATCGTGTCTTCCAGCTCTCCTTTCCTTTGGGTTTGTTTGAAAAGGAATGAGGAAGACAATGAAGATCATAGTCCCCATTGCCTCTCTCACTCTTGTCTCCGGTGTTGAAGACCCTCTGCTTCTTCTTCGTCGCCTAAGCTCACTCTGATATGAGTCTCTGGATTTTTGCTCCTTCTTTGCTCCTGATGGAATTATAAACAGATTAAGCAGTAGAGTAGAAGTGCGTACTGGTAAAGTCAGATCCAGGTTTAGGGCCCACGTAAGGATTAGACTACAAGAGCCTAATCAGGGTTTGAACAGCAGTGCACCAGAACAAGCAAGATGGTAGATAAGAGGGGATTGCCAGAAAGCTCAATGGTAGGGGTGGTTTGCAATACTAAGGGCACACCCTAATTATAGTGATCAGAGTGACCACTAATTAGGCAGTGTGTGCACCCTTTTCTTGCTCTCCAAGTTGGTGATTTAATTCGATTGATATTCCTCAATCATGGAGATTTGTTTCTCAATCATAATCCCACAATTAATTACCAACTTATTTACCAAGCAATAATCTTATGTTGATTGATTAATTATTTGATAAGGTAACTTATGCCCTTAATCAAATAGTTTGGCCCATCAAGGGTGGACTTGGACCTAAAGTCCAACATCTCCCACTCGCACTTGATGGGCCACCCATCATGCGACTACATCTTCTTCTTGTTTCATACTTGGTGTCTGTCATGACTGCATGGGCACAACATCTTTATAACCTTTGGTGCTTGTGATACTAGAAATCCTTGATATCGGATCAGCATCCAAGGACACCCTTTGTGAACCTATAAATTGTTGCCTCATATGCCCTAGGTCTGTCCATATACTCAACTCATGGCATATCTGATCCCTCTTAAGTCATAGTTTCTCTTGTTTTTGAACTTGACCCATATTGCCTACTATGCGCGTGGTATCCACACTTACTGGTTTTTGTCATAACCTGTAAGGGACATGTCACAGATACCACCGCAAAAAGGTGTACTTCAAGATAAACCTTCCTTTTTGACTAGAAACATCGATCTTTCCTGACTTGGTCGCTTTCCTAGCTTTTAGTTGTTAGATCGAATCGTATGTGATCATAAAGCTTCAGTTAAAGTAGCTAGCCCCAAGTCAAGCTTTCAGGATGCCTGCCTAAGTCCTGAGGGCATCATTTGAAGGATTTCTCCTTCCTGGGACTCACACCGTAGTGAACCATGGATCTGTCACCTACATCCCATATTGCAGTCATTCTCTCAAGCACATGCAGTATGAATTGCATGCTACGGTGATTTTTGCAATGGTGTATGTCGATTTTACCTTTATCTTTCACCGTACAAAATTTAGTTCAAATGCACTCAACATTGGAACCAGAACTTCCCTTTTACAATCATTCCCTTTTGGAACCTCATTTATAAAAGAGAGTCCTTTGCCTGGCTACAGGTCTGATGATACATCTTTTGTAATCATGCCTCAATCCATAACGTATGTATACATTCGGATCTCATCTCAGTTCAACTGAGGTGACTCAAGCATAAAGATCTTCCTTACCCATCTTATGGTGATCATTTGCTTGTCTTATCATCCCACGCCCCTGCAAATCGTGGGAAGACGGTTGTTCATGTGAGTGAACCAACCTTCCTTACCTGTACGACATACGGAATTGCATACCTTGTGCCTATGCATTAATATATACACAATAAATTTGGAAAAACTAAAAATGCATCATTTTATTGCAACATTCAATACATTACATTCTACACATGCCCAAAGCATTTACATGTTTAACAAAAGGGTTACTAGCAATGGGCTTTGTAAGGGGATCAGCTAACATCTTGTGAGTGGAAAGGTATTGAACGGTCACTTGTTTCTTAGTGATCATGTCTCTTACAAAATGATATTTAATGTCTATGTACTTTGTCCTACTGTGATCCTTAGGGTCCTCAACACATGCTATTACGGCTTGACTATCGCAATGTATCAAAATAGGACCCTCCTTTCTGCCTTTCATTCTTAGACGTTCTAGAAATCTCTTAAGCCATACAGCTTCTTGAACAGTGGCAGAACAAGCTATGTATTAAGATTCCATGGACGACAGAGCCACACAGGTCTGTTTCTTACTGCTCCAGGAAATTGCTCCATTGTTTAGGAGGTACGCGTATCCTGAGGTGGAGTGTCATTCATCTATATCTCCTACCCAGTCGGCGTCAGAGTATCCTATTAGATGCATATCTCTACCTTCGTAACATAGCTCGTAATCCATGGTTCCCTTTAGGTACCTCATGATTCTTTTCATAGCTTCCTAATGCTTTACTCCAGGGTTGGATTGAAAACGGCTCACAAGTTCTACTGCGAAGCATATGTCTGGTCTAGTACAGAGTATAGCATACATCAAGCTTCCAATTGCACTCGAGTACGAGACTCTTTTCATGCGCTTTATTTCGGATTCTTCCATGGGACACATGTCCGTGCTGAGGTGGTGTCCCTTAACCATAGGGGTATCCATAGGCTTGCAGTCTCTCATATTGAATCGTCGATAAATGTAGTGAAGTACCACACTCCATGTCGTGCCCTTACACCCATAAGTCCGCAGATATCCAAGTGTATCAGTTTAAGAGGATGTTCTGTTCTGGTTGCCTTTCTGAAGGGTTTCCTTGTGCTTTTGCCAGCAAGGCAATGCTCACATAGATACATTTCCTTTTTCGACACTTCTCCTAGCAATCCTTCATTTGCTAGTTTGGTCATGCATTCTTGACCAATGTATCCTAATCTGGCATGCCATGTATCATAATTATCATTAAATGAAATCGCACAGCATTGACTTGAATTAAAATCATAATTCATTAAAACAAAGAAACCATCCGAAATAATCGGTCCCATTTGAAATGTCAACAACTTGATCATGAAAGTTAACATTAAAACTAAATTTAACTAAAGAAATAACAGACACTAGGTTTCGTCGAATCTCCGGAGCGTAGAGGACATCTTGCAAAATTAGGGTTCGCCCGCCTTGTAAAGTCAATTTACAGGTGCCGATCCCTTTGACTTCTACCATCGCATTATTCCCAACATAAAGCCATATGCTTCTAGCTAGTAGCCTACGAAACTCTGTGAAGTTACCACTATCTCTGCTCACATGGTATGTGGGCCCTGAGTCTACAACCCACACAGGATTAGCCCAGCTATAAAGGCAGTACTAGAAACAAAAGAAAAATGAGAAGGGTTATCACATAGTACCTTATTCTTCTCAGGGCAATCTTTTGCAAAATGGCCTTTCTTTTTGCAAGAGTAGCACTTGACCTTGGAAAGGTCTCGCTTCTTTGCAGGTTTCTTGTTCTTCTTGAAGGCATTCTTATCCTTCTTTGCCCTTGGTTTCCCCTTCTTCTTTTGGGGTCCCTTACCTTTATTGGGCTTTCACTTCTGCGATGAAGCTCCTTTTTCTTTAGTTAAGAGTGCTTGACCATTGGTCTTTGCACCGTACATATGGTCATCCTCTAATTGGATGTGACGAGCAACGTTAGCAAAAGTCTTGACGGTGTTGTTGTGAGTTATGGTGTGCTTCATGTGATCCCAGCTTGCAGGGAGTGAACTCACAATAGCTTGCACTTGCTGTGCTTCAGAAAGGGTTCCTCTTGCCTCGATAAGTTCCCTTATCATATTCTGCATTTTCCTTAAATGCTGCCTTATGGTAGTGTTTAGACCCAGCTTATAATTGTCAAGCTTGACAGTGATTCTCTTGAGTCTTGCATCAGAAGTACCATCAAACTCTTCTTTTAGTGCTGTCCTCATGGTAGAGGCAGTGACATGTCCTTCGAATTGACATATCACCTCGTCGGTCATTGCTGCAAGCATTGTGATCCGAGCGATGGTATCCTTCCTTTTCCAGGTTGCAAAAGCATCATGTTCCCTTCGTGATGCTTTAACATTGAGTTGCGGAAGCACATTGGTCAAGACGTCCATGACATCTTGTTCGTCCAAGACATACGAGATCTTATGGTGCCACATGTCGAATTTCTCACCATGCAGCTTGTCTCCTCGAACGAGATCAGCAACAAAAGTCTTGCTTGTCATTTGAGCCATTTTTCTGTCACATAGACATGTATTTTCATTAGGCATGCAATTTCATTTTGAAACACTATCTCTTTGTTTAAGTAAGAGTAGAACTTAATAGAATGAGAGTTTGCTAGCTTCGTGTTCAGGAATCAACTGGTTGACCCCCATCCCACTCATTCTAGTTCACCGCTCATTATTATTAATTTCTATTCTTATTCAAACATATCCCCATGTTTTTTTCCAAGAAAAACAATTCCATAAAAGAGAAAGGAAGAGAAAAATGCTCCCACTCAAATAAAGCATCATAAGGAAGTAGAATAAATAATTCAAAAAACAATTTATTCATTAAGCAATAATTCCATGAAAGGTTCATATAAGTTACAATGAAAACAAATTCAAAAACAAGTAAACTATAACATGGATAATCAAGTTTCAATAACGAGGTACATCAATGCCAAAATCTAGAAATGTTTTCCTAGCCTTAGCTCTATGAGCTCCTTTGTCCATATTGTTTATGTCTCTCTTGAAAACATCTTTCCAAAATCCTAGGCCATGGAGATGACCCCTCTTTGTCACTTGCTCACGATATTCCACTATAGCTTTCACGTAGAACTTAGCGTCACTGGCATTAGTGACTTGTTTACCATATTCACAAATGACCCCATAGATGCTTTTGATTTGAACATATCTATCAACATCTTTTTCAATAGAGATTTGATTAGAGCACTAGTTCTTGGTGTATCGACCTCCTCCTCTTCGAACTCATCGAATTTGAACTTTGCTTTCTCTTCTTGCTTCACCTCGTCAGGTGTGTTGGAGTCTTGTTGTGACAAAGGGGGACCCTTCTTGTTGGTGCTACCAACTCCACTTGATTTCTTTACCTCTTGTTCATTATCAGAAGCCAGAGAATATTCAGGGGGAGCCCCATTAAAGGATTGGTCAGTATGTATACATCCATATCTGACCAATAATCATTCATCACAAAGAAAAACAATTTTCAGAACTTATTTTAAATAGTTTAGGGTAAAAAAAACACTCAAAAACGTATATAAAATGTTCTAAATAATTTCCAAAAATAGACAAATAATATATCAATATGAAGAACATGAATTTACAAATTTTTATGGCCAAAAAAATTCCAAAAATGCCCCTGCACACACCCCTACGTGCCACCAGAAGGTTTCTAGTTTAAAAAATTCATTTAAAAATAGGAAACTGGGAAGTTCTACTCTCGGGGGTGGTGCGTGTCACTCACGCGCCACCTTAGGGACCTCATTTTGACACAATGTCAAAACTAGTGGACTTCCCTCGGTGCACTGAGTCTGATGATGTCCTTGATTAGCCCATATAGCCTTAGGGTGGGTCCCACGCGCCACAAAGGCTCGCTGTTAAGGGAAGAGAATTTGTTTTAAATGAATAAAAAAAAATTTTTTTGGAAATCTGGTTGGGCTGGTTGAACTAGCCCAATATCCTTTTAAATCGGGTTTCGGGCCACCCGACCCAAAATGCTACGTTTCAGTGATTTGAAACACAGCCCCTACTGGCCGAAATGACGCCATTTTGGCCAGCACTAAACGGCACCGTTTCACTTAGTGAAATGGCACGTTTTGGGGTTCTAGCCAAAACGACGCCTTTTTGGCCCCCTCCCCTTCTTCAACCTCCAGCCGGGTCGATGTGACCCGGCTAAAGCTTAGGCGGGTCTGTCGCGACCCTCCTGTTTCGTTTCCCATTTTCTCCCTCGTCTGACCTTCGTTTGATGCGATTCCGGTGCTGTTGGAATCGTCTCCTCGAGTACTTCACATTCATAGACTCTTTTCACATAGAGGCTCACATTTTTGAAGACCCAATTCTCAAAGCTCGTCGGTGACCATGGATTCACACAGAAAACATGGTGCTTTTCTTTCTTATGTTTTATGATCTCATGCATTTATTTAGATGTTCAAGTTGTTGTTTTTGAACTCATATATTCCAGAATCAAAAAAACGATATTCACAGAGAAAACAAGAAGAGAGAGAGCATGTGACAATTTTGATCCCTTTTTTTTATTTTAAAAAAGAGAGATGCTTCAAGAACATAGGATCATTCTTATGAATAAAAACGCAGTGCACAAAACGCACGTGAACCACAAATGAAAACAGGGAAAATAATTTTCAACAGAGGAGAGAGAGATGAAGATGAGAGAGAGAAATAACACATGTTCATATATACATACATGCATGCTTCAAACAATAATACGGAGGTCATGCATATACAGTACAATAGCGGAATAAAAAAAATAAACATGCGTAGGTAGGGAAAAAGAAGAAAACAGAGATGTAGATCATGTATTTTTCATATACGCATATATATATATATATTACAGAACACATATTGCATACAGCCACATAGACCCGGCAGGCTCTGATACCAATGAAGGAATTTTAAACAGATTAAGCAGTAGAGTAGAAGTGCGTACCTATAAAGTCAGATCCGGGTTTGGGGCCCACGCAAGGATTAGACTACAAGAGCCTAATAGGGTTTGCATAACAGTGCACCAGAACAAGCAAGATAGTATATAAGAGGGGATTGCCAGAAAGCTTAATGGTAGGGGTGGTTTGCAATGCTAGGGGCACACCCTATTTATAGTGATAAGAGTGACCACTAATTAGGCAGTGCGTGCACCTTTTTCTTGCTCTCCAAGTTGGTGATTTAATTCGATTGATATTTCTCAATCATGGATATTTATTTCTCAATCATAATCCCACAATTAATTACCAACTTATTTACCAAGCAACAATCTTATGTTGATTGATTAATTATTTGATAAGGCAACTTATGCCCTTAATCAAATAGTCCGGCCCATCAAGGGCAAACTTGGACCCAAAGTCCAACAGCTCTTGTAGCTCTCTAGATGATGATGATGATGGATGAACAATATTCTCTCCACACATCGCTAAATTCACCAACGACGTTTCTAGTTCAGCTCAAGGAAGGCGTGTTCCACTGTGCTCTTATGAACCCATTGCTCCTCTCTATCTCATCAAATCTCTCAGCTGCCCAAAAAAACTCATTGCTCCTACTCTCTGGTTTTTCTTTTGTTTTAGCTCCGGAAGATGATCCCAAACAACAACAAAAAAATAGAAATATTTAAGCCACCCTCCTTTAACCTGTTAAGCTCATGTCCGTTCTCTTTTAGTACCCTAAGGTCTATAAGTTATCCTTTGGTCAAAATGGTGTAGCACCAAAACTTGGTGCTCATTTGAATTAATGATTGGAATGCTTAAAAGTAACTTTTCAATCGTGATTTACGGTATACGAGGTAAGTATGTGAGAGAAGTTGTGTCTTGATTTACATGAAAAGCAGTTTATAAGCAATCTGATCGCTAAAACAAACATGCCCTTATGATCTCTAGACATTTAAATCATCATCTTCAATTGGTTCTCTCTTCCCCTCCCTTCGTGTTACCTGATTAATAAAAGAAAATAAACAAAACTAATAAAATAAAAGAAAAAGAAATATAATAATAACAACAACCAAAACTATTTTTTCTTCTCTTTGTTTTTTTTACTTTAAACTATTAATATTCATTGTTTGAAACTACATCTATTTTTATTTTGGAATATGATGTTTATAATGAGATCCCCAAATCATACATCAAATTGATATCTTATCAAAATCTCTAATAAATCCTTTTAATTTAGCATTGATTACTCCCAAAATGTACCAAAATACATCTCAATATCTACTAAAAATAGAGAGTAGTCACACCCCCACACTTATATCAAATCTTATCCTCAAGATTTCAAAATATCAACCACCAAAGAAAATCATGGTAGTAAGATTCTTAAATCAAACACTACAAAATAGGAATTAATTCAAATTCTCAAGAATGAAGTTTTCTTAAAACTCCTTTCCAACTTTTAAAAAAATGCAAATAGAAATGCAAATAACTTGGCAAAGATAAGTAACAATGAAATGTTCCTCACAAGTGAAGTATTTGCACTATTCTCTCAAGATAATTAAAGGGCTTGTGTTTAACTCTCTTTCACTTATTGCAACCTATTTACCTTAAGCTTGTTTATCATCTCCATCTCTATTATAATTTCCCATTGCTCACATTAAATCAAAAGGACTTTTCTCAATGTTGTAATGAAATGAAAGTAGTAAAATGGTATAGAGGAATACTTTAATTAGTGTTAAGCAACTTCATGAAATTCATGAAGAATGAAGGAATATCCACTTAAAGAAAACAAACTTACTTACACTATAAACAATTTTTATTCATTTTACCTTAATAATCTTTTTCTTTCTTTTTTTCCATTTTGTTATTTATTTATTTTTATTTCTCGCTCTTATTTTTCAGTTAATTTTTTTTATGTACACCTTTCTTTATATCTTTAATTCTTTTCTTTCTATTTCACTTCTTCTTCTTTCTTATCTTTAATTATCCGCACCAACTCACTTAACATTGACTTCCTAATCTCTTCACTCTTGTTCTAAAATTGTGTTACTTAATACTTACTAAAATAACAAATGAATAGGAAGAATAAGATATAAAAATTGCTTTTCTCAAAAAAGGGCTATTTACTCTATGCAATTTTCTTTTAAAAACAAATTAAGGCTCAAATAGGGTAAAGCAAAGGATTTTCATGTGATAAATATGGACATTTGGCCAAACTAGCTATGAAATGAATGCCTAAATCATCTTTGTGCATGCAAAAGGATTTTAAGCTTGAAAAGAGATTCAAGACAAGTTCTAGAGATGAAATTACAATAAGTGTACTCCCTCTTAATAGAAATGAATATTTAGGCTCAAGTTTCTCACCAGTATTTGACATCCTAAGTCAATTATCCAAGCCAAATTCTTTGCCTATCTACTAACATTCCAAGAAGATAAAACTGAATTTTAATTAAACTCAATCCTTTTAAATTTAAATCAGCCAACTTTGCCAATGTTCACAAGTAAACTCCAAGCTTCCATGAAAAACAAAAAGTTTTGTTCAAAATTTGTCAAATTTTTTCCCTATTTATATGCAAACCCAAAGAAGTTTGTCACTATTTCCAAAAAAATGAATTAAGGACAAGTCATACAAAATCAATGATACTCTCACCCCCACAGTTATATGTTAGATTATCCTCAATGCGAACAAGTAACACTAAGTATTGGAAGTGAAGAAATAACCACATCCAAATGTAAGGGTAGCAAAAGCTTCTAAGGTCTCAAATTTTCTCTAGTTGAGCACAACTCACAAGTGCCACCAATCATAGAAATAGTGATTAAGAAATATTTATCACATGCAAATGTAGACTATAACCAACAATCACATTGTAATATCCCAAATTTTAAGATTAGAGGCTAGAGAATAAGCCTAAAATAAGTGGACTACTAAGCCCCGGCTAGTAGAAGCCCAACTTTATTCCCTAATTATTCTTCTATCTTTGGGGTATTAAAGAAAGTAAAATGGTGAATTTTGAAGAATATGATATACATTGTGATTCGAATGTGTTGTAGTCTGTGCCCAAGCCTTTCATTTAAGCATAATTGTGTGCCAAAGCTTAAAATGCATCATAAGGGAAGGCTAGGGTGAATGGCATGAGGAAATGTGATATAAAATGTGTTTGGTGGTGAATAAAGAAGAATTGCCATCATCAGGGGCAAAATGGTAAAGTTACCAACCAATTGGTTAGCTATTAAAGAAGAAGCTCATTGGTAACTCAAAGATCAATTGTTGTGAGATTAAAAGGGTAGAATCATGTGTGTGCACCCATGTGAGCTCAAGGGAGATGAAGCTTTAAGATCATGACAAGTGGCTCTATGGGATTAAAGTCAAAAAGTCCAATTTATTATTTTATGAAAAATTCTCTTTCTCTCTTTTCTCATTTTGGTTAAGGGCAAGGAAAATCTGATTTCTCACTTCATCATCTTCATCTCACATCCTCTCTCTTCAAGCTCCATGGACGCCCAACTAAGAGGAGGAAAGAGAAAGTGAAAGGTGAGATTTAAGCCTTGTAGATGTCCTCTAATGCTCAAATACTCTTCTATAATCTTATTTATAGTGATGAGAGCTTCATCTATATGATTTTATATTTTTGTAAGGGAGGTGTTTGAATGCTTGAGAAAAAATTGGAAATAAGAGGAATCAAGGAATTGGCTTTGGAAAGAGGAAAAGGTAAGGATTTGATGCATTTTGACCTAAGTTTTGTGAATTTTGAATTTTGGCATGATTTTATGTGATTTTGAAATGGAGGAATTGCATTGTGTAGTGTGGTGCAATTAGTGTTTTGTTGTGTGTTATGGTCATTAAAGTTGATTTGGAATGTGAAATGGAAAGAAATTGCAAAGTTGAGTTTATATTGTGAATTTTTTTGACATGTTTTGAATCTTGTGGAAACATGTCAATGTGATGTGAATTTGGTCGTTTTGGTGTTTCCAATGGATTCCTTATGAAAATTTGTGTGGGAATGAGGTTTGATGTGAAAATGGGACCATTGGAAGCCAAAGTGTGAAAGCTTAAATTCTGTCCATTGAAACTCTATTCTGGGCAGTCTGTGTGTATTGACATTTTGAATGGGCAAATGATGTATTAAAGTTAACATTCCAAGCTTCAAAATTGACATATTATTCATGTAATTTTGTTTTATGAGATGGGAGTTATGGTTGTCCAAAATTTGATATTAAAACTGTAACCTGTTTTGGAGCAGTGTTGAGTTTTGTGTGATTCTATATTTGTGTGATTATGAAAAGCCTTTATTCATATTTATCCTGTAAAGATGACTTAAATAGCTTTCATTTGGCTTTAGAATCACCTCTTTTTTATTTGTCTAGAATTATTTTTGATTTTCAGGGGTTCATCCAAGAAACAGGATTTTCTTGGCCACGGCCAGAGGTTCCGAGCCACGGCCCAAATGTTTTTGACCTATTTTTGGCTGCGGCTAACCCCCAAAAATCAGTATTTTGCACTTATGAGAGGTGGCTTTTGGTATAGTTTCTCCCATTCCTTTAGACATGTGTTTGGGCTTTTAGTAGCCACCTAAAGGTTGTGAATGATAACCAACTTTAGTGGTTAGAGGTTAGGGAATTGGAAAAGGGAATAACCCTGTGTCCTTGATTTTGATTGCCAGGATTTGGAAAGAATAAGGTAGTGACACTTTCCCTAATACTATGTGTAATTGTATTATATGTATGTGTAATCATTGTTTTGTGATGTTACGGATGCTGGAAAGCTTGTGTATTTGTATGTCTTTCACCTGCGGCCATATAAGGGGTTTCCATGGTGAAGGACCATCCTGCTGGGGTGGTAGTTTATGGGGGATTGATTATGTGAGCCGAAAGGCTATTTGTGCTGCTATGCTGCATGATGATATACTTGCATGCTATGTGAGTATGTGTGGTTTTAGTGATTTATTACTACTGGGATTATTTTGAATCTCATTCTTTCTATTGACTAACCTTTTAGATAGGGCAAGCGGTTTAAGAAAGAAGCAAGCAACCAAGGACGGGTTATGGTCCTGGTTAGGAGCATTAGTTAGTAGTTGGTTATCATAGATTGAGAGCATTGTATAATTTGTATTCGTCTTTAGATTTGGGATATATATTTAGGTGTGTATTTGAGATGATTCTGTGTAATCCTTGAATGGAAGCTGTAATGGGCGTATTCGCCTTGTAAAGCTTGAGTTAATGTATGGAACCTAGGGCTGACTGGGGATTTTATCGTGCACTCTGATATTTATATATGTGAATGTGACTAAAGTGTGTAGGTAATTGTATTTAAAATGTGAATATGAGACCAAAAGAATTGGATTTTGAAAGGTATTTGTGAAAACTATATCTCAAGGATGGGGATTTTAATTGAGTTTTGTTTATCCGACGGTCTCTAATTCATTTTAATCATGTATTTTAGATATAATTACGTAGGGGGTTACACACATCCCAAAACATGTTATCAACAATTAAATAAAAAAACAATGAAAAATAAAAGAATACTCACCTCTTCCAAGATTCAATGGTTTATTGGCACCTCAGTACACAACAAGTTCCTTCACTGGACACTCGCTCCCCCTTACAAGTTGTAATCAAATCCCCAACTCAAGGTTCCAAAACCTTAAGTTGTCTCAATAACAAATATTTAGTTTGTAATAAAAATCTCTCTTACAAAGCAAATATATAATCACTAAGTACAAAGAATGAATATAAGAAATAAATCACTAAGAATATGTTGATCGATATATGTTCGTGCGTTCTCAGTCCTATATGTTCTTCATTGAATGTTCCCATATTTATTGATGAATTGAGATAACTATTAGAAGCATTTCAATATGTTCATTGGAGTTGCACATCTTCATTTGATCATTCTTTGAATTTGAAAAATAGCCCTTGGGGGTAGGTGAGCATTCCGGACATTACGGACGTTACTTTTCTCTCAACACATGATCTATCCATTGTTTCTCTGCAAATATACTCAGAATATTAACATAATGAATAACTAATCATATAGATAACAAATCAATAAACAACATATTCAAAACATTAATTGTAGACTTCATCACTCAAGTGGTCACTCGAGTGATCAAGGGTTATCACTAGAGTAATCCCTTGTAAAATATGGCAGAGAGTAAGTCAACATCTTTGACTTCACCACTCAAGTGGTCACTCGAGTGATTTAGGGATATAACTTGAGTGATCCCTTTAAAATTTGGGCAGAAACATCACTGTCTCATTTCTTACTTGGTCACTTGAGTGATCCTTGATCATCACTCGAGTGATCCTTTGAGTGACATCATGCAATTTTTGGTAAAAAATTTCTGGATTGTTTTGGCACACATCACTTGAGTGATAAAGGGTCGTTACTCGAGTGATCATTCAAATGATCCCTTCTGAAATATTCTTGAGGTCCTTTCTCTTATTCTGTGATTTCTTGTTCTTCTTCATCACTTGAGTGCCTACTCGAGTGATGGCTTTCCCTACCACCAAGTACTTAGTTCCTTTATTCAAAACCCTTTTGTCTATTATTAAAATCTTTTTGTAAGATCATTCTAATCTTTGTCATCATCAAAACATATGGGATATAACATTCTCTCCCTTTTTGATGATGACAAAACTTGGTGATTTTTGAGCAAGGTGTTTGAAAGCATTTTGAAAAATTTGATGTTTCATTTAAGATCATATGCTTCTAAAATACTTCATATATTTTCATTAGAGTTTAAAGTATCATTAGTCCATATAAAACTTGTTGGTTTTTGAACAAACCTCTTTGAAACCATTTTGAACAACTTTTAACATTTGAAATCATTTTAAGTTCAAAATCAATGACTTTGAAACTTTTAACATTTGAAATCTTATTGAATTCAAAACTAATGACTTTAAAAGAATAATATGCTGTTATTATTAAATCAAATTCTATAATCATCTAGCATTCACAATCAAAAGTTCATCAATCTATAATTTAATAACAAATCTGAAACTGTAGAATTCATTAACTTGGTAACTTCAAACTATAGAATTCATAATATTCAAAACATAAAAGCATCAAAATAAAAAAGCTCCCTAAACCCCTGTACATCCATAAATCCCATATTATAATTGTGAAGGCATATCATTCAGTCTACCAAAATCACTAGATCTTCTCCCTCTTTTTGACATCATCAAGAAGGATGACTAGCTATATATACTTGAACTAGAGCTAGTGTGAGTGGGATCACGGGCAATGATAGGGATGGCTGGAATAGGTGTGGATGCATCATTATGAGTATCACCTCCTATCTGAGCAAAGGAAGGTAACTCAGATGGAATAGGCTATGGAAGATAAAGAGGATGAATCTGAAGGGTGTTATGGGGATTAGGTACATAGAAAGGAGGATGGTATAGAGATAAAGGTTGGGATGGAATCACTAACTCCTGTGTATCCTCAGAGCTCTAGGATTGATGAGATGGGGTCTGAAGTAAAGGCTCAGTCCTAGAAGGTGAAGCTATAGGAGTGATCACTGAGCTAGGCTGAATAGGAGTATCCTGCTCATCTAAGGTGATATGAACTAGAGCAGATGTCGATGGATCAGACATAGTAAAGAGGACAGTCCTCACTATAGTATGATGTGGTTCAGATACAAGAGATGAGGTAGTGACTGTGTCCGAGGTTGGAATTGAAGGACTAGGAGTAGAAGTACTTGGAGTAAGGGCATCTACCTTCACATGAAGAGACCCCAGAAGATTCCTAATCTCTTGTAAGGCATTAGTTTAAGCTTGTTGTTGTGCCAACATAGCATGATTATGCTCAATAAGAGCATGTGTCTGATCCAAGATAGTCTCATTATGCTTGTTCACATGTTCAACCAGCTCCCCCATCTTGTGGTTTATGTGGGCTACCAGCTCGGCATTTGTGTTTGTTATATCCACATGAACCCCAAAGTACTTTCTTCAGGAAGTTTTGGATGATAGCTCCAAGAAAAGATGGTGATGAGGTAGTAGTGAGAGTAGATGACTAAGTGTCTTTGGTCTTACTGGTCTTAGCCATAGAAGCCTTTTTCTTCTTAGGTGTAGACTCTATTAGCTTCTTTAGAGGAAGCTCAATCCCAAGCTTTGTAATTCAGTTTCTCTCAACTGGTTGTAGTCTCTCAACTGGCTCATTTTCCTCCAGATACCAAATCTTGTTTTTCTTCAAAAAATAAGGAAATAAGCTGAGGGAATGGCATTGGTATTGTACGAGTATTGAGAATCAATATCTTTTGATCTTAGAATAAATCAACCCTCCCAAATCTACTAGAGTAATCCCTTGAGTAACATCATGCAATTTATGGCAGAGACTTTTTGGATGATTTTGGCACACATCACTCCAGTGATAAAGGGTCATCACTCGAGTAATCACTTCCAAAATCTACTAGAGGTCCTTTCTCCTGTTCTGTGATTTCTTGTTCCTTTTTATCACTAGAGTACCTACTCGAGTGATGGCTTTCCCTACCACCAAGTACTTAGTTACTTTATTCAAAACTCTTTTGTCTATTATTAAAACCTTTTTGTAAGATCATTCAAATCTTTATTATCATCAAAACATATGGGATCTAACAGCTTCCTTTTCTAATTGATAAAACCCAGGAGGTGACACTTGCTTTAAATTAAAAGTTGATGCTTTATTAAGAGTTGCACCATGTTTCCTAGAGAAATTAGAATTGTTACGCCACCCAAAATTATAGGTGTTTAAGTATTGTTTGCCTTAGTTATTCCTATGATAATTTCATACAAAGTTCACTAGCTTTATTTGTTTAAGATATTGGGCATTGTCCATTAGCATGACAATCTCCACAATAATTATAAGTAGCATAAATAGCATGAACTCTCTTGTGTCCACCATTGGATAGATTGACTTGAGCTTCCAAATGATCAAATCTCTTGTGTAAAGCACTTAATATGGCTACTAACTATGAAGATGTATCCTCAATAATTTTTGCACTTGACTTTGGTACCCTTCTTTTATTGTTGTTTTGGATAAAATAAGCTGATAAATCATCCAAACGACTCCAAACATAATTCACCTGTTGCTTTGAAATTATGGTAAGGATTTTGCTTAGATTCAGGAGTCAATAGGGTATAGAAGATTTGAAACAATACCCACTTCTCAAAATTATGGCTAGGACCCTACCTAACAAGCACTTTGAACCTGTCCCAAGCTTCATACAGGTGTTACCTAAACTATTGGTAAAAATTAGTAAGACCATCTCTTACATCCACTATCTTGTTATGTTGAAAGAATCTTGATCAAAACTTTTCTTCCAATACGTAAGAAGTGACACTGCCCTCTTCTAAATTATTGGGCCACTCTTTGTCTTTTTCTTGTAGAGAATAAAGAAAAAGCCTAAGGCGAATCACATAATTAGAAACTCCATTTTGCTTGAATGAGTCAGAAACATCAGGAAATTGAATCAAGTGCTAATTTGGATCGTTTAAATCATTTTTCAAATACTGACTATGTAGTTCAAGCATCTTTAGCATAGGCTGCTTGATCTCAAAGTTGTTTGCTTGAAATTCAAGCACTCTGATTCCTGATTAATACCCACAAGATTGTCTTCCTAGAAAATCATTGACAACCAAATGATCATTTCCATCCTTAGCCATTACTTTAGTCTTAGTTTTTACTCCTTTCTTTTCTCGAGTATCATGTTTTATAGCTTCCAAAAGTTCTTGAACGCTCCTTGTTTTCTATAGTGTCTTAGTTGCTTGGAATCTCAAGAGTACCTGAAAAACAAAATAGATCTCAAGAGTATTACACTAAAACAAAGAACTAACAAAAATAAAAAAAAATTGTCAAGCTAAAACTACTAAAGGATTTCTAATTCTAATCACTAATTTTCTTGAGATCCTCGGTAATGGTGCTAAAAAATTTGATGCTACTAAAATTTATGTAAGCACCATTAGTGTAAGGGCCGTGTAAATAGTATAATAGTAAATCATGGTTGTCCCATAAAGATTCAAGTAAACTAGTAATTAGGTATCAAAATTCTCATTTAAGTTGAGCAAAACAAATAAAGAAATTGAAATACAATTTAAGCAAGAGCAAAATCACTAAATTAAATGTTCTTAAAATTTCATTTGATAAAAAAAACCTAGAGTGAGTAATCCTTTTTTCAAGTCTTAGAGCATGTATTTACCAAAATAAAAGTACTTAATGTTAAATTGTTAATCTAGAGTTTAAATATATATAAGTATCTTCCAAATACTCATACCCATCTCTTAAGTTAAAATTGTTATTCCTAACTAATTTACTCAAGAGGCAATAAATGTCCAATTTCACTCTAATAGGATTATATGGGTCCAATAAGTATATTCGTATCCTATTGGAAAATTAGAATAAATTCTAATCCCACATTACTTAATCATATGGTCCAATTAAGATCCTTCTTCCAAGGCTATTCTAAATTCCCCAATTAATATTTAGTAGTAATCAAGGACAAAGTAGATAAAATAATACAAGATTAAGTAATCATACTAACACATGGAATATGTGAAATATGTGTATCATACATATTACAAAAGATGACATATATATAAAGCGTATAAACATTCACATAGTGTATGAAAGATAAAGTTACAACCTTAACCCCATTTCAAATCCTAAATACGCTTCTCGAAACTCGTGTCGTAGCTAAACGGTCCTAAAATTTCAAATGTACAAGAATTAGGCTAAAACCCATTCATGCACTACTTTAGAGATTTTTAAAGTGCTTTTGGTGGTTATATTAGTCTATATTGAAAAATTACTAAAATACCCCTGGGACTTAGTCCTGGCCCCATGTGCTCGGTTTAACCGCACTTTTTTAGAAAATTTAACCCAGGCTATTTTGACATGCTTTCATCCAAAGAATCCATTTTTTACCTCAGTTTTCACAAAATTACTACCAAATGACAATTTTGCCCTTAGCAGTCCCTAATTAGGGTTTAAGGGCGTTTTCATCATTTCGCTTTCTATAGCTTTTCTAAAAAAGGCTTCAATACTAACCCCACCTAATTTTCTCTCTTGAAAACAATGGAATAATTAGATTATTGAAAATCTAGCTCCTACCCCCTGATCTAGAGCTGGCTAAAACATGCTAAGGTTTTAAGGAAAAATTGAGTTTTTGAATTCTAACACCAAAAGTTTTCTCCTTTTAACTCCTGATCATTTTATTAAACATTTAAACACCAAATACCCAAGATTTGAGGAAATTTAGGTAGCATAACCCATTAGGGTTAACATGCAAATCAAGGAAATAAACCACCAATCCAACTATAAATCCTAACAACTACAATAACACCACCTAAGATTTGAGGTTTGTGAAGTTGCCTCTTGATTTCCTTGGTCTCTCTCTCTTGGCTGAATTCTCTCCCTCTTAAACCTTAAAGTATTTTTTTTGCTAAACACACCAAATCATAGATAAGAGAAGCTTAGGATAAGGATTACACAAATTGGAAACCAAAACACCAAGATCATCAAGCTTACCTTACCTTGTGACTTTCTCCTCCTTCTCTCCCTAGAAACCCTTGAACACTCCCTCCCTCTCCCTCTTGCTTGCCTGGTGAATAGTTTTATGAGAGAAAGATGAAGGGAAAGTGTTTTATAAAATATCCCATTTTCCCTTGATTAATTTAATTACAAAAATTCCAAAAATGTTGACTTTTGTGGCATAAAATTTCTTAAGCCTATCTACATGTAACTTGTGTCATAAAATTCCATTGGCTTGAACTAATATTTCCCGCTCTTGGTCCATGAAAATGATGCCTTAGAGTCCCTCTCTTTAGGTTTCAATTTACTTCATAACATGCTTATGTTACATGTACACTTATGTCATATTTGGTCTAATTATATATGTGTTCCAATTTTTCCATAAATCCATATTTATTTGACCAAAATATTCAAAGTATATAGTCCCCTTTTATTTTCCTTGATTAAATTGATATTAACTTCAATTAATTAGAAAATAATTAATTTTGTACTTAATTTGGCAAAATTATGATTTTGTCACTACACTTTTTAAATAAATTCATTTTCTTCTTTTCCTTGGCCAAAATTAACATTAATATTGGCCAATTATTATTCTCTTGTGTTTCTCTACTTTGGGCATCAATATTGAGCTTTTCGAAGAACCCAAGAATTTACTCTAGAATTTATTCTAACCCAATTCTCATGAAAATGAACATTTACTAACTTCATAAATTTCAAGTTCATGAATATTCACCATTTTATTGGATATTTCAAATAATTACAATATATTTTTGGTGAATAAAATTTGAGGTGTTACAGTTCTCCCCCTCTTAAATAAATTTCGTCTCCGAAATTTGCTACACATACATAGTCATAAACTTTGGGTAACATTTTCCCATATTCAGTTCTTTTTTATTATATCACTACTTCGAATCCTACTGGTTGTAGTACAATGCTACAGACACACCATAAAGGTAATGTCTCTAGATTTTCAGTGCAATACAATTATTGCTAACTCAAGATTATATGTGGGATAAAAATTTAAATTTCAGTGAGGCTTTCATTCTCTAGTTGCATAGGTCAATATATGGCCATGTTGCATTAAAACACTTCCCAGTCCATGCCTATTGGCATCAGTAAGGACAATAAAGGTCCACAATGGATCTGGAATTATCAGTATTGATGCTAATGTTAATTTCAGTCTCAATTTTAGTAAAGCTTCTCTCACAATTATAGTCCCACAGATAATGTTGAGTTTTTCAGGTTGACCTTGTCAAAGGCAAAACTATTAAGGAAAAATTTAGTACACATCTTTTGTAATATCAGGCAAAACCCAAAAAATTGCATATTTCATTAATAGTCTCTGGCCTCTTCCTGTTCAGTACTACTTCCACCTTGCAAGGATCCCCCAAGACTCCTTGTTATAAGGCTATATGGCCTAGAAATCTAACTTCTGAAAGCCAAATCCCACATTTGCTTTGGTTTTAGTATGTTCAGTATGGCGTTCAAATGCTGTTCCAGCTTCCTATTGCATGTAAAGGAATATCATGTACTTGCGACAACCTTTATACAAACATCTTTTAGTTTGACAGGTAAAAGAAAGTTACGGTTGATTTCTGTATTGATTGGTGGTTGCGGATTAGGGTAAATGACCCTTTTAACTTCTGCAATCTAGTAACACGCTGGTTGCTATCAATTAGTCAATAGTAAGAAAAATTTTCAAGCCTTATAGTGGTGGACAAACTAAATCCATCACTAATTTGTGTCCCTCTACATTTATTATGAAATTCTAACAAACTTTGGTTGTGATAATTCTAACACCCGTGGGTGTAGACACAACCAGAACATCGAAAAGTTTGCGTACTCTCAAGCCTAGTTGTCTCAGACAATTATATGCGATAAATGAATGACTAGCACCTAATTCATGCATCAATTATATTGAATTGCTATTATAATAAACCATACCTTGAGTTGGTTCAAGAGATTTCCCGGCTTCCTCCTAAGTAATCATATACACTCTACCATGTGATCTTGGTCTAGGTTTAGCAGGATGTTGCTGTTGTTCTGGGCAATTATTGGTATAATGCCCTACCTACCATAGATATAACAATTATTAGGCTGGGTTGAGTCCTACTGTAAGGAAATGCCATTACATGATCTGCCAGGATGGTGTGGCTTCTGAAAAAACCAACATGTTCTACCTTGTTGGGATCCTTGATTCCAATGGCCTCCAGCTTGACTTGGCTTCTTTTCTTCGCTCCTTAGTGGTTGACCTGGTTCTTTCCATTTCTGTGATGTACTACCACTACCCGATACATTCTTACTATTTCTTCTAGCAGCCAGGTTCAACAAGTTTCTCTCAACGATCTGACACTCTTCAACGGCTTTGTTGAATTTAGTGTAGCCTTGAAACCAGTTTTTCTTTCATCTCAGGCTTCAATCTCTCAATCATCATATCTAAGCTCCATTCTTTATCACCCCAATACTTGAGGTATGCCAAAAGAAAGCAGAAGGTAAGTCATATTTGAATTATTTTCAACATTCTGTGCATACATCAAATCCTTTTGCATATTGTAATTATTGTAATAGAAAAGGTCATTATACATCATCATGCATTCATTAGAAGAAAGGAAAGATAGGAACCTACAAATGGGTACCTAAAGGTTTATATGTTCCGAAAATCTTTTGTACTAACCCAAAAGGACTAAAAAGATATGGGTACTTAAGACTTAATTGTATTTGATTGTAGATATGTCTTAAAGCATCCAAAAACAATAAATTGTACATATACAGTGGATGCTCTAGACATATGACCGATGATTTCGAAAGTTTTACCACATTGCAACCTAAGGAAGGTAGAAATGTAAAATTTAGAGGAAATCAATCCGGAAATATGGCAAAAATTAGTGAAATAAAAAACAACAAAGGAATACAAGTCAAAGATGTATATTACATTGAAGGCTTATGTCATAATTTGCTGAGCGTGAGTCAAAATGCAGATAAAGACAACTGGATAATATTTCATTCAAAGGAATGTCTAATTGTCAACAAGAAAGATTTACAAATTGATAAGAAAAATATCAAGGCAAAGCTCAGAGCAAAAAAGGAAAGGTAACTGTTATACTCTTGATATCAATAGAAATGACTTTGAAAATTATTTTCTGAGTAATGCCGATGAAAGTTGGTTATGGCATAAGAGACTAGCTCATGTCAATATGCACCAACTAGGCAAACTACTCAAAAAGGATTTAGTTCTTGGATTACCCAAAGTAAGTTTTAAAAATGATTTGATTTGTGACGTATATCAAAAAGGTAAACAAACTAAATCATCTTTCAAATCGAAAAATGAAATTACAATAAATCAACTACTTCAATTGATACATATGGATTTAGTTGGTCTAGCAAGAGTTAAAAACCTTGGTGGCAACTTATATTAATTAGTCATTATTGATGATTTCTCTAGATTTACATGGACTATTTTTCTATCATCAAAGGATGAAACCTTTACAAAATTCATTGTTTTTACCAAGAAAGTGCCAAATGAAAAAGGTATGTCCATTGCAAGTATCGGGACAGATCATGGTGGAGAGTTTGAAAATCAAGCCTTTGAAGAATATTGTGATACTAATGGCATTGATCATAATTTCTTTGCTCTAAGGACACCTTAACAAAATGGAGTCATGGAACGTAAGAATAGAGTGCTCACTGAAATGGCTAGAGCTATGCTGAATGAAAAGAATGTGTCTCAAGTTTTCTGGGCCGATGCATTGAGCATAGCATGCTATATTTCAAATAGAGCCTATATTAGAACAAAACTTGCAAAGACACCATACTAGCTATACAAAGGAAGGAAGCCAAACCTTGCTCATTTACACATCTTTGGTTGTAAATGTTTCATTCATAATAATGGTAAAGATAACTTGGGAAAATTTGATTCTAAAGCAGATGAAGGAATTTTCCTAGGCTATTCTAACCGAAGTAAAGCATACAGAATTTTCAATAAAGGAACATGTGTTGTTCAAGAATCAATTCATGTTGTATTTGATGAATTTGAATCCCCTGACAAAACCATTAATGATGAGCAGGAAGTTGTTTTAAATCAAGAAAATGGTCAATCTATTTCTAAATCTCTTATTCCAGAAGTTGATCAAACCAAGGAAGAAGATCAGTCACTAGGGCAACTTAAAGCCTAGAAATACAATAGAAGTCATCCACTAGATCATGTCATATGAGATGTGAATGAAGGAGTCAAAACTAGAAATAGAATTTTTAATGAAGTTAGTTTTTCTGCATTCATTTCTGAGATTGAACCTTCTAACATTGACGAAGCCCTATCAAACAATGATTGGGTTATAGCAATGCAAGAAGAACTAAACCAATTTTAAAGAAATCAAGTTTGGGATTTGGTACCCTGACCTAAGGATCATTCGATCATTGCCACTAAATGGGTATTCAAGAACAAACTTGATGAATCCGCAATTATTGTCACAAACAAGGCAAGATTGGTGGCCAAAGGCTATAATCAAGAAGAAGGAATTGATTATGAGGAAACCTTTGCTCCAGTGGCTAGATTGGAAGCTATACGAGTACTCTTATCCTTTGTATGCATCAAAGGATTCAAACTCTATCAAATGGATGTAAAGAGTGCATTTCTAAATGGCTATATCATGGAAGAAGTATATGTAGATCAACCTCCAAGTTTCAAAGATGTAACCAAACCTGACCATGTTTTCAAACTCAAAAAGGCTTTATACGGTTTAAAACAAGCTCCTATAGCATGGTACGAAAGGCTCAGTAAATTTCTCATTGATCAAGGTTTTTTACGAGGAAAAGTTGATACAATACTTTTTACAAAATGAAAATGTGATGATATCTTAATTATGCAAATATATGTTGATGATATAGTTTTCGGTGCTACTAACGAAAGCATGTGCAAAGAATTTTCCTAGATAATGCAAGGAGAGTTTGAGATGTCAATGATGGGATAATTGAATTTCTTTCATGGTTTGCAAATCAAACAAAGAAAGAATGGAATTTTCATATCTCAAACAAAGTATCTGAAAGAACTTTTGAAGAAGTATGGATTGGATGAAGCAAATGGAATGGACACTCCAATAAGCTAAACTACATTGCTGATGGTGATGTCAAGGGAAAAGATTACAACATCACAAAATGGAATGCTTGATACTCAATTCAGTATGGGTATGTGTGCAAGATATCAATTAGCACCAAAATAGTCACATGCTAAAACCGTCAAACGTATCTTCTGATATCTTGTTGACACGGTAAAATTGGGTCTCTGGTATCCCAAAGGAAGAAATGAATATCTAGTTGCATACTCAGTCTCTGATCATGGAGGATACAAGACAGACCAAAAAATTACTAGTGGACAAGGCCAGTTTCCTGGAGGCTCACTTGTATCATGGTTTAGCAAGAAACAAAATATAGTGTCTCTTTCATCAATGGAAGCTAAGTATGTTGCAGCATCGAGTTGTTGTGCACAAGTAATATGGCTAAAGCAACAACTCCAGGATCTTGGTATTTATTTGAAGGAGATACCAATATACTGTGACAACACTAGCATGATAAGCTTGCAAAGAATCCTGTTCAATATTCCAGAACCAAGCATATTAATGTTAGACATCACTTCATCAAAGATCATGTCCAAAAAAAAGATGTCAAAGTGATATTCATTCCAACTCATCTTCAACTAGCTGATATCTTCACAAAACCTCTTGCAAAATATCAATTTTTGTATATTAGACGAGAATTGGGAATGGTAAATCCTATTGAATTTAAGTTATTTAGTGTTTACTAAATGTGAGATAATGTTATTTATTGATGTTTTGATGATTACTAACTTAAGCATCGGAGTTTCTAGCAATTTGTTTTGTAGGATCATGATATTCTATTTTGGAGTATGAAAACTAGAGGTTAACAGAGGACAACATTACTAGAGGGACAACTTCAAGTAACCACCATTACTAGAGTAACACCTTGAAGTAATGAATGAATTACTTGAGTAGCCACTCGAGTAATGAACTTGAAAATGTGTCAGTGAAGCATTAATTTCAAATGAAACGGCATAACATTTGGAAATGAACAGTCAGAAGGTGAAGAGACAGATTACCCAAGGGAGGTCTCGAGTGAACCTCAAAGGTTAATTGAGTAAGACCTCGAGTGAACTTGGGTGCAGATTTCAAATTTGCTGAGTTTCAGCTCAAATTTGTTCTAAAGAGCCATTAAATGATTGAGGGAATATACATGGGTAATTATAATATTATTTATGCCAGGTACGCACTTGAATTCACAACATTTTGAAATTTCTGGTATGATCACTCGAGTAGCTACTCAAGTAAGACTGATGATCACTCGAGTAAGCCCTCGAGTGATGTCGGGATTTAGGGTTATTTCAATCAATACTCGGTCATTTCTCACAAAATTGCCTCGATTGATTCACCTAGTGCTCTCACAAAAAATTTTCACACTCATTTTCCCTCCTCATAACCGTCAAAACCCATTGATTTTTGCTTACAAAAACTTCTCAAATTTCACTAAACCCTCTGCCCTACATTCGCTACTCTTGGTCCCTGTTTTTTTCCATAAATCCTTGTTTTTCACAAATCAAAATGGTGAGGACTAAATCTACTAATCTTAGCACTCCTTCTGAGTCCTCTGAACCATATCAACCCTCTGATTCTCTTTCATCTCCTCCTACCAAGAAAAGAAAAATCTCTCCCAAACCAAAAACAAAGTCTATGCCATAAACCAAGCCAAAGTTGAAAAGGGTTGTGATTAAGGAGCCCATTGCCATAAGAGCTCAAACCAAGAAGAGTTCACCTCCTAGAAGAGGCAAAGTAACAAAAGAGTCATCTCCTCCTCCTTCTAACTCATCCGATACAGCCACTTTTTCTCTAAAACCTCTTTAAAAGCCCAAGATTGATGAAAAGATTACCAAAGTCATGGTAGGCATGCTTGAAGAAGCTTTTCAATATAAGGAAGCAAAGAAAGGGCAATCTCCAAGGAAACCAGAAGAGAGGGATGAAGAAGTCACATTTCCTCCAAAGGGATTCAATGTGTGCAAGCTTGAGGAATATCAGAAGTATTTGAGGGTATTGAAATTCAACCTGAGTCCTTATTGTGAGGCATTTTTACTGTAACATTGAACCTATAAATGATCCCATTAAGAAGTCTGTGGAAGAAGAAATGACTTTTAAGGTCAGAGGACAAAGAATTCTAATCTCACCTTCCAGAATCAATGCCTGGTTAGGAATAGAGAACCCTCCTGATGATGATTATCCTAATTATGATTCAAACAAGATGTTTTCTATCCTAAGACCTGGTGAGATAATAGGACCCCTCAATTTCAATCCGAGTGATATGTGTGATTTTCATCGAGTCATATGGTGTATTTATTCTAGAGCCATAGTAAACAAATCTAATAACTTCACTCATTTCATTGAGAGAGGCTTCAGAAAATTTGCCACATTGCTTCTCAAACAACAAAAGGACTTGGGATAATATATCTTTAATAAGATCAAGAGATATGGTATGAAGGAAAACCTACTACTTCAATACCTTATCCTCAACTTATTTCCTTATTCCTCAAGAAGGATAAGTTATGGTACTTGGAGAGTAAGGAGCCGATTGAGAGGAAAACACCAGTTAGGAGGAATCAAATTGGAAAGTTGAACATTTAGATTCCTCTGAAGACTCCTCTAGAAGCAAGTCCCAAGAAGAAGAAGAAAACTGACACTGCAACTAGTTGAATGGATGACACACACTCTTTTGCTCCAGCCAACACATCTTCTCCTTCTTTCTTTGGTACTACAATGCAAATATTCATGGAGAACATTCTGAAGAGTTTTCATATGACATTGCGAATACCAATACGGAGTTGGTAACTCATATGAATGAGAAGATGGGACAACTTGTGGAAAGAATGGATAAGAGGCACGAAGAGTTGTTAGCTGAAATACGTGCCCAAGGTGAGCTTCTAAGATCCATTATTGCCAGACTTGATGCTATGGCATCTGGCTCCCCTATTACTGGTCCTTCTGCCATTCCTGAGCCAATACCTGTCTCTGAACCTGGACCTTCTATACCTACTAAGCATAGACCTTCTAAGATTGGACCCAGTAATCTCTTGTTCTCTATGCCTGACCCTGACACATCTGAGCCAATCCATATCACCTCTGATGATCCACCTCAGCCTGTGCCCATATCTACTCCCATGGCCTCACCTACACGTACTGAGGAGGTGCTTGCATCTTCACCTGTTGCTACAGAGGAAGTAGAAATTACTTCTCTGGTTCCTTGCCCATCATCTCCAGTGAATCCTTCAGAGGATCTTCAGACACCCCCAGTGAACCTTTCTAACCCTGAACCATCATCTATAGATCCTTCAAGTTCAGATGGTTTATATGAATCATTGGCATTTCCTATCACTCCTATCTCAGCAGCCAAGCCACCTACTCCTCCTCATGATTGAAGGGGGAGAAGAGCCTGAGTGATTTTGTGATCAATGGCTAAGTAAAAGCATAGGGGATATAGGTGTACAGGGCTTTAGGGAGCTTTAAGCTTTTAACTTTAAATTCTATGTTTGATTATGTAATGAATTCCTCATTATGTAATTTATTTCTTTATGCCATTAAAGTTAAATTTCATTGAAGTTATGTTGCATTGTGGGACTAATGAGTTTTCGATTTTGTATGCAAGGTGAACAAGTAAATAAGAACAAAAACTTTGAAAAGATCTTTAATAAGCTATTTCAAAAGAGTTTTCAAGTTTAAATTGAACAAAAGATTTCATATGAAAAGTATTTAAGAAGCATATGTTTGAAAACTCAATTTTAAAAGCTTTATTCAAAATCACCAAGTTTTGTCATCATCAAAAAGGGGGGAATGTTAGATCCCATATGTTTTGATGATAACAAAGATTGGACTAATGATAAAAGAGGATGTGATAACAAATGAATTTGAACAAAGTAAATAAATGGCAGACAAAGCATTACTTGAAGTAAGCACTGAAGTAATGAAGAAGATCTGAGAGGAAAGCAAAGGAAGAACACCACTGGCTGTTTTTGTCTATGTTTACTCGAGTGACCACTCGAGTAATGAACATTATTACTCGAGTGGGCACTCGAGTAATGTTGAAAGAAAATGTTTTCGGAGGCACTACCATAATTTGGAAGAAGTTACTCAAGTAATAGTAATATGCAAAGTTGTATAAACCATTACTCGAGTAGCCACTCGAGTAACACATAAGAAAAGGCTTTACTCGAGTAGCCACTCAAGTAACCAGGTCAAAAATCTTCCAGTAGCTCTCGACCAAGAAATGCAACAATTTACTCAAGTAACCATTTGAGTAACAAGGTCACAAAAAGTCTTTAGTCGAGGGAGCACTCGAGTAATCCACATAATTATTTGAAGCATTAATCGAGGGGTCACTCGAGTAATCAGGTAGGCAAACTCTCGGCCAAGATTTAAATGACATTACTCAAGGAAGTAATCGAGTAATCTGCAAACTTATTTGAAATCTACTCGAGGGCTCACTCGAGTAACTTGTGAAGAAAAGACATGGCCACTCGAGTAATCAGCTTACTGGAGGGAGCACCCAAGTAACTTGCGAGGAAAAGATATGGTCACTCGAGTAGCTACTCGAGTAATCTGGTATTTCCAAGTTATGTGATTTATCTTACTCCATGTCTTACCCGAGTAATATCTTATGAAAAATGTTGAATTACTCACTACCATATTTTTTATATGTTTACTCGAGGGACTACTCGAGTAATGAGCATGATCACTCAAGTAGCCACTCGAGTAATGAAGTCCAAAAAATATATCTTTGATCCAATGTTTATTGAATTGTTTTCTATATGATTGACTCTTTATTGCACTAGTATGCTAAGTATATTTGTAGAGAAACAACCGGTCTTAAAAGTACCTTTTAGACCGGTTGTAGGGGATAACCGGTCTTAAAAGTACTTTTTAGACCGGTTATCCCCTACAACCGGTCTAAAAGGTACTTTTAAGACCGGTTATTCTAATAACCCGTCTTAAAAGTCTTGAAACTTAAGGTCTAAAAATGAGTTTTTAGACTAATTTTTAAACAATCGGTCTAAAAAGTCAGGATCTTTTAGACCTGGTTTTCGAGCAACAAGTCTAAAAAAGTGTTTTTGAAGACTGGTTGCTTAATCGGTCAAAAAAGTAACATACTTTTTAGACCACCTGTATCAATACCTCATCCAGAACTAGTCTAAAAAGCTATTTTTCCACTAGTGTGCTTTATTGGTAAATTTACAATTTCGCCATTACATTTTAAAATTTATTCCTTTTTCTTCGTCCATTGCCAAAATTAACATTAATATTGAGCCAAATCATTTACTTTACTATTCCTCTATTTTGGGCTTTGATATTGGGTTTTTTTTTGGAAAACTCAAGAATTAATTTCATAACTTGTTCTAGTCCAATTGTCATAAAAATAGAAATTTACTAACTTCTTAAATTCCAAGATCATGAATATTCACCATTCCATTTCATTGAATATTTCAAATAATTATAATGCATATTGGTGAATAAAATTCGGGGTGTTACATAATATACGGGACCACTCATGAGGTGCATCTGAACACAAGGGTAACATTCCAAATTTTTGTTCCTAAAGCATAAGTGATATTAGGATGTGATTTATTAATCATCTAAGGATTTAAAAAAAACAAATCTATTGTTTGAATTTCAGAATCACAAAATTAAAAAAAAAACAAAAGAAACATGATTAAAAATTGAAGGAAAACCCTAATGAAATTAAATGGAGCCCAATTATACATTTTTTTTCCTAAGGTGTGAGTTTATCTCTTATAAAAAAAAGAAATGAAAAAATGAAAACTAGTAAATAATCGAAGAAAAGGACAAAGTTTGAACCAAAAAAAGAAAAGAAAAGAAAGTGACAAAAAATTAAGATGTCAAATTTTGAGGTGTTGGACATAGGGTGATTTTGAAGAAATTGAAAAGATAGTTATAGTTTAATGATTCCAGTAGGTAGTAGGAATTAATGGAAGGAAGAAATGAGATTGGAATAATCATTTGGAGAATATTTATTTATGGATATCTTTTTCTAAAAGTTAAACTGAGCAAATCTTGGGAATTTTAGCATGAATGGAGGAAAGTGTTATTATCAATAATTTTAATGAGTGAAATGAAGTTATTGGAAAATAGAAATATTATTGGGATAGAGAAATTGAGTATTGGGATTTATATTAAGGTGAACAACTTGAGGAAAGAGTTGAAATAGAGTTTGATTTGAGTTAGATTTTGAGTTGGTATTAATGATGTGATTATGAAAATAAAGTTTGGTGATTGGGTTGATTGAGAATGATTAAAGATGAGAGTTGAGACTTCTAGAGAAAGTTCAAGTCTCTAAATTGTTTTGTCAACCACTCAGCTATTTTGAATACTAAATTGTGATTCCAATTGATTGTTATAGATTGATTCATAAATTGTGGTTGAGCTTGGAGCTAGGATTCTTATGGTAAACTTAGCTTTTTGTGAGAAGTAACACTTTCTACTTGTTATTTGTGTCGGTGCAACACCTTACATTTCTTCCCTTATATTATGTATACAAAAGCGTTTCTATTCAATTCGTTAGAGGTTCATCTCTGAATTCCGGCTGTTGAGTTGTTATTCTTAACAGATATCAAAGTTTGTTCTACTTTTTATTCTTATTCATAGTGGCAATGAGTTTAGCAATCTCGATTACGACTTAATTCGATTATGTGCTTTCATACTCTTCATACATACATTCTTGCTATGCAGATGATTTATATACAATAAATTAATACACATTCTTTCTTTATCTATTCTTCGTCTTCTTCCCTTTTTGTTCATCTTCAGCATTCCTTTCTTTTGTATTTTTGTACCTATATGGTTGCTGGAAATGAGATTCAGGGGAATCTCAGTAGTAAACATTATAGACAATACATGTAAGATGAATGCTAATTCATGATAGGCTTGCCTTACATAGGCTCATGTTTACATAATGATATTTTGCATGCTCAATGTTTCATGCAACATACTTATGGCCACAACAAAAACAGAAACAAAGCTTCATTCATTCATGCATACTTCACATGATCAAGTAAAGCAATACAACAAATTAATACATAGCATAAACATCACATATATATAAGTAAGTTCATGCACAAAAACCCAGACGCCACAATTAATCCTCACTACCACAAATGTCTTTCCAAAATTAATGCTTAACTTCATCAAATAGTTACTTTTTGTGTACTTATCCAATTGCTACAAATTACCCATCAAATTAAAGCTCAATATGTCTAATTTAATATTGGAAAATATCATGGCCATTAGATAGAGTTTAATCATTCAAAACCATGCTAAACTCTTGATTGCCACAGGACCAATTTCCAGATTCAATGCCTAAATTTAACAAATAATATCTCACAATCTACAAACTCAAATGACTCATAATATATGTCAAATTAAAGCTTATGATGTCTACTTTAAATTTGAAAAGCTTCAGAAATTTTGGTCAAGGTTTAGCTTTCCAAAATTTTACCTCCAATAATCTGACTTCAAGAAACATAATCTAGTAACCACTAACTTCAAAAATTCATATTTCTTAATATACCAACCTAAATAACACATATTACCTATCAAATTAAAGCTTGAAAGGTCTACTATAATTCTAGAAAGTTTCATAGCCATTAGATAAGGTTCGATCACTAAAAAACTCATTAAAAGCGGACTGTCTCTAGAAATCGTGGCAGCACTACTACTTTGACTTCAATCTTTGGTTTTTCAATCCAACCCTTCTAAATCATGCTCACAACCTATTCCCACACAAAATCGTGTATAGAATTCATTTCTAGCCTCAAAACACTAAAATCATATTCTTTTCATAGGTTCTGGGCCTCAACGAAAAGCAGGGGAAATATAAAAACTCAACAAAACCTCAAGATACTCAGTCCAAATCGCAGCTTATACGTACCTCTACCTGATTCTACAATCGATTCAAAATTTTGTCAGCACTCCAACTAACTAGATGGCATAAAACACCTCATATAGTGGTAACATTCCATATTCCGTTTTGTTTCCCACCACTAAGCTGTTTCCTGTCAATCCAAAAATTTTTAGCCGTGTATGCTTTGTTTGGGATGTCCTTCCAAGGGCATCATTGATTTAAAGCCTTTAGTCACCTCAGGTTAAATCAAAATAAACCAAATTATGCAGTGAAGGGCACAACTCGGGTCGTATTCTCTTGAGGAGCCTTTTATTTAATTCCTAATCTAAGCTAAGTGACAAAAATATTAAGATGGGTTTTAAATTGATTTTTTTTCCCTTTTTAATAATGAAAATAACTTAAACTACTATTTTTTGGATTTTTTTGAGAAATTGTTGAGATAACTAATGAAATTGTGATTTAAACAAATTAATGATGAATGCTTCTTGAAAAGATGGAATATAGGTTATCCTTGCTCAAATTGAATTGGGAGTTAAACACTTACTAAGTCAAAAATTAAACCTTAACAACTCGTTAAGTCTAGTATATAAATTGGTGATTACCCCTAGAACTCTAGCTAGATAATTACCTCTTAATACACTATTAAATACCACTTAGTGTGCAATTTAGGATTGGATTCATGCAACTTGTTCCTCTATACAATGAGCATTCAACTGAAATATTCAAACAAGATCTAAGCAGTCATAATATTCATTCAAACTATGAAAGAATAAACAACCACATTAAACCAAAAGGAAATATAGAAATTTAAATCTCAAACCACATAAACCAATCTAAATCACAATTGTTCAATCAATACTAAGATAAACAATTCGCAATCTCAGTAAATTAACCATATAACATAAAATCCTAACTCAGGAAATTCATTACATAATTAAATAAAAAGATTAAAACAATTAACTCCCCTGAATGTATCTCTGAAGATCAAACCAGTCTTCCATCTCTAAGAAGCAAGAAGGAATTTAGTCTCTCATAGAGTTTATCACAGCTATAACTTTTTGAAGGTACCAAAAATCCATTGAATTGAGATAAGGGAAGAAGAAGAAGATGAAATTGTTGGTGAAGTTTAGCGAAGGTTGTCTCTTCTCTTCCTCTCTCGCGTCTACCACTGCGTCCGTGAGTCTCCTATCTGTGCATGCGTCGCGTTCTCCATCTGGTGCGTGCGTGAGTCTCCTCTGTTCTCTCATTCAGATCTGCCGCTGCGTTCTGGTTCTGGTTCTGGTTCTGTGCGTGCTTTTTCTGGTTCTGCCGCTGTTGTGGTTCTCGCTGTCACCTCTGGGTCTTCTCTGATCATATCCTTTTATTAATTTCCTTTCGTTATTTGAAATCTAGGTCAAATCTCCTTAAAATTGGGATATAATCTTCCAAAATTATGTTTAGATATGATTTTCCCCAATAATCTGTGTGAGAATTCGAAAGAAATCAGTTCCAGAGGCGGTAGGCGTCAATTTCGGATTTTTAGTGACATTTTATAAATTCGGGGTCTGTTATGTAATATTCACTGATAGCCAAGTGAATCAGTTCCAGCGGTGTCTTCGTATTTTAGGACCCAAGTGGTGTTTTGTAAATTCGGGGTCCTTTTCTGTAATTATTTCTGATATTTTCCCACCTGAAAGTGAGAGCTAATATTACAGAAAAGTGCCCTTTTCCTGTCAAAATTGCCTTGCAGCCACATGCAGAATTTTATTTTCTGTTGCAGTCCTTGAAAATCTTTACATTTTAGTCCCTCAGCTCCTACTTTTCCAACGTGACCTACAATTCAAATCAATATCTTGTAATATCTTTATTCAAAATTTAAATTTTAAAATGTAATTACAAGATTATAACAAATATATCCTTTTAAGATTTATTTTCACACAATCATCTTTAATTCAATTTAATCATAATAAATGTTATTTAGCCCAAAAATTAATGATAAAATCCCTAAATATGATATTAAATATTATGATAAAATCGGGATATATCAATCATTGTCACTCAGAGAAAGTATGTTCTCGATCTCTTAAAGCAAATTGGAAAACTTAGAACTATACCAAGCAGCATTCCCATGATTCCAAATTCGTTCCTAGATTTTGATGATAGCATGTTTGTTGAGCTTCCTAATGACTCAAAGAAGAATATTGATCCAGAGAAACTTAAGTCATTTGCATTTCCTGAAAGATATAGGAGACTTATCAGGAAGTTAAATTATCTAACAGTAACTCGTCCTGATATAACTTTTACGGTTAGTATATTTAGTCAATTCATGGCATCACCAACAGCAGCACAGTGGGAGACCTTAGAGCATATTTTGCACTATTTGAAAGGTTCCCCGGGTCATGACATTCTTTATACAGGTTATAGGCATACTAAAGTTGAGTACTTATGCAATGCGGATCATGTAAGGCTCAAAGGCCAGAAGGCAGCCTACTATGAGTTATTGCATGTTTGTTGGTGGAAACCTGCTATCTTGGAGAAATAAGAAGCAAGGTGTCATGTCAAAATCTAGTGCAGAAGTAAAATATAAAGCTATGTTGCCATCAATAAAGGAAATTGTGTGGGTGATCATGTAAGGCTCAATGGCCAGAAGGCAGCCTACTACGAGTTATTGCATGTTTGTTGGTGGAAACCTGCTATCTTGGAGAAATAAGAAGCAAGGTGTCATGTCAAAATCTAGTGCAGAAGTAAAATATAAAGCTATGTTGCCATCAATAAAGGAAATTGTGTGGGTCTTTCAGCTTATAAAGGAGATTGGATTACGATTATATTACCTACAAAGCTATGGTGTGACAATAAGGTAGCATTATACATAACATCGAACTCTGTGTTCCATGAGCATACAAAATATATTGAAATTGACTGTCATTTTATTCGTGATAAGATCAAAGAGAATGTTGTATCTATAAGGTACGTGCGATCAAACGACCAATAACAGAACTTCTAACAAAAGCCTTAAATGAGGTACGGGTTGAGTATCTTTGTAAAAAGTTAGGCATGATTAATATATATACTCCAACTTGAGGGGAGTGTTAGTGTTAAATGATGTAATTAATAGATAGTTGGTATATTGTAGTTGGTGGTAGATAATAGTTAGTAGATAGTTGGTAGATCATAGTTGATGATAGATAGTAGATGGTGGTAGATAGTAGTTGAGGGCATTTAATAAAATCCATCTATAAATACTCATGTAAGTCTTGTAAATGACATAATCAAAAACATTTTTCTTCAAATACTTTGTCAATACTTAAGTGCAGGTGGATCAAATATAAGCCCAGATATTCCAATTTTAGTAATCAGCATAATAGTCATACATATTCAAATTGTATCATGAATGAGATCTTATTCTTATATTAAAGACCAGAGGTCATATATAAAAATGCCTAGCTATATAACACATTTCACTGACTCACCCAAGATATTTTTGGGGAGAAGGAAGAACATGATGAGGATGATTATGAGAGAGCTAAAGCTTAGAAGTGATGAAGAGTTTGCCTCTGGAGGCAACAAGACCAAGCTTAAGAGCTTTGTCTATGGCCTTACCTAATGCTTACTCTGTGCCATAGGCTGAAGCAGTATCAAAGAGTCTGTAACCAAATTTGATTGCCTGTATGATTTCCGTCTTTGTAGCCTCACCAAGAACTTCAAATGCGGCAGTGCCTAGGCTGATCACCGGAATAATACTGTGGCTGTTTGGATCATCATTTTTGGGATTTTGTTGTTATTGTGCAGTGATCATGAATTGCATTGTAGTTTTAACAAAACTAAAGTTTGGTAAGTAAAACAAGCAAAGCCCCCCTTTCTTTGGCCTTGCCACAGCCTTACTGTACTTGTTTATTCATTAGATGATAATTATTTTGAATATCATACATGCTTTTGTCGAAACACCACAGCAACATAGGCGCCATGGACAATTTTTCAGTAAAAAAAAAAGTGAATAATACTCCCTTTGCACCATAAGAAATTACAAATGAATTGTCTTAAAAGAAAAGAAATGAACATTTTTTTTATAAACTATGTAGAACATAAAGAAAATGATTAAACTCTTGATAACAACCTTGATTTGGAATTTTACAATTTCAATTTTTTTTATGTATTTTTCCCTAGTTGGTAAGTGGATTTAAACTTTAAAATGTAAATTAACTATGGAAAGTATTACAACTTAGGCAATCACGTGTAACTTTTGCAAAATGAGAATCACTTACTCAACCTCGCCAAAATGTGGCTCCATCCACAGCGTAAAGTTTCAAACATCCTTAATTATATAATACGGTGCATACAGATATATAATAGCGAAAATCCCTATAAACGACCTTTGAAATATGCAAATCCCAAATCAGTATATTGAAATCCAAAAATCTGAATCAATCACGCGTCAATACGGATGAACAATGCGGGCGTCGCCAAAAGACCATTTTACCCTTCAGCCCTCATTCTCGCCACTTCAAAAATAACAACACGGGGTTCTTAATTAACAACTCCGGATTCTTGATTAACAACTCCTTATTCTTGATTAACAACTCCGGTTTCATCTTTTTACTTTCACAATAACAACACCGATCTTGTTATTAGCAACTCCGGATTCTTGATTAACAACTCCTCTTTATTCTTCCACATATTCGCATCTCAAAAATATAATGTTGTTAATGTTAAATGCGGTGTTATTATTGGACCTGAAACTTAAATTACGAAGTTGTAAAACAAAAAATGGGAGTTGTTAATGTAGAATAGGGTATTGTTAATAATAACACCGGTGTTGTTATTGTGAAAATAAAAAGATGAAATGAAATTGTTAATCAAGAATACGGAGTTGTTAATCAAGAATCCGGAATTGTTGATTAAGAGGGTGTCTTGTTAATAAAAAAAGAGGTGTTGTTATTAGCCTTGAAACTTAAATTAGGAAGTTGTGAAATAAGAATACGGAGTTGTTAATCAAGAATCATGAATTGTTAATTAAGAACCTCGTGTTGTTATTTTTGAAGTGGCGAGAATGATGGATGAAGGGCAAAATCGTTTTTTGGCGCCGACCGCACTATTCATCCGTACTGACGCGGGACTGATCCGGATTTTTGGATTTCAATATACTGATTAGGGATTTACATATTTCAAGGATATTTTATAGGGATTTTCCCTATATAATATACTAGTATTTTTTTTTACTGCAAAGAATAATAAAATCACATCTTCATTCCTTCACAAAACACTACTGCCGGGAACATACAAGTGCACAGAACAAACGCTGCACAACACTTGTTCCTTCACAAAAATCACATCTTGATTCATATAGATACAAACACTATTTAAACGCAACGTATACAACAACAGTTCACCATATGACATGGCTGATCACCACTTTATTGGAAGAGGAAGACATAATCATGAAAAAAGAAACCATAAAAGTGATAAAACCAAAAGCCTATCATATATGATGTGGCTTAGAATTTATTTTTGGCCAATGTGATAGCATCAAGCAACGTACTGAGATAAAGGGTTGTCCTGATTTAGTCTGATTTGTTTGATCTGACTTATTTTCTTTAAGTCATCTTCAGTAAGTGACCAATCAAATATCTCCAAGTTTTGTTTAATTCTGTCTTTGTTGTAACTCCTCGCAACGAAACCCACTCCTTGTTCATACAGCCATCTCAGAGCAACCTGTTACGGCAAAAGAATTCCATTGAATTGAAAAATATATACCATTAAGTTCATTACTAATTAAGAACTAAGACATTGATTAAATTAGCACTTGAAAAATATAAAAGGAACTTGAAATAAAAATTATTAAAACCTGAGCAACTGATTTGCCATGAGATTTGCCAATGTCAATGAGTATTTCATTGCTCAGGATTCTATTGTCGCCCGATGCTGAGCCTGCAGACCCCAGAGGAGCATATGCTGTTACAAGTATACCCTTTTGTTTGCAGTATTCTCTTACTTCCTTTTGTTGACATGTAGCGTTCATTTCTACCTGTAACATTTAAAAAAAAAAAAAAAAACAGAGAGAGACAGAGAAAAATGTTTTAACTTCTCTTGAACATTTGTGGACCTATAATTAAGAAACACAATAAAAGATGCAAAATAAGCCTGATTCTTGCCCAACAGGTCCTTTTCCAAATATATTTGTCAATAGGTTCTTAGTTTATTAAATAAACTATAAATGTCAAAACTAAAGCCCAGTGGCGTAGCTTGTGGGGGATTTTAAACTTTGCTCAACATTATAAAGTTATTACACATTTCAGTCCCCTTAGGAAAATGTAAGAAAAATTTAAATTAGGTAGAAACCATGTGAAAAAAAGGGTCAGCACAAACGGCGATTCCTCAATCAAAGGATAAAGAAAAGCTTTCAAACACCGACAAACGTTTGCTTTGGGCACATAAAGCTCACAACATTGCAATTCATTTTCCAGATAAATTTATTTATCAAGAAAATCTAAAGAATAGTAAAATTTCTCAACATGATCACAAATGTCCGTATATCATTAAATAATTTTGATGTATCTTTAGAGTTCATTTCTACCTGCATCGTAAAAATAAGAAAAGAATATTTCAACTTCTCTTGAACATTTCCTTAAGGAAAAATTGGGATTAAGCATCTATTGACAAACACTAGGAGAAAATGACCTCGCACAACATGGAAGAACTGATGCAAAACATGGAAGAGTACCAGCAAATTTTTGCCAATCAAGTCCTCTTTCCCAAATATATATATATATATGTATACGTCTCTCAGTTTTCCCTTTGAAATTAAAGATTAAAGGTCTTACTTGATTCACACAAGGAGGAATGGTAGCGATTGACAATAAACTCTCAAGTGTCCTCACAGGGAAGTTACTGACTCCAATTGATTTTGCAAGACCAAGTTTTTTGCACTCTTCCATGGCTGCCCAAACGCCCTTTACATCTAATGGTGTTATGTCGTCAAGGGGGAATAAGTTGTCGCTAGGCTTTGCACTGACGGGCAAGTGGATCAAATACAGGTCCAGATATTCCAGTTTTAGTAACCTACATAAATATATGGATTTGCAATTATGGATAATTCGTAATTAAAAACTTTTTAAACCTAAGAAACAAACAAGTTAGAGCTTACCCAAGAGATTTTTTAAGAGCAGGAATAACACGATCAGCATGAGCATCAGTGAACCACAGCTTGGAAGTGATGAACAGTTCGTCTCTTGACCCGATAAGACCAAGTTTAAGAGCTTCTTCTATAGCATCACCTAGATCTTTCTCTGTGCCATAAGATGACGCTGTATCGAAGTGTCTGTAACCTGCTTTGATAGCCTCTATGACTGCGTTCTTCACAACCTCGCCGAATCTTGCCATATCGCCGACGCCGAGGCCCATCACCGGCATACTGTGGTTGTCGGAGAGAACCACTGTTGGGACGATGTTGTTGTTGGACATGTTGTACTTTGACTTGTCAAGGTAACTATGGATTTTGATTGATCAAGCTTGAGAAATATAGCCACAAATGGTTGCGCTTATATAGGATGTGAACGAGGCTCATAGGAACATAGGCAGCGTTATTCAATTCTCCGATTTTTTTTTTTGAACAATTCTCCGATTTGATTCATTGAATAAATAAATACGTTGCCGTATTGACCCGGCAACGTAACAGCTGATTGGTTCTTATTTTTATTTATTTATTTATTTATTTATTTATTTATTTATGTTTTTTAGGCTCGGCTTGGTGCTTATTCCTGTGCTTGGTCAAACTACTTTATTAAGACGATTATTCAATTATTCATTTATTCTACATCTCTTTGAAAGTTGAGATGTTGACATTTTTATTTGGCCTGAACCAATACAGCATCCTACGTGTCGGCAAAACTGCTGTCATCATGATCTTCTAGAGGCTCGGGCCTTGTTGAATCCTGTGATGAACTTTCCGTTATGCTCTAAATTATTTTCTTCGGTCAGCAAAAACTGCTGCTTTTTAATCCTTGATTATTTTTGTCTGCAACTACTCCACAACCGCGTGGTGAAGTCAAAATAAATGTTTAAGCTTTCAACATTAATTTTATGTGCAACAACTAAACAACCGTTTGGTGAAGCCAATAAATATTTATGTTTTTAACCAATGAAAATATTTTATATGATGTTTTTTAGTTTTTATATTATATTTTTTTTATAAAGAAGACTTTTTTGTTCAATGCAAAATTTTTCTTATTCACCAAAAACTTGTTTTTGACTTTAAAAAGCAATGTTGATCATGTACCTCCAACTAAGAAGGAAAGAGAATCCTAGCTGACCTACTTTGTAGTTGCTACTTGATGTAAATATAAATTTAAGTTTATGTATTACTTTTGAAAGTTAGATTCTTCGTGTATCCTATATGCAAGATCCCTGTCTTTTCCTATATTTCGTGTACAAAACCATAACGGTCATAACAAAACTATGAGCACATTAAAATTTAAAAAATGTCAAATTAATAACGGTTATCAAGAAAAACTCGTCACTTATTAGAATATCACCTCAAATTCTTAATGACTATTAAAAAACAACTATCACCATGTATAAAATATAATGATCTGTAAAACTGAAAGACGTGACAGCTCGATAATCCACAAAACTCTCTATATAAACATCCGAAAACTAAACTCCACTTTTCCACTTCCATTTCAACTTCTCATAGCCAACTACAAGCTTTTGTTCTTCTTCACCAAAATCTTGGACAAATGCTAGAGAACTTATGCTTCATCATCTAGGAAGAAACTTAAAGAAGAACTCCCTCCACCAACAAGCCTTGAAGGTCTCATCCACAAGACCTACAAGCTCTATCATATAGTCCAGGTTTACTTACGAGAGCAAGGACGCATGGATTAGTGCTTTAAGGGACTTATTACTATCGTTCACTCTTTGAATGAGAAGGTGGGCAAGTTACTACAAAAGGAAAAATTTGATGATGGATCCAACTCTTAAAGTATCTCTATAACTTTTTAGTTTTAGTTCATTTATATACATTGTCTTTTTGTTTTTTTTATTTTGTTTGTAAAATGCTGGTTGCATAATCAACCACCAAAATTATTTTAAAAAAAAAAAAGTTCAAATATATAACGGTTATTGAGTAAAACCAGTCTATTAGAATACATACCATGCAAATAAATAACGGTTGTAATTAGTAACCGTCATATTTTGTCTCAGAAGGATGACGGTTGTTACACAAAAACAATTATGAAATAATAAATGCCATAATTGTTCGAAACCTTTCCTCTTCCTCATGCTAATGATAATACTCTATACATGCTTCTTCGTTCTCTAATGATCAAGTACAAAAGCCAAATACCAATTTATTACCCACCACTGCGTGCGACTGCTCTCTTTCAACTTACAATGTGTGCAAAGATGGTTCAAAACCATCACTTCCAATCTATTTAAACTCTACATTTCCTTATGTCTTTCATACTATTTCTTCATCCTCCTCCTCTATTCTCTCAAGATGAAATACTATATTGTAGGCTTGCTAGAAAACCCCTGATGTCATCCTCCTCCTCCACAACCTCCAGCACCTTCTCCTCCTCCTTTACAACATCCACCACCTTCTCCACCTCTGCTCACTGCTACGAATTTGTCTATATTTAAATGTTTTTTTACCTATATTTCAACCACTAAATATCTTAGCACTAAATATATATTTATATATATAATGGTTTTTAACAGTTAAATATTTGGCCATATATTTTACAGTTTTTCAAATACAACCATTATTTATAGAGCCCTATATTTAATATTTGTATGACAACGACTATTAAATATGGCGATCAATATTTAATGGTTTTTAATAATAACCATGAAATATTTTGTACAATATTTAACGGTTAACATTTTGAATGGCAAAGTATGTCACTAGAGAAAAGGGTTTATTTGATGATTATTTGGAAAAATCATTATATATGTATAATATTTGACGGTTATTGGCGAATAACTGTTAAGTATAGGTGACAAATATTTTTTAAAAAAACTGGGGAGCTCACTTTCGATCAGCCCCCTGCAAAATAACCTACAAACATAACATATATATCCCAAGCACCCAAATAGATCTAGTTCTTGTTGGATGTATCCAAATATATAAAATAACCAATTTTCACCAACAAGTGCCAACAGATTAAAACAATTCATCAAATTATATCTATACAATTATAAATACATTAAAGGTAAGGGACTATATACATATGGTAACACCCCAAATTTTATTCCCCAATATACCATGTAAACATTTGTGGGATTTAATAAAATGGAAGGGTGAATTTTAGAGAATGTGATTATGCTGCTAGTGAAATTTCCAACGAGACAGTGAGATTGTCATGTGATTTTAAATGATCAAATGATGAGCAAAAATTATGAAATTTTACAAGGTGAAAGTAAACTAGGTCATATGAATCATTTGAACAAAGTTGTAGCTTCTTATGGGGCGATACAGAAACTCAGAAGAAGATACACCTTGTTTCTTGGGATCAAATAACTTGTGACAAGAAGGAAGGAGGCCTGAGGATAAAGAAACTTAGACAAAAAACTGAAGCTTTGTTGGAAGCTAGTCATAGATAAGGAGGCACTTTGGGTAAAGGTGTTGAAGAACAAATACAAGTGTGATGATTTAGTGAACCTTGAGTTACCTACAAAGGGAAATACATCTATGACCTAGAAAGGAATTCTTACAACATGGAAGGTTTTATGAAAAGGCCTAGGGAAAAAGATTGGCAATAGGTGAGATACCTCCTTCTGGTTTAAGAATTGGTCTGAGCTTAAGTGTCCTCTCATAGACCTAATTCAAGGTTGGGAAGGCTTGATCAACAAAAATGAAAAAGTGGTTGATTATGTGGACTTGGCAGGAAATTGGGACATGAATAAGCTTCAATCTTGTTTCTTTATAATATCGTTGCGCATATCGTGTGTGCATGCCCACCCGGTGAAGAGAGAGGAGAGGATAAATATATATGGCACCCATCCACTGATGGGCTCTTTATTGTGAAATCTTCATACCATTTTCTTTTTTCAGGTACACGATTAGAGGTAGATAGCATATGGAAGCAGATTTGGAGATGGAGAATGCTAGAGAAGATCAAATCCTTCATGTGGTTATTTACACATGGGCGCATACATACAGCAGATCTAAGGAAGAAGAGAGGCCTGAGTGACAATGCAAGCTTCCCGTTTAGCTGTAGGGAGGACGAGGATGCTATACACCTTATAGGAGACTGTTCGAGCATTGTAGAGATGAAAATCAATTATAGCACCTATACACTGGGAAATGTTTTTCTTATTACAAGGAGTGGCTTGGCTTAAATGGAATCTTAAGTGAGAAGAAGGATCAGACAAAACTAAGCAAATCCCCTGGGCTACCTTGTTTGGATATGTTTGTTGGGATATATGGACAACAAGGTGTAAAATATTATATAACTCTGATGATGTTTGAATTCCTGGAAATGCCTATGATTCTCTTTACAGGGCTTGTTGGCATAAAGACTTGATTGACCATTACACCTTTTATGGTGAAAGAACACAGCAGACTACTTAGGACCTTGCCTCTGGTCATGTTAAACTAGAGGTTGATGGTTCTTCACTGTAAACAGGAATGAGTGGGTGTGGTAGAGCTATCAAAGATGAGAATGGCAATTGGATTTGTTGTTTTAGTTGTAGACTTACATCGGTTCCCCCTGTAATTGCTAAACTACTAGGGATTTTGAACGGTTTGAGTCTATGTTGGGCAAAGGATTCAAGAATATTGTGTGTAAATTGATTGTATAGCAGCCACTGCTTTTTGTATTAGGGGTTGTGAAGAAAGTCACCAATATAGGGACATTATTGGGGACACTAGGTTAGTTTTACACAAGGATTGATAGGTTATTCTACTACATAGCTCTAGGGATTTTTTTTACTTCGGCAGATTACTTAGTTAAGATGTCATATGCCATAGTTGAGTCTTTTTATATCCTTGATCAATCTACATAGCTCTAAGGATTTTGAACTCCTATTTTGCTTTCTGATTACATAGCAATGATATCCAGTTTTTACTAAAAAAAGCTATATACAAAATGGTATTAATTTTTGAAATTAGCTCAAAAAAACTGGAAAGTTTCTAAAGCAGCATTCAAAGAAATTAAATATGTGAATGATGTGCTTTCAATTGGCAAAAGTCTATATTTTTCCTTGAAACTAGATTCAATAAGGGTTTTATAGTCTTTAGAATCACTCCGATACGAGGTATACAAATTTAATTATGAGTTTTCAAAGTTAAGGTAGAAAATATGCCAGACTTTCTGATAAATCCAAAAATAAAGAAATAATGTGATGGCAAGTTTTGAAATTATGAGGTACATGGAAAATTCATTTGGGCTAATTTAAAGGACCCTAAGACTTGTTGTTGCATGGGCAAAGAGAGGGAAATATTAGTTAGCTTCAGTTGGGCTTATGACTACATGTACATAAGAGTTATGTACCTAAAAAAGTCAATTTTTTTTTATTTTTGATTAAATAAATAAATAAAAGGGATAAAGGCAAATTTATAAAACACATTCCATCATCTCTTTCCCTTCAAAATCGTGTAGCTATGAGAGCTAAAGAAAGAGAAAGCTTGTGTTGAGTTCTAGAGAGAAAGAGGAGAAAAACTCACAAGGTAGGTCAATTTCTTTAGTGAATTCGTATCTAACTCATATAACTTTGCTCTTGAGCTTCTCTTTTATGTTCTTTAAGGTTTGTGAAGAACATATTTAGATGTTCAAAATTTAGGGTTCTTGGCCACACTTGGAAAAGCCAGAGGGAGTGTGTGGTAACTTCCGAAATTTCAATATTTGCCTATTCTGACTACTGTGGACAATTTAATCGGTGAAATTTCATCGGATTGTCTTTAGTTTAAATTTTGGAATTTAGATGGCATAAAGGTTATGCTGCTAAAATTTGGTCTAAATGGTAGTTGTAACCTAATTAAATAGTTAATAAAGAGATTAGAAGTAGAAAGGAACACATCTGCAGAGTCGGAATCGAAAAACCCAAATTTTCCCTAGAGTATTGTTTAATTCAGCTAGAGCTAGAAAGGAGGCTTAGAGTTGGATTTTCAACTATTTGATAATTCCAAATAATTCAGGAGGAAAAATTAGATAGGGATATAGTTGAACACTTTTTCGGAAAAAACCCAAAAAAGCATAATTACGAAAACGCCCCTGAAACCTTAAAATAGGGGCGGCCAAGGGCAATTTTGTCATTTGGTAGTGAATTTTGTAATTCCAAGTTTGGAAATGGATTCCTTGGGTAAAAATAAGTCAGAATATCCCTAATCTAAATTTTAGGAAAAGTATGTCAAATTGGGTATGGCGGGGCTGGGCCAAGTGCCCGATGGTATTTTGGTAAATTTTCACTATAGGCTAATATAATCACAATAAACACTATGGTAGTGCCTAAAATGATACATTAATAGGTTTTAACCTAATTCTTGTATATTTTGACATTTTAAGACCAAGTTGGATGCCTGTGGTTGGCACGTTTTACGAGGTAGACTTTTGAAGACCAGAACATGGACACAAGGTAGGGAACTTACCTGACTTGCATGTAATTGATATATTTGCTTGTGTAGTGATGTATGTGACTACTTTACTTGATTGTGTAGAGCATATTTAAATAGATGAAGCTTTGTTTTTGTTTATACTATGGCCATAGGTTTGTTACATGAAACGTTGAGCATGCAAAAATGTCATTATGGGGCATACATCTAGTTAAAGTAGACATGTCATGCACATTGCATCTATCATACATGCATTAAGGTAATTGTTTTCTTATTGAGATTCTCCCGAATCTTACCCTCCCCTACCAACAAATTAGGCAGGTGAAAACAAGAAGTGTACTAAAAGCAGAGAAGAGAACTACACGGGAGGAATATAGTGGTGGAACGAAGACGGGAAGATGTCTCTATTTCATTGGGATGGGTTTAGACACCCTAGTAGCTCTGTACGGCTACATTGATTGTAATATCATGTACAAACCCCTATAGGGAATTTCTGTAATCGAGTACTTTGTATCAGCATATTTATGCTATTCTTGGCTTGCCCACTGAACCACGCAATAATATTCCACTGCAAGTCAAAATAAGTGAGGGTGTAACACATATGATCAAGTGCCTCCTCACCAATGGCTTCCCAACATAATAACCAATTCCTACATTTTATTCTACCTATTTGTCCCAACATATTTCCCAAATAGATTCCCAAATGTACAATCTAGATGTTTCATACTTTTTGAAAGCATCCTCACGAGTCAAAGGTTCATGTGCCATCCTTCCATCTGATTCCCCATTGAAATATTTTCTTATACAGTGATACAGATGACCCTTTTGCAATCATCTACGATGTCCTATATAGTAATTCTTCATACCATATTTCAACATGATCAATTGTGTACCCTTTTCAAAAATAGGGCATCCAAGTTGGCCTTTAATATTATACCCTGACAAATCACCTACGTAGAAAAGTCATTGATTGTGCTAAATAGCATGGCCTTCATATTGAATATTTTTTTATGAAGAGTATCATATACAACCTCCCCTTTGTCCCATAACTTCTCTAAGTTTTCAATTAGTGGCGAAAGGAATACATCTATGTCATTCCCTAGTTGCCTTGGCCCCAAGATTAGAATTGACAACTTCATATACTTTCGTTTCATCAAGAGCTATGGAAGGAGGTTATAGATAAACAACATAACCAGCAATTTACTACGGTTACTACTCTGTATCCCAAATGGGTTCATCCTATTAGTAGCTAATGATAGGTGAAGGATTCTTGGTTCTTTAGCAAATTTGGGATACTCAAAGTCAAACTTCATTCTATAGAGTCTGCAGGATGCGAAGCATGCCATCTTAAATCCTTTCATCCACATGTCACCTTAAATTTCTTGTATCAATTGCATTGCTATACAAGTGTCTAAATCTAGGTATAATTGGAAAATACCATAACACATTCTTTGGACTCTTCCTATTCGCTTGGTAGAATGAGGAAAAACACAGAGGACACTTAGTTAACAATTCATAGTCTTTTCCAAACAAAATACAATTGTTGGGGTAGGAAAGTATTGTAATATCCTGAATTTTGGGCCTAGGACTTTGAGGATAAGCTTATATCAAGCAAACTACTAAGCCCAGTTTGAGAACAGTCCCAAGAATGACAAGATATAGAAGACTCTTGGGGACTTTATGATCTGGCCCTACCGAGTAACGGGCCCAGTATGCATAGGTAGTAGGATTAAAGTATCGATGCAGATGTACATAGGACACATATATAGCACTATTGGGTTGGTAGAAGATGCCACCTAGTTATGTCATGAGGTAAGGGACTGGTTAGTCAGGCAAAATAGGCCAGTGTAGGTGTGCATATGGAATTTTAAGGGCAGACATGTGTACCCTGCGTTTTTGAAGTAGGCACCAGTATGTGGAGCCCACATACATACCCTGACCTAGAATTATTTGGCAGGCCTCGATCCACATGATGCAATGCCAAGTAAGTCCTGAGCAAAAACCGAGTAGACTCCTATAAAGTAACTTTATTAAAATAGCTTTAATGAAGTAAGTCATTATAACTAATGATGACAATACTTTTGTGTTGGCACCACAAGAAATTGACAAGTGTCCCCTCATCATGACAAAGTACAAGATCACTTTTATGTTGGATGAATAAGAAGATGACAAGTGTCTCTCAATGTGACCCTCACCTTTTGCCTTTTGTGTTGGCATCCCCGGGACGCGCCACCTAGCCCTTAAGTCTAGTGAATCCACTTGTCTTTGGTCTAGTCATGTACTTGACTTTTGGAGCACTGAACCTGGGAGTCTAGGGAAATTACCATGCCTTTCCTTTCCCTTGACACAAAAAGGATGATCATGAGAGAGAGAGAGAGAGAGAAAGAAGACAAGATGCTTTATTGACACTTGGCACACAAGGAGACTATCAAAACGTAAGATTAAATCCCAACCATCCATTCTTCTTTAATATGTCAGCCAAGGGTGGGAAAATAAGAGAAAAATGTGGAGAAAATAGAGAGAAGAGAAAAGGTGTGTGAATAGTAATTTACAGGCATTCCAGAGCTGATTTCACCTCCGATTCAGCGTTTTAAGCTCCCAGAGTCTTCTGTAATGTTGTTTCTTTTAGTGAAAGCAACATTTCTATGATTTTAGATTCTTGATCAAAAGTGTTTAGTGCTGTCTAGTTGGCCAATACCAAACCAGTTGTAGAAACGTGAGAGGTAAGCCTTAGCTTCGTTTTGAACTGATTGATTTATTATTTGGATAAGTATTCATAAAGGGGGCAACGTTCATTTTTCATCTAGTGGGTATTTTTGAGGTTTAATCATGGTCTAATCATGTATTTATGGTTAAATAATGATTTATGATGATTTTGGAAGTTATGTTTAAAGCTGCCTAAATTCGTTTTCTGGAGGCAGTGAAATTATGTGTTTTTTATTTGACAAACTTAATCCAATTGCTATGAAATTAACTAAATTAATGTAGACATTTGGGGCTTTGATTTGATAGGTAATATGAGTCATTTGGACTAGTAAATTGAAAGTTGTGATTTTTCAAATTTTGACCTTGATTCTGGAATGAAACCTGTGGCAATCTGTGTTTGATGATTTTCTAGAAAATATGTGGCTGTATTAAATTCTCTATGACAATTTACAATGAAAGATAATTGAAATATATTTTTATAGAACCTGGAACTAACCTATTTGGATTTTTTGTAGAATTAATTATGAATTTTCAAAATTTGGTATGGAAAATTGGTGAATTCTAGGAGCAGTGATCAATTAATTGAGATACTATATTGATATGCATCCAAAAATGTAATCGATATATTTTTACCAAAAACTAGACTGATTAGGGGTCATATAGCTTTTAGAATCATCACAATTAGACATATGTACAATTAGTTATGAATTTTCAAAAATTATTGAAAATTCAGGTAGATTTTGGTAATTAGACGAAAATAACAAAGTAAGGGTGATTGGTAATTATTTGAACTTCAATGGTTAAATAAAGCCCATAAAGTTAGTGTGGGCCCATTAAATACCCATTGGACCTAATGTGCTAACTTTAAGGTTAACCAACCAAGGTGTCTTGGATTATTAAAATTTGGGACAAGTGTGAGCCCAAATAATAAAGACAAGTCCTAGAGGCTAAAGTAGCCTATTGAAAATTTATTTGTCATGTCTCTAACAATATGGCCATTTATCTAGGGCCATGAGATGACAAATAAGAGGAAATGGAAGCAACTTCAGTGGTTTGAAGAAAAGGTATAAAAAGGGGACTCAAAGACAAAAGGTAGTGAATTGACCCTACTTGCGTGTATTGATATGTATGCTTTTGTGTTGATGTGGATGATTGCTTTACTTGTTTATGTGTAGCATCGTCGAATGATTGAAGCTCTATTTTGAGTTGATGCTATGACCATATGTAAGAAATATAAAGCATTGAGCATACAGATATGTCATTATGTTAACGTGAGCCTATGTAAGGCAAATATATCATGCATTAGAATTTATCTTACATGCATTGTTGGTATTGTTTACTACTGAGATTCCCCCGAATCTCACTGTTATGAGTATAAATGATCTATTAAATAGTGCAAGTGTACACTGTCATAATCAAGTAATACAGAGTGAGTAAAGTATCATTCCCACAAGGGTTGATCACCAAGTACAAAAATAGATAATTTTTATTCTATTTAGTCGATCGATTAGTTGGTGATTGAGAAAACAAAATAAAATGATTAAATACGAGTGCAAATAATATGAAAATAAATATGAGAAAAAACCCTAGGGGTCAGATTTTACTTAACAAATTTTGGTTTGAATCATGTATCTGTTATAGCCCAATTTATTCCTCATGATTGATAGTTAGGTTTTCCTAATTTAATTACTAGTCTATTCCAAAGTCAACCAATTCTATAATTAATTGCTAATCCAATATATTCCTATATGAATTTAAGCAATTAATTATGCATTAAGATTTATGTAATTCAATAAAACTATACAACTCATATGAATTTATTCCTATTCCATATACAAGTCATGGTTTTAATTAAAGGATATACACACATGCATCTCCTTCCGGTCTCAACATACATATTTAAATCATTCAAAAGATAGCCAATTAATTGAAAACATTAAGCACGATAATTTAAACTCAATAATGAAGAAAAATTAAAAATAGATTTATTAAGTTAATATTCAATCCGTCATTAATAAGGTATGTCATCACCCTAGGAAAATAGAATTTTAGCTCATGATGAAATTAAAAATAAAACCAAAATAAATTGAAAACTTTATAAATACTGCATAAAACTTGAATATTAAATTCTAAAACATAAATATACAACGAAAAGATGCATGAAAAATGGAGAAATCTAGCCTTCCTTGTACAAGGTAAAACCTTTCATGTAGGTAGCAACCTATACCATCCTTAAAGGAGGACTACCTATATCATCCATGTAGGAGGTCTACCTAAGCCTTCCAAGATGAAGGCATGGAAGAAATAATACAATGCATGAAATTAAATATGAAAAATAACACAATTTATTTAGAACTGTCAGAGAAAAGATCTCTCCCATCAGAGAATAACCTCTAATTGTTAGAGAAGGAAACCTCTACTTCTCTTCCCTTTCTTCTTTGAAGCTTGGCTTAGGATCTCTATTCATAGGCATGAAACGCGTCTGGTATAGTGAAACACATTTTGCTACAGTGGAAACGCGTTCGCAAAGGTAGTTTATGAACAGTGACTTGGGTGAACAGTGAATAGTGCTGTTGGTGAATAGTGACATTGCTACAATGCCAATCACTTTTTTCTAATTGTGCCTCCTTGTCTTATTTTAAACCCGTAGGTCTATTTTTAGGTCTCATTTCTTCTCTTTTCCCCTTAACATTGTGTTGTTCGTGCCTATCAAAAGAAAAAAAGAAAAAACTATATTATAATATTAATAATATTTATTCTAAAAAAATTATTTATTTACCAATTACACCCAAATTTATTATATCAAGCTCAAATATCATCCACAAAATAATCATATAAGGGAAAATAAATATGCAAATATTTTACTAATCGAATTCTCCCACACTTAGCTCTTGGACGTTCTTAGACAAAGTGACTAATAAGTGCTTTCAACAAAATTAGAAGTGTCAAGTCATAAGCAAGAACACAATTGAAAAATAAAGAGATCATAATATTCATGAAACAACAAAAATATAAACTGGTGACTTTATTTGAAACTGAATAAACCGAGTTCATAAGTGTAGCTCATTCTTTCAATCTCTCTAATGTTTAAGGGTAAGTATTTCGCTCAAATTCAACCGAAAAAATTGCACTACCATAGGCTCGCTAAAAATCTCAATCTTCACTACCTAATTCACATGCATACTTCAAATCAAAAGGACTTATTAAGGGTTGTAATGGGGTTAAGGTGAAAAGAATGTAAGACATGATATGAAGGGCTACATTTAATAGAGCAATTGAAAAATTGGATACTTATAAATTTAATAGAGCAGGTGAAAAGAATTATTTTTTTACCTTTTTTTTAAGAATGAAAAAAAACATACAACTGGTAAAATGTGTCTCAGTAGTTAAGAATAACTCCTTACTCTACCATTTTTTCACATCCCATGTATCTAATGGTTTTTACTAACTATTTTTTTTACAATTCCTCCCCCAACCTAAATCAGATATTGTCCTCAATGTCTTCTAGAGCTTAAAGAAAGTTTTTTTTTAATGTAGACACATAATAAACCAAAATGTTATAAGTAAAACTAAAAGATTAAGGAGAATTACAACTGAAGAGTGGTATCTGGATTCTGCTTTTGACTGTTATATGAAGATTTTCCACCTACTTGCTTGACTAATAGATCTTCTTTAGGTTTATAGGTTCGCATTTGATTGAGCAGCTGATCAGCAGTTGATGCATAAATTATGGAATGGCGAGTCACTTAGGATATGAATCTTGTTTCCACGGCATGATCAAAAAAAGACAATAGATAATCATAAAAACCATTAACATTTACAATCTTAATAGCTTTTTGTGAAAGTTTAACTTAGCCCAATATGTACCATCCAATGTCTCCAAACCACCAGGTAGAGCAATGAAAGCTTAAGCATGGAAGAACATTCATCCCATTCATTTAGGCAAGCTTGAAACCTATAACTCTTGTTCTAAAGAAAATGTGTGATCTTCTAACTCCTTCACCCTTACACTCAAACCCTTGCTTCCATTTATGGATGCAGAAATGGCCACACTTCCCTTTAGGCTGGAAATGCCATCTAATGTCTCCAAACCACCAGGTAGAGTGATGAAAGCTTGAGTATGGTAGAACATTCATCCCATTCATTCAGGCAAGCTCGAAACCTATAACTCTTGTCTTAAGGAAAATGTGTAATCTTCCAACTCCTTCACCCTTACACTCAAACCCTTGCTTCAATTCATGGATGCAGAAATAGCCACACTTCCCTTTAGGCCCTGGATGCCTCCTCCATATACAAAGTTGATCTTTCTGGTAGCTAATGCAATTCCAAGTTTTTTTGCTGTAGTTACAAAATCTCCATTCTTGCCCGAATCAGTTTTGCCAAAAATACAGATAGTTGTAAATCAACGTATGATACCCTTTTTCTCTTTTTTTCTCTCAGACCATTTATATTTACAAGTAGAAGAATACATATTTACAAGTGAGGAGTGCATATATATAATACTAAAACAACAACAACAAGATCATACAAATCAAGCATTTTTTGAAGAAGTTTGAAAAATTTCTGACATGAATGACTGACATAATTGGCATGAAGAAATTAAACAAAAAGAGGAAAGAAAGTCAAAAGTTACTGAAAAGGTAAAACATATTAGACAAAAGATATTGAAAAGATAAAATATATTAAAAAAAAGCTACTGAAAAGATAAGACAGATTAGACAAAAGCATGATTATGTATAGTAGTTGTGATTTTGGCTCACATCTTCCTTTTATTTTATGCCCAGTAACAACTTAAACACTTTCTATGAATCAAGTATTTGCTTCCCATCCAGTTTTCTTATGAACTAACAAATAAGGTCTTTTAATGTCATATTCCCAAGACAGTAGTGCTCTTTTTCTCTGTTGAATATGTCCACTAAATCGAAAAGAATATGATAAACATCAACACTCGAATGCATCTCAAGAGTTTGAATGATATCATCCAGTGACTCCTTACTTAATCCATCCTTTTTAAATTTAATTTTATCTTCTCAATTTATAGAAACCATACCTTTTCTCCTACAATCACATGTCTACCTTGCACATTTATTGCAGATATTCATTCTTTTAGCTCTTCTATTTTTGGAGTAAGAACCTCTTCCCATTCCTGGCATAGGTTTAAGAAATGATTTATGAATCTCATATGCTAAATGTACCTTAGCTTTATTAATCTAGTGTATGTCCACAAGAAGGCCCAAACGCTTAAATATCTTTATCCTTTAAAGTCAACTGCTATAGATCTTCCTGAGAACATCTTTGGGAAGAGTAGGGAACCTGTTCTTAAGCTTTACAAGAAATTCCGCCATATCAACTTGAAATAAAAATGATGAAAACTAAAATTCTCAACACAGTGCAGTGTGATTCAGTGAGTAAGAAAGAAAAATGAGTGAGTAGGAAAGAAGTTTTGGGTTGCTTCCTAAATAGCTGCCCCTATTTAACATATTTAGCTAGACAAAAACCAAACCACTTAACTCTCTTATTTTTTAATTATTCTTTTATATTTTTTTAAAATTTTACAAAAAGGAGGACTTACCTGTTGGCTCCTCAAACGTGATGATAGTTTTCAAAGTGTTGAGTACACCGTTATTATACTCCTTTAAATGTTCTTGATTGTAACTATTAAAGTGGAAAACATCATTAGGGGCCACTAGAAGTCCTACAAAATCACAGCAAACACAAACTAAACCTTAGGTTGCCTCCCAAGTAGTGCTAAATTTATAGTCTTTAGCCAGACTTCTCAAAACAAACTACTAATCAAAAGTATCAAACACCAGGATTACCTTGTCTTCATTTCTTTTCAAGCAACAATGGTTCAAACACAAGAAATGATCATTCAAGGTAATTAATTGTACTTCTTCAATCATAGACAATTTAAGAGTACAATTATTTACTAAATTCAAAATAAAGCACAACATGCGTATATTTACAAATAGATTTAGGAGCTTACAAAATTTTAGAGCATCCCATAAAATCCGCTTGACTTTCATTAGTAAGAGTTAACACTTCAACAAGAGAGACATGAACAACAACTTTTGGAACATCCATATTAATTTCAACATTAAAATGACAGGAATTAGGTTCCACAACCGGAACCTCTTCTAGACTACACCCACTATTTTCTCCAAAAGTGATTTCAAGTTCCTTATCACATTCCACTAAAGCTAAAGTTCATTCAATTCCACATCCTCAACTTCCTCAAAATAATCATCACCAACAAAAGAAGTAGTCATCATGCTTAAAGAATTATCTTGCCTCATTGTCTCAAGTGACGCAACAATTTGACTCACATATATTCCAATATTTTTAACACTTGACTCAACTCTAGTGACAAGTTCCTTTTGTTCTCTATTAAATCTTTTTGAAAAATCCACACAGTCCCACATAATCTTTCTAAATTTGATTTTTTTCTTATACTCAAGGGTGTGTTCTTCAATATGTGGATAAGAGTATAAAGGAGGATTCGAACAATACCTGATATATGGATCCAAAGACTCTTGTTGCACTAAAATTCCACCAGGATAAAATGAATGATCAAGACAAGTTTGGTTCATAGTGAAATCATCTCTCACATAATAATTGGTATTGTTATATGAAAAATACTCATAAGAATGACACTCTCAATAATAAGTACAAGAAAGAAATTATAAGAAGAATTTTCAATCCAACCAGTATTTATATTTTCTTATCTCATTCCATCCACGTGCATTCCAAAAAAAAGAACCAAGATATGACAATTTGTCACTGATTGAACCTGTAATACCTTGAATTTTGGGATCAGAGGCTTGGAAATAAGCCTGAATTAAGTGGAATGCTAAGCCTCGGTTTAGCAAGTGTCTCGAATTTACTACCTAATGTTTCTTATATCTTTGGAGTATTAAAGAAAGTAAAATGGTGAATTTTGGAGAATGTGATTATGCTTCTAGTAAAATTTCCTTTAAGACAGTGAGATTGTCATGTTATTTTGGATGACCAAATGCTATCCATAAATTATGACATTTTACAAGGTAAAAATAGACAGACGAAGCTTTAATTTGATAGGTAATATGAATCATTTAAAGCTATATACAAAGACTTGTGAATTTTTGAAGTTAGCCTAGAAAAACTAGAAAGTTTCTTGAACAGCTTCCAGAAACTCAAAATATGGGAATGATATGCTTCAAACTAGCAAAAGGCTATATTTTTTCTTGAAACTAGACTCAATGAGGGTTTTATAGCATTTATAATTTCTCCAAAACAATGTCTACAAATTTAGTTTTGATTTTTCAAAGATCGGCCAGAAAATCTGCCAGAAAATGTGAAAATAAAGAAAATGTAATAACAAACTTGTAATGTTGCCAAACAAGAGCAAAGTTAATTATTTTTCAATTAATTGAAATTAATTTTAATTTATTAAGAAAAATAAAGGCAAAAATATATTTGAAATATTTTGGTCAATTAAATATGAATTTATGAAAAATTGGAGCAAAAGTGCAAATTTGACCGAAATTGTGACTTTACGTGCATACGTAACTTGAACAAGCTGTGAAGCCAATTGAGACCCAAGGGAAGGACCCCCTTAGATGTCTCTGACATGTGGCATGAAGAAGGAAATATTGGTTGGGCTTAATGAGCATGGTTTCATATACATAGGGTTTATGTACATAAAATTGATTTTTGGACTTTTTAGAAATATGGTCAATGAATAAAATTAGATATGATAATCTAATATATAATCATCTCCTTCTTTCATTCAGCATTTCACCCCATTCTCAGCTGAAACAAGAGAAAGAATGTGAGAAATTTTAGAGAGAGAAAAGGAGAAGGAAACACTTCCAAAGGTAAGTGATTTTTTTTAAGTAAATCGGTTCATAATGCATATAACTCCGTTCCTAAGCTACTCTTTTATGTATTTAAGGTTTGGGAAGCTCAATTTCTATTGTGAGGAAGGGTTACAATTCAGCCACTCTTGAGAAAAGCCAGAGGGAGTTGAGGTAACTTTCAAACCTTCGTATATTGATTATTCTAGCTGCTATAGACAATTTAATAGGTGAAATTTCGCTGGATTGTCATTGGTTTTAATTTTTTGAAATGGGTTGGCCTAGGGGTTATGCTACCAAAATTGGGTCTAAATGGGAGTTTTAACCTAATTAAATAGTCAATAAAGTGGTTAGGAGTAGTAAGGAACACGTTTACGGAGCCGAAATTGGAAAACCCAATTTTTTCTTAGGGAATGTGTATTTTTTGCCATAGTAAGAAAGGGGCCTTAGAGTTGGATTTTCAATGATTTGATGATTCTATTGGGTTCAAGAGGGAAAATTAGGTGGGGTTGCAGTTGAACACTTTTTAGGAAAAAGCCTAAAAAGGCATAATTATGAAGACACCCTTGAAACCCTTAAAGCGGGGCTGTCAAAGGCATTCTTTGTTAGATCCCAAGTTTTGATGATAACAAAAGTCAACGTGTACAAATCATGTTTTTATAAGTTTAAGAAATGTTTACAAAGTTACCAAATGCATATAGCAATGTTCCATGGTGTCTGCTGTCAAAATGAACTGGTGTGCTCGAGCATGAGTCTAGCACTCGAGCATGGATCCCTTCTGTGCTAGAGCAGGTGCGAGTGATAGCCAGAAAGTGTTTACCCAAGAAGTATCTTATTATCATGTTTACTAATTCACTCGAGCACTGGAGATAGTACTCGAGCAGAGGAGCCTTTCTCACTCGAGCATATGCGACTGAGAGTCTGGAGTGTCTGGCTGAGAGCAAGTTTTGTCATTCCTCCTTGATGCACTCGATCAGAGACATCAATGCTCAAGCATGAGTGTTCTGTACTCGAGCAAGGGACTACGAGTGTTTGGCTGAGAGTCATGAAGTTCAGAGAAGCATAAGTATGCTCGAGCATAGCTTCATATGCTTGAGTGACACATCAGCACTTGCGAGTGAAAAATCTATCCCTCTCCAATTCTGATGCGAGTGTTTGTATAAACGGTATATTACTTGAGAATATTCTTCTCACTCGAGCAGGAGTATGTGTGCTCGAGTGAGGGCCCACATCACCTGCGAGTGATAAATCTATCCCTCTCAAATCCTGATGCGAGTGTTGGTATTGAGGGTATATTTCTTAAGAATATTCATCTCACTCGAGCAGGAGTATGTGTGCTCGAGTGAGGGACCACATCACTTGCGAGTATAAAATCTCACTCTTGTTGAAATGATATGCGAGTGCTGTCCACAGAAGAAACTCCCAGTGCAAAATACAAGGTCACTCGAGCAGAAGGAGTTGTGCTCGAGTGAGGCCCCACATCACTCGTGAGTGAGAATTTTGTCTCTCTGAAATTCTATGCAAGCACAACCTCAAAAATGAAGCACAAGGAGAAAAATAGGGAGATCACTCGAGTGAGCCCATCTATGCTCGAGTGATGCTCTGCCAGATCACCAAATACACCAAGTCTCACAATGTTCAATCCGAATATGGTTTAATATTATTTATTTGTCTTATCATTACTTATTATCATTACTTAACATCATTTTGATTGTATTATAAGTGTGATACAGGAGGATGAACGTTTGAAATAAACTGACACGAAGAAAGTCAAACAATGGTAGATTACATCATTACAAGCACGCTCGTACCTACCGCATTCAGAATATTCAAACATGCGTGTGTCATTCCACAGTTGCAAGCCCCGCTCCTCAACGATGATTACTCAAACGGGCAAAAACTAAACATCTATAAATACAGAGATTCAGAGATCGTCAAAATGGGATATAGCACAAGAATTCACAAGCATATTCACGAGTCTCTGCTATTCATAATTTTCTCTGTATACACATTGATCTTCAGTATTCATTTATTTGCTCTGTAAGAGAGTCTTCATACAATTCAAATTCTATTTTCATTTGATCTCAAGGTATTGGGACCTTGAGAGGGTAGATTTTCTTACGAGAGAAGCAGTTGAGAGAATTCCTTGTTAAACCTTTCACTCATAAGACTTATAAGATACAAGCAGAAGAGAACGTTGCTGCTCGTAAGACTTATAGTGGTGTAAACAGAAGAGAACGTTCCTGCTCATAAGTCTTGTATACATAAGCAAGTGAGAAAGGTCATAGGTTGTTTTGCTGCTCATAAGTCTTGTATACAATGGGTGAAAAAATTCTTCCAGATGGAGCTTCAATCACTAGACCTCCTGGTTTTGCTGGAGAACATTTTTCATTCTGGAGAGCAAAATTCAGAGTGTTTGTGATGGCTAACGAGTACGGCTTGTGGAATGTTATACAAGATGGTGACTATGTTCCAATGAAGAAAATCGAAGATAGAGCTGTTAAGAAGAGTCCAGATGAGTTTGACGAGAATGATATAAGGTTAGTAACATTAAATAGTAAAGTTATTTTAATGATACAGAGTGCTCTTAGTCAAAAAGAATATTTTCTAATATGTACTATACCAATTGCCAAAGATATGTGGGATGCTCTTGAAATTGCTCACAAAGGTACATCCGGAATCAAAGAAAATAGAGTCAATACTCTAATTACAGAATATGACCTATTTCGTATGAAACCTGGAGAAGGTATATCAGAATTCGAACTCAAGTATACTCATCTTGTTAATCAATTATCTGCTCTTGGAAAATCGTTTGATAAAAATTCCCAGGTAAGAAAGATTCTTAATATTCTTACGAAAGAATGGGAAGCAAAGGTGACAGCTATCGAAGAAGCTAAAGGAGAATCTATGAGATCCGTAGCTGGTCTCTTTGGGAGTCTTTCCGAGTATGAAGGAAAGTTGAGGTTCAAAAAGAAACTTGAAGAGTTTGATGATAAAAAGAAAAAGGGAGTTGCACTTAAAGTTATCAAAGAAGAAGAAGAATCTTCCGTAAATGAAGATGTTCCTAATGATGATGAAATGGGAATGATCGTGAGAAAATTCAAGAGATTCTACAGAAAAGGTCAAAAGAACTTCAAAAATTATCAAGGTGGACTAAGCAAGAAAGAAAATAAAGAACAACAGATAGTATGCTATGAATGTGGGAAACCTGGACACATCAAATCTGAATGCTTCAGAAAAAGAAAGCATATATATCATCTATATGGGGTGATAGTTCGTCAGACGAAGAAAGTGACAATGACGAAGTAGCAAATCTGTGCCTGGTAGCCAAGGAAGAAGAATCAGACTTTGAGGTAAGTGATTCTGAACCTACTTATGATGAATTGTTATCTGAATATAATGCATTGCATGCAGAGTTCATCAAAGTAGCTAAAGAAATGGTTAGCTATAAGAAGAAAGTAAAAGAATTAGAAAGTACTGTCATATCATCATGTGAAATGTGTAAAGAGAAAGATAAGAAAATAAGTGATTTAACAAAAATTGTTGAAAAATTTACTAAGGGAAGTGAAATTCTTAAAGTTATTTGAAATTCTCAGAAAGTTTCATTTGATAAATCTGGAATTGGATATAATTCTGCTCATGATAGGAATAAAGGTTATAAGAAGAATAGTAGTAGAACGTATCTTAAATACTTCAGGAATTCTGTGCATACATCGAACCCCTTTGCATCATGTAGCTATTGTAATAGGAAAGGACATTATACTTCATCATGTTATTTCAAAAAGGGTCAAGTTATTGGAACATATAAATGGGTTCTGAAAGGAACACATACATCACATACTAACCACAAAGGACCCAAGAAAGTGTGGGTACCTAAAACTTGATCACCTCATTCTAGGTATGTCTCAAAGCATCTCGAGCGAATAAATGGTATATTGATAGTGGATGTTCAAGACACATGACTGGTGACAAAAATAAGTTCACCATGCTGGAAATCAGAGAAGGAGGAAAGGTAAAATTTGGAGGTAATCAATCTGGACGTATTGCTGGAATTGGTGAAGTGGGAAAATCTGATGGTGTACAAATCAACGAAGTATATTATGTTGAGGGATTATGCCACAACCTCCTGAGCATAAGTCAAAGCACTGACAAAGATAAATGGGTGATTTTTGACTCAAAATAATGCTTGATAGTGAACAAGAAAGATCTACCACTAAACAAAGAATCTATCAAGGCAAAGATTCGAGCTCAAAGGGACGGTAATTGTTATACTATTGGTTTAAATTCAAATTCTTCTGAAAATTGTTTTCTTAGTCGATCAGAGGAAAGTTGGTTATGGCATAAGCATCTGGCTCATGTCAATATGAATCAACTTGACAAACTGATTAGAAAAGATTTAGTTATTGGTCTTCCCAAACTCAAATTCAAAGATAATATGATTTGTGAAGCATGTCAAAAAGGCAAACAAACTAAATCCTCTTTTAAAACAAAGTATGAGATTTCTACTTCTAAACCTTTACAATTACTTCATATGGATTTGGTAGGACCAGCAAGAGTAAAAAGTTTTGGAGTAAATTTATATATGTTAGTAATTGTCGATGACTTTACAAGATTTGCATGGACTATATTTATTGCTTTAAAAGATAAAACTTTTGATGAATTTATTATGTTTGCCAAAAAGGTTCAAAATGAGAAAGGTATTTCTATTGTTTCTATTAGGACAGACCATGGAGGAGAATTTGATAATCAATTATTTGAAAACTACTGCAACAACGAAGGAATAGATCATAACTTCTCCGCTCCTAGAACACCTCAACAAAATGGAGTAGTGGAAAGAAAGAACAGAGTTCTTACAGAAATGGCAAGAGCAATACTTAATGAAAAAGAAATGTCACAAGTGTTCTGGGCAGATGCAATGAGTATTGCATGCTACATCTCAAACCAAGCATATATTCGCAAATCACTTGGAAAGACGCCATATGAACTTTACAAAGGAAGAAAGCCAAATCTTGCTCATCTACATATCTTCGGGTGTAATTGTTTCATTCACAACAACGGTAAAGAAAACTTAGGTAAATTTGATTTAAAGTCTGATGAAGATATATTTCTAGGATATTCTAATAGAAGTAAGGCTTATAGAGTTTTCAATAAAAGAACATGTACTGTTGAAGAATCTATTCATGTTGTGTTTGATGAACTTGAATCTCAGACAAAACATATTGATGAAGAAGAAATGGATTCAATCAAGAAAAACAAATCTATTTCAAAACAAGATGACCTTGAAACAAATGATTTTCAAAATTTAGAAGATGTCGATGATCATGCTCAACCAAAAGCATGGAGACATATGAAAGATCATCCAATTGATCAAGTTATAGGAGATATTCATGAAGGTGTCAAAACCAGAAATAGAATCCTCAATGAGGTAACTTTCTCTGCTTTTATTTCTGAAATTGAACCTTCTAATATAGAAGAAGATTTATCTGACAATGATTCGGTGATTGCTATGCAAGAAGAACTAAATCAATTTCAAAGAAATCAAGTTTGGGATTTGGTTCCTCGACCTAAAGATCATACGGTCATAGGGACCAAATGGGTTTTCAAAAACAAACTTGATGAATCAGCAATCATTGTGAGAAACAAAGCAAGATTGGTTGCCAAAGGCTATAATCAAGAAGAAGGTATTGATTATGAGGAAACATATGCTCCAGTGGCAAGATTGGAAGCAATACGAGTACTCCTAGCCTTTGCTTGCATTAAAGGTTTTAAAATTTATCAAATGGATGGGAAAAGTGCTTTTCTAAATGGTTATATTATGGAGGAAGTATATGTAGAACAGCCTCCTAGTTTTGAAGATGAAACAAAACCTGATCATGTCTTCAAACTTAAGAAAGCATTATATGGTTTGAAACAAGCACCTAGAGCTTGGTATGAAAGACTAAGTAAATTTCTTCTTGATCAAAGTTTTGTCAGAGGTAAAGTAGATACAACTCTTTTCATCAAACATAACAAAAATGATATTCTAATTGTTCAAATTTATGTTGATGATATTATTTTCGGTGCTACTAACGAATCTATGTGTCAAGAATTCTCTAAGATTATGCAGGGAGAGTTTGATATGTCCATGATGGGAGAATTGAACTTCTTTCTTGGACTTCAAATCAAACAAAAGAAGAATGGTATATTTGTATCTCAGACAAAGTATTTGAAAGAGTTGTTAAAGAAATATGGATTAGATAATGCTAATGGAGCTGATACTCCAATGAGTTCTACAACATTGTTGGATGCTGATGTAAAAGGTCCTAGCTTCAACATTACTAAGTATAGAGGAATGATTGGTTCATTACTCTATCTTACAGCAAGCAGGCCGGATATTCAGTTCAGCATGGGAATGTGTGCAAGGTATCAATCTGCTCCTAAGGTATCACATGCAGAGATAGTAAAAACAATCTTCAAATATCTAGGAGATACTTCAGAACTTGGGCTTTGGTATCCGAAAAGAGGGAACGAGTATTTAATGGCATATTCAGATTCAGATCACGGAGGATATAAAACTGACAGAAAAAGTACCAGTGGTCAATGTCAATTTCTTGGAGGTTCTCTAGTATCATGGTTCAGCAAAAAGCAGAACACAGTTTCATTATCCTCAACTGAAGCTGAATATATAGCTGTAGCAAGTTGTTGTTCTCAAGTATTATGGTTGAAACAATAACTTCAAGATTTGGGGATATACTTAAATGAGATTCCAATTTACTATGACAACACTAGCACTATAAGCTTGGCCAAGAATCCTGTACAACATTCAAGGACCAAACACATAGACATTCGACATCACTTCATTCAAGATCATGTTCAAAAGCAGGATGTCAAAGTGGAATTCATACCAACTCATCTTCAACTTGCAGATATTTTCACAAAGCCAATAGCAAAAGATCAATTCCTATATATTCGAAGAGAATTGGGAATGGTTAATCCCAATGAGTTGTAAGTTTTTTTTTTGTTAAATATCTTAATTAAATGCTCTTTTTGATGATAACCTTACTGACTTTGGCATCGGAGCATTAAAAATCATTTTGCAGGTCTGTCACTCGAGCACAGAGGGTATCACTTGAGTGATAAGCTACCTTACTCGAGAACGATTAGCTCTGCTCGAGCACAGCACTATTAAAAATACTCTGCTTCTTGATATGTAAAACAGAGGTTAACAGAGGAAATAAGAATACCAAGAGTCTATCTCAAAAGCAACAGTGAAAATTTAGTTCACTCAAGCATGAAGGACTCTCACTCGAGCATGATGAGAACATGCTTGAAGTGAAGAGTGTCTGCTCGAGTGGAAAGAAAGAGTTTCTTTCCAAAAGCTATCCAAATCATGGTTACTCAAATGATTTTGGAGGATTTGAGTACAAAGATACAAAATATGGCAAGAAATCCATAATCCATGTACGCATTTACATGTTTTATTAAAATTTCCAGTTTCTCACTCGAGCACAACAAGAACACACTCGAGCACAGTATGAACATCACTCGAGCACTAGGGTTTATGCTCAAGCACTGTCACTTATACAGTTACGCGTAAGCTCAGAACGTCACACTTCCTGCTCTCACTCGAGGTGTCTCGTCACTCAAAGGGCGCAACTCTTCATCTTCAACCATTTCTCTTCAATCAATCGCGTCCATTTGCCTCAAATCACCGTTACAACTCTCCAATCTTCTATAAAAGGTTATTTTTATCCTCTGCATTTCTCATTCGGTGCCCTAACCTGTGTTGGTTTTCTTCACTCTTAAACTTCTGTGATTTTTGCCTCTTTTTCTCTTGTTCATCAATGGCAAGAACTAAAATGCCCTCCATTTCTCAAAGATCTCACTCTCCCTCTCCTACTAATTCCGTCGCTAGTGCCTCTGCAACCCCAGAACCAACACCTCCATCTCCTCAAATATCTTCCTCACCGTCACCTCCTCCTAAACCCAAGACCAAAAAGAGGACTCCGGCTAAGAAACCTCACCCTAAGCCTCAAATAGCAAAGAAAGATCAACCTCCTCAAAAGAAATCAAAGGGTGTAGTGTTCAAGGAACCTATAGTTACCCGGTCTCAATCCAAAGAGGTTTAAGGAAGAGGGAAGAAAAAGGAAACTAAGCAACCTCAACAATCATCTTCTTCCTTTGATGATTCATTCAACAGACAACTCCGGGAAGTAATAGAGAAATCCAACCTTGACAAGATAGTTGGAAAGATTGCTTCTCAAGCCGGTGTTTCAAGTTCATACCATGTTGGGCAATCCAGTGCCACTGCTTCAGGAGCACCTTCTGCCTCACAAGCGCCAGTGGATGATCACATTACCAATCCTCCTGAGGGATTTATTGTTGAGGAACTAAAGGCATTGTCTCAGAAGGTATTTGATGATGAATTTATTCATAGGCATTTCTATCCAGTTGTGTATGTGGATTTAGATTATTTGAAGAAGAATTGCCATTTGGATTTATATCCTTATCTTCAATACTATGCTCCCTGGCTGAATATCTATATGCCATATTCACCCACTGTCGTGAAAACCTTTTATTGCAACATGAAGTCCCATAACATTAAGTCTAGATCTGGTGAATTGATTGAGGAAGCAGTGTCTACTACTGTTAGAGGAAAATTTATTATGATATCTGCTAAGATCATAAATGACTTACTTGGGTATGTTGCACCACCTCCTGATCCACCTTCTTTCTCAGCCAATGAGGTCTTCTGGATTTTGAGACCAAAAGATCCAATAGGCATTCTAAATTTTAAACCTATTGATATGCCTGATTCTCACAGAGTCCTTCACTATATATATTCCCGGAGCATAGTCAATAAGTCCAAAAACTTTACCCATTTTGCTCAAAAGGATTATTATATGTTGGCCTCTTTACTTGCTGGGCAACAAAGGAATGTAGGGGAGATTATCTTCAATGAGATGAGAAGATTTTGATTTTCTTCATCAAAATCCGCAACCATACCATACCCTCAGCTTGTATCCTTCATACTAATGAAAAACAAGATATGGTATTTGGAAGGAACTGAGAGGGTGCTTATTTCAAGGTTTGGTAAGACTCAACTAACTCATATGGGTATCAATCTTCTGGTAAGTTGAACCAAAGGCACATCTAAGAGGGAAGCCACTCCATCAAGAGGTGATAAGGCTCAATCATCTGCTCAAGGTCCTATTCCTCCTCCTTCTTTCCTTAATGCCTCTCTTTCCAACCATTTGACTGAGGCAATCAATCAAGCAATATCCAGTCTGAAGAAGGAATTAGTGACTGAGTATGAGAAACTTGTGGAAAAGATGGAGTCACAGGTCATTCAGTTGGTAGATAAGGCCAATACCAACTTTGATTTGATGTTTAAGACTCAGGATGAGATGTCACAGAGGATAACTGATATGGAGATTTTCTTACGTTCTCGTTTTCCACCTGCATCTTCTGAAGTGCCTCTTGAGACCACTCCTGCTTCAACCTCAACTCTTCATCCACAGACACATGTTCTCTTCACCAATCCAGATTCTAATGTTGATATCACCTATGATCGGTCGCCTTCATTACCACCCTCAGCTTCTATACCCCAGCCATCATCTCCTCATGTGACAATTGACCCTCTCACTGCCATGGTACCCTTTGTCCTACCTTCTGATATCACTTTTCCTCTGCCCCCTTCTGATGCTGACAAAATGGGAGAGAAGGATGTGTGATGGTTTTCTGAGCTGAGCTATCATGGGATGTATTGGGTGTTTGGGTAGATTTTCTGTATGGGGTAGGTTTTGATGTTATCATGGGTGTATACGGAGTGTCCTCATGACGGGTTTCTCCTTGAGTTTCCTCCGGAGTGGACTGAACTGGACCTTCCTTGTTCTTCGCCTTCTCTGCTCTGAGCTCTTCTCTCAACTCAGTTATCATATCTCTTTGATCCCGGATTAGACCCATCAGCTCTTGCATAGGATCTGGTGGATTATCATTGACGACCTCCACCTCTGGGTCTACACGCGGAATATTGGGGCGTCCTCTAGTTTTCTTCATTCTACAAACAACTTGCCCCATTAATTTAGCAGAGATAGTATGCACATATAGTCACAAAACTCATATATATATCCATGTCAATTAAACATACATGTGCATACACAACAATCATTCACAGATAATCTTCTATCCCTACTACTATCTAAGGGATCTATCCTAGCAACCTCTACCCTTGCCAGGAACTACAGTTCTGATACCAAAATGTAACACCCTGCCTTTAATCACGTAATTATAATTCGATAATGCACATTTAATTCGGATTAGAGACCATCGGATAACTTAAACTCATTTCAATCTCCTACTTTGTAGTAGGGTTTTCACAAAACATTCAAAATCTCTTCCTGTTCCTGGTCTCCATTTCAAAATTCGAATATAATTACCTGTGCAGTTTATCTACATTCATGTATAACAGAGTGTATAACCAAATCCCCGGCAACTCCCGGGTTCTATACATATATAATCTAGAGGTTACAAGTATCCACTAGGGGATTACACAACCAAAATCGAATATAAAATTCCTAATTCAAAATATCCAGTAATCCCGAGTTTAAAGTAGATAACCAACATCTCAAAAAATCCTTAGTATCACTAAAGATCCTAAGTGCTTCGGGTTGGCCGCTTCTCCTTTGAGCCACATGCCCTGTCTGAAATGTTAGTCATAGGAAAGAATGAGATTCGAGCGAATCCCAGTAGTAACAAACCACTCACACAATGCATAACACAAAGCATGTATATAAATCACAACCAGCAACAGCACCAGCAACAACGCTTCATACGGAGCCATTTGGATGCTCGCATGATAGCTATTGTTGTAAGCGAACTCAGCCAGTGGAAGGAAATGATCCCAACTTCCTTTAAAGTCGAGAACACAAGCTCGCAACATATCTTCCAGCGTCTGAATTGTTCTCTCAGATTGTCCATCCGTTTGAGGATGATAGGCCGTATTGAATCTCAGTTGAGTACCTAAGGCTTCATGCAATGCTTTCCAAAACTTCGAAGTAAATCGTGGATCTCGATCTGAAATGATATTCTTCGGTACACCATGGAGTTTCACAATTTCTCGGATATAAATCTCTGCTAGCTTATCCGGAGAGTAACCAGCATCGATTGGTATGAAGTGGGCTGACTTTGTTAATCGGTCCACAATTACCCAGATCGCATCATAGTTTCTGATCCTGGGTAATCCCACAACCAAATCCATGGTCACGCTTTCCCATTTCCATTCCGGAATCTCAGGACTCTGAAGTAAACCAGGCGGTCTCTGGTGCTCGATTTTCACTTTCTGACAAGTGAGACACCTTGCAACATATTTGGTCACGTCACTCTTCAAACCCGGCCACCAATACACCGATTTCAGATTCTGATACATCTTGGTCATACCAGGATGAAGAGTATATCGGCTCTTGTGTGCCTCATCCAGAATCTTCTGCCTCAACTCTGCCTTAAGTGGAACGCAGACTCTTTTCTGGTAACAAACCAATCCACGAGGCGATATGTCGTAGCCTGAAACTTCTCCCTGTTTGATTCGAGTCAGATTGCGCTGTATCCAGTCATCTTGACTCTGAGCTTCTTCAATTTCCACCCTTAGATCACTCTCCTCTTGAGAAACAGTGTAATTGGCACAGATGATCTGATTTGTCAAATTTAAATCACAAAAATCTTCAATCAATTTCCTTTCTTGTATCATCATAGCTGCAACGAGCACAGTCTTTCGGCTAAGAGCATCAGCGACTACATTTGCCTTACCCGGGTGATATTTTATCTCCAGGTCGTAGTCCTTAAGCAATTCCATCCAGCGACGCTGTCTCATATTCAGCTCTTTTTGATCATACAGATATTTGAGACTCTTGTGGTCGCAGTACAATTCCACAGTCACACCATATAGGTAATGACGCCAAATCTTTAAAGCAAATACAATGGCCGCAAGCTCCAGATCATGAGTGGGATAATTCAATTCATGAGGTCTGAGCTGTCGAGAGGCGTAGGCCACCACACGTCCCTGCTGTATAAGGACACACCCTAATCCCTGCCCACTGGCATCAGAATACACAACATATGTCACACTGGGATCGGGTAAAATCAATACAGGTGCCGACGTCAACCTCTCCTTCAGCTCCACAAAGCAGTTTTCACATTTCTCGTCCCACACAAACGGCTGATCTTTTCTCGTGAGCTTGGTCATCGGCAACGCAATACGGGAGAAATTTTGGATAAATCTCCGATAATAACCAGCAAGACCCAGAAAACTGCGTATTTCCGCCACAGATTCTGGCCTCTTCCAGTTCAGTACTGCTTCCACTTTGCTGGGATCCACAGAGACCCCTTCTTGCCAGATAACATGGCCTAAGAATTTCACTTCTAATAGCCAAAACTCGCACTTGCTCAATTTAGCATATAATTGCTTCTCGCACAAGATATTCAATATGATTCTCAAATGATGCTCATGCTCATCCTTATTCTTGGAATATATCAAAATGTCATCAATAAACACAACAACAAACTGATCCAGATATTGCCGAAAGATACGGTTCATGTAATCCATGAAAACCGCAGGCGCATTGGTTAGCCCAAATGGCATCACCAAGAACTCATAATGACCATATCGAGTCCTGAAAGCAGTCTTTGGAATATCTTCTGCTTTCACTCGCAGCTGATGATACCCTGACCTTAGATCAATCTTTGAAAACACACACGAACCAGAGAGTTGATCTAATAGGTCATCAATTCGGGGAAGAGGGTACTTGTTTTTTATAGTAACTTTATTCAGCTCTCTGTAGTCGATACACAAGCGAAAACTCCCATCTTTCTTCTTTACAAACAACACTGGAGCTCCCCAAGGCGACACACTGGGTCTAATAAACCCTTTCTCAAGCAAATCTTCTATTTGTTTCTTTAACTCCGCCATTTCGTTTGGGGCCATGCGGTATGGGGCCTTGGATATAGAACCAGCTCCAGGTACAATGTCAATTGGGAACTGAACTTCCCTTTCTGGAGGTAGTCCGCTCAGATCGTCCGGAAACACCTCAGGGAATTCATTTACCACGGGTATATTATTCAAGGTTTCGCCATTTTCCCCTTGCACAGAGAAAAACACTACATACCCCTGGCAACCCTTTTCAAGATACTTTTCAGCTTTGGCTGCCGAAAGAAAATTCATACTAGCATCCACATCTTCAACCCTCTGAGATACAGGATATACTATCCTCTTGTTTCCACAATCAAGCAATATATTATTTGCCATTAACCAATCAAAACCCAAAATGACTTCTAATTGACTAAGAGGCAAACATATCAAATCTACAATAGATTGATGCCCTTCCACAGTTATGACACAACTCAAACAAGCTTCTGTGGTCAAGGCCTTAATACCCATTGGAGTTGACACTACTAATTCAAATGGCAGTTTGTGCACATGCAATCCCAGGCGCTTCACGCAATCATAGGCAATGAAGGAGTGACTTGCACCCGAGTCAAATAAAACTTGCAACAGATGGCCATGAAGTAGAAGTTTACCTTGTATTAGCTCAGGAGATTTGCGGGCCTCCTCATGGGTCATAGTAAATACTCGGCCCTGTGTCCTCGGTCTCTGGTCTGGTCGTGGCTCTTTGCATTCAGCAGAAGTATGCCCCACACGCTTACAATTGAAGCATATTATTTTGCCATCACAAGTTTTGCCTTGATGTGGTTGGTTACACCGACGACAAATCCATGGTCCAGAATATGTTCTTTGCTGGTCACGGCTCCCAGACTGGTAGGGCTTCTTACCACTTCCAGACGAAGATCCTTGCCCCTTTCGCTTTTGTGAGGTAGCACCCTTATTAGGTTCATTGCGGTGGCTAGTAGCTCTGGCAGGATACAAATCTCTCAAGTTGTTCTCTGTAATCCTGCATTGTTCAACCGCCTTGTTGAACTTGGTAAATTGATGAGTAGCTAAGCGCTTCCTCAACTCTCGCCTCAGACCGCGAATGAGCATATCAGAACTCCATTCTTCATCATCCTTGAACCGGAGATAGGAGGAGTATCGAGCCAATCGGACAAAACGGGACAAGTAATCATCGAAGCTTTCCGCGTCCCCTTGCCTGATATTCAGGAATTCTGTCTCCTTCTCGAGCCTCACTGATTTGGGAAAATACTTCTCGTTGAATTCTTGTTGAAACAATTCCCAAGTCAATGGCATCTTGTTGCTCTTCAAGGTTAGGGCGATATTCCGCCACCAACGGTCTGCATCCCCTTCGAGTTTGTAAACGGCCAGTCGTGGCTTCACCTCATCCGGACAATTAAGCACCTCAAATATTTTCTCCAGTCTGTTCATCCAATCTTCGGCTGCTTGAGGGTCAAACCTCCCTCTGAATGCAGGAGGCAGATGCTTGCAGAACCTGGTGACCCAAAACTGAAGGTCTCTTTCCTCTCTAAGCGGTATCCCATGTGATTCTTGATTTGGGACAATGTGAGGTGGGGACTCCAGGGGTCGTGCTGACCCTTCAGCAGTGTCCTCATGACGGGTTTCTCCTTGAGTTTCCTCCGGAGTGGACTGAACTGGACCTTCCTTGTTCTTCGCCTTCTCTGCTCTGAGCTCTTCTCTCAACTCAGTTATCATATCTCTTTGATCCCGGATTAGACCCATCAGCTCTTGCATAGGATCTGGTGGATTATCATTGACGACCTCCACCTCTGGGTCTACACGCGGAATATTGGGGCGTCCTCTAGTTTTCTTCATTCTACAAACAACTTGCCCCATTAATTTAGCAGAGATAGTATGCACATATAGTCACAAAACTCATATATATATCCATGTCAATTAAACATACATGTGCATACACAACAATCATTCACAGATAATCTTCTATCCCTACTACTATCTAAGGGATCTATCCTAGCAACCTCTACCCTTGCCAGGAACTACAGTTCTGATACCAAAATGTAACACCCTGCCTTTAATCACGTAATTATAATTCGATAATGCACATTTAATTCGGATTAGAGACCATCGGATAACTTAAACTCATTTCAATCTCCTACTTTGTAGTAGGGTTTTCACAAAACATTCAAAATCTCTTCCTGTTCCTGGTCTCCATTTCAAAATTCGAATATAATTACCTGTGCAGTTTATCTACATTCATGTATAACAGAGTGTATAACCAAATCCCCGGCAACTCCCGGGTTCTATACATATATAATCTAGAGGTTACAAGTATCCACTAGGGGATTACACAACCAAAATCGAATATAAAATTCCTAATTCAAAATATCCAGTAATCCCGAGTTTAAAGTAGATAACCAACATCTCAAAAAATCCTTAGTATCACTAAAGATCCTAAGTGCTTCGGGTTGGCCGCTTCTCCTTTGAGCCACATGCCCTGTCTGAAATGTTAGTCATAGGAAAGAATGAGATTCGAGCGAATCCCAGTAGTAACAAACCACTCACACAATGCATAACACAAAGCATGTATATAAATCACAACCAGCAACAGCAGCAGCAATCTCAAAGATACATGGTTTTCACCACAAATGACAGCACTCACGGCTGTATGCATAATACGACAGCTCTCGCTGTAATAATAATCACGACAGCTTACGCTGTAATCACAATAACGACAGCTTACGCTGTAAACGACAGCTTGCGCTGTAAACGACAGCTATCACCAGCTGTAATCGCAGCAGCATCAAAGAATCATCACATAACAATGATAACACACACATACAGAGCATTATACATAGTATAAGAGAGAGAGTCACTACCTGATCCTTTCCCGACGTTTCTTGGCACTGCGGGCTCCCGAGGGCGGCAAATATCGAATCCTACAATTCCAAATGCACCATTTAGACACTTCTATAGTGTTACTTGGGGTTATATTAGTCTATAATGAAAATTTACAAAACTACCCCCGGGGACCCGGCCCGGGCCCGTCGTACCCGGTCTGGTTGCACTTTTCCCGAAATTCTAATCTGGGCTATCCTAACATATTTCCGCCCAAGGAATCCATTTCCGTACTCAGAATTATCAAATTCAATGTCAAATTATGAAATTGCCCTTGGCAGCCCTACTTTTAGGGTTTTAGGGGTGTTTCCGTAATTATGCTTTCTCGGCCTTTTTTGAAAAAGTGCCCAACTGTAACCCCACCTAATTTTTGCCCCTGAATTCAATGGAACCATCAAATCATTGAAAATCCAACTCTAAGACCCATTTAGACCCCTGACCGAAATATATGAGCTCTTCGGAGAAAATCGGGGTTTTACGATTTCGGCTCCGTAAACACGTTCCTTTCTACTCCTAACCACTTTATTGACTATTTCATTAAGTTACAACTACCATTTAGTATCAATTTGGGCAGCATAACCCCTAGAAAAACCCATTTCCAAGAATTAAAACCAATGGCAATCCGGCGAAATTTCACCGATTAAATTGCCCACAGCAGCCAGAATAGTCAATATACAAGAGTTTGGAAGTTACCTCAAGCTCCCAATAGATTTTCCTTGACTTGAATGAAAACCCTAGGTGTTTTAACACCAAAAGAGGAGCTTCCAAACCTTAAAGAACATAAAGGAGTAGCTTAGGATCGGAGTTATACGCGTTAGGAGCTAGATCGTCGGAGAAATCGGCTTACCTTGCGAGTTCTCTTCTCCTTTTCTCCCAAAACCCTCTCAACTCTTTTTCTTTACTTTGGCTGCAGAATGGCGTCGGGAATAGCTGATGAAGATGATGAATAAAAAGTGTTTTAACATTAGGATGATGTCATGTTTTATTATGCTGATGTCATAATCCCATTTTCGGATTTTATGACAGTTTTTCTGTCCAAACTTTAAAAAATCATAACTAATTCTAGAAATATCGAAATGAGGTGATTCCAAAGCCAAATGAAAGATATTTAAGTCCTATTCATAGGAAAAATATTGGCCATTACTGAAAATCACCACAAAATTCCCAGACTTTCAATCTTTGCATACTGTTCCAGAAAATAATTAATTTCGCTGGGCAAACTTCAAAAATCCAAAACTCTTAGGTCACAAATCAAAATGATACAAATTATATGTTCATTTTGAAGCTTGACATGTGAAATTTAATACTGGAAAATTTCAGAATTTTTAGACACCATTTGCCTATTTAAAACGTCCATACAAATTGGCTGCCCTGTACAGAGTTTCAATGGACAGAGTTTTCAACTTTTGCACAATTGTTCCCAATGGTTCCAACTTCACAATAAACACTCTCCCCACATGAATTTTCACAAGAAAGCCATTGGAATCATTAAAATATCCAAATTCCCATCACACATTCTCCAAAAGTGTTTATTCAACAATAATTACATCCACTTTTGAAGTCATTAGCCCTTAATCACTTTTTGGGATATTACATTTCTCCCCCCGTAAAATAAATTTCGTCCTCGAAATTTGTCACACAACTTGAGCCATAAACTCAGGATAACGTCTTCGCATATCCGCTTCCGCTTCCCAAGTTGCTTCCCTCTGAGTCATTCCCTTCCAGATCACCTTCACAAATGGAATACTTCGGTGTCTGAGCCGTCGTTCTTCTCTATCAATGATCTGTTCTGGCTCTATCGCATATGTGAAGTTGTCTTGTAACTCAACTTCTTCATATTCAACAATATGAGATGGATCCGGTTGATACTTCTTCAGTTGGGAAACATGAAACACATCGTGGAGTCTACTCAAGTTTGGGGGTAGGGCTACTCGATAAGCAACAGGCCCAATCCTCTCAAGGATTTCAAAAGGACCTATATATCTCGGGCTTAGCTTCTTCCTCTTGATGGCTCGCCCAATGCCCGTAATTGGTGATACTCTCAGAAATATGTGATCACCAACCTCAAATTCTAGAGGCCTTCTCCTCTTGTCAGCGTAACTTTTCTGTCGACTCTGCGCTGCAAGGAGCCTCTTACGAATGATCCGAATCTGTGCTGAGGTTTGATCAACCAAATCTGGCCCATAAAGCTTCCTTTCGGATAATTCATTCCAGCATAAAGGTGATTGACACCGTCTTCCATACAACGCTTCATACGGAGCCATTTGGATGCTCGCATGATAGCTATTGTTGTAAGCGAACTCAGCCAGTGGAAGGAAATGATCCCAACTTCCTTTAAAGTCGAGAACACAAGCTCGCAACATATCTTCCAGCGTCTGAATTGTTCTCTCAGATTGTCCATCCGTTTGAGGATGATAGGCCGTATTGAATCTCAGTTGAGTACCTAAGGCTTCATGCAATGCTTTCCAAAACTTCGAAGTAAATCGTGGATCTCGATCTGAAATGATATTCTTCGGTACACCATGGAGTTTCACAATTTCTCGGATATAAATCTCTGCTAGCTTATCCGGAGAGTAACCAGCATCGATTGGTATGAAGTGGGCTGACTTTGTTAATCGGTCCACAATTACCCAGATCGCATCATAGTTTCTGATCCTGGGTAATCCCACAACCAAATCCATGGTCACGCTTTCCCATTTCCATTCCGGAATCTCAGGACTCTGAAGTAAACCAGGCGGTCTCTGGTGCTCGATTTTCACTTTCTGACAAGTGAGACACCTTGCAACATATTTGGTCACGTCACTCTTCAAACCCGGCCACCAATACACCGATTTCAGATTCTGATACATCTTGGTCATACCAGGATGAAGAGTATATCGGCTCTTGTGTGCCTCATCCAGAATCTTCTGCCTCAACTCTGCCTTAAGTGGAACGCAGACTCTTTTCTGGTAACAAACCAATCCACGAGGCGATATGTCGTAGCCTGAAACTTCTCCCTGTTTGATTCGAGTCAGATTGCGCTGTATCCAGTCATCTTGACTCTGAGCTTCTTCAATTTCCACCCTTAGATCACTCTCCTCTTGAGAAACAGTGTAATTGGCACAGATGATCTGATTTGTCAAATTTAAATCACAAAAATCTTCAATCAATTTCCTTTCTTGTATCATCATAGCTGCAACGAGCACAGTCTTTCGGCTAAGAGCATCAGCGACTACATTTGCCTTACCCGGGTGATATTTTATCTCCAGGTCGTAGTCCTTAAGCAATTCCATCCAGCGACGCTGTCTCATATTCAGCTCTTTTTGATCATACAGATATTTGAGACTCTTGTGGTCGCAGTACAATTCCACAGTCACACCATATAGGTAATGACGCCAAATCTTTAAAGCAAATACAATGGCCGCAAGCTCCAGATCATGAGTGGGATAATTCAATTCATGAGGTCTGAGCTGTCGAGAGGCGTAGGCCACCACACGTCCCTGCTGTATAAGGACACACCCTAATCCCTGCCCACTGGCATCAGAATACACAACATATGTCACACTGGGATCGGGTAAAATCAATACAGGTGCCGACGTCAACCTCTCCTTCAGCTCCACAAAGCAGTTTTCACATTTCTCGTCCCACACAAACGGCTAATCTTTTCTCGTGAGCTTGGTCATCGGCAACGCAATACGGGAGAAATTTTGGATAAATCTCCGATAATAACCAGCAAGACCCAGAAAACTGCGTATTTCCGCCACAGATTCTGGCCTCTTCCAGTTCAGTACTGCTTCCACTTTGCTGGGATCCACAGAGACCCCTTCTTGCCAGATAACATGGCCTAAGAATTTCACTTCTAATAGCCAAAACTCGCACTTGCTCAATTTAGCATATAATTGCTTCTCGCACAAGATATTCAATATGATTCTCAAATGATGCTCATGCTCATCCTTATTCTTGGAATATATCAAAATGTCATCAATAAACACAACAACAAACTGATCCAGATATTGCCGAAAGATACGGTTCATGTAATCCATGAAAACCGCAGGCGCATTGGTTAGCCCAAATGGCATCACCAAGAACTCATAATGACCATATCGAGTCCTGAAAGCAGTCTTTGGAATATCTTCTGCTTTCACTCGCAGCTGATGATACCCTGACCTTAGATCAATCTTTGAAAACACACACGAACCAGAGAGTTGATCTAATAGGTCATCAATTCGGGGAAGAGGGTACTTGTTTTTTATAGTAACTTTATTCAGCTCTCTGTAGTCGATACACAAGCGAAAACTCCCATCTTTCTTCTTTACAAACAACACTGGAGCTCCCCAAGGCGACACACTGGGTCTAATAAACCCTTTCTCAAGCAAATCTTCTATTTGTTTCTTTAACTCCGCCATTTCGTTTGGGGCCATGCGGTATGGGGCCTTGGATATAGAACCAGCTCCAGGTACAATGTCAATTGGGAACTGAACTTCCCTTTCTGGAGGTAGTCCGCTCAGATCGTCCGGAAACACCTCAGGGAATTCATTTACCACGGGTATATTATTCAAGGTTTCGCCATTTTCCCCTTGCACAGAGAAAAACACTACATACCCCTGGCAACCCTTTTCAAGATACTTTTCAGCTTTGGCTGCCGAAAGAAAATTCATACTAGCATCCACATCTTCAACCCTCTGAGATACAGGATATACTATCCTCTTGTTTCCACAATCAAGCAATATATTATTTGCCATTAACCAATCAAAACCCAAAATGACTTCTAATTGACTAAGAGGCAAACATATCAAATCTACAATAGATTGATGCCCTTCCACAGTTATGACACAACTCAAACAAGCTTCTGTGGTCAAGGCCTTAATACCCATTGGAGTTGACACTACTAATTCAAATGGCAGTTTGTGCACATGCAATCCCAGGCGCTTCACGCAATCATAGGCAATGAAGGAGTGACTTGCACCCGAGTCAAATAAAACTTGCAACAGATGGCCATGAAGTAGAAGTTTACCTTGTATTAGCTCAGGAGATTTGCGGGCCTCCTCATGGGTCATAGTAAATACTCGGCCCTGTGTCCTCGGTCTCTGGTCTGGTCGTGGCTCTTTGCATTCAGCAGAAGTATGCCCCACACGCTTACAATTGAAGCATATTATTTTGCCATCACAAGTTTTGCCTTGATGTGGTTGGTTACACCGACGACAAATCCATGGTCCAGAATATGTTCTTTGCTGGTCACGGCTCCCAGACTGGTAGGGCTTCTTACCACTTCCAGACGAAGATCCTTGCCCCTTTCGCTTTTGTGAGGTAGCACCCTTATTAGGTTCATTGCGGTGGCTAGTAGCTCTGGCAGGATACAAATCTCTCAAGTTGTTCTCTGTAATCCTGCATTGTTCAACCGCCTTGTTGAACTTGGTAAATTGATGAGTAGCTAAGCGCTTCCTCAACTCTCGCCTCAGACCGCGAATGAGCATATCAGAACTCCATTCTTCATCATCCTTGAACCGGAGATAGGAGGAGTATCGAGCCAATCGGACAAAACGGGACAAGTAATCATCGAAGCTTTCCGCGTCCCCTTGCCTGATATTCAGGAATTCTGTCTCCTTCTCGAGCCTCACTGATTTGGGAAAATACTTCTCGTTGAATTCTTGTTGAAACAATTCCCAAGTCAATGGCATCTTGTTGCTCTTCAAGGTTAGGGCGATATTCCGCCACCAACGGTCTGCATCCCCTTCGAGTTTGTAAACGGCCAGTCGTGGCTTCACCTCATCCGGACAATTAAGCACCTCAAATATTTTCTCCAGTCTGTTCATCCAATCTTCGGCTGCTTGAGGGTCAAACCTCCCTCTGAATGCAGGAGGCAGATGCTTGCAGAACCTGGTGACCCAAAACTGAAGGTCTCTTTCCTCTCTAAGCGGTATCCCATGTGATTCTTGATTTGGGACAATGTGAGGTGGGGACTCCAGGGGTCGTGCTGACCCTTCAGCAGTGTCCTCATGACGGGTTTCTCCTTGAGTTTCCTCCGGAGTGGACTGAACTGGACCTTCCTTGTTCTTCGCCTTCTCTGCTCTGAGCTCTTCTCTCAACTCAGTTATCATATCTCTTTGATCCCGGATTAGACCCATCAGCTCTTGCATAGGATCTGGTGGATTATCATTGACGACCTCCACCTCTGGGTCTACACGCGGAATATTGGGGCGTCCTCTAGTTTTCTTCATTCTACAAACAACTTGCCCCATTAATTTAGCAGAGATAGTATGCACATATAGTCACAAAACTCATATATATATCCATGTCAATTAAACATACATGTGCATACACAACAATCATTCACAGATAATCTTCTATCCCTACTACTATCTAAGGGATCTATCCTAGCAACCTCTACCCTTGCCAGGAACTACAGTTCTGATACCAAAATGTAACACCCTGCCTTTAATCACGTAATTATAATTCGATAATGCACATTTAATTCGGATTAGAGACCATCGGATAACTTAAACTCATTTCAATCTCCTACTTTGTAGTAGGGTTTTCACAAAACATTCAAAATCTCTTCCTGTTCCTGGTCTCCATTTCAAAATTCGAATATAATTACCTGTGCAGTTTATCTACATTCATGTATAACAGAGTGTATAACCAAATCCCCGGCAACTCCCGGGTTCTATACATATATAATCTAGAGGTTACAAGTATCCACTAGGGGATTACACAACCAAAATCGAATATAAAATTCCTAATTCAAAATATCCAGTAATCCCGAGTTTAAAGTAGATAACCAACATCTCAAAAAATCCTTAGTATCACTAAAGATCCTAAGTGCTTCGGGTTGGCCGCTTCTCCTTTGAGCCACATGCCCTGTCTGAAATGTTAGTCATAGGAAAGAATGAGATTCGAGCGAATCCCAGTAGTAACAAACCACTCACACAATGCATAACACAAAGCATGTATATAAATCACAACCAGCAACAGCAGCAGCAATCTCAAAGATACATGGTTTTCACCACAAATGACAGCACTCACGGCTGTATGCATAATACGACAGCTCTCGCTGTAATAATAATCACGACAGCTTACGCTGTAATCACAATAACGACAGCTTACGCTGTAAACGACAGCTTGCGCTGTAAACGACAGCTATCACCAGCTGTAATCGCAGCAGCATCAAAGAATCATCACATAACAATGATAACACACACATACAGAGCATTATACATAGTATAAGAGAGAGAGTCACTACCTGATCCTTTCCCGACGTTTCTTGGCACTGCGGGCTCCCGAGGGCGGCAAATATCGAATCCTACAATTCCAAATGCACCATTTAGACACTTCTATAGTGTTACTTGGGGTTATATTAGTCTATAATGAAAATTTACAAAACTACCCCCGGGGACCCGGCCCGGGCCCGTCGTACCCGGTCTGGTTGCACTTTTCCCGAAATTCTAATCTGGGCTATCCTAACATATTTCCGCCCAAGGAATCCATTTCTGTACTCAGAATTATCAAATTCAATGTCAAATTATGAAATTGCCCTTGGCAGCCCTACTTTTAGGGTTTTAGGGGTGTTTCCGTAATTATGCTTTCTCGGCCTTTTTTGAAAAAGTGCCCAACTGTAACCCCACCTAATTTTCGCCCCTGAATTCAATGGAACCATCAAATCATTGAAAATCCAACTCTAAGACCCATTTAGACCCCTGACCGAAATATATGAGCTCTTCGGAGAAAATCGGGGTTTTACGATTTCGGCTCCGTAAACACGTTCCTTTCTACTCCTAACCACTTTATTGACTATTTCATTAAGTTACAACTACCATTTAGTATCAATTTGGGCAGCATAACCCCTAGAAAAACCCATTTCCAAGAATTAAAACCAATGGCAATCCGGCGAAATTTCACCGATTAAATTGCCCACAGCAGCCAGAATAGTCAATATACAAGAGTTTGGAAGTTACCTCAAGCTCCCAATAGATTTTCCTTGACTTGAATGAAAACCCTAGGTGTTTTAACACCAAAAGAGGAGCTTCCAAACCTTAAAGAACATAAAGGAGTAGCTTAGGATCGGAGTTATACGCGTTAGGAGCTAGATCGTCGGAGAAATCGGCTTACCTTGCGAGTTCTCTTCTCCTTTTCTCCCAAAACCCTCTCAACTCTTTTTCTTTACTTTGGCTGCAGAATGGCGTCGGGAATAGCTGATGAAGATGATGAATAAAAAGTGTTTTAACATTATGATGATGTCATGTTTTATTATGCTGATGTCATAATCCCATTTTCGGATTTTATGACAGTTTTTCTGTCCAAACTTTAAAAAATCATAACTAATTCTAGAAATATCGAAATGAGGTGATTCCAAAGCCAAATGAAAGATATTTAAGTCCTATTCATAGGAAAAATATTGGCCATTACTGAAAATCACCACAAAATTCCCAGACTTTCAATCTTTGCATACTGTTCCAGAAAATAATTAATTTCGCTGGGCAAACTTCAAAAATCCAAAACTCTTAGGTCACAAATCAAAATGATACAAATTATATGTTCATTTTGAAGCTTGACATGTGAAATTTAATACTGGAAAATTTCAGAATTTTTAGACACCATTTGCCTATTTAAAACGTCCATACAAATTGGCTGCCCTGTACAGAGTTTCAATGGACAGAGTTTTCAACTTTTGCACAATTGTTCCCAATGGTTCCAACTTCACAATAAACACTCTCCCCACATGAATTTTCACAAGAAAGCCATTGGAATCATTAAAATATCCAAATTCCCATCACACATTCTCCAAAAGTGTTTATTCAACAATAATTACATCCACTTTTGAAGTCATTAGCCCTTAATCACTTTTTGGGATATTACACCCAAGTTTTGATGATAACAAAAGTCAATTGTGTACAAATCATGTTTTTATAAGTTTAAGAAATGTTTACAAAGTTACCAAATACATATAGCAATGTTCTGTGGTGTCTGCTGTCAAAATGAACTGGTGTGCTCGAGCATGAGTCTAGCACTCGAGCATAGATCCCTTCTGTGCTCGAGCAGGTGCGAGTGATAGCCAGAAAGTGTTGACCCAAGAAGTATGCTATTGTCATTTTTACTAATTCACTTGAGCACTGGAGATAGCACTCGAGCAGAGGAGCCTTTCTCACTCGAGCACATGCGAGTGAGAGTCTGCGAGTGTCTGGTCGAGAGCAAGTTTTGTCATTCTTCCTTGATGCACTCGAGCAGAGACATCAATGCTCGAGCATGAGTGTTCTGTACTCGAGCAAGGGACTGCGAGTGTTTGGCCGAGAGTCATGAAGTTCAGAGAAGCACAAGTATGCTCGAGCATATCTTCATATGCTCGAGTGACACATCAGCACTTGCGAGTGAAAAATCTATCCCTCTCCAATTCTGATACGAGTGTTTGTATAAATGGTATATTACTTGAGAATATTCTTCTCACTCGAGCAGGAGTATGTGTGCTCGAGTGAGGGCCCACATCACCTGCGAGTGATAAATCTATCCCTCTCAAATCCTAATGCGAGTGTTGGTATTGAGGGTATATTTCTTAAGAATATTCGTCTCACTCGAGCAGGAGTATGTGTGCTCGAGTGAGGGACCACATCACTTGCAAGTACAAAATCTCACTCTTGTTAAAATGATATGTGAGTGCTGTCCAGAGAAGAAACTCCCAGTGCAAAATACAAGGTCACTCGAGCAGAAGGAGTTGTGCTCGAGTGAGGCCCCACATCACTCGCGAGTGAGAATTTTGTCTCTCTGAAATTCTATGCAAGCATAACCTCAAAACTGAAGCACAAGGAGAAAAATAGGGAGATCACTCGAGTGAGCCCATCTATGCTCGAGTGATGCTCTGCCAGATCACCAAATACACCAAGTCTCACAACGTTCAATCCGAATATGGTTTAATATTATTTATTTGTCTTATCATTACTTATTATCATTACTTAACATCATTTTGATTGTATTATAAGTGTGATACAGGAGGATGAACGTTTAAAATAAACTGACACGAAGAAAGTCAAACAACGGTAGACAACATCATTACAAGCACGCTTGTACCTACCGCATTCAAAATATTCAAACAAGCGCGTGTCATTCCACAGTTGCAAGCCCCGCTCCTCAACGATGATTACTCAAACAGGCAAAAACTAAACATCTATAAATACAGAGATTCAGAGATCGTCAAAATGGGATATAGCACAAGAATTCACAAGCATATTCACGAGTCTCTGCTATTCATAATTTTCTCTGTATACACATTGATCTTCAGTATTCATTTATTTGCTCTGCAAGGGAGTCTTCATAGAATTCAAATTCTATTTTCATTTGATCTCAAGGTATTGGGACCTTAAGAGGGTAGATTTCCTTACGAGAGAAGTAGTTGAGAGAATTCCTTGTTAAACCTTTCACTCATAAGACTTATAAGATACAAGCAGAAGAGAACGTTGTTGCTCATAAGTCTTGTATACATAAGCAAGTGAGAAAGGTCATAGGTTGTTTTTCTGCATGTAAGACTTGTCGTAAGGGGGAGAGAAATTTCTTAGTAAGAGAATATTTCTGCTCGTAGTCCTTTCAAGGACAATTGTTGTTTCGTGGCATTCTGAGAGCCCATTGAATCTTGGAGGAATATTAAAAATCTCAGTAGGTCTTGATCTCTGAGTACTGGACGTAGGCCTGGTTTTTAGGCTGAACCAGTATAACTCTCTGTGTTCTAATGTTCTCAACTCTACTCTATCTACTCTATTTTTCATATCACCACATCAAGCGAAAAATTTATAACATCACCCAATTCACCCCCCTCTTGGGTGAAGCTTGTCTCTTTCATTCTTGTCTTTTAGTTGTGAATTTGGTAATTCTAAGTCCAGAAATGGATTCCTTGGGCAACAATATGTAAGGGTAGCCCCATTGGAAATTTCAGGAAAAGTATGGTCAGACGGGGCACGGCCGGGTCAGGTCCTCGGGGTATTTTGGTAAATTTTCATAATAGGCTCATATTACCACTAGAAACACTATGGAAGTGGCCAAAAGGTGCATTTGGAATTGTAGGACCAAGTAGAGAGTCGAGTTGTGACACGTTTTATAAGGCACATAATTCGAGGTGAAAAAGGAGTAAGGTAGGGAACTTACCTCTCCTGTATGTATTTGATATTTGAGTTAGTGTATTGATGCATGTTATTGCTTTGCTTGACTATGTGAAACATATATGAATGATTGAAGCTCTGTTTCTATTTATGCTATGACCATAAGTATGTTGCTTGAAACATTGAACACGCAGATATGTCATTATGTTAGCATGATTTTACATAATATAAGCATGTCATGCAATAAACACTTATCCTACATGCATATTGATACTATTTCCTACCAGGATTCTCTCGAATCTCACCCTCCCCTACCAACAATCTAGATAGGTGAATACAGAAGATACACAGAGATCAGATAAGAGAATTACACAAGAGGATTGCAGTGGTGGAACAAAGAAGGGAAGATGTTTTTATTTCACTGGGATGGATTTAGACACCCAAGTAACCCTGTGCAGCTACATTAGTAGTGATTATCATGTACAAACCTTTATGGAGAATTTCTATAATCATGCACATATTATCAGTATATTTCTTCTATTCTTGCGCTGCCTACCAAACCATGTATCAATATTCCGCTGCATGTTAAAATAAGATAAAGGGGTGACATTTGGTATCAGAGCAAAGATTCCGGCCACATAATTGTCTGCTTAGAGCAAATGTGATTGTTCTGGTAACATGATAGTATACTAATATGGTCTTGATTATACAGTGATAGGATATATGCACGACGAGGGTACTAAAGGAGTGAGTCCTCCTAGTCTGTGAAGCAGCTCTTAGAGATCAGTGAATACCGAAGGGCAACAAGTAGTGCAATATCGGATTGAGGATGGTCCAAGGATATTAGGATACCAGTGGAAGTAGGTATAGCCAAGGCCAGTGTGTAGTTTACACACAATATTTTGTCAGCCGGAGATAGTAGGCATGACTCTGTGATAAGGACAATGACGGGGTACCGATGGTCAAAACCTATTGAAGCCGGTATCTATGTTTTCTCATGGGTGTATAGAAGTTAAGAATGCTAACCCAGGGAAATCTTAGGATAAGTGACCCCATGGGAAGTTAAGTGGCAAGATCATGGAGACTTGAGGAATAGTGATTGTCTTAAGGTTTCTCCATGACTAATTGATATCTTAATTAGATGATTCGAAGAATACTTAGAAGTATAGAGTGATGATATAAGTATTTATTTTAATATGGAATATTTCTATTACAGTGAGTACTGCCTAAAAAGGTTCATTTCATGAGGTTATAAGAACTTGAGGCATAGTAAATGTTTGAGGTTTCTCCGTGCTAGGTAATGATCCTTAGTAACACTATAGTGTTAAAGATATGTAGGTATGATATACGGTGATACATGATGCATGGTGATTATGCCATATGTCGATCATAGAGGATCCGATTTGATGATAATGAAGGTTGGGGATAAGCTTTAATCAGATCTAAGCTAAAACAATGCTTAGGTCGAAATGTGAATCTGGTTTCACTATGGTTCTGTTTCATGACCAAGGTTTGAACCTTGTGGATGGTGTTAAACCTTCAGTAATATTTTGAGGAAATTACCTAAATACTATGAAGGTTAGAATAGGTGCTATTGATCATGATTTTAGTATGCCTATTGGGTATAATTGAAGAACATGATTTCCAATCTATATGATGTTAAGGTTCTAGATTTTATGATGAACCTAAAAGTTGGGTTAGAGACCCTAGGCTATAAAATCCTACATGCCAGTGATGTTGTAGTAGACCTATGTGTCTAGAGGCCTTAAGACCCAGTGGACCATTGTGCCCTTAGGCTAGAGATATATTCAGAGTTCTGTAAGGCAGTGACCTGAGGAGTAGAGTAGAGACAGAGTACTCCCAATGTTATACCGTGCCTATGGGTACGCTAAGATGCCTTTGGGTGCACTGATATATAGTGCTTACAAGTACATTGATATGCCCAGACAAAGGACTAAGGTACAGAATAAGTAGGGGTTGCAAAGTGGTTGGCCCAGAACATATTTCCTACTAGACTGAATTATGTATTAACACATTCTCTATGAAAGATTGTGTGTTATTACGTAGGTCAAGTGGGAACCAACTGAGGAAGGAAGACAAATATGGGCAGACAATGTAGCACCACTTATATTATATTTGATAGTATTAAACATCAGAGTGGGCAGCAGAAGCATAGTGAATTTATGTGCAACATTTGAGGACAACAGGAAAGGTTAGCAGTCTGTACCAGTAAATCTAACTAAGTAGGATGGTGAGTCTTTATGGTCTATAATGGTGTGCCCTATGTGGTATATAATGAAGTAATCTGTGTAGTTCGTAGTGAATTGAGTTGTGTAGTAGTGGTCTATATGGTTTGTAGTGATGTGAGCTATGTGGTGACATCTACTATGTGGTGACTTATGTAGTTTGCTATGTGGTGACCTATGTGGTCTACTATGTGCAAACTTATGTGATCTTTGGGGGGTATAATTTGTGTGGATGTAATCTCTGTGTGATATGTCATCTGTGAGGTGAAAAATGTGTGGTAGGTAATCTGTGTGGTTCGTAGTGCAATATGTAGGCGGAATGGCAATGAGCCCTTGTGCGGTAGTAGGGGAGTTGTATACGTGGATTCTGGTTACATGCTTCGTGGACATCATATTGAATATATTGAATAATAAGGGATAGATTTAGTGATAATAAGTAGTTCCCAAATTTTAGAAGTTCAAATTTCGAGGACGAAATTTATTGAATGGGGGAAGAAATGTAATACCATGAATTTTAGGATCGGAGGCTTGAAAATAACCCTGAATTAAGTGGACTGCTAAGCCCCAGTTTAGCAAGTGTCCTAAATTTATTCCCTAATATTTCTTTTATCTTTAGGGTATTAAAGAAAGTAAAATGGTGAATTTTGGAGAATGTGATTATGCTAAAAACTTGTTATGAGTGTGGATGATCAATTAAAGAATGCAAGTGTACACTGTTGTAATTAAGTAATACGAAAGTGAGTAGAGTATCGTTTCCATGAGGATTGATCACTAAGTACTAAAATGGATAATTTTAATTCTATTTAGTCAATCGATTAGTTGATGATTGAGAGTACAAATAGAAAATGATTAAATATGAATACAAATAATATGAAAACAATTATGAGAAAAAGACTTAGGGATCATATTTCACTTAACAAATTTGGGATTGAATCACTTATCTATTCTAGTCCAATTTATTCCACATGATTGATAGTCAAGTTTTCCTAATTTAATTATTAGGCTCTTCCAAAGTCAAATAATTCTATAATTAATTGCTAATCCAATATATTCCTATATGAATTTAATCAATTAATCATGCATTAAGATTTATAAAACTCAACAAGACTACACAACTCATATGAATATATTCCTACTTCATATGTAAGTTATGGTTTTAATTATAGGATCTACACACATGTATCTCATTCTGGTCTCAACATACATATTTAAATCAATCAAAAGATGGCCAATCAATCAAAAGCATTAAGCACAATAATTAAAACTCAATTATGAAGGAAAAATTAAAACTAGATTTAATAAGTTAATCTTTAATCCGTCATTAGTAAGCTGCACCATCACCTTACGAAATTAGAAATTTAGCTCATGGTAAAGTTAAAAAAAAACTAAAGTAAATTGAAAACTTCATAAATACTATAGAAAACTTCAATATTAAATTCTAAAACATAAATATACAACTAAAAGATCCATGAAAAATGGAGAAATCTAGCCTTCCTTATAGGAGGTAAAATCTTCCATGTAGGTGGCAACCTATATTATCCATAAAGGATGACTACCTATACTGTCTATATAGAAGGTTTACATAAGCCTTCCAAGATGGAGGCTTGCAAAAAGTAATACAACTCATGAAATTAATTCTAAAATATGAAACAATGTATTCAGAATTATTTTATAAAGGATGCCTTCTCCCACTCTGCAATGGTGCACATATTTATAGGCATTCTCCCACTCTGCATCTAACACATTTTTTCAAGATTGCTATAGTGATTTTTTTGCTTTTTTCCAATTTGCTACAGTGTCTTCGTCTTTTCCACCCGGTGAACAGTGAATATGGAGAATAGTGAACAGTGACCATAATGAATTGTGCCACTACTACAATAGCTTATCATTTTTTTTCATTCGTGCCTCCTAATCTTGTTTCAATCCTGTGGGTCTATTTTTAGGTGTCATTTCTTCTCTTTTCTCCTCAATATGATGTACATGACTATCAAAAGAGAAGTAAGGAAATATTTATCAAATAAAGTAAGAAAGAGTGAAAAACTACAAGTTTTCTTTTTTACTTTTTTACTCTTTGTGTAGTAGTATAAATCACTATCAAAATCATAAAAAAAGAAAAATTACCTTTTGGATGCTCAATAGAAAAAACAAGAGTAAAACAGTAAAATATATATATATATATATATATATATATATATATATATATATATATATATATCCTATTTAGGTACTTTGTAATGATCTTAAAGAGTATATAAGTTTTAAGTATGGATCAATTGAATTTAGAAATTTCATAGCATCAATAAACAACCGATTGTTGCAATTAGTGATGAATTTTGAGATTGAATGAGCTGAGTTTGAAAGCCCCTAACCATGAGCCTATGAGCCTATAATGATTAATTCTCGTGTGTGATATTCACCTATTAAGTTGTCACTTTAGAATTTGCTTTAAATCTGGTTGAAATTACATCTCACATGCACATTCAAAAATGAAAAAGGCATTCCTTTTTTTAGCCAGAGCTAAATAGCCGATCTTGCAATTATATCGTTGATAACCCCCTTTGAACCTAATTGACTATTTCTTTATTCTCAACTCATTAATTTGTGTTTTAATGATATATTGATGAACCCATGTCGTGTGAGTTCACAAAATAAAACTAGGTTTAAGAATGTAGCATAGTAGCTTAACCTAGGTCGTTCTTGTGAGAAGATTAATTTCTAAGTTTCTAAGTAGTAAAGTGACAAAAAAACCTTAAAGTTGTGAGAAATCATTTGGAGAAATTGCTTTTTAAACTAATGAAGTAATCTAAGCTAAAACAATATTTTTGTAATTTTTTTGGTTTCTAAAACAGCAAACGAAATCAAAATTAACACTAAAAACAAGATAAATTCAATAAACTAGAATAATGATGAAATGTGATTCCCTTGAGTTGGGGTTTTAGTCTTCCTTACTTGCTAATAATATGAATTCCACAATATGAGTCAAGAGGATGGAACTAAGTTACCACTAGCTCCATACTTGCAATAATCATTTAATTCATTCTACTGAAGCAATTAAATGAATACCAGCAAATAATTCAAACTCAAGGAGATGAATAATCAACTTCCAATTCTAGCTTGTAATTACCATTACAACAATTCAAAACATTCAGTTTAATCATTTAAATTCACTTAACCAAGTTGGAATAAACAATTCAACCTACTTATAATATGAATCATACAAAGCTTAATTAATCAACTCCTAGCTCAACAACCAAGTTTATTCACTTGGCTTAACAATCTAGATCACAATTACATACTTAACCAAGCTACATAATCATGAACTAAAAAGAGAGCTTAAAGGAATTCCATTGAAGTTTAGAAGCTCAAGCCATTACCCAACTCAAGGAAATCACCAAGACTTAGCTACTCATAGAGGAAGAGAAGTATGAGGCTTGATGAAAGGAGAGGGAATTAGGCATTGATAATGCAGAACCGAACAGCTCCCTCCAAGTGCACTCATGCCTCCTCTCATTTGTTTCAGCGTCTCCCATACGATCCTCTTTTTTTTCCAGCACAACCCTTTTCCCATTTTCTCAATTCATTTCGGTGCTGCCTCTCCTTATTCCCGTGGTCCTTCCTCCCACGCACAGCCCCCCTTTTTCTCCTTTATTCCCAGCCGCCTCCACATCTCTTAATTCCTCCTCCTTTTATGTTCTTGGGTCAGCCTTTTGGGCCCCTTTAGGTCAAAAATGTCGGCTCCCCCATTTGTCTTCATTCTATTCTCTATTTCACTCCCTTTCAGTCTAGCAGATCCATTCTTCATTTCTTTCATCTATCTGGTCAACAAAAACGACTCTCCTCTTTTAATGTTCGGTCCACTCCCTCCAATTAATTCCTCTATTCTTCTTCAACTCAACTCAGCCAATTGTTGCTTCTCATTGAACCATTTCAGTTCAGCTGCTTTCCATCATTCCTTCTTGTATCTTTGGTCTAGCCCTCACGGTTCAGCAGCTTCTGATTCTTCAAGTCGGTTCTATTGAATTCCATATCCAATTATTAATTCATGCTCCCTTCTTATTTCTTTTTAGCCGCCACCCTCCAAACAATGGTCCCCACTCCTTTTCTTTCTTCAATTCACTAGGTTAAATGAGTTAAAGGCATGTTTGGATAAGAGATAAAAATCTGTTTTGGCATTAGACACAAAATTGCAACCACCAAACAAGGCCCTTAATCATTTAACCTCCTCTTAGAAAAAATGTGAAAATAAATTCTGTACTTGTGATGTTCCACTTTTGTCCTTCATTAAGCTCCAAAATAACATCTTTGACCTTGACCACTCAAGTTGTGCCACATCATCACCTGCAAAGTTAAATTCACAAAGGTAATATCTTTTGTTCACAATTAAAGAATAATGGAAATAACAAATATTAATTAGAAATATAACAATTAGACCACTTTGGTTCCCAAATTATTCTTTCACTAAAATCTCATTTTAATACTTGATTATGCCCAAAATATTTAATTAAGTCCCACAAAAGCCTAAGATTAATTAATAAAAAGATATAAATATTGAGCTCTATCAATTCCCCCACACTTAAGCTTTTGCACTCCTGAGCAAAACATTAAACTCGCAATAGGAAGAGAGGGATGAAAGTTTAAAGGATAGGCAAGATCAAGCTTCAAGAATTACACTTAGTCAAATAACAAGGTGTCCTCTTATCCAAATCCAATGAACATACCAAAAATTGAAGTAGCTAAAGCAATGCAAAGTTTAATTACAATGAGCTTAATTGAAAACCTTAACTAGGATAAGTATTAGCACTCTTCTCTCATATAGGATAGTTTTTCACTCACATCCACTTTGACCATACTCTACCATAGGCTTGTAAAATTTCTAGGCTCTCCACTACTTGCAACAATGGCATAAATAAATCCAAAGGACTTTGTAGGGTTGTAATGTTGAATAGGCCAAATGATGGAAAATGTAACAAACACTATGCTTGCACCAAATAACTTGCTAGATCTTTTAGCACTATGAAACTAAACTTAATTCACACATTTCACCATTGTGATTTTTTTTATATTCACACTTTTTCTCCCTTTTCTTTCTATTTTCTTTTTTTTGACTATTCACATTGTATATATATATATTTCTTTTTCTTTATAATATATAATAATACTTTTTTTAATAATGCTAATAAGAACTTGATAAAGAATGCAAACATAGCATTTGTATAATGAAATGGAAATGAAAGTGAAGGGTTCAAGGGGTTAAACAAAGGTAAATGATGAATGGTTTGTGTTTGGGTAAATGGGTGATGAAATGATTGTCAATGTCATCTCTATCCATACCATTGCAAAATGTAGCCTCAAGCAAGAAACAAAACAAGTTCTAGAGAGCAATAATCTAGGTGGATAAATCACACAATGAAATGAACAATTAGGCCCAAAATACCTTCCAACTAGGCTTTTTGTTTCCTAACAAACTCATCAAAATTAAACCATGCATCATTAAAACACTTGAATTTTATTGCAATTCACTAATTCAAAGCAAGTTTCAACCATGAATCCAACTAAGAGTAATCAAGATACTTGATCATGATACTTGAGATTTTTAGCAAGCCTATGGTAGTGCAATTTTTTCGGTTGAATTTGAGCAAAACACTTACCCTTAAACACTTGAGAGATTGAGAGAATGAGTTACAATTACGAACTCGGTTTATTCATATTCAAATAAAGTTACCATTTTATATTTTCATTGATTCATGATTAATATGATCTCTTTATTTTTCAATTATGTTCATACTTATGACTTGACATTTCTAATTTTGTTGGAAGTATTTATTAGCCACTCTTTGTCCGAGTACGTCCAAGAGCTAAGTATGGGGGAATTTGATAAGTAAAATATTTACATATTTATTTTTCTTTATATGATGATTTTATGGACAATATTTGAGCTTAATGTAATTAATTTGGGTGTAATTGATAAACATTTCCTTTCCTTTCTTTTGAAAGCCACCTACACCATGTTAAGGAGAAAAAAGAAGAAAGGAGACCTACAAATAAACCCACGTGATTGAAACAAAGCAAGGAGGCACAAATTGGAAAAAAATGATAGGATATTGTAGCAGTGGCACTATTCACGGCAGTCATTATTTTCTATTCACGGCTGTCACTGTTCACTATTCACCAAATTCATTATAGTGGCTGCCAACATGTACTATAGCAATTAACTATTCACCACATGAAAAAAGACGAAGGCACTATAAAAAATTGAAAAAAAATAGAAAAATCACTGTAGCAATCATGAAAAACTGTGTTAGATGCAAAGTGGGAGAGTGCCAATAAATATGTGGCATTGCAGAGTGGGAGAAGGCATCCTTTGTCTGATAATTCAAAATAATTGTATCATATCTTGGAAATAATTTTATGCATTGTATTACTTTTTACATGCCTCTATCTTGGAAGGCTTAAGTAGACCTCCTATATAGACGGTATAGGTTCCCACCTACATGGAAGATTTTACCTCCTATAAGGAAGGCTAGATTTCTACATTTTTTATACATCTTTTGGTTGTATATTTATGTTTTAAAATTTAATATTCAAGTTTTATACAGTATTTATGAAGTTTTAAATTTATTTTATTTTTATTTTTAATTTCATCATGAGCTAAATTTCTATTTTCCTAGGGTGATGATGTAGCTTACTAATGACAGATTTGATCTTAACTTATTAAATCTAGTTTTAATTCTTCCTTCATAATGGGGTTTTAATTATTGTTCTTAATGCTTTCAATTGATTGGCCATCTTTTAAATGGTTTAAATATGTATGTTGAGGCCGAAGGAAAATGCATGTGTAGATCCTATAATTAAAAACATGACTCATATATAAAATAGGAATATATTCATATGAGTTATATAGTCTTACTAAGTTTTATAAATCTTAATGCATGATTAATTGCTTAAATTCATATAGGAATATATTGGATTAGCAAATAATTATAGAATTTTTTGATCTTGGAAGAGGTTAGTAATTAAATTAGGGAAATTCGACTATACATCATGTGGAATAAATTGGACTAAAATAGATAAGTGATTCAATCCAAAATTTATTAAGTGAAATATGATCCCTAGATATTTTGCTCATAGTTGTTTTCATATTATTTGCATTCATATTTAACAAAAGACTGGCATTGATACAAAATGTTAGAACTGGCTAACACCCAAGAGGGGGTGAAATACTAGTAGTTGCATGTGATACAAGCTTGTGGCTGGCCTATAGAGCATTTATAAAGTGTTCTAGTTAGGCTGTGGATACTAAAGTTATCTGTTGTGAGCCTTCTTATCTGTCGTCTTCTATGGTTAGGGTATCATATTATATATACTTAGTTGGCTTGTCAATATTTAGCTCTAGGTGGAATTGTATTTTATTCTAAGGTGCAAGTAACTTGATCATTATGGTTTCTATTAGGATAGTTTTAGTCTTGTGATGTATTTGTTAGGGAATGTGAAGTAAAAGTTGATCCTTTCACCTTATTGTCTAAAAACTCTTTCTTACAAACCTAAATCCTCATTGTAGAAGTTGAACTTGGTGAATTACTTGTGATCTGCTTTGTTGGAAACTGAAGGAAAATGCTTATCTGTATAAGATGTTTGCTATAATGTGTAAGAGAAGAACTTATTTGGATGTCGTTGAAATGATTGCTTGCTTAGTGGAATGTTTTAACAGGGTAAAATGGCTTGCTGGGTAAATGTTTTAAACAGAACAATTTTTTTAAAAAAAATCACCTTTTTAGACTAGTTATTTCCACAACCAGTATAAAAAGTACATTTAAGACCTGTTGTATAAAAAATCGGTATTAAAAGTGTTACTTTAAGACCGGTTTTTTATACAATCGGTCTAAATATTCAAACTTTTTAGATCAGTTTCTTCGATAACCAACCTAAAAATAATTATTTTAAGATCAGTTTTATAAATAACCAGTCTTAAAAGTAGCAAATTTCTATGATCGGTTGTATCAAGACCTCATCCAGAAACGGTCTAAAATGTCGTTTTTAACCGGTCTTAAACGTGATTTTTCTACTAGTGTCAATTGATTGGCCATCTTTTGAATGATTTAAATATGTATGTTGAGATCGGAAGAAGATGAATGTATGTAGATCCTATAATTAAAATCATGACTTGTATATGCAATAGGAATATATTCATATGAGTTGTGTAGTCTTTCTGAGTTTGTTAAATCTTAATGCATGATTAATTGCTTAAATTCATATAGGAATATATTATATTAGCAATTAATTATATAATTATTTGACCTTGGAAGAGGCTAGTAATTAAATTATGGAAACTCGACTATAAATCATGTAGAATAAATTGAACTAGAATAGATAAGTGATTCAATCCAAAATTTTTTAAGTGAAATATGATCCCTAGGTCTTTTTCTCATAGTTGTTTTCATATTATTTGCATTCATATTTAATCATTTTCTATTTTGTACTCTCAATCACCAACTAATCGATTGATTAAATAGAATTAAAATTATCTATTTTGGTACTTAGTGATCAATCCTTGTGGGAATGACACTCTACTTACATTTGTATTACTTGATTACGACAGTGTACACTTGCACTCTTTAATTGATCATCTACCTAAAAAAGACCTTTTTCTAAGCTCTAGAAGACATTGAGGTCAATGTCTAATTTAGGTTGGGGAAGGAGTAGTAAAAAAAATTAGTTAGTTAGTAAAATCCATTAGATGCATGGGGTTGGAAAAAAAATGATAGAGTAAGGAGTTATTCTTAACTCTTGAGACGCATTTTAGTAGTTGCATGTTTTTTGTTCCATTCTAACCAAAAGAAAAGAGTAAAAGTAAAAAAAAAGAATTGTCATGTTTAGGTACTTTATAATGATTATAAGAAGTATATAGGTTTTAAGTATGGATCAATTAAATTTAGAAATTTCATGGTATGAATGAACTACTAATTGTTGCAATTGGTGATGAATTTTGAGATTGAATTAGTTGAGGTTAAAAGCCCCTAATCGTAAGATTTTGAGACTATAATTAGGGGTGAGCATGGTGCCCAATAGCCCAGTATGCCCACTCGAGCCCGGTTAAAAATTGCTTTGCCCAGCCTAAAAAAATTGGGCATCTTTGGGCCAGGCGAATTATCTGGTAGGGCCGGGCATCTTGCACATTTGGCCCAGCCCTGAAAATTATATACAATTTATTTAAAATGTATATTATTTTATATAAAATAAATATTTTATACGTATTATTTTATTTAACATGTATATATATTATTTCATTTTTATGAAACATTTTATATTATTATTTAATATCCATCCACAACAGTTTACATACAACACATTGCTTTTTAGATGAACATGGTTTTTTGATTTGGATAGATGATACAAGCATTAAAAAGTTGAGATCAAAGACAAAACATTTAGTTTCTTTGAAGTCTTTATCGCAATTGCACCTATTCATATCAATCAATATTCATACACAAACACATATTACTTCATAATTTGTCATGTAATTATTAAGACATGTGTTTTTTTTAATTTCAAAACTCAAATTTTATTTTGAGATATCTCAAGGTGTGAAATGATGAAATGTATTTCAAGTTTTTAATAGTATTTATTAGGTATAATAGAGGTTTCATACATATGTAATTGGTCAAGGAGTTACCACTTGAGCAGGGAAGCCCGCCCTGCCCAACCCACCCTTACCCTGCCCGAAATGGTTAGGACTTCTACCGAGCAGGGTCGGGCATCGAACTGCAAACTATAGCCTATTCATCTTTTGAGCTGAGCATCTAGAAAGGGTCTCGTCTTGGCCACCCCTACCCATGCCCACCCTTACCTATAATGATTATTTCTCTTGTGAGTGATATTCACCTATTAAGTTGTTACTCCAGATCTTGTTTTAAATTTGGTTGAAATTACATATCACATGCACATTTAAAAATAATAAAGGCCTTCATATTTTCTAACCAAAGCCAAAAAGCCAACCTTACAATTATATCGTTTATAAGCTCCTTTGAGCCTAATTGACTGTTTCTTTATTCTAAACCTATTAATATGTGACATATCAAGTGTTTTTACCTGATTCGGAAGATTAGCAGAGCATTTGAAATTTTTGGTAAATGGGCTTTTGAAAAGTGTGTGGTGCATATATCATCAACTTTAGAATTGCAGAATTACGACAAAAAAGAAAAAAAAAACAAAGAGAAGAAAGAAAAAAAAGGAAAAGGAAAAAAATATATTAAGTATTTGAATTGTGTTCGTGTAGCCCATTCTTCAAATGCTCTATTTCTTAAATATAGCCCTTCATATCATGTTTTACATTCCTTTTACCTTAACCCATTACAACCCTCAATACATCCTTTTGATTTGAATTATGAATATGAATTAGGTAGTGGATATCACTTTTGGGAGGACCCATTCTTATACAAACAATGCCCAGATCGAATTATCAGGCATACGATCCTGGACAAGAAATGGATAGCGTCTTAAATCACTATCATTCATCCCCATATGGTGGTCATTTTGGAGCAAATAGAATAGCTACTAAAGTCCTTCAATAAGGATTTTACTGGCCAATACTCTTTGTAATATACCAAATTTTTCAATACTAAAAACGTGTAAATATGAAAATAGTAGAATAAAATAAATATCAGTATTTACAAATTAAAGGTAGAGTTACTTTCGGAATTCCCAGATGTCCATTGTGTCATTCACGAAAATTGAAAAGTTAATATTGTAAAAATACAAGTGTAAGAAGTCAGAGCAAAATTCGTCGGTGGCTGTAGGGTTCAGGTGCATCAATTGCGAGATCTGAGGAATTAGGGCATTTTGTGATGTGCCTCAATATGCGTGCCACGGTCCCACGTGGAATTCCGGGTAATGCACTGATGGAGCAACTTTATTAAAAAAAAGTTCTGTAAAGTAAGTAATGACAGCTCATTATGACTCATGATGACACATCTTTCGTGTTGGCCAAATAAGGAAATGACAAGTGTCCCGAAATTATTACAAAATAAAAACATGTTTTTGTGTTGGCCAAATGAGGAGGTGACATGTGTCCCTTATAGGTGGGCAATTTTCAAATAGCAGTAAGAAGCAGAGTCCAGATGCCACTCTTCGGTTATAACTCTCCTCAATCTTTTGGTTTTACTCTTAGTATTTTGGTTTATTGTGTGTTTATGTTTTTTTAAAAAAGACCTTTCTCTAAGCTCTAGAAGACATTGAGGACAATATCTGATTTAGGTGGGGGAGGAGTAGTAAAAAAATTAGTTAGTTAGTAAAAACCATTAGATGTATGGGGTGTGAAAAACATGACAGAGTAAGGAGTTATTCTTAACTTTTAAGATGTATTTTAGTAGTTTCATGTTTTTTGTTCCTTTCTAAAAAAAAAGAGTAAAAGTAAAAAAAAAAAATCATCCTTTTTAGGTGCTTTATAATGATTTTAAGAAGTATATAAGTTTTAAATATAGATCAATTGAATTTAGAGATTTCATAGCATGAATGAACAAATGATTGTTGTAATTGGTGATGAATTCTGAGATTGAATGAGCTGAACTTGAAAGCCCCTAAGTGTGAGCTTTAAAGCCTATAAGGATTATTTCTCTTGTGCTTGATATTCACCTATTAAGTTGTCACTCTATAACTTGCTTTAAATTTGGTTGAAATTACATCTCACATCACATTCAAAAATGATAAAGGCATTCATTATTTTTAGCCAGAGCCAAATAGCCAACCTTGCAATTATATCGTTGATAAGCCCCTTTAAGCCTAATTGACGGTTTATTTATTCTCTACCCATTAACATGTGTTTTAATGACATATCAAATGCTTTTACCTAATTCGGAAGATTAGCAGAGCATTTGAAAATTTTGTAAAATGGGCTTTTGACAAGTGTGGGGGCGTATATATCATAAACTTTAGAATTGCAAAATTATACAAGAGAGAGAGAGAGAGAGAGAGAGAGAAGAAGAAGAAGAAGAAGAAGTAGAAGAGAAAAAAATATATTAAGTATTTGAATTGTGTTGTTGTAGCCCATGTTTCAATTGCTCTATTTCTTAAATATAGCCCTCATATCAAGTTTTACATTCCTTTTACCTTAACCCATTACAACCTTCAGTAAGTCCTTTTGATTTGAATTTTGCATGTGAATCAGGTAGTGGAGATTGAGATTTTTAGCAAGCCTATAGTAGAGCAATTTTTTCAGTTGAATTTGAGCAAAAAACTTACCCTTAAACACTTGAGAGATTGAGATAATGAGTTACAATTACGAACTCGGTTCATTCATTTTCAAATAAAGTTACCAATTTATATTTTCATTGATTCATGATTACTATGTTCTCTTTATTGTTCAATTGTGTTCATACTTATGACTTGACACTTCTAATTTTATTTGAAGCACTTATTAGCCACTCCTTGTCTGAGGACGTCCCAGAGTTAAGTGTAGGGGAATTTAATAAGTAAAATATTTGTATATTTATTTTTCCTTATATGATGATTTTGTTGACAATGTTTGAGCTTAATATAATTAATTTGGGTGTAATTAATAAATATTTTCTTGCTTTTCTTTTGATAGCCATGTACACTATGTTAAGGAGAAAAAAGAAGAAAGGAGATCTAAAAATAGACCCACAGTATTGAAACAAGATAAGGAGGCGTAGCTGGAAAAAATGATAGCATACTGTAGCAGTGGCACTATTCACGACGGTCACTATTCACTGAATTCATTGTAGCAGATGCCAACATGCACTGTAGCAAATTGGAAAAAAATAGAAAAATCATTGTTGCAATCATGAAAAAATGTGTCAGATGCAGAGTAGGAGAGTGACTATAAATATGTTCCATTGCAGAGTGGGAGAAGGCATCCTTTGTCCAATAATTTTGAATACAATGTTTCATATTTTAGAATTAATTTTATGCATTGTATTACTTTTTGCATGCCTCCATCTTTGAAGGCTTAGGTAGGTCTCCTATATGGACGGTATAGATAGTCCTCTTTTATAGATGGTATATGTTGCCACCTATATAAAAGGTTTTACCTCCTATAATGAAGGCAAGATTTCTCCATTTTTCATGTATCTTTTGGTTGTATATTTATATTTTAGAATTTAATATTCATGTTTTATGCAGTATTTATAAAATTTTCAATTTATTTTAGTTTTGTTTTTAATTTCATCATGAGCTAAATTTCTATTTTCCTAGGGTGATGATATAGCTTACTAACGACGGATTGAATATTAACTTATTAAATATAGTTTTAATTTTTCCTTCATGATTGAGTTTTAATTATTGTGCTTAGTGCTTTTGATTTATTGGCCATCTTTTGAATGATTTAAATATATATGTCGAGACCGGAAGGAGATGCATGTGTGTAGATCCTATAATTAAAACCATAACTTACATATGAAATAGGAATATATTTATATGAGTTGTGTAGTTTTGCTTATTGTTATAAATCTTAATGCATGATTAATTGCTTAAATTCATATAGAAATATATTGGATTAGCAATTAATTATAGAACTCCTTGACCTTGGAAGAGGTTAGTAATTAAATTAGGGAAACTCGACTATTAATCATGTGGAATAAATTAGACTAGAATAGATAAGTGATTCAATCCGAAATTTGTTAAGTGAAATAAGATCCCTAGCTCTTTTTCTCATAGTTTTTTTCATATTATTTGCATTCATATTTAATCATTTTCTATTTGTTACTCTCAATCACCAACTAATCGATTGACTAAATAGAAGTAAAATTACCCATTTTAGTACTTAGTGATCAATCCTCATGGGAACGATACTCTACTCACTTTTGTATTACTTGATCACGGCAGTATACACTTGCACTCTTTAATTGATCATCTACACTCATAACAGTCATTGGGTGCAGATGTGCTCAATTCTCATTGACATGGTGCTTCTAGAGGTATTGCTTGGCCAGCGTTATCCAACATTTTTTAAACTAAAAATCATCTCACATTCATTATACTTCATTTCGGCTCATACTCTAGATACGTAAATAATAAGGAATAAAAATAAAAGCGATTTTCAACAGGCTTCCAACTTTTTCATTCTCAAATGTTAATATTTTTGGTGTATTATTTGAATTGTTAGTTAATTCATTCACTTGATTGATTTTATCAAAGCTTATTTTCCAATTTGCAGATTTTTGATGATGAAGATGCATACTTATACTAAGACGTTAATTTGATCTGAGACTTTTTGGCTAGACATAAATAATTTGACATTAATCATTGGGCTATGAAAAATATAAATGGTTTTGTTTTAAAGAGTCCCTTTTTAAAAAAAGGGACTTTATAAGTGGGTCATGGCATCTCTGTTTTACAAAAGGGAATCCACAAGTGACTACTTACGGCATCCCTTTTTAAAAAAATGGGACTTCATAAGTGGGTTATGGCGTCTGTCGTAAATGGGTCACTTACAGTGTTCCTTTCTTAACGGACGCTATATCCTAACTTTACTACGTCCCTGGCATAGGCATCCCCCTTATTTTTAGACGTTAAGAGGGATAAAAAATGAGATCATTATTTATTATGCAAGCATTATAATATATTATGACAGTTTTTTATGTGTATCGATTAATTATTATCACAATAATACACATACCATGGCCTCACTAAGTCTTAATACACAACGAGTGTTATATTTAAACTGTTATAATAAGTCTAGAATAAATAACGGTTCAGAACCATAATGCATTTACACTGAGCATATATAGCACTCACATTTATTATAGTTCAGAATTTTGATTTATGATCGATAATAACCATCATAAAAGACCTTTTTATAGTAGTGATGGGATTAGGACAGCCCCGTCCCAATCTCATCCCATTATACAGGGAAGGGAAGGGAAGGGTTTCTCGTGTCTTATTCCATCCCACGGATGTTCCAGTCCTAAGGGACACCTGGTCTCATCACTACTATAAAAATAGAGATTAATAGCGCACCTTTTGTGGCACTTCTTTAAAGAAGTGCCATAGCTTCTTTCCAGATTTTTAAAATTTTTATTTAAAAAAAAACACTTTAGGTGGCGCTTCCTTAAGGAAGGGCTACAGTTTCTTGGCGATATTAGGTGGCGCTTCCTTGAAGAAGCGCCACCTAAGGTGTTTGTTTTTTTTAAAAAAAGAAGTAGCAGTTGTGGCGCTTGCTTAAAGAAGTGTTATAGCTGCTACTAATTTTGTGTGGCACTTGGCTTAGGAAGCGCCACACAAAGTAATTTTTTTTATTTTTTTTAAATTATTCTCTCTCCTGCAATCTGGTTCTATCACATTTATCCTCTTAGTCTCCACTCCCTATCTAACACATGCCATCACTTCTTATCCTCCTAATCCCCACATTTTCTCCTTCTCTTTTTTTTGTCATTTATCACCGTCTCCACTTTGATCGCTACTTCCTCCTTATTCCTTTGTCACTTATCACCTCTGTGAGGATTTTCTTTTGAAAAATTTATGGTCTGCAAGATTTTTACATTTATAAATAATAGATCTTCAATCGCTTTCCCTTCCCTGGATCTTATGAAGATGGTGACACTTCCTTCCTTCACGCATGCACATACTCTCTCTTTTCACTTGTTTATGTTAGATCCCATATGTTTTAAAGATAACAAAGATTGGATCAATAATATGAAAGGATTTGATAACAAACAAATAGATTTGAATAAAGTAGCAAAGCATCACATGGAGTAAGCACTTAAAGTAATCAACAAATTTTGTTTAGGCTTACTCAAGTAGCCACTCGGGTAAGAGAAGCCATTACTCGAGTACCCACTCGAGTAAGCAAAGAAAATTTCATCCAATAAAACACTACCAAAATTTGGATGAAGTTACTTGAGGGACCACTCGAGTAATTTGTAAAGTTATATAGACCATTACTCAAGTAGCCACTCGAGTAAGCAGTTTACCACAGTGATCACCCGAGTAACCTATGAAGGTAAAGACATAGCTACTCGAGTAACCACTCGAGTAATTAAGTATTTTGAAGGTTTGTAATATATCACTCCAAGTTTTACCCGAGTGATATCTGATTTAAAATGTTAATTTGCTCACTACCATATTTTAGACAAGTTTACTTGAGGGACCACTCGAGTAACAAACTTGATCACTCGAGTAGCCACTCGAGTAAGGTAGTCCATAAATTATTTTTTTTGATTGAATGTTTATTAAATTGTTATCTATATGATTAACCCTTTATTGTATTAGTATCCTAAGTACATTTGTAGAGAAACGATGAAGAGATCATGCAAGAAGAGCAAAGTCAAATAAAGTGTCCGAATGTTCACCTACTGCTACCTACCGCCAACGGATAATTTTCAACTTCGAAGAACAGTCAACCGTTACTGCGTGACTCTAACGAACAAGTTTGAATTGCTTCCAACGGACATTATCAATCATCTATATATATAGAGCATTCAAAGAGAAGAAAACAAGACATAAGATCTAAGAACTCACATCGATCAATACACTTAGTGCTTTGTTCTCTTATACTCATTCATTGTACTTCAGTTATTATATATTTGCTCTGTGAGAGAGTTTTTTCATTACAAACTCAATATTTGTTATTGAGATAACTTAAGGTTGTGGAACCTTGAGTTGGGGATTTGATTGCAACGTGTAAGGGGAGCTTGTGTCCAAGTGAAGGAACTTGTTGTGTACTGAGGTGTCAAGAACCCACTGAATCTTAGAGAGTATAGTGAAACTCTCAGAGACGCTCTAAGGACTGGACGTAGGTCAAAGTGGTTGTGACCGAACCAGTATAACTCCTAGTGTACACTTCGGTGATATTTCTCCTTACTCTTAACTGCTTTAAATATTCTGTCAATTTTCTTATACGCAACGAAATTTTTGGTATCACCCAATTCACCCCCCTCTTGGGTGAAATGCTTGCACTAATAGTTTCTTCTTCTATTATTTTTATATTAATCTTTGAATTTTAGATCTGCGTCATCCAACTTAGCATTAGCCACAAAGTAGTAAGTTTATTTGGTCTAATTGCTATTTTAGCTGCATCATATCACATATATAGCTTACCAGTTTATTTTGAATAATAGTTTCTTACTTTTATGTTGCATATATTTCTACATGAGAAGAAATCTTTGGTTTTTAATGATGGAGGGAATGGTATTCGTATTGTTTTATCAATTGCAGCGTTGGTAAAAAATGTTTATATTTATTTTCAAGTTTCCTACTTTTAATTTTTTTAAATTTTCTTAGATGAAGAATGCTTTTGAAATTTCTTTTCTCATTTTATTCCTAAAAAATTATTCTCATTTTTATATGCTAAAAAATAAATGAGATAAAATTAAATGTTATTATATATAAGTTGTATTTATTTGGTAGTTATAATTTTTAGTTGTTGTAGTAATTATTAACATTGATGATTTGCATGAGTAAGATAATTTTTTATTTTAACACTCGTGTTTTACTTAGTAGTGATTTTTTTAATTAGTTATTTGGTAATTTTTTTCATTTTGTTGTGGATATGAAAATGCATTTAAAGTGTGTTATCAACTATAATTATAGGGTTCTAAAATATATATACAAAATAATTTTTTTTAAAAAAATAATTATTAACTTCTTGTGGCACTTTTTTAAGGAAGCGCCACAGGAAATGTTTTTCTAAAATATATATATATATGTTGTGGCGCTTCCAAGCGCCACAGCTTTTTTTAGTGGCCTCTTGATATGTGACATTTACTAAGCGCTATAGCTTTATTTTTTTGTAGTAGTGCATGTAAGTGGTTCTGGTTCCATGTAACTATCATTATACTTTGGAAAATAACAATTTCCCGTGTCATGAGTTTCTTTATGGATGAACTATTTGGCTTATAAGAATTAGGAGGGAAATATTCCTCCTACGTAGATGAGATGCATTATGTTTTTCCGTTTTGTAGGATATCAATATTATATTATTTTAGTTAATTAACAAATGAGATTGTTTGTGAGGTATTTTGTAGTTTACTAACCCATATAACGAGTCCATATATATGTATAATTTAAATAAATATATGTAAAAATCAATTATCATGATTTCATTCTGACAATAAAGTAATAATCGCTTTGTGCTTAAGTTGCATGCATTTGAGTTTTGTCTATACAAATACACACACTTAGGCAATATTTTCTTTATAAGATACAAATTGTAAGAAAAATATAACTAAAAGGAAATTTAGCGTATCGGGGCTAATCCATGTTCGGATCCAGGTCAAAGCTCTAATGCTCCATACTTGTGCCTACACAATTATTAGACTGCTAGAGCCTAATTGTGATTTGCAGAGCAGATCACCAGAACCAGAAAGATGGTAGGAGAGAAGAGAATTGCCAGAAAACTCAATGGCGGGGTGAATTGCAATTGAGGAGGAACACCCTATTTATAGTGGTTTATCGAGGCCACTAATTAGGAAATGTGTGCACTCCTTCTTGTCCTCCAAGACAGTAATTAATTGATTCTCAATTAATTCCCTAATTATGGTGATTTGTTCCTTAATTAACAAATCCATAATTATTACTGCATGATTCCCCAATATGCATTTAATGCTGATTTTATTCTCATTTGATTAGGCTACTTACTTCCTAATCAAATAGTCCGGCCCATCAAGGGAGGACTTAGACCCAAAGTCCAACATCTCCCACTCGCACTTGATGGGCCTCCCATCGTGCGTGCGTTACTCTTTCTTGTTTCATACTTGGCATCTGCCGTGACTACGTAAGCAAAAACGTCTTTAAGATTTGGTGCTTGTGATACTAGAAATCCCTCATATCGGATCCGCATCCAAGGACGCCCTTTATATATAACCGTAAGCTATATGTTCATTGCCTCATATGCCCCAGATTCTCCCATACATATTACTCATGACATATCTAATCCCTCTCGAGTTAATATGTTGATTAACTCAGATTGCCTCCCACGTACATAGTATCCGCACTTACTAGCTACACATAGAGCTAGTAAGGGGTCGACCACAGATACTAGCACATCTTATGTATCTAGGAGTAAATCTTCCTTTTTAACTAAACATCAGTCTATCTTGACTTGGTCGCTTTACTATTTTTCACTCATCTGACCAAATCAAGTGTGATCATGGAGCTTCAGCTAAAGTAGCTGTCACCAAACCAAGCTTTCATGATGTCGTCTAAGTTTTAAGGGCATCGCGGAAGGATTTTTCCTTCCTGGGACTCACATTGTAGTGAACTAGGGATCTTTCACCTACATCCTGTGTTACAGTTTAACTCTTAAGCACATGCAGTATGAATTGCATGCTACAGTGAGGTGTACGTCAATTTCTTTATCTTTCACCGTATAGACATTAGTTCCAAAATGTACTCAACATTCGAACCTAAAACTTTCTTTTTCACAATATCTCTTTTACAATCTCATTTGTGAAAAAGAGTTCTTTGCCTGGCTACAGGTCTATATTCATGCTTCAATCCATTTTCTGTTATATGCACACATGTAGATCTCATCTCAGTCTAACCGAGGTGACTCAAACGCAAAGATTCTTCTTAACCATCTTATGGTGATCATTTGCTCGTCTTACCCTCCCATGCCCCCATAAAACATGGGAAGATGATTGTTCGTGTGAGTGAACCAACCTTTTTGACATGTACAACATACAAACTTGTATACCTTATATGTATTTACTTATAACATACATACTATTTCTTTTATCTTCATTAAAAGAAGTTCATGACCTTATATTTTATTCACGCCCCAAGATTTTCACTAACTCAATGAAAATCAAGCTATGGGCTCATTAAGGGGATCTACCAACATTCTGTCAGTAGAAGGTCATTGAACTATCACTTTCTCTCTTTGAAAGCATATCTCTTATAGAGATATATCAAAACGTATGTCTCGCCTTGTTGTAATACTTAGGATCCTCATCATACAATGTTATCGCTTGGATCCTTCCATCCAATATTCATTCCTAATCTCATAGGAATTACTTTAGCCATATGGCACTTTGAATGATGGCAGAACACGCCCTGCGTTCTATTTCCATAGATAATAGAAAAAAAAATACTTATATTTCCTTACTCCATCACCATTTGTCTAGGTCTTGTATTGGAGTATCCTTTCAAATGGAAAGTTGTTGTCTTGACAACTTAATCAATAGTTATTCTCATAATCCATTCCACAACAGGAGCAAAAACAACTTCCAAGTCTAACAAAAAACATTTGGTCTTATGTACACCGATGTGTACATTCATATTACCAACTATAGTCTCACATAGGACTCTATCCACCTTTCTTATGTTGGATTCCTCATAGGACATGTAACCTCTTTAGGTTTATGCCCTTGACTTCAAGGGTGTCTATGGGTTTGCAGTTTGACATCCTAAGATGTCTAAGAATTACACTTGTACATGTCTTAGGTGGAATATACTGTATCTTTCTTATGCAATCTCTGTTTATCTTGTCATTCAAGATATTTGTTCAACCCATGACTTTCTCAACTCATAATTTAAGGATTCTCTTATCCTTTATTCCTTTGACTCACTTGACACTTGTTTTATATGTCATTTGACAAAGGATGACTTCACAAAGAATCATCACTAGACCGCTTGGGGCTTATGTAGTGTTCTTTGATTATTTTGAAGTTGGTGAGGCTTTCACCTTGTGAAAACCTCAATACTACTATTTGGGTGATTGTTTCTACGAAGCCCTTAAGCTACTTCATGTAGAGCTCATCATACAATTTCCAAAATTCTAAATTAGAAGGTGGTCTTTACATCATCTTGATGCAATTTCAAGACTAAGCTTGTTATCATAGCTAAAGTTCAGAGTTAAAACGTAAAACAGACAACCTTCCATTGTATTACCCCTTAGCCAGTTCAGTGTTTTAGGTTTTACATGCCCCCAATAGATTTGAGAACCTACTTGTTCCTAATTGCCTCTTGGCTAGGTGACAAATTACCTAAACACGTATTTGGCTTAAAAAGAATCCAAATCCTCCTGCATGACACTTTGTAATTCATAGCAGGTCCTTCTTGTATCTTTCAGACACCTATAGGTAGTTTTCATCACCTTCTAAATGATGAAGAGAGCATTCAATCCATTAGGAAACCTATCCCTTATAGTCATTCACTAGATGACAATTTGCTCCGAGGTGGATTTCATAGGATTCTTTTCCTATGTATGAGTGAGGTAATTCTCTCTTAACTTACCTCTTACCTCTTTCGTTGTGAAAATGGTCTCAATACTCCCACTCAGATCAGTGAACTTAGGAACACTTGTTTATTATATTCCTTGTCACTTGTGAACCTCTTAAAGAGATTTATTGTGATTAATGCTTATTTCCTGCTAGGAAATCTGGGTTTTAAGAATGTTGTGTCCCACAATTTTCTATTAGTCACTGAACCACCATCATTTTCACTAATGAAGACGTGTCATGTCAAATTCTCATGTCATCTCACAAAGAGATACCTTGTATACCTTGGCCCTAACCTTCCTTACTTATAAGAAGAATTATGAATATAAAGTTGATGACCCTTATGGTCTTAACGAGCTTGGCCCTGGTCTAAGGCCCATCCATGATTCATAAGGTAAGGTCGTGACTGATATAGTGGGCATTTGGTTAAGTGTGAATATAATAACTGTGAATCCACCTACCAACATATGGTTGATAGCCTTATTGATGCCATTATGTTCACAACCAAATCAAGGAGAGGTCTATCTCTCCATTTCAACAACTCTATTATGTTGAAGGGTTCTAAGTATTGATAATTGTCTAACAATGCCTTTCTTGTATACAAAACTGTTTGAACTAATCACATGGGTGTCCTAAACCCTTGTTAGTTGAAAGGTCTTATTCTTTCAGTTTACTGATTCCTGACTAGTTCAGCCATTATCTAATAGCTTCACATTTGTCAAAAATCAAGTAAACATTACTGTATTTCAAGTAAATGTCCACAATGTTAATGAAACACCAAGCTTTGTGTCTTGCCCTCACATTCACTGGTTCACTAACGTCATATTTTGCCAATTGTAGTGGATTTTCTCAAAAAAATGTTTCTTTGTCTTTCTTGCCAAGTAGAATAAGTTTTCAACTTATTCATAAGGGTATTAACCCTTTAGCACACATTTAGTAAGTACTCTTTTGCTAGTTTGATCATTCCTTTTGATCAAGGTGTACATGTGGCAAGAAATGGAATCTTTTATGCCTAGAAAAGAAACATTAAAATCCAACAAAGGATTTAAGAATCATAGTCCCATCGATCATTAACTAAAGAGATAGCAAAGATGTGATTTTGTCAGTTGCAATTGCATGGAGTGAATCAGGGTGGTTTATCTATGCAGAGTTAACGTGCAAGTTCAAATCCCTTGATTTTATCTCTTTATTGCTTTGCATTTGACATGAAGTCATATGCTTTTGTGAAACATCAACAACTCATGTGGATTGCTACTTTTACAACCCTTAAAGGTTTATCAATGTAGCATTTCATCTTTGCATAAACCATTGACCTCTTCTAGATCAAGTTTACCTCATAGGTTTCTTGCCCTTAGGTATGGACGATGAATCCTCCAACTCTTTAGCTAAGTTCGTCTGACTGATGGATCTTGAATCCTTAAGTCTTTCACACTCAAGTTCAATGTGGTGAATCACATTGCTGAAGGTTACAATATGCATATCAAAGGCAATCTTTACTTTCATATATGCCTACTCACTAGAAGACGTGGCTCACTCCCACTCACTGGGAGACATAGCTTCCTCCCACTCACTGGGAGATGTCTTATCACAACATACACTTGTTGTTTGTTAGAAAGAACTTGGCATTTAGTTTGTCTCAACTTCTTATTTTGACATCTGCCTCAAATGTTGCCTAAACATGGTAGGATTTAGTACACTATGTTAAAACTTAACTTAGTTTTAACTTTATGGAAGAAGATCACCTATTTCACTATCTTTCAACACTATCCACACTGCTTGGATAAGGTTACATTGCTCATATCAACATAAGTTTAAGCAATGTTGTTCTTTCTATACTTGATAGCATAAACCTTTTGTATTCTTTGGTTGCTTCAACCTTTAAATGCTAAAGACTAGTTGGTAGGATGTCCCTGACATCTCATTCTTCTTGAATGAAAGAGATTTGAGAGTTTTTAACTCCACAGATATCTTTATTGAGCTTGTCTTCTTAAGCTTAGTCAATATGAATTGATTCTTCAACAACACATGTTCTTTTATTGAAAACTCTATATGCTTTACTTCGGTTAGAATACCCTAGGAAAATTCCTTCATCAGTTTTAGAATCAAATTTTCCTAAGTTATCTTTACCATTATTGTAAATGAAATACTTACAACTAAAGATGTGTTGATAAGCAATGTTAGGCTTCCTTCCTTTGTACAGCTCGTAGGTGTCTTTCCAAGTTTTGTTCTAATATGGGCTCTATTTGAAATATAGCATTCTGTACTTATAGCATCAGCCCAGAAAACTTGAGACACATTCTTTTCATTTAACATTGTTCTAGTCATTTCAGTGAGCACTCTATTCTTGCATTCCATGACTCTATTTTGTTGAGGTGTCCTTGGAGCAGAGAAATTGTGATCAATGCCATTAGTATCACAATATTCTTCAAAGGCTTGATTTTCAAATTCTCCACCATGATCAGTCCTAATGCCTGCAATGGACATACCTTTCTCATTTTACACTTTCTTGGCAAAAACAATAAATTCTTCAAAGGTTTCATCTTTTGATGATAGAAAAATAACCCATGTAAATCTGGAGAAATCATCAACAATGACCAATGAATATAAGTTGCCATTAAGACTCTTTACTCTTACTGGGCCAACTAAATCCATATGCAATAATTGTAGTGGTCTATTTGTTGAAATCTCATTTTTCAATTTGAAAGATGATTTAGTTTGTTTACCCTTTTGACATGCGTCACAAATCAAGTCATTTTGAAATTTACTTTGGGTAATACAAGAACTAAATCCTTTTTGAGTAGTTTGCCTAATTGATGCATATTGACATGAGCCAATCTCTTATGCCATAGCCAACTTTTATCGGCATTACTCAGAAAATAGTTTTCAGATTCATTTCTACTAATATCTGGAGTATAACAATTACCTTCCCTTTTTGCTCTGAGCTTAGCCTTGATATTCTTCTTGTCAAGTAGTAAGTCATTCTTGTTGATAATTAGACATTCCTCTGAGTCAAATATTACCCAATTGTTTTTGTCTGCACTTTGACTTACACTCAGTAAGTTATGGCATAATCCTTTGACATAGTATACATCTTTGACTTGTATGCCTATGTCATTTTTGATTTCACCAATTCCTGCTATCCTTCCGATTTGATTTCCTCCAAATTTTACCTTTCCACCTTCTTTAGGTTATAATTTGGTAAAACTTTCGAAATCACCGGTCATATGTCTAGAGCATCCACTATGTATGTACTATTTGTTGTTTTTGGATGCTTTGAGACACATCTGCAATTAAATACAATTAATTCTTAGGTACCCACTTCTTTTTGGGTCCTTTTGGGTTAGTACAGGAAATTTTGGAAACATATGATCTTTTAGGTACCCATTTGTAGGTTCCTATCGTTCCTTTCTTCTTATGAATACGTGAAGAAGTATAATGGCCTTTTCTATTACAATAATTACAAAATGCAAAAGGATTTGATGTATGCACAGAATGCTGGAAATAATTCAAATATGACTTACCTTCTGCTTTCTTTCTACCTTTCCTTCTATCTGATTTTGGATTATATCCAATACCAGATCAGTCATTTATAAATTGTTGAGCTTTTAAAATAATATTTAGCATCTCACTTCCTTGTATAAATTTTTCAAGAGTTTTTGTGAGATCAGTGTTTTTCTTTTTCAAAGAAGAACAATTTTCACAATCCTTTTCTGAACTTTCTTTAAGTTTGATTTCAAGAGCTTTGTTTTTCTTTTTGAAAACAACTAATTCTTTAACTACTTTGATGAATTCAGAATGTCAAACATTATATTCAGAAAGTAATTCATCATAGGTAGGATTAGAATCATTTACCTCTTTTTCGGTTTCTTCTTGAGCAACGAGGCATATGTTGGCTACTTCTTCTTCATCACTTTCTTCATCAGAGGAACTATCACCCCATATAGCAGATACAAAGACCTTCTTTTTGTTAAAGAATTTGCCTTTTCTCTTTTCTTTGCTCTTTTGATTCAGTTATGGACATTCTGATTTGATATGTCCTGGTTTTCCACATTCATAGCAAATGATATGATCTTTGCTGCTAGTTCCTCCTTTCTGAAAGTGTTTGAATCCTTGACCTTTCTTGTAGAACTTTCTGAATCATTTTATGATTAGGCACATTTCATCATCGTCAAACTCCTCATCCTCATCTTGATTTTCTTCTTTTGCTTTTAGAGCTAGGCCTTTCTTCTTCTTGTCACCGATGTCATCTAGTTCCTGTTTGAACTTTAGTTTACTTTCATATTCAGAAAGACTTCCAAATAGAGAAGCAACTGATCTCATTGATTCTCTTTTTGCTTCTTCTATAGCAGTGACTTTGGCCTCCCATTCTTTAGAAAGAATATTCAAAATCTTTCATACTTGGGTATGTTGATCATAGATTTTCCCAAGTGCTGAAAGTTGATTAATAAGATGAGTATATCTAAGTTCGAATTCAGATATTGCCTCACCTGATTTCATTCGAAGTAGATCAAATTCAGTGACCAAGGTGTTGATCCGATTCTCCTTTATTCCCGAAGTTCCTTCATGAGCTATTTCCAGAGCTTCCCACATTTCCTTTGCTGTTAGAAGTGTGCAAATTCTGAAGTATTCACTTTGACTTAAAGCACTTTGTAACATCAGAATTGCCTTGCTGTTGAGAGTGATAAGTTTCTTGTCATTCTCATCATATTCCGCTGGTGTCTTGGGAATTTTCTGAGAATATACAATCTTTGTAGGTTGATAGTTTCCACTCTCAATCATATCTCATAGCCCATATTCAGTAGCCATCACGAATACTCTGAACTTTGCTTTCCAGAAAGAAAAGTGTTCGCCACTGAAACCTGGAGGTCTAGTGATGGATGCTCCGTTAGGAAGAATTCCTTCACCCATACTTGCCATTGGATCCTTCTTAGGTTATTAAACCTTAACAAGAAGACCTACGCTCTGATACCAAATATTAGACCAAGCGTTTCACCCAAGAGGGGGGTGAATTGGGTGATACTAAAAATTTCGTTGCAAATATAAACCTTAACGGTGAATATAAAGCAGTAAAGAGTAAGGAGAAATATCACCGAAGTGTACACCAGGAGTTATAGTGGTTCAGCCACAACCACTTTAACCTACGTCCACTCCTCAGAGCTTCTCTAAGAGTTTCACTATAACTTCCAAGATTCAGTGGGTTCTTGGCACCTCAGTACAAGCAAGTTCCTTTGCCAGGACACTTGCTCCCCCTTACAAGTTGTAATCCAATCCCAACTCAACGTTCCACAACCTTAAGTTACCTCAATAACAAATATTGAGTTTGAATGAAATATCTCTCTCACAGAGTGAATAAGAATCACTGAAGCATAGAATTACAAGTATAATGTAAAACAGAGTAATGAACTTGATAATGCGTTCGTGTGTGTGTGTGTGTGTGTGTGTTCTTGTTGTTATTTCTCTGTTTGGATGTTCCCATATATATATAGATGTGTTGGTAATGATTGTTGGAACATATTTCTTCATGCCCGTTAGAGCGTGCGTAGCCACTGTTGACTTTTCCAGTATTTGAAAGATATCTGTTTGCGGTAGATGGTCGTAGGTGGCATTTGAACATTGCATTTGACTTTCCTTATTTGGTAAGATCTCTTCATTGTTTTATCTACGGATATGCTAAGAATACTAATACAATGAAAGATTAATCATATAGGAAACAAATCCATAAACGTTGGAATGATTTCTGAATTTCTAGACTTATATACTAGAGTAGCTACTCGAGTATTTATTAAGTTTACTCGATTACTTACTCGAGTATCATCGTGAACATAATGATAAACTACAAGTCAATAAATGAATATTACATTACTCTAGTAGTGCATGGAGTAAACAAAATTTCAAACCTCTAGAAATACCTATTTACTCGGGTACTTATTCGAGTATAGTACATTTTACTTCATAGGTTACTCTTGCAGCAACTCGAGTAAATCCTCAAATAAACTTTAGGTTACTCGATGCTTCACTCCAGTAATGTTGGCAGGATTTCAAGGCCGAGAGCACTTCAAGTTTGATTACCTTCTTACTTGAGTACTTACTCAAGTAAACATAAATTTTTTGCATAGCTTACTCGGGTAGGAACTTCAAGTTCTGTTTAAATAACTCTACATATTACTCGATTACTAACTCGAGTAATCCAGTTTAAATGAGTGATTGAATACCTGCATACGTGAGTAGTGCCTCGAGTGAAGTGTGATAAAACCATATCATGTTATTCGAGTATTACCTTCAGGTTTTGCTTACCACAGTAGGTTACTCGAGTAGCTCCTCGAGTAATACTGGCAGGGTTGAAAATGCCGAGAGCAACATGTTTCTTGAAGCAGAGTAACTCGAGTACAGACTCGAGTAACGTTGGCAGGCCAAGAGTAACTGGAAGTTTTTACATGGTTACTCGACTACTTACTCGAGTAACATTGATAGGCCGAGAGCAACTCCAAGTGATTTACCTGGTTACTCGAGTAGCTACTCGAGTAATGTTGGCAGGCCAAGAGCAACTAGAAATCATTTACCTTATTACTCGAGTGCTTACTCGAGTAACGTTGGCAGGTTACTTGAAGGTTGACCTGGTTACTTCAAGTTTCTGTCTCATTACTCGAGTATTTACTCGAGTAACCCTTTAGAAAACTTGCCAGTGATGAAGTTTCTTAGCTTTTTCTCTTGGCCTTTCTTCATTACTCCAATGCTTACTTCAAGTAATGATTTGCCCTGTTATTACTTTGTTCAAACTTATTTGTTTATCAAATATTTTTCATACCATCCTTTGTTATCATCAAAACATGAGAGATCTAACAATATCAACAAGATAATAACACAATATCATCTAATCAGCATGAATGTTCAAGGAAATAGGAAGAGAATATACTTAATTCAATTCCAAAAAAAAACAGAGAATTTAATCATAAATTCAATGAAAAACAAGAACATTCAAAAGTTTAAGCCTCATATTATTGTCTCTTAACTAAATTCTCCTTCTCATAGGCCCTTCTGACCATATTAACTCATGTAGAGTCTAGCTACAATATCCAGCTCCTCTTTTCCATGTTTACATCCACTTACTTGGATATAATTGCAGCATATCTCCCACTTAATGAGATGATTCTAACATCTCTATCTGTCTTATCCTTTGTCACAACATTTGTGATAAAGGATTGACTTTTAGAAGTTATTGCTTCAATCCAAGTGGATCAATGTGGTTAGAAGTATGGGAAGACTTATTATTATTCAATAATTATTGAATAATTTTAAGTTGTTGCAATTTTTTAGGTTTTTATCTCAAAGAGTTTGAGTCAAGGTTGGATAGGATTTTATATTCAAAAGCTCATTTGAATAATCCCTTACTTTTAAAGAATTTTGCAATATTAACCTTATGTTGTAGCTGAAATACTCTTAATAAGTAAGACAACCTATCCCAAAAATAATAGAATCCACAAAGACTCAATTTCAATATTTTTGGGAATCTCTAGGTGCATACAAGCATCTTTTTGACTCAAAACATATCCAAAATGTGCTTTAAATATATGCAAATTATATATCAAATTGAAGCTCTCAAATTTATGGATTTTTAGGAACTAACCGAGTCTTAATCGGAGGTCCGACGCGTAGTCATGCACCCCTAGAAGGTCTCTGGATAAAAAAAACCTGAAAAGTTACCAGTCAACGCTGACTGGCTAACCTTGACATCGATAACTTGGCATTGACGTGCCTCGGTCGACGTTGCTATTCCACGGATGGCGTGGCCTTCGTTGACTGATGCTGACATGGAGACCTCTCATTGGCGCCATGTGGCATTGGTTGACTGATGACGTGGCGTTGACTGCCATGTCATCATCTTCAACCTCAAGCCTTGTCAACCCGACCCAGTTGGAGCTACGGCGGGTCATCGCGACCCGCAATCTTCGGGAGGCCATATCTCCCTTGTTTCAGCTCCGTTTTTTGCGTTCTTGGTGTTGTTGGAATTGTAGTTCAGCGAACTACAAATCCATGGCATTTATTTGATCTGAAAAGCTTTGTTTCATTGATCAAATCGTGAGAGATTTGGCATCGGTGACTAACGACCCGCCAACTTCTTTCCTTCGTTTCACCCTTATCCGGACTCAGTTTGACGCATTCTAAGCATCGTTGGAATCGTCTCTTCAAGATCTACAAATCCATGGCTTTGTTTAGGGCAAAAACACACAGTTTTAAACACCCCATTTTTTCTCGACGTTGACAGCGTGGTGTAATCTGACCTGGATGTGTGTCTTCTGGTTTCAAAAGCTCTTCTAACCTTTGAGGGGTTAAGTCTTTTGTTTTTAGTTCCACATAGGTTCCAAAAACTCAACTCTAATCAAATCGAAGATATGAAGAGGAGAAGAAGAAGAAAATTTGTACCATAAAATATATATACACATGCGCATATATATAATAGTCAAAGGAGCAGAGCGTGCAAATGTAAAGCTGAAAGCATACATGTATACATTCATATTTTCAAAAAAAAAAAACAAGAACATTATTTTGGGCATTCAAAATGACTTTCAAAAATAGCACTGGGAGTCTCAATGAAAAGAGAGATGCTTCATGCGTTCAAAGCTTGCATGTTCATGTATGAACAGAATTATGTACGCAGTAGAATATTCGCATGGGCATGTAGCATTCAAAAAACACACATATGCACACATATTAACACATATATAATAGCACAGCGAAATTAGAATATTATGGAGATAAACAAATTATATCATACTGTTATTCACATAGAATAAATCACAGCCTCAAGGATCAAATGACTCTGATGCCAATGTAAGAAAAATATAACCAAAAGGAGATTTGGCGTACCGAGGCAAATCCATGTTCGGATCTAGGTCAAAGCTCCAACGCTCCATACTTGTGCCCACACAATTATTAGACTACTAGAGCCTAATTGTGATTTGCACAGCAGATCACCAGAACTAGAAAGATGGTAGGAGAGAAGAGAATTGCCAGAAAACTCAATGGCGGGGTGAATTGCAATTGAGGAGGCACACCCTATTTATAGTGGTTTATGAAGGCCACTAATTAGGAAACGTGTGCACTCCTTCTTGCCCTCCAAGACAGCAATTAATTGATTCTCAATTAATTCCCTAATTATGGTGATTTGTTCCTTAATTAACAAATCCATAATTATTACTGAATTATTCCCCAATATGCATTTAATGCTGATTTTATTCTTATTTGATTAGGCTACTTATTTCCTAATCAAATAGTCCGGCCCATCAAGGACGGACTTGGACCAAAGCCCAACACAAATAATTGAATTTCCTAAATAAAAAATTTGATATAAATTGGTTAAAGATAATAAATATGTAAAAATACACCTTACTTTCTACAGACATCCATATTTATAAATACAGTTAATGTGCACCCAGCACCTTGAAGTCTTTTTGAAGATGCACCTAGTGTCCTAAAGTTATTTATGAGGCAATTTCACCGTTGAAGTATTTAAAATGGTGCAATCTCATCCAACCCTAACAAAACATTCAGTTTGACTATTAAAGTGATGAGTAAGCAAGAGTTTGACCAAAATAGCTTGAGTTGGCATATGACATAAGTAGATGACAAGGCATAAGAAGTGGCATTTTTATAATTGGAATTTAAAAATGAAAAAACCACATCTTTTTTCCAATTGTTCTCTTTCAAGATCAAAGTTGGTTCAACGAATTTTGTGGGTCTGCAAGCAAGCAAGTCCTGCAAGCAAATTTCGATGGAATTTCTGACAAAAATTTAGTCGAAAATTTTTCGACCCCAAATTCCTATGAAATTTCAGTAGGAAAAAATTAAAATTTATTAATTTTTTTTAAAAAATAATATTTATAAAATGTAAATATTAATTATTAAATAATTCTATTCAACCTTAATTATTAAAATTATATTATTATTTATTAATATTATATTTAAAATTTTTTACTAAAATAATATTTATGATATTATTATTATGATATTAGTTATTATTTTATTTTAATTAAAAGTAATATATATGTCATTAATATTATATTTATAATAGTAAATTATTATTTATTAAGTAATTTTAATTAAAAAATTATTTAATTAAATATATAAATATTTTTTTATGTTTTTATTAAATTTTTCATTATTTTTATTAATATTATATTTAATTAATAATTAATTAATTATATGTTTGTGTGTGTATATGATAATATTTTATATATAATAATATGTAATAATATGATACAGGTTCATTTATACGCAACTAGCAAAGACTCGTGTGTGAAGGCATCAAGAGCCTGAGGTCGTGGGTTCGAACGGGTGAAGAGGCATTTTCAGGAATTATGAGATGCGGACACGTGGCAACATGAGAAAGAGACACGTGGCAGTCAAGGGAGAGGGACACGTGGTGGCTAGGGGCGAGGGACATGTGGCGCATTGAGGAGCAAACATATGGCATTTGGAAATTTAAAAATAAAATTGTGGCAAAAATTTCAGACGAAATTAATTTCATCGGAAATTTCTGATAGAATTTCAAATTTGTTTGTAATGCACCTATAAGCGACGGAATGGAGTCCGTTGGAAATTCCATTAGAAAAGCTGATTCTGTGGCAAATTCTGTCAGAAATTCAATGTTTTTTTGTAGTAGAACAAACCCAATTAAAACTAGGCATCATTTTATTACATAGTCCACTTAAAAGACATATATGGAGACAACTTAATGTTAGAAACTAACAAACTTTTAACATTAAACTAACCAATCGGGCTAAAAGAACAAGTCCTAAAGAAGATAAGATTGCTACTCCTTATTAATTCATATTAATCGGGAGTGCTTTCTTTTTGTTTTATCAATTTTTTAATAAAATTATTGTTTAAGATATTCAGAGTTCAATTATGTGTTTGTTTTTGTTTTTGTTTTTTGTTTTGTTACATCAATTTAGCTAGGGGCGATGTTACATCATTAAACTCCCTCTAATCTTTAATATAAAGCACTTCAACCAATTTATCAAAACAAAGAAAAAATAGTTAATTAACTTAGTAAAATATGCCTTAAATTAAAAAACATATTTCCGACTTTACCCATATTAAATTAGGTTTCAAATAAGAGTGAACATACAAAAAGTCATATTTAAACATTAACTATATGGGCAAAATTGATAAATAAATATTAATTATTCTCCAAGTGATTTATATTATGGGCCAATGCATTCTTCTAAAAGTGACTTATATTGTAGATGAGAGGGAGTAGTTTATGATACTCCATATCTATAAGAGAATAGTTTATGGACAAAAGTGCTCCATAACCTAGAAATAAACTAATTGACCTCCCAATGCAAATACTTTTATTTGTAGATAAAGGAGTGATAGTACCTTTTATTTTTTTTTTCTAAAAGAGCTATTCACACCATAAACAAATTTTGAGTGCAAAAATGCTTATGATGGTTCTAAAATGGCCCTAAAATGGCACTTCCGTTAAATTCTTCTATGTTGACCATTTGGTCAAACTTTGACCAAATAAAATGAGGGCAAATGAGCAAAAATACCTTTTATCTTTTTCAAAAAGAGTTAATGGCATCATAAACAAATTTTAGGTGCAAAAATACCTGTGATGATTTTAAAAGGGCGCTAAAATACTATTGCCATTAATTCATACGACTGTTTATTTTGACTTGTGGACTCCACTATTTGTCCAGCTATACTCCACCCTGGTTATTTTGACAGGATGACATGGACCTCTCCCATTTTTAACTTAATTTCCCTTTCAATTTTCACTGCACCTTTTTTTGCCTTTCCCACTATCTCACTAAAGATCCTACCCTATGAGAATCACATTGGTGAGATCTATATTGGCATGATATACATCCCATTTAATGGCAACGTCTTCCACTAACCTTTATCTTCAACCAATTTACATGACATCTTATGCCTTTGGCACCACCATTGATGAGATCCACACCCCCACCTAACGTGAGTGACAATGTTGAGTGCACTCTAGTGCAATGTTGGCAGTATCAGCCTTCAAGATTTATCTTCAATATAGGAATGACTTTCTTCTTCACTTTTCTTCCTCCAACAAATATTTAAAAAACATAAAGGGTATTTTTACTCCTTTATGATAACTTTATGCAGCCAAAATTTTGAACAATGTAGGGGAATTGAACGGAAGTAGCATGATCATTTTGGAATCATCATAAGTATTTTTGTACCCAAAATTTGTTTATGGTGCCAGTAACTCTTTAAAAAAGATAAAGGGTATTTTTGCTCATTTACCCTGTATTTATAGTTTATTTAAAATTTGAAGACGAAGGAGAGAAGATGATATGGGGTCAATGATGGTATGATACCCAGCCTGCAATTTTTAGTGCACGAAGTAACAATCTATCTCAATATGCTTCATACATTCGTGGAAGACTGAGTTAGACGTGATATGGATAGCTGCTATGCTATCAAAGTACATATCAACATGTGCAACATTATGTATTGCCAAGTCTCAAAGTAGCCCCTCAACCCACACAACTTCAAAACTTACAGAACCCAATGCCTGGTATTCTACCTCTACTAAAGACTTAGACATTGTTCTATTCTTCTTAGATTTGTACAAAATAAGAGAACTTCCTAGCTTAAGTAAATAACCAATTATCAACCTTCAAGTTGAAGGGCATGCCCCCAATCTGAGTCACAAAAACACTACCTAGTTAAATCATTGTTAGCAATTAGCATAATACCAAAACCTATACTTTACTTGAGATACCGAACAACATCACATCCAACTGCCATACAAGCCTTTGTGGACTGCTGCATGAATTGACTCAAGGTTTGAACTGGAAATGAATTATTAGGCTAAGTGAGTGTCAAGTAAAGTAGTCTGCCCACTAATCGACAATACCTTTCCGGGTTGCTTACCAAATCTTCCCTTTTATCTTTGCCTTCTTCAAAGGCTCTTAACCTCACTCCCTGCCGCATAGGCAATGAAAGTGGCTTACAAGCACTCATTCCTACATCAGACAAAAGATCTAACACATATTTTCTTTGAGAGATAACAATACCTTTACCTGACCGAGCCACCTCAATGCCAAGAAAATATTTTAAATCACACAAATCTTTTATGTTGAATTGACTATGTAAAAAATCCTTTACTTCACACATTTTTTGTTCAGAACTTCCAATAATGAAAATATCATCAACATAAACTAGTATTAGCACAAAACCATCAGAATAGTTTTTATTAAACAAAGAATAGTCATGCTTACTTTGAGTGAATTCACCTTGAATTAACATGGATGTTAATTTCTAATTCTATTGGCAAGAAGCCTGCTTAAGTCCATACAGTGATTTTTGAAGTTTACATACCATTCTCTCCCCCTTAATGTTTAAGCCTTGGGGAATAGACATGTAACTTCCTCCTCTAAGTCTCCTTATAAGAAAGCATTGTATACATCCATTTGATAAATATTCCAATTATTCACAGCAGCTAATTTCAATACAATTTCAATAGTTATCCTTTTCACCACAGGAGAAAAGGTCTCATGGAAGCCAATCCCTTCTCTTTGGTTGTATCCTTTAGCTACTAGCCTAGCCTTATACTTGTCTATTTCCCCATTGGATTTATATTTGACTTTATTGACCAACTTATAACCTATGTCTTTCTTACCCTTGGGAAGAGGTACTTTGTTCTATGTGTTGTTGTTTTCTAATACTTCTATTTCAGCTTATGTTAGAGTATTAGTTAGTAGATTGTTAGAGGAATTAGTCGGTTGTTAAAGTAGGTCACCAAAATCCTTTTCTTTATTGTGTCTTGATTATTATCCCTTGATTTCCTCTACTAACTCCCTTAAATTCCTCCACTACTGTCTCCTCATAAGATTATAAATAGAGGCTTCTTCTTATATGAATAATATAAGAGTGAGTTAAATGTGTGACTCTAATTTGCACATGGCATCAGAGCAATCACCATAGAGTTCGACCTGGACTCATTTAACACAATGAGTGAGAGAGAGTGCAGCAGAAGAGGGACAACACCTAGGGTTTCGACAGGAGTGTTAGTTGAGCCTCACCGCCACCACTATAGGAACTAACAGACGCCGATAAGCAAAAACTGATAGTCTAACTCCATTCCAAGCTGCGCATGATTCTCACGAGCCACTAGGGTTCTTGCTAAAGCACGAATTGAGTTTGACTACCACCACTACAAGGACCGATATATCTCGATCAGTAAAACCCTGGTGGTTTAAATTTATTCCAAGCTGCATATGACCCTCAAGCGCCTCCTCTTTCTCTAGTATGATTTCACTCGCCACCACTAAAGCCCCAAGTGCCGCATCACTCTTTTATCCAGAAAATGGATCCACGTAATTTTCCTCCTATTTTTGGATCTATTCCTCACATCCTACAAAATCTGGAGCCATTCCTACAATCTTTAAGTCTGATACTAGTGCTTCAACACAAGATAGAACTGTTTCTTCTTTATCTACCACCATTATACCCTCTAAAACCTCTTAGGAAACATCAGAATTCACAAATCTTACAGAAAATCAAGGAATGATTAGTGGTCATAAACTTAATGGGAAGAATTACTTCAATGGTCTCAATGTGTTCTGAGATATTTGTGTGGTAAGAGGAAGGATAAGTACATTAATAGTGAAGCTCCTCAACCAGAACCCAATGATCCTGGATTTGACACATAGTTTGCTAAAAATAATCAAGTAATGAGTTGGTTGTGCAACTTAATGACTCTAGACATTAGTGAATGCTATCTCCTTGTGAACACCGCCAAAGAAATCTAGGATGCAACTAAAAAAACCTAGTCTTCTCTTGATAACACCACTACCTAGATTCATTTGAAAAGACAACTTCGTGATTTAAGACAAAGTAATATGTCAGTAACTAAATATTACAATACTTTACTAAAATTGTGGTAGCAACAGGATTTATTTGAGGTACACCTATGGGAAACCATCAAGGATGCTCAACTATATAAGAAAATAGTGGAAGATGAAAGGACATATTATTTCTTATTGGGCCTAAATGACTCTTTTGAGGAGATCAAGGGTAGAATCATGGGATTGCATCCTCTACCACTACAATTTGTTGTTGTTAACTTTGTACAATTCAAGAAAAGCAAGAAACTCCTAAATCAAAGTAGCCCAAGTCAAATTGAGAGTTCAGCACTTGTTGTAAGAGGAGTACAAGGTGATAGAAGAAATAACAATTGGTACAACTACTGTAAAAAGAAAGGCCATATCAAAGAAGAATGTTCAAAGCTATATGGTAAGCCATCCAATGGAAAGCAGACCCCCCAGAGGCACCTTACCATAACTCAACAGAAAATTGAGAATAGTGATCACCTGAACCAGGAAGTACTACAAATGCTTTGCAAGCTACTAGAGAAGTAAAATAATTCAAACTCCATTCCTAGTACAAATCTGGTACAATCAAGTAATTCTATTATAGCTCTCAATGCAATGATGACTAGTGATGACACTTGGATTGTTGACTTAGGAGCTATAAACCATATGACCAATAACATAAGCTTAGTCCACAACCTTAAACTTTGTTATGAACACCTCAAAGTAAAAGTAGCTAATGGTGTTTTTACATGGGTTAAGGGAAGTGGCACGATCACGTTATCTAATCACTTGGAACTCCACAATGTCTTCTTTATGCCTACACTCACTTGTAATTTAATATTTGTGAGCAAATTGACTAAGGGTCGTATATGCCGAGTGATATTTGATAATGATCTATGTGTCTTTCAAGATTTAAGATCTAGGAGGATGATTGAGACTTCTAAAGAATAGGAAGGACTATTCTACCTTGAAGGATTGAGGTGAAAAAAAGAAGATGCATGGAAGGCAAATAGAGCACTAGTTAGCTTTAATTCTCAAAATAATGATATATTGTTATGCCATTGTCACTCAATTCACCCAAATCTTGATTACATGAAACATGTGTTCTAAGTTTATTTAATAAAAACTTTGTTCTTTTTCATTATGAGATTTGCCAACTTGTAACACAAACCTGATCCTAGTTTCCCAAATAGCCCCACACCCCTTTTCCACACTTCATACTAATCCATAGTGACATTTTGGGACTAGCACGAATAAAAACCTTCATTAATGCTAGATGGTTTGTCACTTTTATAGATGACCACACAAGAACCACTTGGGTTTACTTGATGAATGAAAAGTCTGAAGTAGCCAAAATCTTCCAAACCTTCTATACTTTTGTGCACACCCAATTTAACACTTCCATGAAGGTATTACAAAGTGATAATCTAAGGAACATACGAGTGGAGATTTTAAGGAATTTTTTTATCAGTAAGGAATTCATTGCTAAACTTTCTGTTCGTACACACCTCAACATAATGGAGTAGTAGAGAGTAAGAACCGTCACTTGTTAGAAGTAACTCAAACCATATTAATGGTGAGGAATGTTCCTACCATTTTTTGGGGTGATCCCATCCTAACAACCGCATATCTCATTAATCACATGCCTTCCAAAGTTCTCAGTTACATTACTCCTATCTAAAAGCTTCTTGAACACTTTCCAACTTGTCCACTCCTTAATTCTTTACCCTCAAAAGTGTTTGGTTGTTTGTCTTTCTTCACAATAAAGATGGCAACAAATTCATTGCTCGAGCTAGCAAATGCATATTCCTTGGCTACTCCCCTACTCAAAAAGGTACAAATGCGTCCTACTTCTAGGAAATTGTTCATTTCCCAAGATACCATCTTCTCAGAAAACGAAACTTATTATCCTATATTACCTATTCAGGGGGAGTATACTGATGTTGAATAGCTAATTTCAGAAGAATCTTAGTCTAAAGTCCTACCAGCCATATCATCACTATCACAACCTAATCTTATAACTGACCTTGACTCGTTTGTCCCCATAAACCAGCCTAGTCCTACCCAACTTGAGCATGAATTTGAACCCACACGCAATGAATTGGAAATAAATGTTGAAATCAACTCACGGGTGGGTCTAAAATAGGACAAGCAGAAGATTCTAGCTAACAAGATCAAGAAGATCTAAACACTGGTAGAACAATCTCTCCTACTCAAAGGAACGACCATGACTCCAATTCGAGATTAAATCTGGAAGAACTGAGTTGACCTATTGCTTTGAGAAAAGGGGTAAGATCTTATACTCAGCATCCAATTCAACGGTTTATTTTATATAGTAATATGTCTGTGAAAATGAAAAGCTTTGTTGTGCACAATGCACAAATAAAAATTTCAAACACATTTCAGCAAGCTATGGCTGATCTAAATTCAAAACAAGATGCAGAAGAGGAGTTGAAAGTACTGAAGGAAAATAAAACGTGGGCAATTACAACACTTCCTAAAGGAAAGAAACCAATAGGATGTAAATGGATCTTCACTCCCAAGTTTAATCCAGATGGTAGCGTCAATAAATACAAGGCACAACTTGTCGCAAAAGGATATACCCAAATATATGGGATTGATTATCAGGAGATATTTGCTTTAATAGCTAAACTCAATACAATCCAAGTACTATTATCTATTGCAGCTAACTTAGATTGGGCACTATACCAATTAGATGTCAAGAATGCATTCCTGAATGGTGACTTGGAGGAAGAAGTCTACATGGAGATTTTTGATAGAGTTCTAGCTCTAAGCGACTCTGTATGTAAGCTTGACAAGTCTTTGAATAGGCTAAAACAATCTCCTAAGGCATGGTTCAAACGATTCTCTAAAGTATTCAAGGAACTTGGGTATACTCATGGACAAGCAGATAACACACTGTTTATAAACAAAATAATGGGAAAAAAAAAACTATACTAATTGTCTATGTAGATGACATAGTCATTATAGGGGATGATGAAGATGCCATTACCCAACTCAAAAAGGACCTATCATGTAAGTTCTAAGTAAAAGATCTTAGCAAAATGAGATACTTCTTATGTATGAGAGTGGCAAGAACAAAAAATGGCATCAATATGTCCCAGCGAAAGTATACTCTAGATCTACTACATGAAACAGGTATGTTAAGAGCACAACCCTAAAAGGAACAACCATTACTATAGGGAATAGTTTCTACTAGCCCACAAGACGTTAGCTTTTAGAAAAAGATATGTAAAAAAACGGTGACATTTTGGTAATTTAGAGGAAAATTTTGCGGGCTTTAAGCATCCCTTTTAGTTTTGGGGACGTATAAGGGGACTTTATGCATCCCTAAAACTGAAAGGGACACCTAAAAGGACCCTTTAGGCATCTCTTTTTCAAAAGGGATGCCTTATGTCAAACACTTGTCTGACTTTCCCATCCCTTTCTCTAACTCCCATCCCTCTCTCTTCCTCCTTTACTCAACTCAACCACATATGTCACTTCCTTCTTCAACTTCGCTCACCATCATCCTCTATCCTCCTCCTTCCATTCTTTATCTCCTCCTTCCATCATCTTCTTTCTCTCTTCTTCCTCCACCGTGTCTCCTCCTTCCATTGTTACAGCTCCACTATTTCACTCTCCTATACCATTGTCCTCCGTCCATAATCCTCACCATCATCCTGCATGAGCATGTGGTGTTTTCCTTCCATCCTCATCGTCTTCTTCACACTCTCCTCCTTCCATCCTCACGAACACAATCATCAGCTCTACTCTCTCCTTTCCAGGTTGGTTATTTTTTTTCAATATAATAATGCCTTGTCTTTTTTTTTTGCCTAATACAATGCCTTGTCTAGTAACATATAATCATTCATATAAAATGCTAAAAGTAAATATGTCATGTTTCATGTTATACACAAATTAATGAATAAAATGAAGGCATGTATACATGAGTAGGGCTCAACCTCACTATCCATACACCTTGGTTGGATTGTTACTTAACAACCTGGAAAAAGTGCACTTCTTGCACTAACTGCCCCTTCTCGGTAAAACCATGTTAATTAATTAAAATACAAAAAATGGCATACACAAACATATAGACAGTGGCATAATGTATGAAGGATATAGTTACTACCTTAAACCCCTTTTTGACTTGTAAAAATACTCCTTGAGCTTCATGTCACACCTCGGGCTACCAATCGGGTCTTAAAATTCCAAATATACAAGAATTAGATTATAACCCATTGATGTACTACTTTAGACACTTCTAAAGTATTTTTGTTATATATATTAGTCTAAACAAAAAAATTACCAAAAGGCCCTTGGGGATTTGGTCCTGGTCCCACCATACCCAGTTTAGCTATACTTTTTTAAAAATTTTGACTCGAGCTATTTTTACATATTTTTCCCAAGAAATCCAATTTTGACCTTGGTTTTCACAAATTCACTATCAAATGATAGTTTTGCCATTGACAGCCCCTAATTAGGGTTTCAAGGGTGTTTTGGTCATTTTACTCTAAGGCTTTTCTGAAAAAGTGTTCAACATTAACCCCACCTAATTTTCCTTCCTAAATATAATGGAATCATTAGATTATTGAAAATCTATCCCCTTCCCCCTATTTCCCTCTTGGCTGAAACCCTTGAGTAAAAGGGGGCAAAAGAAATCTTTGATTTTCAACTTCAAATCCTTATTCCTTTCTACTCTTAATCATTTGATTAACCATCTAAACACCTAATACCCAAGATTTGAGGAAATTTGGACAGCATAACCCCTTAATATTAACACTTCCCAAATTTACAAATCAACCAATCAAACCACCAATCAACACAAAATCAACAACAACAACAACCACAACAACAAAGATTTGAGGGTTTTGAGGTTATTTTTGTTAGGATCGGCAGGTATAGTGGAAGAATTTTAAAAATTTTCACCAATCCTAATCAAGGATCTATCAACGGCGTTTAAACCAAGTTGGAAGGATTCATACCTTCTATGATTCAGGGTTTTCACGATCTCTAGGAGCCAACACATCAGGTCCGCTCCCTCTACCGGTATCCACACGAATGCTGTCCAACCGACACTGCGTGCTAGCGCCTCTAATGTCTCCTAGGGTTTCCCTTGCGGCTCTCAATTCTCATGTGTATCTCAGTATATATGCTCTATCAAGTTTATAACCTATGAGGGCTATTTTCAAATTTCAAAATTAATCATCATTAATTTTCAAACTAATTAACTATTAATTATCTTGATAAGCTAATTAAATAAATTTAGTTTAAATTAAATCTATCCAATAGTTTTAATTTAACCTATTTATTTAATCCAAATAAAGAGCCATTAGATTTAAGTTATCTTCATAAATTAAATCTGAGATACCATATCTCTATCATGTTAGTTATTAGATTTAATTTATCTTAATAAATTAAATTTAAAACTAACACAATATAATAATATCATATAATATATATATATATACATATATAGATATATATATATAATATGTATTTCGAAAATACATATCTATATAATATTATTAACGAACTTTTATATTACATATATACATATATATACAAATATAAAATTCATCCACCCTAGTTAAACATTATCTCATGTTGGGCCATTCTTGTGTGCGACCCTGTAGGCCTATATGAAGTTGGCAGTGGGCCAATAACTGTATTAACCCACAAGTCGCAAGCGGCCTCTTGCAAGACATCATGACTACCTAATTCATATGAGGATCGTTAACACGATTCAACCTGTCATACAACCATGTCAGTCCCTTTTGTCACACGATATATTGATCAAGGATGAGGCATGGATAATGTCATCCTCTTATTCCTGACTATTACTTTCTCGATTCCTGAGTAGTCTGACAATAGAAATGGAAACTCCTTTCCATTGCAGTATGTCCATACATTTCTCAGACTTACTCATTGAGGGGCCCAATAATATCTCTCTCCTAATGTGAGGGACAAATTCCATCTTGATCATTCATATTGCTCTGCATGAAAAACCACCAAGCCCAATTGTCGCCTTTATCATCACCCGGTCAAAGGTGACTTTTGACTAGTTCAAAGCTTAGCAACTCTCATGTAGGAATCCACGATGACCTCAGGTCAAAGGGCATTGTGACGTATTTATACATGAGAAAAGCTTATGACTTGATCCATGTAGCTTTCTCATAGTGGGTCGGTCTAGAACCTTGTACTCTTACAAGTGCCTAACACTTTGATTCGTATCTCCATATCTTATCAAAGTCATACTGATCTTGTTTTATCTCTGCTCTCGCATAGATGACCGACCAGGGACATTTTAGGACAATCTTTATGAATTATCCAAGGATAAAATTATCACAGTTAACATGAAAATAATATGATAACAGAATGGAGAAATTTCATTCAATTAATAATGTTCAAAGTACAGTGATTGACTCTTTGGGCACAATTTCCAACATCCTCCCACTTGCCCTAGGTACAATCATTAATTTGCCTAATTCCTATTGTCCTAATATGACGCTCATGCTTTACCTATGCAAGCAACTTAGTAAGAGGATCAGAAACATTATCTTCTCCTGCTACTTTGTATATCTTTATATCACCTCTATCATTGATTTCTCTAATAAGATGAAATTGCCTGAGTATATGCTTGATCCGTTGATATGACCTGGCTCTTTGGCCTATGCAATAGCACCGTTATTGTCACAGAACAAATCTATTGAATTTGAGATAATAAGCACTACCCCTAATTTAATAATAAACTTTCTGTTTCAAACAGCTTCTTTAGCTGCATCCGATACTGCTATATACTCAGCTTCTGTTGCAGAATGTGCTACAGTGCTCTGCTTGGAGCTCTTCTAGGTTATTGCTCCACCGTTCAGGAGGAATACGTATCCAAATTGTGATTTCAGGTCGTCTTGGTCAGTCTAGAAACTTGCATCTGTGTAACCGGTTACGCAAAGCTCATCATCTAATCCACCATAGACCAAAAAGAAGTCCTTAGTCCTTCTTAAGTACTTTAGGATATTCTTGACGGCAATCCAATGACCCTCACCAGGATCTTGTTGGTATCTACTGGTTATACTTAAGGCAAATGAGACATCTGGGTGAGAACATAACATGGCATGCATGATGGATCCAATGGCTGAGGCATATGGAACCTTAGTCATACGATCTTGCTGATCAGGTGTACTAGGACACAAATCCTTGCTAAGATTGATGCCATAAGACATGGGCTAACCCCTTTTTAAATCCTGCATACTGAACCTATGCAGTATCTTGTCCATGTATGTGCTCTGACTTAGGCCTATTAGTCTTTTGGATCTATCCTTATAGATCCTAATCCCTGGAATATAGGTGGCTTCACCTAAGTCTTTCATTGAAAAGGACTTTCCTAACCAAGACTTTACACTCTACAAGGTAGGAATATCATTCCGAATGAGTAGGATGTCATCTACATAAAGCACTAGAAATAAAACTATGCTCCCACTAACCTTCTTGTAAACACAAGGTTCATCGATGTTTTGAATGAATCCAAACTCTTTGACTACTTCATCAAAATGATGATTCCAGCTCCGAGATCCTTGCTTGAATCCATAAATGGATCTTTGAAGCTTGCAAATTTTACCAGAGTCCTCTGGACGGACAAAACCTTCAGGTTGTGTCATGTACACATCCTCAAGCAGCTTTCCATTAAGGAAGGCTGTTTTGACATCCAACTGCCGTATTTCATAGTCATAATATGCTGCAATGGCAAGAAGGATTCGGATTGATTTGGCCATTGTAACTGGGGAAAAGGTTTCATCATAGTCTACACCATGAGTTTGAGTGAATCCTTTTACAACTAGTCATGCCTTGAAGACATTTACATTGCCATCTATGTCAGGTTTCTCCTTGAAAATCCATTTACACCCGATGGTTTTTACACCTTCAGGTGAATCGACTAAGGTCTATACCTGATTATCGTACATGGATTACATTTCAGACTTCATGGAATTTAGCCATTTCTCGGAGTTTAGTCCCATTGTGGCTTCTCGATAGGTGGTGGGCTCATTTCGCTCAATGAGTAACACATCACGCCCTTCAGTAATCAGAAATCCATATCTCTGAGCTGATGACATGTCCTATCAGATCTTCGTGTACCTTTTGTTACTTGAGGAGGCTCAGCAACTTGTTTTGAGTCTTCTCTAATTTCCATCTGTGGTTCTGTACTATCTTGTGACTCTCGAATTTCTTCAAGATGTACCTCGCTCCCACAGGTTGTTTTAGAGACAAACTCTCTTTCTAGAAACTTACCATTTCGAATAACAAACACTTTGTTATCAGTGGGATTGTAGACATAGTATCCTTTCGTTTCTATAAGATACCCCATGAAAAGGCACTTTGTGCATCTGGGCGCTAATTTATTAAAGGCTTGTTGCTTAACATATACCTCACATCCCTAGATCTTGAGAAAAGATAAACTTGGTTTCTTTCCAGTCCATATCTCATATGGTGTCTTTTTAATGGCCTTAGATGGAACACGATTTAGTGTGAACATAGCTGTCTTTAGGGCATGTCCGTGAAAGGACAGTGGAAGATCTATTTAACTCATCATAGATTGAACCATATCTAATAGTGTTCAATTCCTCCGTTCAGAAACGTCATTCCATTGTGGTGTTCCTAGAGGAGTCAATTGTGAGATTATCCTACAACTCCTAAGATGGTCAATGAATTCTTGGCTCAATTATTCACCACCTCGATAAGATTGAAGTGCTTTAATTTTTTTACCAATTTGGTTTTGTACTTCATTTTGGAATATTTTGAACATTTCAAAAGATTCAGATTTATGTTTCATTAGAGAGATATAGCCATATCTACTAAAGTCATCTATAAATGTAATAAAGTAGACATAACCTTCTCTGGCAGCTATATTTAATGGTCCACATACATCTGTATGTATGAGGCCCAATAATTCAATGGCCCTCTCACTGTGCCCAGTAAAAGGTGCCTTAGTCATCTTTCCTAATAAGCAAGATTTTCATGTATCATATGTTTCAAAATCAAATGAGTTTAGAAATCCATCTTGATGGAGTTTAGAAATGCGTTTCTCATTTATGTGGCCTAGAAGACAATGCCATAGGTAGGTCGGATTCAAATAGTTTGATTTTATCCTCTTAGTAGTTACGTTATAGATATTCCTATTATTAGGATGTTCCAAATTTAATATATAATGACCAACATGCAAATCACCATCAGCATAGAAAATGTCATTACGATAAATAGAACATTTACCATTCCTAGTAATGGAAGTATAACCTTCCTTATCCAAATAAGAAAGAGAAAAAATGTTACTACTCAAAGCAGAAACATAATAACATCTGTTCAAAACTAACAAAAGCACACTGGGCAGAACTAATTCATAAGTGCCTACAGCTAAAGCAGCAACTCTTGTTCTGTTTCCAACTCGTAGGTCCACCTCGCCCTTCTTCAGCTTTCTACTGTCCTTTAGACCCTGCACATTTGTACAAATATGAGAACCACATGCAGTATCTAATACCAATGTAGAGGAAGTAGAAAAATGAACGTCTATAACATAAATAGCTATAGTGATAGCCTCGCTATCCTTCTTGTTCTTTTTCAGATCTTCCAGGTAGAGTTTACAATTCCTCTTCTAATGACCGGGTTCATTGTAGAAGTAGCAGACTCCTTCCTTTGGAGGCTTTGCCTTCTTGGGTGCAGGCTTGGTTTCGGGCTTATTTGACTCTTTGGTCTTACCATATGAGCCATTACCCTTCCATTTCCCCTTCCCTTTCTTTTTCATACCCTTTCCTTTCTGAACCATCAAAATTGTACTGGACTTTTTCATAATGCTTTGCTCAGCAGTTTTGAGATCCCATGTAGCTCAGAAATTGATTTTTCCATTATGTTCAAGTTATAGTTCATAACAAACTGGTCATAACTCTCTGGGAGTGAGTTGAGGATCAAATCAATAACTAACTCCTGGCTCATGGAAAATCCAAGCCTCACAAGGTGATCAATATAGCCTTTCGTCTTTAACACATGAGTACTAACCGATGCACCTTCAGCTATCTTACAGGAATGTAAGGCCTTTGTAGTCTCATACCTTTCTTGCCTTGCCTGTTGCTGGAACATTTCCTTAAGATAGACTATCATCTCATGAGCCTCCATGAGTTCCATATCTCTATGGAGCTCTGGAAGCATAGTGGCAAGCATCAGGCAACCAACATCCACAGAGTCATCCTTATGCTTTGTGTAAGCATCTCTCTGAGCTCTTGGAGCATTGGCTGCAGGCTCCTCAGGAATGGGTTGATCTAGGACATAAGCCTTTCCTTTCTTCTTGAGAACAATTCTCAAGTTCCTGAACCAGTCAAGAAAATTTGTCCCATTGAGTTTGTCCTTCTCAAGGACCAATCGCAATGATAGTGTAGCAGTATTACTAGTCGACATGATTCTACAATTAAAATATGCAAAGTTAGTTAGTAATCTCCCACTAAGTTAACATCCCTCAAAATAATAATTAGTGGGCTAAGATCCATATTTGGCTTAAACTTAAGTCCGCTTTGGCAAGATGCTTAAATTCAAGTTATTTAGGTAGGTAACCTATTTACCAATTACATCGCATGTAACTCTTAGATGTTTATGGGATTCGACCATCATATGATCTCGCATGTTTAATCCCATCTAATGCCTTGAGATGCAAAACTGTTTTGTTTAATCTCAATTAAGTCCAAAAAATAATGAATATTATGAGCAGCACCATTACTCATGCTTATCTCATCAGGATAACTTAAGTGCATCGAGTTTGGTGGTTTCCGCAATTGAGCGATCTAGGTTTTGACAAGTATTCATTAATTGACGGCATTATGACTTAAGATTTGATTCAGAGGGCTTAATTAATTAGTTTTGTTTATATAGATGCAATCGTGGTCATATCTTATACAGATAAATACATCAAAACGCAAAAGTATTCATGTAATGATCTAATCAAAAGCATATTTTAAATGTGACACAACATGGCTTACCTCACCTAAAGTCCTCCTAAGCCAATGAGAAAACTTCTCTAAATAAGAAAAGAAATACATTGAGAGAAACCTTGTTTAAACATTCAAGGGGAGTGAGATGAGAAGAGAATGTATCGAGAGTATTTAGAGAAAGGCACGGCACGCAGGCCGTATTTAAATATTACAACCCTTTGTAAAATTCTAAAGCCATGTTGTCAACCATACCCAAACAAGTATAAATAATAAACCACAACAATAATTCATACAATATGAAAAGCAATAAATGTCGTGATCAGATTAAATTGCGCTACGCAAAGGTGGTCACGGCGGTCTCGCTAGTTCGGATCCCTATTACCCGAATAGATATTTAAACCTATACCCAGTTTGATTGATGCCAACTACGATCTCAGGTACCCTACACGATTTTATGCTTGTTCGAAAATGAAAGTCACACACATGTTTCAAGATATATATGTTCGGAATCAATTTCATGCTTGTTCCAAAACCGAAAATGAAAAATTTCAAGATTCAATTTAAACAAAAATGAAAACCAGCGGAATTACAAGATCACATCTTTCTAAATAATTTCATTTTGTATTAACCAAATCACATCCATATTCGAATGTTTCTTATAAACATACATACACATCCCATATATATCACATGTATAAGAAAACTCAATTTAAACGCACAATTGACCTGGCTTTGATGCCACTATTAGGATCAGCAAGCACAGCGAAAGAATTTTAAAAATTTTCACTGATCTTAATCGAGGATCTATCAACGGCATTTAAACCAAGTTGGAAGGATACATACCTTTTATGATTCAGGGTTTTCACGATCTCTAGGAGCCAACACGTCAGGTCCGCTCCCTCTACCGGTATCCACGCGAATGCTCTCCAACCGATACTACATGCTAGGACCTCTAATCTCTCCTAGGGTTTCCCTTACAGTTCTCAATTCTCATATGTATCTCAGTATATCTACTCTATCAAGTTTATAACCTATGTGAGCTATTTTCAAATTTCAAAAAAAAATCATCATTAATTTCAAAATTAATTAACTATTAATTATCTTGATGAGCTAATTAAATAAATTCAGTTTAAATTAAATCTGTCCAAAAGTTTTAATTTAACCTATTTATTTAATCCAAATAAAGAGCCATTAGATTTAAGTTATCTTCATAAATTAAATCTGAGATACCTTATCTCTATCATGTTAGTTATTAGATTTAATTTATCTTAATAAATTAAAGTTAAAACTAACACAATATATTATATGATATTATTATATTGTGTTAGTTTTAACTTTAATTTATTAAGATAAATACATATATAGATATATATATAATATGTATTTCGAAAATACATATCTATATAATATTATTAACGAATTTTTTATATTACATATATACATATATATATATAATTTATCCACCCTAATTAAACATTTTCTCGTGTTGGGTCATTCTTGTGTGTGACCCTGTAGGCCCATATGAAGTTGGCAATGGGCCAATATGTTAGATCTCATATTTTGATGATAACAAAAGAATGGTATGAAAAAGAATTGATTAATAAATAAGTTTGAACAAAGTAATAACAGGGATAAGCATCACTTGAAGTAAGCATTGGAGTAATGAGGAAAGACCAAGAGACAATGCTGAGAAACTTGAGCAGGAGCAATTTCTCTAAGGCATTACTCGAGTACGTACTCGAGTAATGAGACAAAACTTGAAGCAACCAGAGGCACCTTCCAGTAACCTGCCAACGTTACTTGAGTAGGTACCCGAGTAATAGTGTAAATGTTTTCAAGTTACTCTCACCCTGCCAATGTTACTTGAGTAGTTACTCGAGTAACCAGGTAAATACTTGGAGTTGCTCTCGGCCTGCCAACGTTACTCGAATAGCTACTCGAGTAACCATGTGAAAGTCTTCCAGTTGCTCTCGGCCTGCCAATGATACTCGAGTACATATTCGAGTTACTCTGTTTCTGTAAAAGTGTTGCTCTCGGCACTTTGTACCACTGCCAATGTTACTCGAGTAGCTACTCGAGTAACGCACTGAGGTAAGTAAAAACTTGAAGGTAGTACTCGAATAACTTGATCTAATATTATCTCTTTTTCCTTGAGTCATTACTCTAGTATGTAAGTATTTAATGTTTTATTTTAAGTGGATTACTCGAGTATGTACTCGAGTATGCAGTGTTATGTTTGAAAGAGAACCTCAAGTCATTACCCGAGTAAGTTATGCACAAAAAGTAAGTTTACTCGAGTATGTACTCGAGTAACAGGGTAATCAAACTTGAAGTGCTCTCGGTCTTGAAATCCTGCCAACATTACTGGAGTAAAGCATCGAGTAATCAAAAGTTATTTGAAGGTTTACCCGAGTTACTACCCGAGTAACCTATGAATTTATAAGTGCATTACTCGAGTAGGTACCCGAGTAAATAACTATTCCCAAAGGTTTGAGATTTAGTTTATTCCATGCACTACCCGAGTAATCTTATATTTGTTTGATGACTTGAAGTTGATTAAAGTTTTCCCGATGATACTCGAGTAAGTACTCGAGTAAACTTCAAGGGATACTCGAGTAAGCAAACCCAGAAATTTAGAAATCGTTCAAACGTTCATTGATTTGCTTCCTATATGATTAACCTTTCATTGTATTAGTATTCTTAGATTATTTACAGATGAACAATGAAGAAATCATATCAAGTAAGGAAAGTCAAATGAGAAGTTCAAATGCCACCTACCACCAACGGATATTTTTCAAAAACTGGAAAAGTCAATAGTGGCTGCGCACTCTCCAACGGACAAGAAGAAAATGTTCCAATAGTCATCATCAATATATCTATATATATGAAACATCCAAACAGAGAAAGAATAATAAGAACACACATAAATGTATCATCAAGTTCATTACTCTGTTTTACGTGATAATTGTATTTCTATGCTTCAGTGATTCATATTCACTCTGTAAGAGAGATATTTCATTCAAACTCAATATTTGTTATTGAGATAACTTAAGGTTGTGGAACCTTGAGTTGGGATTGGATTACAACTTGTAAGGGGGAGCGAGTGTCCAGGTGTAGGAACTTGCTTGTACTGTGGTGCCAAGAACCCACTGAATCTTGGAAGTTATAGTGAAACTCTCAGAGAAACTCTGAGGACTGGACGTAGGTCAAAGTGGTTGTGGCCGAACCAGTATAACTCCCGGTGTACACTTCGGTGATATTTCTCCTTACTCTTTCCTGTTTTAATTTCAATGTCAAATTTTATATTTGCAACGAAATTTTTAAGATCACCCAATTCATCCCCCCCCTCTTGGGTGAAATGCTTGCTCTAACACAATAACTCAATTAACCCACAAGTCGCAAGCGGCTTCTAGCAAGACATCATGACTACCCAATTCATATGAGGATCGTTAACACGATCCAACCTGTCATACAACCATGTCAGTCCCTTTTGTCACACGATATATTGGTCAAGGATGAGGCATGGATAATGTCATCCTCTTATTCCTGACTATTACTTTCTCGATTCCTGAGTAGTCTGACAATTGAAATGGAAACTCCTTTCCATTGCAGTATAGCCATACATTTCTCAGACTTACTTATCGAGGGGCCCAGTAATATCTCTCTACTAATGTGAGGGATAAATTCCATCTTGATCATTCATATTGCTCTGCATGAAAAACCACCAAGCCCGATTGTTGCCTTTATCATCACCCAGTCAAAGGTGACTTTTGACTAGTTCAAAGCTTAGCAACTCTCATGTAGGAATCCACGATGACCTCAGGTCAAAGGGCATTATGCATAGTTATACATGAGAAAAGCTTATGACTTGATCCATGTAGCTTTCTCATAGTGGGTCGGTCCAGCACCTTGTACTCTTACAAGTGCCTAAGGCTTTGATTCGTATCTCCATATCTTATCAAAGTCATACTGATCATGTTTCATCTCTGCTCCCGCATAGATGACTGACCAGGGACATTTTAGGACAATCTTTATGAATTATCCAAGGATACAATTATCACAGTTAACATGCAAATAATATGATAGCATAATGGAGAAATTTCATTAAATTAATAATGTTCAAAGTACAATGATTGGCCCTTTGGGCACAATTTCCAACAATCTTTGGATTCCTGTCCTTTTCTCTCTCTAACCGATCCCTATTCCTCTTCAAACCTTGGTGTTTTTCTTGCTAAACATATGAATCCATGGAGAAGAGTAGCTTAGAGAAGGAATTACACAAGCTAGAAGCTAAATCACAAGAGAAATCACAACTTACCTTGAGATTTCTCTCTTCCTTCTCTCTAAAACCTTTAATCTCTCTATCTCTCCACTATTGTGCTTGGGCTGATGGAAATATGAAGGAAAGATAAAGGGAATAGCTTTTGAAAATGTCTCATTTTTCTCCAATTAAATTAATTACCAAAAATCCCAAAAAAGTTGACTTTTATGACCACACGCACTTAAGCCTTATCTACATGTAACAAGTGTCATAAAATCCAATTGGAAGAAAACTAATCCTCCTTCCCTTAATCAGCCTATATTCACGCCTAGGAGGGTCCTTCAATTAGCCCAATTGGATTTTCTCAATTTTTCTCATAATTACATCATTTACCATCACATTTTTTTCATTTTTGGATTAGTGGCAAATTCTGGCAGATTTTTAGCCTAAACTTTGAAAAATCACAACTTTATTTCTAGAACTTCAATTAAAGTGATTATAAAGGCTATGAAACCCTTATTGAGTTTAGTTTCAAGGAAAAATATAGTGGACTAAATGACTGGCGGCACTGACGGTTTGCATTATATTATGAAGTGGACTAAATGACTCAATGGTTATAAGTTCTTTTGGTGACCAAGAGGTTTTTGCGCTAAAAAATTCTCCTCCCATCAAGGCTAAGTTTATTATATAATTGTAGTAGTAATAGTAGTAGTAGTAGTAATTTGCATTATATTATCAAGTGGACTAAATGACTTAATGGTTATAATTTCTTTTAGTGACTAAGAGGTTTTCCACTAATGCCACATTATCGATGCACTACTACATAAAGCAATTTTAACATCCATTTTTTGGCCCTTTCTACGTCCCTTTATAGGGGGATGTCTATATGAGCGATGTAGTAAACTCTGAGAACAACGTCTATTAAAAATGGGATGTAGCATGTTGCTTATGGTGTTCTTTTACCAGAAAATAGATGTTGTAAGTTGATTAATTACGTTGTCCCTTTTGGAAAAAAAAAGGGACACTATAAGTCTCTTACAACGTCCATTTTTATACAACAGACGGTGACAAATTTTTTTAAAAAACATTCTTTATACTTTTCTCTGCCTAGCAATCAAACCCTACTGAAACATCATTCAACAATTCTTCATAGATCAAGATATCCCTACAAATAGTAATGAAACATCCAGTACTAGTTAATTAAAGTGTTAACTACTACTACTACTATGTACAATAATTAACAAAATGTTGTCTACATGACTACAATATAATATAAAAATAAACTTTAATCATATGTGTTGAAGAAGATGTCTACACGAAATACAATAATCACCTTTGCTCCAATTTGCAAAGTTGAGTGGCTTAACGAGCAAAGAGGTAAGCGCTAATAAGTGAAGGGCAGAGATGAAGGATTAAGTTTTTCTGCTGGTTATCTTTGTACAAATATTATGACTCTAAATGTTATAATAGCTATTCTTTGATACTTTGTATTTAGATGTAAAGACCTGAGCGTATTACTAATAATAGTACTCGACGTATTGGGTATGTTTATAAATGTACATGGGCACAATAATGGTATCAAAACACTTAGGCTTTTGGGGATACAAGGGCACATGGTAGTGATATTAGTACATGTAGTAGTAATATCAATACACTTGGTAATGGTATCTGTAACCCCCTCACCGTAATTACATCCGGATTACAAATTTTAAGTGAAATAAAGACCTATAAATGAAATCAACAATTTATAATCCCTCAACACGGGATGGGGTATTTAAACAAAATCAATTCAAAATGTAATTAACCCTGGTCTCACATTCACGGGCGGATGTAACTACTTGAGAAATCAAATCACATAATAAATATCAGAGTGCGGAAACTAGAATCACGGCAAACCCCGGGTTACTTACATACATATAATGGGTTTAAGGTTCCCAAAATGGGGATTACATGTCCAAAATTATTCATTTACATCTCATATACACTTAGTAATCCCAAAACCAAAACAAAGATAACCAACTACCACTAAAGTATCGGAGTAATCCTAACTACTCTTGGTTATCCGCTTCCCTTTTGAGCCACTCACCCTGCCTGAAAAGGTTAGTCATTTGGAAAGAGTGAGATTCTAAAGAATCCCAGTAGTAACAAATTATTCATACCACACGTTATCACATAGCATGTAAACAAATCATCTCATAACAGCAGCAACACAAATCACACTCCACCCTCATCCCCTTTTACAGCCGGGAAGGCACACGGTCCTAACTCGAACCGTTGTTAGCGACTCAGGGACTATTGGCGTAGCAGTGCATACGAATAGCCTTACGGCTCACATATAGCCTTTCAGCTTTCACAATTGGCCCGTCGGCCTTCACAAATAGCCTTTCGGCTCACATAATCACATATAACACACCCTAACCTCATCCCATTTTACCGCCGGGAAGGCACACAGCCCTTACCCGAACCGTTGTTAGCGACTCAGGGACTATTGGTATAGCGGCGCTTCCATTCACATATCTTACAGCATACGAAATCACCACATCACAATGATATAGCATACATACAATGTATCACATAAGGTATAAAGCAAGAGTCACTACCTGTATCTTTCTTGAATGGCTCCGGCACCGTAGCCTTACGAGGACAACAGATGTTAAATCCTATACCAAATTAGGGACAATCGATCAATCTCTTATCCAAGTTCTTAATTTCATAATATACTTAGTTGGTTATCATATAGGACTCTTTAGGTGACCACTAGAGGCTTAAACATATACCTAAAGGGTTGGAAGACACTACCCCAAAGACCCCTTTTTCAAAGGCATAACACTGATTTCTGACAGCCTCACTCGAATGAAGACGACCTCACTCAAGTGATTAGAAACTTGTGCTCGGGTGAGAACGACTCTCACTCGCGAGTGCTTGGAAGAAAGCAACCTTCACGGCCAGGAAGTGCTCACATCACTCGAGCACCAAGCTCTGCACTCGGGTGATGACCTTAACTATGCTTGAGTATCTGAAAGTACAACACCATGAGTGACAACCCGAGAGCACCAACCACACCAGAGGCACCAGCTTACTCGAGCATGACACCCTGCACTCGGGTGAGATGACTATGCTTGTGAGTGTCAGAGAACACTCTTGACATCAACCAGTGAGTAAGGACCCGAGAGCATCCCCAACTCTGGGCTCACACCATCACTCGAGCAAGCCCAAGCTTCCTTGAGCATGATCTTCCCTCACTTGAGAACAAAGAAGTGCACTCAAGCTTCATTCAAACAATCCAAGCAAAACTCGAAGCAGAAAAGGGAAAATACACACAGCACTCGAGCATGATCTTCCTCTGCTCGAGTGTTGTGCACCAAAGACCAGAAACACAGAAAACATCAGAAAATACTAGATGGTCAAATTCTCACCCAATGGTTCCCAAATTCTACCAAAAGCTCACACACACTTAGCACTAACTAGGGAACACATTGACCACTTCAAAAACACTCCCAAAACCTATTTGACCACAATCATACTCTTAGGTCTCTATAACACAACAATTGTCCAATTTCCCTTAACACATTTCCAACATTCCAAACTAAATCCAATGCTCAAATATCTTCACAATAGATCATTTTCAACATCCAACACAATGAAATCCATATTTTCAACATTTGGCATAACTTTGGCAAATTTATAGATTTCCAAAAACTTCATCAAAAATCACAAAACTTACATCAAAATGCACTAAATGCCTACCTCTTTACTTTGCCAAACCCAGAATCTTGATTCTCCAACTTCCAATTTCGACCAACATACAAATCACCACTATTTCAAGATTCTGAAATTACCAAGTTGAAGCTCTCAATGAGATGCATATCTTTAGAGAAGAGATTTAGGGCATTAGAGATCAAACAAAGCATCAAAATCTCACCTTTTTCTTCTTCCTTTTCCCTTGATCACCGGAACTATGGAGAGAAGAGAGAGAGATGAGATAAAGCAATGATGATGATGAACAAGATTTCTCTTCCTTCCCATACACACTTCCACCGAATAGGAGAGAGAGAGGAGAGAAAAAGTGCTATTTTGTCCTCTTGTGGTACATCCAATGGCTCACCAAATGCCACTTGTCATCATCCTACTTATCCCTTCATGAGCTCACCCAATCGCAAAGCATAGGATCCTGACCCATAGTCAAAGAATCTCAACCCTTGATCTTAAATACCACACACATGTATACCAAAATCACATCACATTAATTCCAAAAGTGCTTAATTACACTAATCACAATCAAATTCATAGTCATTAGCCCTTAACAATGAATTGGGATATTACAGTATCAGTGCCTGAATGGTAGTATCATGGTATCAATGAGTACTGATATTAGTACATGCAATCGTGGTATCAATGACATTAAGCACACTCTAGCTAATGAACAACATTCAAATTTATAAGCAGAGAAACTACTCTGATACTAAATATAAATGAAATTAAGAAATGATGAATCATGACCAAGTTGGGAACTACTAAGTAATTACTTTGGAATGTTTTGAAAATTTTTGAAAAAGCTCGATTAATCAAAGGTATAATTAAAACCAGGTTTAGTGTCCATATACATACTGTGTAAAGACTTATCAAAAAATATTAAGACTAAGGGGGTCACAAATAAGGCTTTGACTTTATGGTCCATTTGATTCTCTACCTCATTCATGTATCATCTAAGGCACTCAAGAGTCTTAGGCTTATGTGAGATCATATAGACATTACCATATCGTAAAAAGTCATCAATAAAAGGAATAAAGTACCAAGCTCTGTGTCTCATCCTTACTCTCATAGGATTATATATATCATAATGGATTAATTGTAATGGACTTTTTGCTCTAGTTCCCGTACCGAAAGGTTTTTTTGGTTGTCTTACTAGCTAGACAATTTTCACACAAGGACATTTCTATATTTGAAATTGAACCTAGCAATCCTTCTTTAGCTAGTTTAATCATCCTATTTTGATTAAAATGTCTTAGTCTAACATGCTAGATACTTATATCAATAATCATATTAGAGGAAATAGCAACATAGTCATGTGTATGAGAATAACTAATAACATCCATAACAAAAAAACTTCTTGGAAAGGAAAGTTGAGCCATAAAAGGTTGAATTATTCAAAAGTTTGTAACTTTGTCATGAAAATTTACATTAAACCCATAATTTAATGGAATAAAAAAAAACTAATTTCCATCAAATGTTGGGAGCATGAACTACATCATGAAGTATCAAGGTCTTTAACCATACAAAGATGAGTTACAGGTGGTAACTCAATCTTCTCATTGTTGCCTACGTAAAGCCACTTGCTTAGATATAGTAGCTGATGGTATTCTATGAAAGATTCTCGATCCCTAGTTATATGTTCTATCTAGCCTGAGGCTAAAATCTAAGAGGAAGAAACAATTTATGTTAGAAAAGCAGTATTCAAAACAAAAGAAACATGTGAATTCACATAATTCACTAGTACACTTTTATACTCATCATTTAGATTGGTACAATCCCATGCAAAATGGCCCATATTCTAGCAGGTAAAATACTTTACCTACATTAGGTCTACTTTCCTCTTCTTATCCTTTTTACCTTTCCTCTTGAACTACTTTTTTCCCGTTTTTAGATTTAGGTCATCCTTCTTTTTATTCTTTTGGAATTTCTTGCCCTTTCTGAAATAAGGCTTAGGATTAAGAGGACCAGCATCCTCAGTGTAATAGGCTTTTCTTGAGGACTTATAAGCCTATAAGCACTCTTCCTCAAGTTCAAGGTGCCTAGCTACATCATTAAAAGTAATGATGCTATCATTATGTGCCAGATTAACCTTTATATGCTCCTAACTAGAAGGAAGTGATTTGATCATTGTTTGAACATATTGTTCATTAAACAAAGTATCCCATCTTTCTTCATTTCTATAATCATACTCGTCATCTCTCTCAGATGTTGTTTCACAGGAGTATTATGCCTAAACTTATAGTGTTGAACTTAATCATTAGCCTTCTAAGCTTAACAGTGGACATGCCACCAAACTTGTCATCCAGCACTGCCTACATGGCTTACACAGTTCGGTGGTACTCATATTTATGCATAAGGGTAGCTATATAGTAATGTGATCTTCTCATTATCGTTTCTTGTTCTAAGCCTGATAAGCCTCCATATCTCTCCTGTGCTAAGTTGTATTTCCAGCTTCAGGTTCTATTATGTTAATTGTCAAGGGCTCAATTGCCTCTTGTTCCTCTAATATGTATTGCACTTTTTTGGTGCTACATATCCTAGTTATCACCATTCAACTTATCCCCCTTAATTAACTCAGTAATAATGTTATTTGTTGACATTTTTAAAATTATGTGACAAAGTTTTTGCTCAATTAATACAACTAAATAACATATAAATTATTATATAGTGTGTATACTATGACTTATATTTATATTATTCTTAAGAAAAAAGATAATGACACTACCAGATTCATGAACAAGAGTATACATTTGTACCTCCCATCACATAAATAATGGCAATATTATTACCTTCCATCAATAATTTTATATAAATACCTCAATGAATTACTAGCTTTCAGACGTCTCATCTTCTAAAAGCACCTACTTATAAGAAGCATGTTAATTATATATAGAAAAATTATTAATAATCAATAATTAAAACATATTGACAATATATTGTTGGAAATTGTGCCCTAAGGGCGAATCATTGTACTTTGAACATTATTATTTTAATGAAATTTCTCTATTCTGTTATCATATTATTTGCATGTTAACTGTGATAATTGTATCCTTGGATAATTCATAAAGATTGTCCTAAAATGTCCCTGGTCGATCATCTATGCGGGAGCAGAGATGAAACAAGGTCAGTATGACTTTGATAAGATATGGAGATATGAATCAAAGGCTTAGGTACTTGTAAGAGTACAAGGTGCTGGATCGACCCACTATGAGAAAGCTACATGGAACAAGTCATAAGCTTTTCTCATGTATAACCACGTCATAATGCCCTTAGACCTGAGGTCATCATGGATTCCTATATGAGAGTTCTTAAGCTTTGAACTAGTCAAAAGTCACTTTTGACCGAGTGATGATAAAGGCTACGATCGGGCTTAGTGGTTTTTCATGTAGAGGAATATGAATGATCAAGATGGAATTTGTCCCTCACATTAGTAGAGAGATATTACTGGGCCCCTCGATGAGTGAGTCTGAGAAATGTATGGCCATACTATGATGAAAGGAGTTTCTATCTCTATTATCAGGCTACTCAAGAATCGAGAAAGTAATGGTCAAGAACAAGAGGATGACATTATCCATGCCTTATCCTTGATCGATATATCGTGTGACAAAAGGGACGTGACATGGTTGTATGAAAGGTTGCATCGTGATAACAATCCTCATATGAATTGGGTAGTCATAATGTCTTGCTAGAGGCCGCTTGCGACTTTTGGGTTAGTATAGTTATTGGCCCACTGCCAAATTCATATGGGCCTACAGGGTCGCACACAAGAATAGCCCAACACGAGATAATGTTTAATTTAGGGTGGACGAATTTTATATTTATATATATATAATATAAAATTCATTAATAATATTATATAGATATATATATTTTTGAAATATATATCTTATATATATATGTATATATTATATGATATTATTATATTGTGTTAGTTTTAAATTTAATTTATTAAGATATATTAAATTTAATAACTAACATGATAGAGATATAGAATCTCAGATTTAATTTATGTTGATAAATTAAATCTAATGGCTCTTTATTTGGATTAAATAAATAGGTTAAATTAAAACTGTTGGACAGATTTAATTTAAGCTAAATTTATTTAATTAGCTCATCAAGATAATTAATAGTTAATTAATTTTGAAATTAATGATGATTAATTTTGAAATTTGAAAATAGCCCTCATAGGTTATAAACTTGATAGAGCAGATATATTGATATGCACATGAGAATTGAGAGCTGCAAGGAAAACCCTAGGAGACATTAGAGGTGCTAGCACGCAGTCTCGGTTGAAGAGCATTCATGTGGATACCGGTAAAGGGAGCGGACCTGACATGTTGGCTCCTAGAGATCGTGAAAACCCTGAATCATAGAAGGTATGAATCCTTCCAACTTGGTTTAAACGTCATTGATAGATCCTTGATTAGGATTGGTAAAATTTTTAAAATTCTTCCGCTGTGCCTGCCGATCCTAACATGTATTACATACCCTACTACAAAATATGGATTTAATGGCGCTAATCTTATGGCATTTCTTCAAACAAGCATTAGAGGAGACTTTTATTTTTTGAAAAAAAAAAGTACATGTGATAGCTATGGCGCTTGATTAGGAAAGCACTATAGCTGCCTAATACATTGTATGGTACATGTCTGAGAAAACGCCATATAAGGGGTTATTTAAAAAAAATTACTCCCTTTGTATGGCAAGCGCCATACATGGGGATATTAAAATATATCCACATGTGAAATTAGATATTGCCTTGAATGGCGCTTGACTTGCCAATTGCTTAAATAGAGCTTGGCAAGCCAAGTGCCATTCAAGGCCCCTTATAAGGTGGTGTACTTTTTTCTAAAAAAAATAAATCTCTTGTGTAAAAGGCTTTTATTTTTTTTAAATAAATCCCTTGTACATACAAGCATCAGAGGAGACTTCCATTTAAAAAAAAATACATGTGGTAGCATAGTGCAATTTTTTTAAAATAAATCCCTTGCTTAAAAAGCTTTTATTTTATTTTAAATAAATCCCTTGTACATGTGGCACCTATGGTGCTGAAGGATACTTCTATTTAAAAAAAATACATGTGGCACCTATGGTGCTTTTCTGGTCAAGCACCATAAGTGCCTAATATTTTGTATGCCACATTCCTAGGGAAGCACCATACTAGGGTTTATTTTTAAAAAAAATTACCACCTTGTATGGTGTTTGTTTGGGTAAGCACTATACAAGGGTATTTTTTTTAATTAAGATTTGTGTAGCTAAGATATGTTTGAAGTCAAAGTGAATAAGATTTTCTTACTCATATAATATGTATATCCTATTTATAAAATTGTTTCAGTCAAGGTCCTTGTATATGTATACTTAAAAAGTTTTGTCTATACTAAGAAACAAAAACTTTATTTGAGAATTGGTTTAGAGGTCAAAATGATAAATAACTCATATTAAAAAGATTTTAATTTTTTTTCAATAAAAGGCCTTAGACAGTGCTTTTTTAAAAAAGTTTCATCCAAGGCCTACCTTAGATGAGGCTGAGCCTTGGACGTCTAAGGTGCTTGATGACCCTTGAATATTCAAGGCCCTGCTGGTGCCTTGAATATAGGCACCACATATTCAAGGCACATCTTTGTGCCTGGTGTCATGAATATAGCATTTTTTAAAAAAAATTGGGAAGCTATGGCACTTTGATAAAAAGTGTCATGGCTACTCCCACCTTGTATAGAGTTTATATGTAAAACATCATATAAGGTACTACTTAATTTCTATAACCTACCATTTTTTTTCAATTTCATCTTCTCGCATTCCCTCTAGCTCCCTTATTTCCTCGAACTTCATTGTAGTACAAAGCTTCCTCTCCCATGTGTTTATCTTTTCTTGTCTTGGCCTCCTTCAGAAGCTCCATAGCATGTAAGTGTTTTTTTAACATTTGGTTCACATTTTCTTTTTTAGTTAAAATTTGTCATGATCTTATCACTACAAAAAAAATAGGATTTCATAGCAGTGAATTTGTAGCGGTTAACATAATGATGACATGTGTAGCAGTTTAAACATAAACTGCTACAATATTATAGCGGTAACCTACACGCCAAGTGGCACGACAGATTAGCAACATTATTTGTAGCGGTTAATAGGAAATAATGCTACAAATATGGCATGAGTTTACACCACTTGGTCACCTATTTGTAGCAGTTTTGGAAATATAACCGTTGCAGAACTTTAAGGGTCGACACATTTGTAGTGGTTATTTCATAACCACTACAAAGTTTTGCCGCCCCAGCTTCTTTGTAGCGGTTGATGTAGTGTTTTTTTAATAACCGCTATAACATCCTAAACTATAAAAGGTGCGCCGCCTCTCCTTTTTTCCATTTGGCCATTTTGTTTTCTGAAGTTTCTCTAAGAGTTTTCCTTCAGATCTGAGCATTCTGACATCTGTCGGAGAGTTTTCTCTCTAACATGTCTCATTATCACTTGAGGTACGGACAATACTTATTTTATTTTTATTTTTATTAGAATTTTACATATAAATGTGACTAAATCTTTTTTTTTTTTAATTTTTGTAGTTGATATGGTTTCAGGGATGAACAAGGGGAAGGAGCCCGAGGTCTCCAAACCGATTTTGTAGGGTAGCAGCAACAAAGGAGCGGGCAGCGTGGAGGGAGGGTGACCGTACCATTTTAGCCCATCTCCCCACAGCATCCACAGGAGCCGGCCCTTCTATAGCCACCGCAAACAGTCTCACAAGAGATGACTGCACCAGAGGTGCCTGATTTAGGAGAGGGTTATATCAGCATCAATGACTATGACACGAATGAGGACTTCGATGAGGAGGAGGCATTGGAGCTGAACAACCTACGAGGATCGTCTTCGCGGTCTACTAGGTTTGGGGTGTAGGTCTAACGAAAATAAATTATTTTATTTAATAAATTATATATTTAAATTTAAAATATTAAATTTGAATTACAATTTATCTAATGTGCGATAAATTGTGCAGATGAGCAGGGGAACATGTCTATGAGGAGGCTGGAAGTAGCTAGTCTGAACAGCATGGACCAGGCACTAAGAGTTGTAGTGCTGTAGAATGAGGGCACGTATTAGCCCAACGACAATAGGGGTTACCTATTCAACTGCTTTTTGAACGACCTGGCTCGAATTAGATGAGGTTCCTCTTTCACTTCAGGACGTGGTTGAACGTTCCGAAGGGGCCGAAGGACCTAGTGTGAGAGGAGGTGATGCAGGCATTTAATAGTATTTAATTATACTTTATTTTTTATAATTAATTCTATTTTATTAATATTTTTTAATTTTTTATTTATAATTATTCATATTTAAATTTTTTTACAGCTGAGGTTTGCCATCTGAGCCAACCAGAAGAGGTACACGCTAATGAAGATGGGCAATGGCGGGAGGAATAGGAGGAATCGTCTCTTCCATAGTATAGATAAGGATGGGACGATGCCTCATGAGCAGCTGATCGGGAACGTCCCGGATGGCGTCCCGCCGAATGACTGAGCGAGTTTCGTCCAGTTCAGGAGGAGCGCTAAGGGGGCAGGTAATGTATTTATTAGATTATTTATATATAATTTTGTAATTGATAATTATTAAATTATAATTTAAATTTAATTAATTTTATGATTTTATTAATTATAAATTTCTTGTATTGTTTTAATACATTTAATATTATTTTTTTCCAGGTGCTTTCTCAGAGGAACATGAGGTGTCGTGGGTAGCAGACGATCCACAACATAGCAGGATCGAAGACCTTTGCTGTCATTTACAGTGATCTTGTAACTTTTCACAATATTTATTACTTTTAGCTGGTTATTTCATATTATAAAGAATGTATATGTTTTGATAATACTAATTAAATTTTGTAATTGTTAATTTTGTAATTGTTTTAGGAGAGGAAGGCACAGCAGGAGAACCGTCAGACAGACTATAAGGAGTTGTTCACTATCACACATAGACACAGTGATGGAACTCCAACCTCTAAGTAGGCAGACGCGGCCATTGTGAGTGATTTCATTATTATATTGTTTATAAAACCAACTTTATTATAAAAAATGCTAATAAGTAATTGTTTCATAAAATGGCAGGAGCGGATGTAGAAGTCGCAGGCTGAGCTGTGAGAGACAAAGGCCGAGGAGTCACAGGGGTCTGTGGACCCCATGACTCCTTGAAGGTGGGTCTAGGTCAGGATGAGCACCCTGAACGCGTGTAGGGGATGGGGATAGGAGCCAGACCTAGCATGGTTATGGCAGGAGCGTCGCCTCTGATGCTGTCAGCTCTAGAGCACAAACGTTAGGGGTCAGGCGTCTAAGGGATGAGTATGCTAAAGAGCTACGCTCAGATTTGGCCTGGACACAGGCTGTAGTGGCTTAGTAGCAGCAGCAGCAGGCTAATTTCTATTAGGCTCAGCATGCGCAGTGGCATGATATCATGAACTTCATGCTTGAGCGGTCGTGGAGTCACTTGTTCCCAGACAAGCAACATCCACAAGTTCCACCTGTCCCTCAGTTCATCGTCCAGCTTTTTCCTCCTCCTCCTTCTAATGATGATGGTGTTGTTAACTCTGCCCAGCACCCCGATCCACCAGTAACTGAGGGAGCCCCACCTGAGGGAGGACCAGATGATCAGCCTCCTACTACTTAGTTCAGGACATATTTATTTTTTCCTTTTGAAACATTTTTAAATAAATCTAGATATTGTATTTCAGAACTTAAATTTTTAATGTGTTTACCATAGTTATATTTATATTTTTAGATATTTTATTTCACTCACACCAGCTGTAACGGCAAGATCGTCTATCCGTGTCAAAGATGCAAGTTCAAGAAGTAGCATGCACGACATGTTATTAAGGAACATTTGCTTTTGAGCCTTTCTTGGAAGACTATACATTCTGGGCAGTTCATGGTGAGAAGGCCGATATGAGATCTGATGATGTTCTTCCTCAAAGTTCGTAATTAGGAGTTAAACTAGATGAAGATAATCCTGTGAATGATGCTGTGTGTGATGCATTTGGTGTTTATAATGACAACTTTAATGAAGAAATGCAAGGCCTTGATCCGGTGTTCATGCGGAATAAAGCCGCTCGAGACTTTTTTCAGCTTGATGGATGAAGCATATCACAGCCTTGATCCGGTGTTTATATCAAGGTTGTTGAAAATACTCTAAATTATCTTTCTTGATCAAGTTGTAGCATATCAAGTGCTTGTTCGAAATCACGGATAAGGGAATGTCGATGTTGCTAGAATTATTACAAGATGCATTCCCCGACACGAGGATTTCCACAACGTTCTACTAGGCCAAGAAGATTATTAACATATTGGGCTTGAACTACAAAAAAATTGATGCATGCCCCAACAATTGTATGCTGTATTGGGGAGACGATGACAGCAGGGAGACTTGTAAGCGATGTCACATATCGAGGTATAAGACAATTCAAAAGGGAAAAAGGTAGAAGAAGAAACCTGCAAAGATTCTCAGATACTTCCCTTTGAAGCCGCTCTTACAAAGATTGTTTATGTCATCTAAAACGGCAGAGCACATGAGGTGGCATGAGGTTGATAAGAATGAAGATGGTAAATTACAACATCCTCAAGATGTAGAACCCTGGAAAACATTTGACAAAAACTTTCCATCTTTCACTACTGACCCCCAAAATGTTAGACTTGCTTTGGCAACCGACGGTTTCAATCCATTTGGGAATCTTAGCACAAGTTACAGTATTTGGCCGGTAGTCTTAATTCCCTACAATTTACCCCCTGGATGTATATGAAACAAAGCTCTTTCATCTTGTCTATGATCATTCCAAGCAAAAAGGCACCAGGTAATGACATCGATGTGTATCTCCAACCACTTATTGCAAAATTGCTTAACCTGTGGAATGTTGGCATGAGACAAATGATGCCTTTAGGAAGACATTGTTCAACTTGCATACAGCCTTGATTTAGATGATTAGTGACTTTCCTGGCTTTAGAACATTATCCGGGTGGAATGTACATACTGGCTCGGCTTGTCCAGCTTGCAATTTTGACTCTGATGTAGTGCACCTTCCCCACAGTTGAAAGTAGTGCTTTATAGGGCATTGAGGTTTCTTGATAGAAGGCACAAATTTAGATTGCAACAGAATTGCTTCAACAGGAAACCAGAAACAAGAGGGCCACCTCAGACTTTATCCAGCATAGACATCTTACAACAGGTTGAGGATGTTGAATTCGAGTTCGAAAAAAGTGACGATGCAGCACAAGAAGGTCAAAAGAGGGGCAAGACTTCTGCACCTCAACAATAGAGGAAGATAAGCATTTTTTTCACTCTTCCATATTGGAATTCTAATTTACTTCACCACAGTCGTTATGTTATGCACATTGAAAAAAAATGTATGCGACAATGTACTATATATGCTGCTTAACAAACCAAGAAAGTCAAAAGATCATCTTCAAGTAAGGAAAGATTTACATGCTATGGGAGTTCGTGAAGATGCGTGGCCATATGAGCATGACAAATTTCAGCTAGTAAAGTTCACCCTCAGAAAACCGAACAAGGAAGTCTTCCTTGTGACGTTGAAGAAAATAAAAGTTCCATATGGGTATTCAAGCAACATTTCACCATGTATTGACATGCAGGCTCGAAAGGTTACTGGCTTGAAGGTCATGACTCACATGTGCTTATCCAGCAATTACTTCCACCTCATGATGTGTCAATCATTTTGGTAGAGCTTTGCCCTTTCTTTCGGAAGTTGTGTTCTAAGGTCTTGATCGTTCAGGAGCTCGATCAGCTGCAGTCCAAAATTATTCTTACACTTTGTCATTTGGTGATGCTCTTTCCTCCCGTCCTTTTCCACTGTGATGATTCACCTTACAGTCCACCTTGTTCATGAAATAAAGCTCTCTGGCCCAGTTCAATATCGATGGATGTATCCTATTGAGAGGTACTCATTTTATATACGTGCTTCATTAATAGTTCTTATGTTTGTTAGTCACCTTTTTTAGCATTTTGTATCATTTTGCCCTTCTTCACTTTGTAGGTTTCTTGGGAAAATGAAATCTTATGTAAGGAATAAGGCTTGGCCATAAGGTTCTATAGCTGAAGGTTATATATGGTATGAGGTCCTGAATTTCTGTTCAAGGTGCTTTGATGACAATGAGACCGCCTTGAACTGACCACCTCGTGTAGATGATTGTCCTGAACCCGCGGCAACATCAGGAGAATTTATCCCTCGTGTTTTTAAACTAGATGGAGGAACTAAGAACTTCAAACTAACGGTAATTGAGAAGTTGCAAGCACATAAACATGTCTTGATTAATTGCACTTAAGTTGAACCTTTCATACTTTAAGAATTGTACACTCACATGTTATTCTATATCTTTTGTAACATTTTTCACTTCCATTCCACTATCGCATTCCCATAATTAATTACAGGGAATTCAGAAGTCATGTTAAGCATCAACTTAGGATCCGTACACAAACATCTTTCGAAGTTGACTAAAAGGTCCATAGAGAATTTCCAAGCTAGTTAATGACCACAACCTACACTCACTAGATTTTAGAGCTCTTGCAATTGACCCTCTTGACCAAGCAAAAAGGTTTACAGCTTACAATGTCAATGGTTTCAAGTTTTACACAGTTTCACATGATCAAGGATTGCAAACTCAAAATATGGGTGTTTATGGCACCTTTGGGACAAGCAGTTATGCGAGCAGCAGTGATGCCAACATGCAGTTCGAAGGTGTTTCTTCATATGGAAAGCTTCTTGATGTCGTGAAACTTAATTACCAAGGTTGTTTCAATGTTATGCTATTCAAGTGTTTGTGGGCAAATACCACTACTCCCCACGGACTCACAACTGACAACTTAGGCATCACATCAATAAATTTCTTGCGGCCAATTCACACTGGTCATTCTCAAGATAATGAACCTAGGGGTCCTTCCACATGTATCTAACATTTCCCTCGTATTGGTACATGTAAGAGATGCCTAGGGGTTCTTCCATTTGGTTTCAATTGGCTTCAAAACTTTTTCAAGTTACGTATACACGTATAGTCTCAATTTTGGTCAATTTTGCTTTTTTTCTCAAATTTTCCATAAATTCATACTTAATTGACCAAAATATTCAAAATATATTTTTCTCCTTTATTTTCCTTAATTAATTGAAATTAAATTCAATTAATTGAAAAATAATTAATTTTTTACTAAATTGACAAAATTACGATTTTTCCATTATCCTTTTTAGTCCAATTTCTTTTCTTATTTTTTCTTTGGCCAATTTCCACCTATTTTTGGACCAAATATTTTCTCTATTATTCCCCCATTTTTGGACCTTAATATTGGGCTTTTTTAAATTACCAAAATTAACTCCATAATTATTTTTTCCTAATTTCTCATGAAAATGAACATTTATAAAATTTATAAATTCCAAATTCATGAATATTCACCATTTTATTGAATTTCTCAAATAATTACAATATATTTGGTGAATATAAAATTTGGGGTGTTACAGTTGTCCCCCACTTAATCAAGTTCATCCCCGAAATTTACTACACCGATACAACCATAAATTCTGGGTAATATTTCTTTATACTTTCCTCCGTTTCCCATGTAGCCTCTCTGAACGATAACCATTTCTTGACAATTTTGATGAATGGAATGCTCTTGTTCCTGAGCTACTTATCCTGCCGATCGATGATCCGATCAGACGTGACCTCATAAGTCAAGTCATTGTGCATTTCTACATCTTCCTACTTTATTACATGTTTTGGATTAGGTTGATATTTTTTCAACTAGGAAACATGGAAAACGTCATGTAGCCTGCTTAGATTTGGTGATAAAGCAATGCGGTATGCTACTAGCCCAATCTTCACCAAGATCTAAAATGGACCAATGTACTTTAGATGTAGCTTTCGTACTTTCAATGCTCTGCTAATACCCGTAACTGGTGACACTTTCATAAACACATGGTCGCCGACTTCAAATTCTAGAGGTTTTCGCCTCTTGTTTGCATAACTCTTCTGTCTACTCTAAGCAATTAAAAACCTCAGCTTAATCAATTTTATCAGTTTCGATGTCTGATCAACAATATCTATCCTCAACAAATGTCTCTCAGATAACTCAGTCCAGCACAAAGGCGATTGACACTTCCTCCTATACAGTGCCTCATACAAAGCCATCTGTATGCTTGAATGATAACTATTGTGGTAGGCAAACTCTGCCAATAGAACGAATTTGCCCCAACTACCTTTGAAATCAAGTGCACATGCCCTTAGTATATCCTCAAGGGTTTGAATCTTTTGTTCTGTTTCCCCATATATTTGAGTATGATATGTCGTGCTGAATCGAAGCTTGGTACCCAAAGCTTCATGTACTCCCGTTACAGAACTTGGAAGTAAACCGTGGATCACTATCTGAGATGATGCTCTTCGAAGTACCATGTAATCTCATAATCTCCTTCATGTAGATTTCTGCCAGTTTTTCAAGAGAATAGGGAACATTGATAGGCAGGAAGTGGTTGTCTTTTGTAAATCTGTCAACTATCACCCATATAGCGTCGTGGTTTCTAACTTTAGGTAACCCCATCACGAAATCCATAGTAACGCTTTCCCACTTCCACTTAGGAATCTTAGGGTTTTACAGAAGCCTCGATGGTCACTGATGTTCGACTTTCACTTTCTGACATGTTAAACAATGAGCTACGAACTTAATCGCCTCTCTTTTCAACCCTGGCCACTAGAGTTAGGCCTTCAAGTTATGGTACATCTTTGTAGCCCTTAGATATAGAGTATACTTACTCTTACGTGCCTCCTCCAAGATTTACCATGTCAATTTTGGTTGTGGTGGAACATGAATCCGCTTCTTGCACCTGAATAGTTCATTGGGTGACAAGTTATATTCCTGAGTTTCACCTCTATCAATCTTACCTCGAATAGATAGTACTTGACTATCCTACAATTGTGCTTCTTCAATTGCTTCCTTCAGATCATTGTATATCTGGCTAACACCACTATTGAACAAAATCTAACTAGACATACTTAAATCCCTGAAATCCTCAATCAGTTTCAGCTCAAAAATCATCATGGATGCCACCTGTACTGATTTTTGACTTAATGTGTCAGTAAGAACATTATCCTTTCTGGGATGATATTTATTTCAAGACTGTAATCTTTTAGCAACACTCTACCTGACTGTCTCATATTGAGCTCTTTTTTATCATACAAATACTTCAAGCTCTTGTGGTCGCAATACAACTCTACAGTCTCACTATATAGATAATGTCTCCAGATTTTCAAAGCAAACAAAATTATTGCTAACTCAAGATCATGAGTGGGATAGTTCAATTCATGAGGTTTCAGCTGACGAGATATGTATGCGACCACTCAGCCATGCTGCATCAATAAACATCCCAATCTTTGCCCACTAGATTTGTATACACAACATACATATACTGCTAATCTGGGATCGTCAACACTAGTGCTATAGTTAACCTCTGCTCCAGCTCTATAAAGCTCTTCTCACAATTCTCATGCCACATAAAATGTTGAGCTTTCCCCATCAATTTTGTTAATGGCAAAGAAATTCTAGAGAAATTCTAAATAAATCTTCTGTAATGCCAGCTAGACCTAGAAAACTAGTACTTTAAATACGATCTCTGGTCTCTACTAGCTCAGTACACTTCTACCTTGCTATGATCAATAAAAACCCCTTGCTGTGAGACAACATGGAATAGAGTTGCCTCTGAAAGCCAAAATTCACACTTGCTCAGCTTGGCATAGAGTTGCCTATCCTGTAATATATTCAACATAGTTCTCAGATGCTGCTCATGTTCAGCCTTACTTCATGGATACAATAGTATGTCATCGATAAAGACTACTACGAACTGCTCTAAGTACAGATGAAATATTCGATCCTATAGTCTATAAACATAGCAGGTGTATTGGTCAGCCCTAATAGCATTACAAGGAACTCGTAATGGCCATATCTGGTCGTGAAAGCAGTCTTCGATACATCTTCTACTTTTACCTTTAACTAGTGGTATCCCGATCGCAAATTGATCTCCGAGAATACATAGGAACTAGATAACTGATCTATCAAATCATCAATTTTAGGGAGTAGATACTTGTTCTTGATGGTTACCTTGTTCAGCTCTCTATAATCAATACAGAGACGTAGGCTTCCATCATTCTTTCTGACGAATAGCACTAAAGTACCCCAGGGTGAAACGCTGGGTTGTATGAACCCTTTCTCAAGTAGCTCCTCAATCTACTTCTTTTATTCTGCCATTTCACTCTAAGCCATACGGTATGAGGTTTTAGAAATTGGACCTATTTTAGGCCTCAAATCAATTGAGAACTCCACTTCCCTAACTGGAGGTAATCCACTAACATCCTCCGAAAACACATCAAGGAACTTATTTACTACAGAGATACTTTCCAAGGATACACCGGCCTCTAACTGCATAGAGCAAAACACCATGTACCCCTAACAACCTTTCTGCAAACATCTCTCAACCTTAGCTGTAGAGAGTAAGTTGAGGGTAACTTCTATGTCAGCTTGCAGTTATGGATTTGGATATATAACTCTCTTTTGTTTGCAATCCACTACACATCGTTTGCTATCAATAAGTCAATCCCTAAGATCACCTCTAACCCTTACAGTGGAAAACAAATCAGATCTACAATCAATTTGTGCCCCTCGATGTTTACCACGTAATTCAGACAAATGTCAGCCGTAACAATTTGAGTGCCCGTGGGAATAGACACAACCAAATCATATAAAGATTTATACATACGTAAATTTAACCATCTCACGCAGTTATATGCAATAAATGAATGGCTGGCACCTAAATCATACATTACATGCACTAGACTGCCGTTCAAAGAAATCATACCTTGAATTAGCTCCAGAGACTTCCTGGCCACTTCTTGTGTCAGTTTGTAGCCCCTGCCTGGAACCCTGGGTCTAGTCTCCTTTAGTTATTGCTTCTACGGGCAATCTCTATTATGTTCCTCGGTTTACCATAATTAAAACAAGTAGGCGGTTTAATTGGATCATTTTTTAGTGGAACACCACTAAAAGTCTTACCAGGTTGGAAAGGTTTGTGGCAATGCCAATGTAACTCCCTTCCCACCTTTGGCCGGGATTTAGTTCTTAAACTCATAATTAAGTTGTAATTAGAGACCATAATGAAGTTGGGACTTAATAAGATACTCATTTGCCCAAAAATCGGATTTGTAAAAACATTTTTCAAAACTAAATCACAATGGTCTCAAATTCTCAATACAAAATAATACTGGCCTGAACAGGTGGATTCCATTTACAAATATCAGAGTGCAAATAAATTCCCGACTCACTCGGGTTCCATTCATTAGATAAGGGATTTACAAAGGCTCAAAGCCACAATCCAATACCCTTAACTTGGGGATTACACAAAATCTACAAATACAAGTCCAAAATATACAATGATAACCGTAATTTCCAAAATATACTTCTAAACAGGAGCTCTAACTACTCTTCGTCGCCCGCTTGCCACTCGATCCTTCGGCCCTGTCTAAAAGGTTTAATTTTGGGAGAGTGAGATTCTAAAGAATCCCCGTAGTAACAAGTCAATCATATAATGTACAACAATAATGCATGTAATCAAATCATCATTCACACAAGCAACTACAACGGCAGTTGCAGCGGCAATGGTTAGTATGACACATGTCATCCCTGACGATTGCTCACGCTGAATTGCTCACGCTGTATTGCATCACAGCAGTCAACACAATATAATTCACCACAGCTGGGATCCATATAAAGCATATCATATTCGTAAGCCACATAGGCAAGATACACACACACAGCCCACGGCTGGTTTTCACATACGCCGCCCTCACGGTCGGATTCACAAAGATCCATGTCGATTATGACGGCAGTCCAACGGCCGACTAGAGATGACCACTGTCACTCCCTATACGGCTCACGCTGACCTGCTCGCGCCGTAATGGACCATGGCACACATTTCACAAGTTCAATGATAAGATATGCATACCAAAACATCATACAAGATATGAGAGAAAAGTCACTACCTGAGTTCTTCCGGGCGTGTCCTAGCGCCGGTCTCTCCCGAGGAAGGCAAATATCAAATCCTATTTTCACAATTAGGGACGAAGAGTTATTCTCTATTCCAAGACTTAATTCACTTTATAATGCTTAATTGGTTATCATTATTGCTCTTTTAGAGTCACTAAATACTCCTAACAAAACTCCTAAAGGGTTGGAAGAACTATCCCAAAGATCCCTTTTTGGAAGCACAAAAACTCATTTTTCACTGCTTCACCTCGAGTGAAAATGGTCTCACTCGAGCACAAGTACGGACATCACCTCAAGCACAAAATCCTCACTCGAGCACAAGTACGGAAATCACCTCAAGCGCACAAGGAAGTGAAGACAGAAAGCACATGCCCGAGAGCACAAGAACTTTCTCAGAAAAGGCTCACTCGAGCACAAAATCCTCACCTCAAGCACAAGTACGGAAATCACCTCAAGCGCACAAGGAAGTGAAGACAGAAAGCACATGCCCAAGAGCACAAGAACTTTCTCAGAAAAGGCTCACTCGAGCACAAAATCCTCACCTCAAGCACAAGTACGGAAATCACCTCAAGCACAAAATCCTCACTCGAGCACAGGTACGGAAATCACCTCAAGCGCACAAGGAAGTGAAGACAGAAAGCACATGCCCGAGAGCACAAGAATTTTCTCAGAAAAGGCTCACTCGAGCACAAAATCCTCACCTCAAGCACAAGTACGGAAATCACCTCAAGCACAAGGAAGTGAAGACAGGAAGCACATGCCCGAGAGCACAAGAATTCTCACAGAAAAGGATCACTCGAGCACAAAATCCTCACCTCAAGCACAAGTACGGAAATCACCTCAAGCACAAAATTCTCACTCGAGTGATGTTCTTCCCTCACTCGAGCACACTCACTCTCACCTCAAGCACAATTATCAGAAACCAGAAAACGCACTAGAAATGACAGCATTTCCAGAATTTATACCAAGTGATCCAAATGAACCCAAATACCAAACCAAGGCTACTCCCACACAAAAACACCCAAGGAATTCAATGGAATCATTAAAATGATCAAAATCCAACTCCATTTTCATGTTTTGGTTTGAATCAACACAAATCATCAATTTTCCCAATATCACTAAACTTAACATTTCAACCTCCAATCAATCTATCTATCCTAACCTCATTCCAAAACACCATTCTCATGCCAAAAACATACCAAATGAACAGTGGCATCCAATTTTCGGATTCAAGCCAAAATTTCCAGAATTTATAAACTACTACAGATGGTATGAAACATAGATAGATAGATTGAGTTCCCTTACCTCTTTCACTTTTCCAAAGACACTCTTTGATTCACCACTTTCCAAATTTTCGTGTAGCACAAATCAGCACCAAATGGCCACACTATACACACCAAAATAAAGCCCATGATTCAAGGATCAACATTTAAGAAGGGAACTTGAGCAATGGAGATCATTTACTTACCCAAAGATCAATCTTTTCTTCCTTCCTTTGGGCACAAAACTGACGAGAGAGAGAAAAGAGAGAGAGAGCACGAGAGAGAGAAAGAAATGGAGAGATGGAGTGAGAGAGAGAAAAGAGAAAAAGTGTTCCCTTGTCTTCATATGATCTCATCCAATGGCCACCACAATGCCACATGTCAGCATCTCCTTCATTCCCTCAATAAGCTCACACAAGCTAAATGCACTGGATTCTGACCCACGGTCAAGGAATCACCACCCTTGATCTTAAATACCACACATATACACTAATATTTCCAATTTCCACTAATTATGACATTAATTAATATAGTCATAAAACACTTAATAATTCCAATAAATTCATAATTATCATTAATAATCATGATTATCCCTTAATCAAAAATTGGGATATTACAGCCAACATGTTCGGCTTCCTAAAAATCCCTGGCCTCTAGTCTGACTTGGCTTCTTATTATTGCCCTTGGAAGGTCCACACTATTCTTTTTGCTTCTGTGATGAGCTACCACTTCCAGAGACACCCTTGTTACTAGTTTAAACAGCCAAACTTAACATGCATTTCTTAATGTACCGGTATTCTTACACCACTTTACTGAACTTCGTGAAATGCTGTGAAATCAATTTCTCTTTCATCTTCGGTCTCAACCCCTAAATCATCATATTAGAACTCCACTCTTTATTGCCGTGAAGTTGGTGGTATGCCGAATACAAGGATAACCGAATATACTAGGCCAGATAATCGTTGAAACTCTCTCAATCTTGTTGTCTAATACTCAAAAACTCTTTCTTTTTTCTTCTAACAAATAGGGGAAAATATTTCTCATTGAATTTCTCCTGGAATAATCCCCAAGTGATAAGAATATTCCTTCCCCTCAAAATGAGCTCCTCGTTCATCCACCAACAGTCCGCATCATTTTCTAGCTTGTAAATGGTGTTAGGATCGACAGGCACAGCGAAAGAATTTTTAAAATTTTTACTGATCCTAATCGAGGATCTATCAACGGCGTTTAAATCGAGTTAGAAAGATTCATACCTTTTTCAACTTAGGGTTTTCACAATCTCTAGGAGCCCACACCTCAGGTCTGCTCCCTCTACCGATATCTACACGAATGCTTTTCAACAGAGGTTGCGTGCTAGAGCCTCCAAATGTCTCCTAGGGTTTCCCTTGCGGCTCTGAATTCTCATGCGCGTATGAGTATATCTACTCTATCAAGTTTATAACCTATGAGTGCTATATTCAAATTTCAAAATTAATCTTCATTAATTTCGAAATTAATTAACAATTAATTATCTTGATGAGCTAATTAAATAAATTCAGTTTAAATTAAATCTGTCCAACAGTTTTAATCTAACCTATTTATTTAATCCAAATAAAGAGACATCAGATTTAAATCATCTTTATAAATTAAATCTGAAATACTATATCTCTATCATGTTAGTTATTAAATTTAATGTATCTTAATAGATTAAATTTAAAACTAACACAATATAATAATATCATATAATATATAGACACACACACACACGGCCATATATCTATATAATATTATTAACGAATTTTATATTATATATATAAATATAAATTCGTCCACCCTAAATTAAACATTATCTCGTGTTGGGCTATTCTTGTGTGCGACCCTGTAGGGCCATATGAAGTTGGCAGTGGGTCAATAACTGTACTAACCCAAAAGTAGCAAGCGGCCTCTAGCAAGACATTATGACTACCCAATTCATATGAGGATCTTTATCAAGATACAACCTATCATACAACCATGTCACATCCCTTTTGTCACACGATATATCAATCAAGGATAAGGCATGGATAATGTCATTCTCTTGTTCCTGACCATTACTTTCTCAATTCCTGAGAGCCTGACAATAGAAATGGAAACTCCTTTCCATCGTAGTATGGCCATACATTTCTTAGACTCACTCATCGAGGGGCCTAGTAATATCTCTCTACTAATGTGAGGAACAAATTCCATCTTGATCATTCATATTCCTCTACATGAAAAACCACCAAGCTCGATTGTAGCCTTTATCATCACCCGATCAAAAGTGACTTTTGACTAGTTCAAAGCTTAGCAACTCTCATGTAGGAATCCATGATGACCTTAGGTCTAAGGGTATTGTGATGTAGTTATACATGAGAAAAGCTTATGACTTGATCCATGTGGCTTTCTTATAGTAGGTTGGCCCAACACCTTGTACTCTTACATGTGCCTAAGACTTTGATTCATATCTCCATATCTTATCAAAGTCATACTGGTCTTATTTTATCTTTGCTCCCGCATAGATGACCGACCAGGGATATTTTAGGATAATCTTTATAATTTATCCAAGGATACAACTATCAGAGTTAACATGCAAATAATATGATAACAGAATGGAGAAATTTCATTAAATTAATAATGTTCAAAGTACAATGATTGGTCCTTTGGGCATAATTTCCAACATCCTCCCACTTGCCCTAGGTACAATCATTAATTTGCCTAATTCCCATTGTCCTAACATGACGCTCATGCTTTGCCTGTGCAAGCGGCTTAGTAAGAGGATCAGCAACATTGTCTTCTCCTGCTACTTTACATATCTTTATATCACCTTTATCATTGATTTCTCTAAAAAGATGAAATCGCCTAAGTATATGCTTGGTCTTTTGATGTGACCTAGGCTCCTTGGCCTGTGCAATAGCACTGCTATTGTCACAGAAAAAAATCTATTGAATTTGAGATGATAGGCCCCACCCCTAGTTCAGTAATGAACTTTTTGATCCAAACAGCTTCTTTAGTTGCATCCGATGCTGCTATATACTCAGCTTCTGTTGTAGAATCTACTACAGTGCTTTGTTTGGAGCTCTTTCAGCTTACTGCTCCACCATTCAGGAAGAATACATATTCAGATTGTGATTTAAGGTCATCTTGGTCAGTTTGGAAACTTGCATTTGTGTAACCAATTACATTGAGCTCATCATCCAATCTACCACAGACCAAAAATAGGTCCTTAGTCCTTCTTAAGTACTTTAGAATATTCTTGACCGCAGTCCAATGACCCTCACCAGGATCTTGTTGATATCTGCTAGTCATGCTTAAGGCAAATGAGACATCTGATTGAGTACATAGCATGGCATACATGATGGATCTAATGGCCGAGGCATATGGAACCTTACTCATGCGATCTCGCTAATCAGGTGTAGTAGGACATATACCTTACTAAGATTGATGCCATGAGACATGGGCACGTAGCCCCTTTTTGAATCCTACATACTAAACCAATGTAGTATCTTGTCTATGTATGTTTTCTGACTTAGGACTATTAGTCTTTTGGATCTATCCCTATAGATCCTAATCTTTAGGATGTAGGTGGCTTTACCTAAGTCTTTCATTGAAAAGGACTTTCCTAACCAAGACTTGACGCTCTGCAAGGTAGGAATGTCGTCCCCAATGAGTAGGATTTTATCTACATAAAGCACTAGAAATACAACTGTGCTCCACTAACCTTCTTGTAAACACAACGTTCATCGATGTTTTGAATGAATCCAAACTCTTTGACTACTTCATCAAAATGATTATTCCAGCTCCAAGATGCTCGCTTCAATCCATAAATGGATCTTTAAAGCTTGAAAACTTTACCAGAGTCCTCTAGTTGCATAAAACCTTCAGGTTGTGTCATGTACACATACTCAAGCAGCTTTCCATTAAGGAAGGTTGTTTTGACGTCAATCTGCCATATTTCATAGTCATAATATGTTGTAATGGCAAGAAGGATTCTGATTGATTTGGCCATTACTATAACCCCCTGCCTTGATTAGGATAATTATGATTCAATATCATATAATTAAATTGGATTAGAGACCGTCGGATAATTTAAAACTCATTTCAACTTCCTACTTTACAGTAGGATTTTCATAAAGTCTTTTAAAAACTCTTCCTTATCCCGGTCTCAATTTCAAAACTCAAATATAATTACCTATGCAGTTAATTTACATTCATTCATATCAAAGTGTATAATCAAATCTCCAGCAACTCCCAGGTTCTATACATACATAAACTAAAGGATTATACGTCTCAACTAGGGGATTGCATGACCAAAATCAAATGTAATATCTACATCTCAAACTATACAGTAATCCCAAGTTCAAAAGTAGAAAACCAAGTCCCCAAAAATCAAAAATACCCCAAAGGGTCTTAATCACTCTGGGTTGCCCGCTTCTCTTTAGCGCCACTAACCCTGTCTAAAATGTTAGTCATTAGAAAAAATGAGATTCAAGAGAATCCTAGTAGTAACAAATCACTCATACAGTGCACAAACACATAGAATATATGATCATGTTAAGCAACATCACAATGTATGTGGCTCACGCCATAAATAACAGCACTCATGCTGTAAACTCTATGCGTCAGCTTTCTCTACGAACTCAAAGCATCACAATATATTCACAAAGTATTCTCAATACATCACAAACATACATACAATGTCTTACACATAGTATAAGAGAAAGAGTCACTACCTTGTTCTTTCCTGACGCTCTTTGGCACCGTGGGCTCTCGTGGGCAGCAAATGTCAAATCCAATAAACCAAGTTAGGGACAACCCATCAATCTCTTTCCCAAGTTCTTAATTTCATAATACTTTAAGTTGGTTATCCTTTAAACTCTTTAGGTGGCTATTATAGGCCTAAACATATCCCTAAAGGGTTGGGAGAAATTACCCCAAAGATACCTTTTTAGGTAGCAAAACTCTAATTTTGGGCTGACTCACTCGAGTGTTGCCTTTAGCCACACTCAAGTCCCCACAAGTGAGACATAGAAAGTGTGTACCCGAGAGCACCAATACTCCCTAGAGTGGTTAGTTCACTCGGGCACAAACACAAGCACTCGAGTGATAGTACTTTAGTCACTCGAGTCCCATCGAGTGAGGTGCAAGAAGTGACAACCCGAGAGCAACTACAACTCCCAGGTGACAAGTACACTCGAGTACTAGCCCTAGCACTTGAGTGACTTCCCAATGCTCGTGAGTGCCCACGTGCACTCTTACAATTTACCTTCGAGTAAAACCCAAGACGCACACCCATAGTGCTACATGCACTTGCACTCGAGTGATACTATATGCACTCGAGTAATAACGTATGTACTCGAAGATGAAGAAGTTCAGTCGCGATTTCCTCCTAAAGACTTAACCACAATACCTAAAATTTCATATTGCACTTCAGTGAGACCCTTCCTCACTCGAGTGAAGCTTATCAGAAGCCAGATCGCAGCAACTGATATAGTTTTCTAGATTTACCAAAACTGGTTCCAATAGTTCCAAAACTTATACCAAAACACATTCCCCTATAAAATTCCATAAGGAACCTATTGGTAAACTCAAAACAACCAAAATCTTACCACAATGACACATTCAACACTTCTAACCACATTGCAACCAAAATCACCTAATGACCAAACTTCCTCTTTTCAAATCCAAAACAAAACAATGGACTCCAAAACACAATTTGGCATGTATTCCACTACCTTATACCACTTAATTCATACATTTCAAATTTAAGCCAAAATCAGGGCAATAATACAAAATTCTAACAACTTAACCGATGATAAAGATAATTATACAAAGTGCATCAACTACTCACCTCGTATTTCTTCCAAAACCAACTTCTTGATTTCACCACTTTCAAATTGGTTCAAACACCAAAACACCACCTTCCAAAAATCTGAAACCATAGCCATGAAGCCCTTACTATTATAAACAACTTTAAAACATAGCATTTAGGCCAAAGAGATCATTTCCAAAGTCAAAAACTCACCTTTGCTTTTCTCTTTCTTGTCTAGTTTCAGCAAAAATGGAGGAGAAGAGAGAGAGAATGAGATGAGAATAAGGATGACAGATTTTTCCCATTTTCCATGCACATTACCAACTTGGAAGAGGAGAGGGAAGAGAAAAAGAGTTTGAGAATTTGACCTTATCCAATGGTTAACAACTTGCCACATGTCAATATCTTGTTCTCCCTACCATGGATTCACATGGACTTGCATGCGTAGGATTCTGCCTCTCCCTCTTTCAATACTAGCCATTAATCTCAACTATCAAGGAGTTTCCTCTTCAATAACTAACCAATCGGTCGGTAATTTAGACCCTGCACATATGTACAAATGTGAGAACCACATGCAGTATCTAATACCCATGTAGAGGAAGTAGAAAAATGAATGTCTATAACATAAATACCTGAAACGATAGCCCCGCTATCCTTCTTGTTCTTTTTCAGATCTTCTAGGTAGAGTTTGTAATTCCTCTTCCAATGACTGGGTTTATTACAGAAGTAGCAAACTCCTTCCTTTGGAGGCTTTGCCTTCTTGGGTATAGGCTTGATTTCGGGCTTGTCTGACTCTTTGGTCTTACCACTTGAGCCATTACCTTTCCATTTGCCCTTCCCTTTCTTTTTCATACCCCTTCCTTTCTGAACCATTAAAACAGTACTGGGCTTTTTCTTAATGCTATGTTCAGTAGTTTTGAGCATCCTATGTAGTTCATAAATTGATTTCTCCATGTTGTAGTTTATAATAGATTGGTCATAACTCTCAAGGAGTGAGTTCAGGATCAAATCCATAGCTAACTCCTGGCTCATGGGAAATCCAAGCCTCTCAAGGTGATCAATATAGCTTTTCATCTTTAACACATAAGTGTTAGTGCAAGCGTTTCACATAAGAGGGGGTGAATTGGGTGATACCAGAAATTTCATTGCGTATAAGAAATTTAACTGAATGTTTAAAGCATTTGAGAGCAAAGAGAAATATCACCGAAGTGTACACCGGGAGTTATGCTGGTTCAGCCACAACCACTTTGACCTACGTCCAGTCCTTAGAGCGTCTCTTAGAGTTTCACTATATTATCCAAGATTCAATGGATTCTTGGCACATCAGTACAAAGTAAGTTCCTTCACCTAGACACTCGCTCCCCCTTACATGTTGTAATCAAATCCCCAACTCAAGGTTTCAGCATGTGACTCTTTTAGTGTTGATTGATATCTTGCACACATGCCCACCCTGAATTGAATATCAGGCCTACTTGCAGTGAGATAGAGTAATGATCCAATCATTTCTCTATATTTTGTGATGTTGTAATCTTTTCCCTTGACATCGTATCAAGTAATGTGGTTGAGCTCATAGGTATGTTCATTCCATTTGCTTCATCCAATCCATACTTCTTCAATAGCTCTTTCAAATATTTCATTTGAGATATGAAAATTCCATTCTTTCTTTGTTTGATTTGTAAACCGAGAAAGAAATTCAATTCTCCCATCATTGACATCTCAAACTCACCCTACATTATCTTAGAAAATTCATTGCACATAGTTTCGTTAGTAGCACTGAAAACTATATCATCAACTTATTTTTGCACAATTAATATATCATCACGTTTTCGTTTTGTAAAAAGTATTGTATCAACTTTTCCTCATACAAAACCTTGATCAATAAGAAATTTACTGAGCCTTTCGTACCATACTCTAGGAGCTTGTTTTAAACCGTACAAAGCCTTTTTGAGTTTGAAAACATGGTCAGGTTTAGTTACATCTTTGAAACCTAGAGGTTGATTTACATATACTTCTTCCATGATGTAGCCATTTAGAAATGCACTCTTTAAATCCATTTGATAAAGTTTGAAACCTTGGATGCATGCAAAGGCTAAGAGTACTTGTATAGCTTCCAATCTAGCCACTGGAGCATACATTTCCTCACAATCAATTCCTTCTTCCTGATTATAGCCTTTGGCCACCAATCTTGCCTTGTTTCTGACAACAATTATGGATTCATCAAGTTTGTTCTTGAATACCAATTTAGTTCCAATTATCTGATGATCCTTAGGTTGGGTTACCAAATCCCAAACTTGATTTCTTTCAAATTAGTTTAGTTCTTCTTGCATTGCTATAACCCAATCATTGTCTGATAGGGCTTTGTCAATGTTAGAAGGTTCAATCTCAGAAATGAATGCAAAACAACTAACTTTATTGAAAATTCTATTTCTAGTTTTGACTCCTTCATTCACATCTCCTATGACTTGATCTTGGGGATGACTCCTATTGTATTTCCAGGCTTTAGGTTGTCCTAGTGACTAATCTTCTTTCTTGGTTTGATCAACTTCTGGAATAAGAGATTTAGAAATAGATTGACCATTTTATTGATTTAAAATAACTTCCTGCTCATCATCAATGGTTTTTTCAGAAGATTCAAATTCATCAAATATAACGTGAATTGATTCTTCAACAACACATGTTCGTTTATTAAAAATTTTGTATGCTTTACTTCAGTTAAAATATCCTAGGAAAAATCCTTCATATGTTCTAGAATCAAATTTTCCTAAGTTATCTTTACCATTATTATGAATGAAACACTTACAATAGAAAATGTGTAAATGAGCAAGGTTCAGCTTCCTTCCTTTGTATAGCTCGTATGGTGTCTTTCCAATTTTTGTTCTATTGTAGGCTCTATTTGAAATATAGCATGATGTGCTCATTGCATCGGCCCAGAAAACTTAAGACATGTTCTTTTCATTCAGCATTGCTCTAGCCATTTCAGTTAGCACTCTATTCTTACGTTCCACGACTCTGTTTTGTTGAGGTGTCCTTGGAGCAGAGAAATTATGATCAATACCATTAGTATCACAATATTCTTTAAAGGCTTGATTTTCAAACTCTCTACCGTGATCTATTCTGATACTTGCAATAGACATACCTTTCTCGTTTTGCATTTTCTTGGCAAAAACAATGAATTCTGATAAGGTTTCATCCTTTGATGATAAAAAAAATAATCCATGTAAATCTAAAGAAATCATCAACAATAACCAATGAATATAAGTTGCCACCAAGGCTTTTACCTCTTGCTAGACCAACTAAATCCATATGTATCAATAGAAGTAGTCGATTAGTTGTAATTTCATTTTTCAATTTGAAAGATGATTTAGTTTGTTTACCCTTTTGACATGCGTCAAAAATCAAATAATTTTTAAAACTTACTTTGGGTAATCCAAGAACTAAATCCTTTTTGAGTAGTTTGCCTAGTTGGTGCATGTTGACATGAGTTAATCTCTTATGCCATAACCAACTTTCATCGGCGTTACTCATAAAACAATTTTTAGAGTTATTTCTATTGATATCAAGTGTATAACAATTACCTTCCCTTTTTGCTCTGAGCTTTGCCTTGATATTTTTCTTATCGAGTTGTAAGTCTTTCTTGTTGACAATTAGACATTCCTCTGAATCAAATATTATCCAGTTGTCTTTATCTGCACTTTGACTTACACTCAGCAAATTATGACACAAGCCTTCAACGTAATATACATCTTTGACTTGTATTCCTTTGTCATTTTTTATTTCACAAATTCCTACTATTTTTCTGGATTGATTTCCTCCAAATTTTACCTTTCCACCTTCCTTAGGTTGCAATGTGGTAAAACTTTCAAAATCACCGGTCATATGTCTAGAGAATCCACTGTCTTTATACCACTTGTTGTTTTTGGATGCTTTAAGACATATCTACAATCAATAACAATTAAGTCTTAGGTACCTACATCTTTTTGGGTCATTTTGGGTTAGTACAAAAAAATTTTGGAACATATGAACCTTTAGGTACACATTTGTAGGTTCCTATATTTCCTTTCTTCCTATGAATGCATGAAGAAGTATAATGACCATTTCTATTATAATAATTACAATGTGCAAAAGGATTTGATGTATGCACAGAATGCCGAAAATAATTCTAGTATGATTTACCTCCAGCTTTCTTTCTTCCTTTCCTTCTGTCTGATTTTGAATCATATCCAATTCCAGATTGATCATTCACAAATTGTTGAGCTTTTAAAATTACATTTAGCATTTCACTTCCTTTAGTGAATTTTTCAAGAGATTTAGTAAGATCAGTGTTTTTCTTTTTCAAAGAAGTACAGTTTTCACAATCCTTTTCAAAATTCTCTTTAAGTTCTACTTCAAGAGCTGTTTTTCTTTTTGAAAACAACTAGTTCTTTAACTACTTTGATGAATTAAGAATGTAAAGCATTATATTCGGAAAGTAATTCATCATAGGTAGGATCAAAATCAATTACCTCTTCTTTTATTTCCTCTTGAGCAACTAGACAAATATTGGCTACTTCCTTTTCATCACTTTCTTCGTCAGAAGAACTATCTCCCCATATAGCAGATACAAAGGCTTTCTTCTGGTTATAGAATTTTCCTTTTCTCTTTTCTTTATTCTCTGAATCAGTTCTTGACATTCTGATTTGAAATGTCCTAGCTTTCCACATTTATAGCAGATGATGTGTTCTTTATTGCTTGTTCCTCCTTTCTGAAAGTTTTTGAATCATTGGCCTTTCTTGTAAAACTTTCTGAATCATTTTATGATTAGGCTCATTTCGTCATCGTCAAGCTCTTCATCTTCATCTTGTTCTTCTTCTTTTGCTTTCAATGCTAGATCACTTTTCTTCTTGTCACCAATATCATCTAGTTCTCGTTTGAACTTTAATTTGCTTTCATATTCAAAAAGGCTTCCGAATAGAGAAGCAACCGATCACATTTATTCACCTTTTGCTTCCTCAATTGCAATGACTTTTGCCTCCCAGTCTTTAGAAAGAATATTTAAAATCTTTCATAAATGGGTATGTTGATCATAGACTTTTCTAAGTGCTGCTAGTTGATTAACAAGGTGAGTACATCTAAGTTCAAATTCAACTATCGACTCACCTGATTTCATTTGAAGTAAATCAAACTCAGTAACCAGGGTATTGATCTAGTTTTCTTTTATTCCCGAAGTTCCTTAGTGGGCTATTTCTAAGGCTTCGCACATTTCTTTAGCTGTTAGGAGTGTGTAGATTCTGAAGTACTCATTTTGACTCAAGGCACTTTGAATCATTAGAATTGCTTTGTATTTGAGTGTAATGACTTTTTTGTCATTCTCATCATATTCTGCTGGTGTCTTAGGAACTCTTTGTGAATCTACAATCTTTGCAGGTTTGTAGTTTCCACTCACAATCACATCCCATAGCCCATATTCAGCAGCCATTACGAAGACTCTAAACTTCACTTTCCAGAATGAGAAGTGTTTGCCATTAAAACCCGAAGGTCTTGTGATAGAAGCTCCGTTGGGAAGAATGCCTTCACCCATGCTTGCCATTAGATCCTTCTTAGGCTGTTAAACCTTAACAAGAAGACCTATGCTCTGATACCAGTTGTTGGTGCAAGCATTTCACCCAAGAGGGGGTGAATTGGGTGATACCAGAAATTTTGTTGCGTTTAAGAAAATTAACTAAATATTTAAAGTAGTTGAGAGCAAAGAGAAATATCACTAAAGTGTACACCGGGAGTTAGACTGGTTCGGCCACAACTACTTTGACCTACGTCCAGTCCTCAGAGCATCTCTGAGAGTTTCACTATATTCCCCAAGATTCAGTGGGTTCTTGGCACCTCAGTACACAGTAAGTTCCTTCACCTGGATACTCGCTCCCCCTTACACGTTGTAATCAAATCCCCAACTCAAGGTTCCACAACCTTAAGTTATCTCAATAACAAATATTGAGTTTGTAATGAAAAACTCTCTCACAGAGCAAATATATAATCACTGAAGTATAATGAATGAGTATAAGAAAACAAAGCACTAAGAGTGTGTTGATCAGTATATGTTCCTGTGTTCTCAGTTCTTGTCTTCTGCTCTTTGAATACTCCATATATATAAATGATCTATAGTGTTCGTTGCAATAAATTCAAACATGTCCGTTAGAGTCACACAGCAACGGTTGACCATTCTTCAAATTTGAAAACTATCCGTTTGCGGTAGGTAGCGGTAGGTGAACGTTCAGACTTTTATTTGACTTTTCACTTCTAGCATAATCTTTCATTATTTCTCTGCAAATGTACTTAGAATACTAGTGCAATGAAGAGTTAATGACATAGAAAATAATTTATTTAACATTTGATTAAAAACATGCTTTCTGGATTTCATTAATCGAATGGCTACTCGAGTGATCATATTTATTACTCGAGTAGTCCCTCGAGTAAACCTATCAAAAATATGGTAGTAGGTAATTTAACATTTTTCATAAGATATTACTCGGGTAAGACTTGGAGTATAATAAATCACAAACCTTGGAAATACCTTATTACTAGAGTGGCTACTCGAGTGGTCATATCTTTTCCTCACAAGTTACTTGGGTGCTTCCTCGAGTAAGCCTATTACTCGAGTGGCCTTGTTATTTCCTCAAACCTTACTCGGATAACCCCTTGAGTAAATTCTAAATAACTTTGCAGATTACTCGATTACTCACTCGAGTAATTGTATCAAATTCTTGACCGAGAGTACTTGTTCTTTATTTACCTGATTACTCGAGTGGTCCCTCGAGTAATTGTTCAAAAAACTCTACAGATTACTGGAGTGCTCCCTCGAGTCATGCCTTTTTCTCACATGGTTACTCGAGTGGCTACTCGAGTAAATTGTTGCATTTCTTGGCCAAGAGCCACTAGAAGATTTTTGCCTTGGTTACACGAGTGGCTACTCGAGTAAAGCCTTTTTCATGTGTTACTCGAGTGGCTACTCGAGTAATGGCTTATATAAGTTTACAGATTACTCGAGTGGCTACTTGAGTAACTTCCTCCAAATTTTAGCAGTGCTTTCAAAAAAATTTTCTTTCAATATTACTTGAGTGCCCACTCGAGTAACAGTGTTCCTTACTCAAGTGATCACTCGAGTAAATATATACAACTGCCAGTGATGGTCTTCCATTGTTCTTCCTCTCAGTTCTTCAGCATTACTCTAGTACTTTCTTCAAGTAATGCTTTTCCATTTGTTTACTTTGTTCAAATTCATTTGTTATCATATTCTCTTTTATTATTAGTCCAATCTTTATTATAATCCAAACTTATGGGATCTAACAATAAGTACTAACTAATGCACCTTCATCCATCTTATAGGAATGTAAAGCCTTTGTGGTCTCATACCTTTCTTGCCTTGCCTGTTGCGGGAACATTGCCTTGAGATGATTAATCTTCTTATGAGCCTCTATTAGTTCCAGACCTCTTTGGAGCTCTGGAACCATAATGGCAAGCATCAGGCAACCTACATCCATAGAGTCATCCTTATGCTTCGTGTAAGCATCTCTTTGGGCTCTAGGAGTATTGGCTACTAGCTCCTCAGAAATGGGTTGATCTAGGACATAAGCCTTTCTTTTCTGCTTAAGAACAATTCTCAAGTTCCTAAACCAATCAAGAAAGTTTATCACATTGAGTTTGTGCTTCTCAAGGATCGATCGCAACGATAGTGTAGCAATATTACTAGTTGACATGATTCTATAATTAAAATATGCAAAGTTAGTTAGTAATCTCTAACTAAATTAACAACCCTCAATATAATTAGTGGGCTAAGATCCATATTTGGCTTAAACTTAAGTCCACTTTGGCAAGACGCTTAAATTCAAGTTATTTACGTAGGTAACCTATTTACCAATTATATCAAATATAACTCTTAGATGTTTATGGGATTCGAACATCATATGATCCGGCATGTTTAATCCCATCTAATGCCTTGAGATTCAAAACCGTTTTGTTAATTTCAATTAAGTCAAAACAATAATGAATATTATGAGTAGCACTATTACCCATGCTTGTCTCAGCAAGATAGTTCAAGTGCATCCACTTTGGTGGTTTCCATAATTGAGCGATCTAGGTTTTGACAAGTATTTATTAATTGACGGCATTATGACTTAAGATTTGATTCAGAGGGCTCAATTAATTAGTCTTGTTTATATGAATACAATCGTGGTCGTATCTCATACATATAAACGCAAAAGTATTCATGCAATTATCTAATTAAAAGCATAATTTAAATGTGACACAACATGGCTTACCTAACCTAAATCGTCCCGAGCCAATAAGAGAATTTCTCTAAATAAGATAAGAAATACATTGAGAGAAACCTCATTTAAACATTCAAGGGGAGTGAGATGAGAAGAGAATGTACATTGAGAGTATTTAGAGGAAGGCATAGCACGCAAGCCATATTTAAATATTACAACCCTTTTTAAAATTATAAAGCCATGTTGTTCACTATACCCAAACAAGTATGAAAAATAAACCACAACAAGAATTCATACAATATGAAAAGCAATAAATGTCATTATTAGATTATATTTCTGACCCAATTTTTAAAATATTTGTTTCAGTCTAGTTCTAAAGGGATTTCGGCCTAGTTTCAAAAACTTAACAACGGCCCAGAACGGTTCTGATCCAGATTGTCTTCCCTATATTTCGGATCCCTAATACCCAAATAGAGACCCTAACGTGTCCATACGGCGTGATCTTCAGCCTATTCAAAACCTAAACAATGAATTCTACTTCGGATCAAATCCAGAATAGAATTCGTGATGCCAGTGGCGGAATTGAAACGTAAACATATTTCATATAATTGAAACAATTTTACTAGAACGCATAAACATACAGCACCAAATCACATAGGTTCAACTTTCTCAAAACCAAAACATAAATAAGATACATATTTGATCATCTTCTTATAAGAATACATATATATATCCCATATATATCATTTGTATAAGAACATAAACTCAATTTAAATGCACAATTGACCTGGATCTAATGCGAATGTTAGGATTGCCAGGCACAGCGGAAGAATTTTTAAAATTTTTACCGATCCTAATCGAGGATCTATTAACGGCGTTTAAATCGAGTTAGAAAGATTCATACCTTTTTCAACGTAGGGTTTTCACGATCTCTAGGAGCCAACACCTCATGTCCGCTCCCTCTTCCAATATCCATACGAATGCTCTCCAATAGAGACTACGTGTTATCGCCTCCAAATGTCTCCTATGGTTTCCCTTGCGGCTTTGAATTCTCATACACTTATGAGTATATCTGCGCTATCATGTTTATAACTTATGAGGGCTATATTCGAATTTCAAAATTAATCTTCATTAATTTTGAAATTAATTAACAATTAATTATCTTAATGAGCTAATTAAATAAATTCAGTTTAAATTAAATCTATCCAACATTTTTAATTTAACCTATTTATTTAATCCAAATAAAGAGCCATTAGATTTAAGTCATCTTCATAAATTAAATCTGAGATACTATATCTCTATCATGTTAGTTATTAAATTTAATATATCTTAATAGATTAAATTTAAAACTAACACAATATAATAATATCATATAATACACACACATACACATAAGATATGTGTTTCGAAAATATATATCTATATAATATTATTAACAAATTTTATATTATATATATATATATATATATAATTCGTCCACCCTAAATTAAACACTATCTCGTGTTAGGTTATTCTTATGTGTGACCCTGTAGGCCCAGATGAAGTTGGCAATTGGCCAATAACTGTACTAACCCAAAAGTCGCAAGCGGCCTCTAGCAAGACATTATGACTACCCAATTCATATGAGGATCGTTATCACGATGCAACCTGTCATACAACCATATCACATCCCTTTTGTCACATGATATATCAATCAAGGATAAAGCATGGATAATGTCATCCTCTTGTTCCTGACTATTACTTTCTCGATTCCTGAGTTGCCTGACAATAGAAATGGAAATTTCTTTCCATCGTAGTATGGCCATAAATTTCTCGGACACACTCATCGAGGGGCCCAGTAATATCTCTCTACTAATGTGAGGGACAAATTCCATCTTGATCATTCATATTCCTCTGCATGAAAAACCACCAAGCCCAATCGTAGCCTTTATCATCACCCGGTCAAAAGTGACTTTTGAATAGTTCAAAGCTTAGCAACTCTCATATAGGAATCCATGATGACCTCAGGTCTAAGGGCATTGTGACGTGGTTATATATGAGAAAAGCTTATGACTTGATCCATGTAGCTTTCTCATAGTGGGTCAGTCCACCACCTTGTACTCTTACAAGTGCCAAAGACTTTGATTCGTATCTCCATATCTTATCAAAGTCATACTAGTCTTCTTTCATCTTTACTTCTACATAGATAATCGACCAGAGACATTTTAGGATAATCTTTATGATTTATCCAAGGATACAATTATCATAGTTAACATGCAAATAATATGATAACAGAATGGAGACATTTCATTAAATTGATAATGTTCAAAGTACAATAATTGGCCCTTTGGGCATAATTTCCAACAAATGGCTAGCAGAGCTTTTACCTTATTCGGGCATTGCAAACATGTTAAAGATCTTGTCCAGACGTGACAACCAATCTTCAGCTAGTTGTGGGTCAAACTTACCTAAAAAAATAGGTGGCTACTGCTTGTTGAACCTGCTTAGCCAAGTTTGGATGTCCATTTTGGGCTCTAGTTCTGGTAAGATACCCTTTGGTGGAGGTTCCTCATATGATATCTCCTCCCCATCTCCTCAAAATGATCTTCCAGGTAGTCTTGCCTTTGTTGTACCCCCCGAAGTTCATCCCTTATTTCATTCATAGTATTTTGCTGTTGCGCCAGCATATTTAGTATTTGTTGCTGTACGAGATTAGGCCTTGGTTCATCCTCGTGGTTACCATCCCGACCCCCAGTTCTACCTCATCCTTAGCCTCTACCTCGTGGCCTACCGCTTATCATCTCTATATTTCAAACTACATGAAAATAGAGAAGAATTACATTTTATATAAGAGCAAGGGTATTTTCATCATTTCATAAAAGTCATGGTACACAGATATGTCATACATAGCATACAACAACTGTTTACAATAGTTATAGAGAAATAAAAACATTAGATATCCTATAAACTACTGTACATGACATATTAATCCATTTTACAATTCTAAATTCTAAATTTATGCAACTTCCCAGGGGTAACCTATCCTAGGGTTACCCAAAGTCGAGCATGATTAACTTTGTCTGTACCCTCCCAAAAAAACCAACTCCGGTTAAATCTTTTTTTGTTCGTTGGTTCTACCTAACTACCCATGTCTCGTACAATGTGCTGGTCATCTCTAGTCACTCAAAATAGGCTACCTAAGTCCCACGTCAGTCATCATACATAAATATATTCACCAAGTCATCCATATGATCTAGAAACTCATAAACTTCCCATTTGGACCCTGCTCGATAACATTATTCTTCTACCAATTCTAAAATATGGAGTTTGGGAAGAAAACTAGTGTGGTATGAATCCAGAACTCAAATGTTGCCCCTACCTGCACTGCTCCAAGATAGCATACAAAGACCGAACTTCGGCCAAAAATGCAAAGTAACGTCCAACAAGTATGGCCAAAGCTCACTAGGCTTTGTGATATCTGCTGAAGACATAGTACCAAAGCTCAAGATCTACTTGTAAGTCATATCCCACCTTTACTGTGCCGAACCAAGACTCGCGATCACTAGGCTCATCCTCTGGGTACTCCTCCAGATCCTCATCGGGGTTCTCCTCTGGATTCTCCTCAGGGTTCTTCTCTTAGTACTTTTCTGTCTCCCTGACCTGTGACTGGCCTGGTGATGCTGGCTTAGGTTTTGGTCCATACACTAGCAGTACTGGCATGCATTTCCATGCTGTCTGTCTCATGCATACACCACCTAGCTCATAATAATCTATAATTAGCTGCTTGTCTGGAATACATTGTTCCAATGGACACTGGTTCACTGATGACCCTCTCTCAGATGTCTCACTTGAGCTACTTATGACCTTATCATCATGCAAACAAAACTATATCAGTGTACCATTCTAATAATGTCAGAACCACTTATTAGCTCTGATACTAAAAATTTCAACACTCGTTTCCATTTTGATAATCACAGCATAATAGAGACCAAGTTCCATAAGCATACAAAAACAGTACAAATATAATGATAAAAGTATTTGTTTGCAGACAAGCATCAACCGAGCAGAATATAAAAATATTTACAACCATGTACAGGATATCCCAAAAAAACTCTCAGAATAAACTATATAACCATTGTCTTCGTATCGAGAAATATGCCCATCAGTTTCCTTTATCTACATCCTTGCCTTTTGAACCGCTGGCACCCACTGAGACATTTTGATTTAGAAGAAGGGGTGAGATTCTAAGGAATCTCAGTAGAAACATATGATCAACATATAAAATGTGAAAATTAAATATACAATGCACCATATCAAGTAAAATGAAAGTTCATGCCATCCATGTGTATACACAAAACTAAGGGCCAACTATCCAATCAGAACCCTTGCTTGTACCTCAGCCGAGTCCCCGACTGCAGCTAGGTAATACTAGTGTACCTTAGCTAGGTTCTAAACCACAACTAAGTAATGTACCGCTAGCATGTGTTCATATCACAAAATACAGTAACACACATCATATAAATAGTCATATAGTATATGAGTGAAAGTAGTTCCTACCTAAACCATTTTCCAGTCTCAAAAAGTCTGCCTCATAAAACGTGCCAACCACAAGCTTCCAACTTGGTCCTAAAATGTCAAATGTACAAAAATTAGGTTAAAACCTATTCATGTATCATTTCAGGCACTACCATAGTGTTTATTGTGGTTATATTAGCCTATGGTGAAAATTTACCAAAATGCCCCTGGGTCCCGGCCCGGCCTCGTCGTAACTAGTACCCGATCTGACTGTTCTTTTCCCAAAATTTGGACTAGGGATATTCTGACATATTTTCAGCAAAGGAATCCATTTCTAGACTCAGAATTACCAAATTCACTACCAAAAGACAAAATTGCCCTTGGCAACCCCTATTTCAGGGTTTCATGGGCGTTTTCGTAATTATGCTATTTCAGGTTTTTCTGGAAAAGTAACCAAATGTAACCCCACCTAATTTTCCCTTCTAAACTCAATAGAATCATCAAATCATTGAAAATCCAACTTTAAGCTCCCTATCTAGAGGTAGCCGAAATTCTCAAGTCTTCATGGAAAATTGGGGTTTTTCGATTTCGACTCTCCAGATGTGTTCCTTTATACTCTTAACCACTTTATTAACTCTTTAATTAGCTTACAAATACCAATTGGACCAAATTTCAGCAGCATAACTCTTAGGCTGTCATTTCCAACATTTAAAACCAAACACAATTCGGCAAAATTTCACCTATTAAATTGTCTATAACAGCCAGAACAAGCAAAGATTGAAGTTTCGGAAGTTACCTCAAAGCCCTTTGCTTTTTCTAAATGTGGCCAAAAGCCCTAGCTCTATAACACAAGATTTTGTGCTCCACAAACCTTAAAATACATAAAAGAGAAGCTTAGAAGCGGAGTTATACACGTTAGGCACGAGTTCACCGAAGAAATCGACCTACCTTGCGAGATTTCTCCTCCTTCTCTCTCTAAAGCCTCTCAACTCTTTCTCTCTCTTGTTATAGCACTTAGGCACGGTTTATTGCTAAATAGGAAGGAGATGATATCCTTTTATCATATATTTTTATTGTATTTTAATCATTTATCTAATTTCCAAAAATTCCACAATTTAGATTTTCATACAATAACTCCTATCTTTATCCAATTGTGTCATAAGCTCAATCCACATGTATCTAACATTTCCCTCTTCTTGGTACATGTAAGAGATGCCTCAGGGTCCTTCCATTTGGTCTCAATTGGCTTCAAAACTTGTTTAAGTTACGTATACACGTACAGTCTCAATTTTGGTCAATATTGCATTTTTGCTTAGATTTCCCATAAATTCATATTTAATTGACCAAAATATTCCAAATATATTTTTCTCCTTTATGTTCCTTAATTAATTGAAATTAACTTCAATTAATTGAAAAATAATTAATTTTGTACTAAATTGGCAAAATTATGATTTTGCCATTACCTTTTTTAATCCAATTTCTTATTTTTTATTTGACCAATTTCTACCTAGTTTTTACCAAATATTTTGTCTATTATTCCTCCATTTTTAAACCTTAATATTGGGATTTTTAAAATTACCCAAATTAATTCCATAATTATTTTTGCCTAATTTCTCATGAAAATGAACATTTATAAAATTTACAAATTCCAAATTCATGAATATTCACCATGTTATTGAATTTCTCAAATAATTACAATATATTTGGTGAATATAAAATTTGTGGTGTTCATTGGGAAAGGCCGGGGATTCCTAGGTAAGAGAAATAAAAGAACTAATTAAACTAACTTAAGGAAAAACTCACTGTTATATTAAATAAATTATTTACAAACCTGAGGTCTAGGCTCCTCATTACACATTCCGACTTAAATGTGAGACAATACCATCGAATTCATCTCACCACATAGCTCACGCAATAACTCTTCTTTAAGCTCATCTTGAAGTGATTGGCGCATTTGCACCTCTAGCTCTACTTGAACTTCCTCTCAAATCCTAGCCACAAACTCTTTACTTGGTTCACTTTTTCCATAAGGTTGTGAACCTCGTCCAAAGTATCTTGAGAGACCAACTCCCCTCAGCTCCCCTCTAACTTGACCAGGGTGATCTAGATTCTCAAGCGCCGTTGCTAAGATGTCCATCCTTCCAGTTTTAGTAAAGGAACCTTGGCTGCTCTGCTCTTTAAGGTCATCCTGCAGTATACAATGGATATATCAAAATTAATTACATGAAATATTCTAAGGAAAATGAAACACACTTAAATATACTTGTAATTAAATACTCACAATCCTTTCAGTGATGTCAACAACAACTGGATTTATATTTTTTTTTCCTCCCTTTATCCTCCATGTTTTCCATTTTTTGTGACATGGGGGAGGAGACGGCTTCTGCATGATAGTGCTAGGATCTGATTTGGTTGCTTCCTCCAATTTTTTCAATTCAAACTGTATCATCTTCTTTTCCAGCTTTCAATAACCCCCACACGACATGAATGTGGATAATTGTTTTTAGCTCCCCTCTCTTTATTTGATTGACACAATTCCTATTTAAACAGAGAATGAAAAAAACTGAGTTAGTGAGGTCAAAAAAGTTCAAGTAAAATGTTTCACACTAAGATGAACAAAATATATATACAAGAAATTTGGGATCCTATTGCAATGCTACAAACAACCTCCAATCATTTGGAGAAAGAAAAGAATACTCTTTACAAGGATTCTCATTGCTCTTTGACTCTCAAATGTAATTGGTTGTGAGTGTCGACTTGAAATCTTTCCATCACTCATGAACTTCCCCGATCAGTACTTGTACATCTGCCTCGTGTTAGGGACATCATAGGTTTGTTACAAAGCAAAATATATAATAGTTATATATGAACAAAAAGAAATAAAGGTAGAGATGAAATTACAACTTTATATACCAAAAGTTACTCCTAAATCATAGCCTTCCTATCTTTTAAAAATTCCTTCCAAGTAGAAAATAGAATGCCAACTTTGCTCCAAGCCAAATAGCCAATATAGCTAATGAATATGTCTCCCTCTTCACCGATTGAAGTCAAATCATCATCAAATTCCACATGCACCCTCTCCTTTTCTTCCTCATGACGTTTGACCAATGATCGCAGCTTCGTACTTTCTCAAACCTTTTTCTTAACAGGTGAGCCGCCTAAATCGCCCGAATATGAATTTGCCATGTTCCTACTAAGAAATAAAGGTGAGATATGATAAGTAAATTCCAATTAAATGAATACTTTAAACAATTCAAAACCTTCCTTTATGTGTTTTCCCAAATTCTTTCACAATGATCAATTCTAGCTGCATATTCGTTATGATCTACCAATTCTACTTCAGCTGGTATAGGTGGATTTGTAGTGAAAGGTAGTGTGGCGTCAAGATTCAAATTTGGATTACCATCCTTATATTTTTTACTTTGGAGTACAATAGAAAATTTTTCATTTGGTGGATCAATGACATAAAACACTTGTTTTGCTTGCTTGTTAGAATAAATGACTCATCTTTAGAACCAACTCTTTTAAGATCAATTGAGGTAAATCCAAATTGATTGATTTCAATAGCATTATTGTTAACCCACTTGCATTTGAATATAAGAACTCTCAACTTAGTTTATCTTATTTCCCATATATCTTCAATAACTCCATAATAGACCATAGATGCCAATATAGGGTCCTTGTCTTTCGAACTAAAAAAGTGCATTACTTCGGCTACCACCATCACCCCACTATTTTGCATAATACTTCTATTATCCTGAGCTTTTGTGTAGAAAGAAACTCATTTATATCGAAACCACTCCAAGTTATGACCTTAAAAGAAGGCCCCTAAGCTAACTATTTAATTGTCTTAGATACATTAGTCTTGTATGATACCTTTTTCTTGAATCACTCTATGAAAGTTTTGTTTTGGTAATTAGCTATCTGCATGTTATTTTTTCTTAGATATATCTCCTTTAAACTCTTTGTGTGTTCGTCTAGGTACGGCTGAACTTCATTTGTATTATTCAAGATATATAAGCGTGCTTGTAACACCTCTTCATGACTCATACTTTTCACTTTAAGCCCTCGTATTCCCTTACTTGTACCTTTTTCATAATGAGATTGGGCCTTTGACCTTGATAGATATCTTTGCAAAAGTCCATGGCCTCTTCAACGACATATCTTTCCATAATTGAGGCTTCAGGTCAATAAGGACTTTTAGAAAACCCTTTTAAGTTCTTCATGTATCGCTCAAAAGGATACATCCACCTTAGATAAATTGGGCGGCATAGTCTTATCTCCCTTACCAAATGAACTATTACATGCACCATTATATCAAAGAATACAGGACAAAAATACATCTCTAGTTGAGATAGAATAGTATAACCCTGATTTCCCAATGCATTTAACTTTTCAATGTCAACAACTTTGCTACAAATAGCATTAAAGAAACTACACAACCTTGTTATCATGCTTTGCACATCATCTTACATAATGCCTCTTATAGCTACGGGTAATAATTGTTGCATCAAAACATAGCAATCATGGGACTTCATTCCTACTAACTTGAAATCTTCCATTGACACAAGCCTGCTCACATTAGAAAAATGCCCTTGTGGCAACTTAATGCCATGCAAACACCCTCACAAACTTCTTCTCTCGACTTTTGACAATGTATACACTACTAGATCTATACACGCTCTCTTACCATCATCTCTTAGTTGTGGATGTAGCCATTCTCTTATTCCCATGTGAACCAAGTCTAGCCTTGCACTAATTCCATCTTGAGTTTTCCCTGGTATGTGCAAAAGCACACCAACAAGGCTATCATATACATTTTTCTCCACATGCATCACATCAATACTATGTCTCACATCAAGACTACGCCAATATGAAAGATCAAAGAAAATTGACCTCTTCTTCCATAAGTTCTTCTCACCCATAGTCCTTTGATTCTTGCCAAAAGTTACATTGATTCTTTCCACCAACCTATAAACCTCGTCTCTAGTTAATGCCTTTGGAGCCATTCCATTCTTCAGCAAACTGTTGAAAGCCTTCTTTAGCCTACGGTACGGGTGGAACCAAGGGAGAAATTGTCTATGACCAAGGTAGGCCGTTTTTCTTTCATGCTTAAGTTGATAGAAGTGTGTTCCTGCTTCACATATCAAACATGCTTTATGACCCTTTATACTATACTCTAACAAGTTCTAGCATGCAGGGAAGTCGTTAATCATGGTGAAAGTCATTGCACGTAGCTTAAAGGTTTCTTGCTTATATGCATCAAAAACATCTATGCCTTCCTCCCACAACTTATTTCAGTCATCTATCAAAGGTGCCAAGTAGACATCAATATCGTTCCCTAGCTGTTTTGTCATAAAATTATCATAGAAAGCATCATATACTTGTGTTTCATATGCAACCAAGGAGGTAAGTTGTAAATCATCAGCAGAACCGACCATGCATTATGTGTATTGCTAAGAGTACTATAAGGATTAATTCCGTCTATGCAAAGCCCAAGCTGAAGGTTTATTGGCTCGTTGCCAAATCCTGAAAACATTTCATCTATTTTCTTCCATTATGAAGAGTCTGTTGGGTGTCGAAGGTATTTTCCATCACATATTCTCTCATCATAATGCCATCTCAACTTCTCACTTCTTTCGCACTAGCAAACATTCGTTTAAACCACGGTATGATAGGAAGATACCACAAAACCTTTAAAGGTTGCCTTTTGCTTGTCTCATCACTACAACCAGCACCTTTCTTCACTTTGTATCTAGAAGTTTTACATTTTGGACACTCACTTAGCCCTTCATACTCCTTTCTGTACAACACACAGTCATTAGAGCAAGCATATATCGTTTTTACTCCACACCTATTGTAGACAAGATTTTTTGGCCTATATACAATTTGGAAGTACATGATCCTCAGGCAACATATCACACAACAATTCAAGTAACAATGTGAAATTACAACCGGTCTACCCATAAGCTGCCTTTAAGTTGACCAAGTACAGAATACATGACAAGTGTGTATACTTAGTACACCCATGGTATAAAGTTGTCTCTGCATCACTCCGTACGCTACCATATACAAGCTATTGTGCAAAACATTCTACCTCAACATCATGAATCATTTTCTCTATTCTATCATCATCTCCGACATCAAAAACTTCCCTCTCATGGGATGCACGAACAGTTACTTCCTCACCATTGCATATCCACCTTGTGTACCAAAGATTTATTCCATCACAAAGTAAGTGATCCCTTATATTATCAATATTCCGTCGACTGTCATTTAAACACTTCACACATGGACAAAAATACTTCATATTTTTACTAGGCACATTCTTTTTAGCAAATTCAATAAACTCTTCAACCTCATTCTCATATTCTTTGCTAGTTCCCAATGCATTCATCCAACTGTGATTCATTTTATTACCATCTAATCCATTTTCAACAACACTCAACTTTACCATTATGCTAATTAAAAATTTGACAAAATTTAAAGACAAAGAAAATTGAAAATTCTATTATGGAGCCTATATACATTGGAAAATTTAAAGATAGAAGATAAACACTATATACAAAAATGGAACCAAAAAATAAAAACATTATGAAGCTAACCAATAACCAGATTGAAAACTATTCAAATTGAGCAATCCCCAAAAAATAAATCACTATCAAAAGTTTAACATTATGCTAATTAAAAATATTAACAAAAACTTATGAATGTGATAGACTAGTAGAAAGAAACTTTAATGGCAATCATATAGAGTTTAACATTATGCTAATTATTATGATTAAGAATCTTTGACATAGCCTTGTGATGGTTTCAAAGCTAATTGAGACAAAAGAATTTCAGTGACATAAAAAAATAATGTTCAAGATAGTGGCAGAAATAAGATAGATTGCAAATAAAAGAATAAACAAAATTTGCTTCTACTTTTTTTATTCCCATTGAAAACTATTCAAATTGAGCAATCCCCAAAAAATAAATCACTATCAAAAGTTTAACATTATGCTAATTAAAAATATTAACAAAAACTTATGAATGTGATAGACTAGTAGAAAGAAACTTTAATGGCAATCATATAGAGTTTAACATTATGCTAATTATTATGATTAAGAATCTTTGACATAGCCTTGTGATGGTTTCAAAGCTAATTGAGACAAAAGAATTTCAGTGACATAAAAAAATAATGTTCAAGATAGTGGCAGAAATAAGATAGATTGCAAATAAAAGAATAAACAAAATTTGCTTCTACTTTTTTTATTCCCAAAAACAATGTTAAAGTTGAAGTAAACCATTTAATTATTATGATTTGACAGATTAAGCATCTTTGACTAAACTTATGATGGTTTCAAAGCTAATTGAGACAAAAAAAATTTCAGTTACATAAAAAAAATAATGTTCAAGATAGTGGTAGAAACAAGATAGATTGGCAGTATAAAAAGAAACAACATTTGCTTCTTTTTGAATACCAAAAAAGCTTATTTCAAGCTTTTTCTTGTTTCTCACATTTAAGTTTTAGTTTAAAAGCGAGTTTTCAATATATTACACATTCCTGTTATAAATGTAAAATTGAATTGACTTTTTTTAAGAGATTCATAAAACAAAAAAAATTATTTAATTATATAATAGTTTGTTCATTAGATTATATATTAGTTTATAAGGTAAACAAATTAATTTAAAAAACACAATAAAGTCAATTTCTATTTGATAAAATAGACAATTTGACAAAATATGTGCCTATATAAATTACATTACACAGATATCTATAACTCCAACTTAAAGTCAATTTTAGTAGATTCAAGGCATATCACATATGGATTCACGTAAGATTTATTTGGTAGGTTTGTCTTGTTGGAATTTGTATTTTGAATATAAGGGATAAATAAAACTTACTTTATTAATATGGTAATCGGTGGGACTTTGACGTATTAAATTGATTATTAAATATGGTGTTGTAATTTTCTGAATATTTTAAAAAAAACACTTATGATTATCTGTTGTCATTCAACCCATTCTTGCACTTATATAATCGTATTAAATTTATATCAATATAGGGAGTTGTTACTATAACTATTTTTGGCAAAGTTTTGTACCTACTACTCATATTCTCTATATGTGAGTATTAAAATATATAGCTTTATTTTCGTATGCCACTAGCGTGTTTCACACTAACAATGCAAGCTATATGGTCAACAAAAATATGCCTTTGTCGGAGACTTTTATTTTGTCCTGAATGACTTTGTTTTTTTCTATAGGGTCTTACTTCTTAGTTTGGGGAGAAGCTTGTTGCAAAAGCCTGCTGTTGTTGGACTTTAATATAGGGATCAGAAAGAAAATGTTTAGCAATTGATTCCCAATTCACTTGGCTTAAACAATTCCCAATTAGTTGGTGCAATCACATGAGAATACAAAATGGGAGCAGGGGAACCTTCCATGCTCCTCTCTCATTCTCTGCTCATCCATATATGTCACTCTCTTCTCTCTCTCTCTCTCTCTCTACTCTTCCAACTTTAATACCCATCAAACCCTCAATATTAACTTCCAGAACAAAAATTGACTTTCATGGACCTAACAATTCATCTAGCAACTCATGATAATCATTGTTTAAGCCATCAATAACAATTCAACCATACCCATTCAGTAGTTAATGTATCTCAATGCCATGATACGGATTTACAAAAATTGAAAAAGTTTGAAGGAAGGACCTAGAAAATAATGTCCACGAAACTCATAAATCTATTAACTTGAGCAGTGTTCAGAAACAATAAACCAACAATCAAAATTCAAAGGATGACATGCAGCACCCAACCAAATAAAAGAAAGGTTCCATGCCTTTCCTTATCCTGACGGAGAAGAGGGAAAATAGGGGCGGATGACTGAGCTACGGGATCCACATCAATGGAGAATTGAGAAGAGGAGAGAGAATGTAGCACAACCGAGAGCAATGTTTGAGCAAGAGACGTCGATGAAGGCAGAGGTCCCATCCTATGGTCACATACGGAGGTACAACACCAATTTGAGTAAGAGAACCCTCGGCGCAATGGAGAAATTTGGACTTGAAACTCTAAATGTCCAGAACTTGCTGCATCAATCTGACCAAGATGAGTTGCTTCTCTGTTAGATTTGACTGAGCAGTGTTTCAATGATAGGTTTCTAAAAACCAGTTGTTGAATTAGCTTGTATTCAATGACTAGTTCAAAAACCAGTCATCGAAACTGGTTTGATAACAAGCAGTTAAAGTTTGTTTTCAATGACTATTTATCAAAATAGTTGTTGAATACAATATTTCAACAACTGTTATCGAAACAAGTCGTTGAAACTTGTATTTCAACGACTATTTTAATAGAAACAGTCATTGAAAACCTTGGTTTAATTACCATCCTTGCCACCGCCTTGTTTTTACTACTGTTTTCTAAAAACGGACGTTAATTCCTGTCGTTAAATTACCAAATTATAGTAGTAGATTTTTGGAAGTTTGGTCAGGAAATAGGGAACATTCTGGGATTTCAGATTCTAGCAGTGAGAAAATGGACGAATTTTATAAGGATAATCTGGTAAATTAGCTATGTGATTATTTTTCCCTTAAAACATGTATTTAGAGCTTTCATTGAGTAATAGAACTTAGGAATTGGATGTGTAATTTATAAATTATGAATTTTTAAACTTAAGGTACAAAATCTGGAAAATTCTGAGTTCTTAATAAGGCAGTTAGCATTGTCATGTATTTCATGAACCTAGGACCTTAAATTGATATTAGGAAGTATTGTTTTTAGATAGAATTCTTCAAGAGCTTTCATATAGAAGCTGAAAGCACCTCATGTATTTCATATACTATTTTATACACTTCCAAAGTGTTTTTGTGGTTATAATTACCAAAATACCCCTGGGGACCCAGGCCGGCCCCACCGTACCAAATTTACGGCCTAAGGAATTCATTTTCAGCCTCAAAATTACCAAAGACATTTCCAAAAGACAAAAATGCCCTTGGCAGCCCTTAATTTAGGGTTTCAACGGCGTTTTAGTCATTATGCTTTTTTAGAGTTTTTCTAGAAAAGTGATCAACTGTAACCCCACCTAATTTTTCCTCCTGAACACAATGGAATCATTAGATTATAAAAATTCCAGCGCTAACCCCTTGATCTTGACCTAGCCAAAAATTGGGAATAGTACAGGAAAATTTGGGATTTTTCAATTCCAACTCTACAGATTTGCTCCTTTTTATTCCTAATCACTTTATTAACTATTTAATTACGTTATAACCACTATTGGGAATCAATTTTGGCAACATAATGTCTAGGGTTCAACATTTTCCCAAATTTACAATCACATCAAAGCCAACAAAAATTCACGTTTGCTTCCTTCTTGATGTTCCATCTTTGGTGAAACCCTAGCTCCCTTAAACTTCAAAATTTTGCTTATCAACAACTTGATTCTCATAGAAAAGAAGCTTAGAGGAAGGATTACATAAGTTAGGATTCATCGAAGAAATCAACCTATCTTGTGAGTTCTCTTCCACCTTCTCTCCAGAAAATCAACAAAGCTCTCTCTCTTCTTCCCTTAGCAATGGCATCGGTTTTGCATGAAGGAGGAAGGAGAAAATGATTTTATATCATGTTACTTTATGACATAATTTTTCTTAATTAATTAGTTAACCAAAATTCACAATTTTGACTTTTTATGTATATAACTCTTATATACATGTAAGTGGGTCACAAACCCAAATGAAATTCAACTAATTTTTCCCTCTCTTGGTCAGCCAAATTTCATGTCTAGGGTCCAAATTAGTGCCAAAATGGGATGATATCAATTATCTCATAATTACAAGATTGCCATCACAAATTTCTTTCATTTTCAGATTTAATGGCAAATGTGGCAGATTTTCTACTCAAAATTTGAAAACTCATAACTAAATTTGTAGATATCAAATTGGAGTGATTCTAAAGGCCATAAAACCCTTATTGAGTCTAATTTCAAAGAAAAATATAGCCTTTAGCCAACAGGAAGATAAAAATTCCTAGATTTTAATTTTTTGGATGTTGTTCCAGAAAATATATAGTTTTCCTGGACTAAATTCAAAAATTCATAATGTTTTTTGTACAACTCTAAAAATTATCCATGACCTATTACATTAAAGCTTAGGATGTCTACTTTCATCATGAAAAATTTCATAAGCTTTTGTCATCATTTGGTCTTCCAAAACCACATGACAAACTTACTGCCTCACGGGGAATTTCACTGGAAACACTGTTCACCTTTCTATTTCCAATATTTAATTTCTATGGCCATGAATATTCACCATTTTATTGAATATCTTAAATAATTACAATACATTTTGGTGAATAAAACTTGGGGTGTTACATTTTTTATTTTTTATTTTTTATTTGGTCCTTTTAAATAATTATAATTTTTAGGGTCCTTCTCAATAAATATCTTTTCCTATAGGTCCTTCATTTTAATGTTTTGCTATCAACAATAGAACAAATATTATTAGATAATTATAGTGATAATCCATTAATTCATTGGAATAAATCTAAGCCTTTAGCTAAAATAAAGTTAAAAAATTTTAGCAAAGAAAAAATTGGAAACCATATCCATGGACAAAAAATGATAAAAATGAATTCATAATGCATATAAGTGAAATGAAATAATATGATTTAATAAGAGAAAATATATATGAATATTCATCACCAACAATGATAGTTATTAAATGTAAGACCCTTATCTTTTTTTCACCTATTTTCAGAGTGCTTGTATGCATTTCGGTGGACACACAAAAATAGCATAAAAATATTGATAATAAGTACTTGCTACCAATACAAGAATCCCCCACAGGGTGTGTTTATAGTAATTACAGACCTTGAAACAATAAAAAGGTCTTCAAATAACCAACAATCTTGTTTGATCAGAACCAGAACCATCAGCTGCCGATAAGTACGCACTTGCCCCTTTGAGCCGCCATCCTTTGCTGAAATATTTTTAATTTGAAAAATGGTGAGATTCAAACGACTCTCAGTAGTAACAGACAATCGATCATATAAAATGCAACATATAATAATGTTAGGTATGACATAATGCAATAGAATAAATACACTATAATAATGTTTCTCGGAATGTGCACATTTCAGGGCCAACAACTGTTAGACCCCGAGTCAAGACCAACTACTGTTAGTTCCCATTTCTATACCTCAGCTAGGCTTTCAGCCACAAACTGGACAATGCACTCTCTTGGTACTGAATTCTCATAACTAGATCCCCCTTTTTGGGGTCGTTGGGGTATTTGTGTGGTTCTCCCCCGAATGGTACTTGTGATTTTCCTGTACTAGTTAGAGAGTGCATTATACATATCACAAAAGATGGCATACATAAAGCACATATAAGTTTACATAGTGTATGAAGGATAAAGTTACTACCTTAAGTCCCTTTTTGTTCACAAACCGCTCTTGAACTTTGTTCTGGCTCTGGCTAACTACTCAGTCCTATAAATTAAAGTTACAACTAACTAGTTATTACTTGTAGTACTACAACCTTTTAATCATATTCTGTTGGTTATCTATCACAGTTTCAGTAATTTCTACATAGTGTAGTTTCACTGTTTAGGTCTAAGGCTCGAATCCTACCTTTGTAAAAAAACGCAACAATTATCTCAGAGATACGTGGCGCAAGGTTAGAGAGACACGTGGCCCCTGCTTAGGGGGCTGCCGGGGCCGAATGCAAGGGCGGGAGGTGGGGGCTTTCGGTGATGTCCACGTGACCTCTTTTAAGGTTGCCACTTAGATTTTTTTTAAAATAATATTAAATTACCAACGGATTACTCACGAAAAAATTCCATCAGTAATTTCCGACAGAATTTTTCCGTGGGTAAATTACCGACAGAATTTTTTCCGTGGATAATCCGTCGGTAATCTCCGACGGAATAAAAATTCCATACGTAAATCGATTTTCCACGTATTTTTTAGAGACGGAAAAAATTATGTCGGTAATTTCGTTTCCATCCCTAATCCGTCAGTAATTTGATTTTAGAGATGGAATTCCGTGGGTAATCTGCTGTTTTTTTTTTTTGTAGTGTTTTAAGATCCTTCCCAATAAATATTACTTTCTCTAGGTCCTTTATTTTAATTTTCCTTGGTTTTTATTATTATTACTATAACTGTTGTTGATGTAGTAAAAGTAAAATATGCTAACTACCCTATTCTACATAACTTACAGATATACACCCCCTTGAAATTAACATAAACCTCCAGCGTGTGCGTGAACGCATGTGATTTTATAACCATCCATCCATATAGTTAATTGACCGTTAAGTTTTATTCTTAAATTTTGTTTTGACTATATTTTCAAAAAATAGGGAGGTATGTGTAATTTAGGTAAGTTGTAAGGAGGTTAGAGAATGTTACTCTTATTATTATATATTGTTGAAATATACTGAGTCCACACTTGGTGGTTAGGACCAAAACCCAATTCAAGTATGGCTGTTATGTGATATGGAGAAATATGGGTTTAATTATAGAGGAAGTTTTCCCTTTTTTGATTTGTAATGAATGATAACTTCTGGCTGCCCATGTGAATCGAATCATGAGTTCAGACTTTAATTATAACACATGTAATATCCCGATTTGTGATTAGGGCTGATAACTCTGATAATCATTGTAATTAGTGTAATTAAGCACTTTTGGAATTAATGTAATGTGAATTTTGGAATAAATATGTGTGGTATTTGAGATCAAGGGTTGTGATTCCTTGACCATGGGTCGGAATCTCATGTGTTGTGATTCTGGTGAGCTCATAAGGGAGTGAGTGGATGATGACATGTGGCATAGGGGGGAGCCATTGGATGAAGCACTAGAAGACAAAACCTCACTTTTTCCTCATTTTCTCTCTCCTATTCGACTAGAGGCATGGGCAAGGGAGGAAGATGTGTTTCTATCATCATCATTTTCCATCTCTCTCTTCTCTCTCTCCTATTCCTCCATTTTCGCTGAATCAAGCAAGAAAGAGGAAGAAGAAAGCTTGAATCTTGGTAAGCTATGATCCTCTAATGCCTTAATCCTCTTCTCTAATGTGATGTGTCTCATTGAGAGCTTCATTGTGGTAATTTCAGAATCTTGAATAGAATTGGTTTGTGATTTGGTCGAATTTGGAAGTTGGAGAAACAAGATTCTGGATTGACCAAAGTAAAGAGGTAGGCATTTAGAGCATTTTGAAGTATTGTTTGTGATTTTTGGGTAAGTTGAGCAAAATCTGGAAATTTGCCCTAATTTGCACCAAATGTGGACTTTAAGAGTTTTATTGTATTTGATGTTAGAAATGAGTTGTTGTGGAGTTATTTGAGTATTGAATATGATTTGGAATGTTGGAATTGAGTGTAATGAAATTTGGATAATGTGTATCATAGAGACCTTAGTGTTTGATTGTGGTCAAAGTGGTTTTTGGGGTGTTTTTGGAGTTGCCATTGTGTTCCCTAGTTAGTGCTTGAAATGTATGAGCTTGGAGAAGAGTTTGGGAACCATTGGGCATAATTTTGACCATCTGGCGTTTTCTGGTTTTTCTGCATTTTTGGGTCTCTGATGCACATCACCCGAGCAGAGGAAGAACGTGCTCGAGTGATGCGAGAGTTTTTCCTTTTGTGCTTCGAGTTCGTCTGGATTCTTTGAATAATGCTCGAGTGCATCGCTTTGTGCTCGAGTGAGGGAAGAACATGCTCGAGTAAGCTTGGGTCTGCTTGAGTGATGGTGTAAGTTCTGAGTGAAGGGTTGCTTTCGGGTCTTCACTTGCTGGTGGATGCCACGAGTGTGCTCTGACACTCGCAAGCATTGCCTTCTCACCCGAGCACTGGGGATCATGCTCGAGTGAGATTGTACCTCAGGTGGGAGTGGTGCTTTCGGGTTCTCACTCGCGAGTAAGGTGCTCGAGTGTGCCTTCTCACTCGCGGGTATGAGGTGTGTGCTCGAGTGCAAGCAGCTGTGCTCGAGTGATCCAGTTCTTGGAGAGCTTTGTGTGCTCTCGGGTCCTCACTTCCTGAACTTCACTCGCAGGTGCTCGAGTGAGGCATTTGGCCTTGTGCTCGAGTGAGGTTCAGCGTGCTCGAGTGAGCCAGTTCCTGGAAGTTTCTTTGTGCTCTCGGGTGCTCACTCGCAGTCTCACTTTCTCTTGTGCTCGAGTGAGAGCATCTGTGCTCGAGTGAAACTGTCAAAAATCAGAGTTTTGCCTTCGAGTAAGGGGTCTTTTGGGTAGTGTCTTTCAACCCTTTAGGCATATGTTTAGGCCTCTAATAGTCACCTAAAGAGTCCTAAATGATAACCAACTTAGAGTATTATTAAAATATACATATGGAAAAGAGATTGATTGGTTGTCCCTAATTGAGATAGGATTTGACATCTGTCGCCCTCGTGAGGCCAAGGTGCCGGAGCCAGTCAGGAAAGATACAGGTAGTGACTCTTTCTTTATATCTTATGTGATACATTGTATGTGTTCAATGTCATTGAGATGAAATGGGTTTTCGTATGCTGCATGTTGTGAAAAGTGTGGAAGCACCGCTATACCAATAGTCCCTGAGTCGCTAACAACGGTTCGGGTAAGGGCTGTGTGCCTTCCCGGCGGTAAAAGGGGATGAGGTTAGGGTGTATATATGTGATAATATGGGCCGAAAGGCTAATTGTGGGCCGAAAGGCTATTTGTGAAGGCCGACGGGCCATTTGTGAAAGCCGAAAGGCTATATGTGAGCCGTAAGGCCATTCGTATGCACTGCCACGCCAATAGTCCCTGAGTCGCTAACAACGGTTCGGGTTAGGACGGTGTGCCTTCCCGACGGTAAAAGGGGATGATGGTGGAGTGTGATTTGTGTTGCTGATATGAGATGATTTGTTTACATATTATTTGATTGCATGTGATATGAACAAGTTGTTACTACTGGGATTCTTTAGAATCTCACTCTTTCCATATGACTAACCTTTTCAGACAGGGCGAGTGGCTCGAAAGGGAAGCGGACAACCAGGAGTAATTAGGATTACTCTGAGATTTAGAGTAGTTGGTTATCCTTATTTTGGTTTTGGGATTACCAAGTGTACATGTGAATGTAAATGAATATTTTGGATATGTAATCCCCATTTTGGGAACTTGTAAACCCATGATACAATTATATGTAGATGAACCCGGGGTTTTGCCGGGATTTTGGTTTCCGCACTCTGATATTGTTTATGTGATTTGTTTTCCCAAGTAGTTATATCCGCACGTGAATGTGAGACCAGGATTAAGTATGTTTTAGAACTAATTTTGAAATATCCCATCTCTTGGATGAGGGATCATAAATGGTTATTTTGTTTTATCGGCCTCTATTTCACTTAAATTTCGTAATCCGGATGTAATTACGGTGAGGGGGTTACAACACACAACAAATAACATCGTAGAGTAGATGAAAGAATAGGTGAATGTAGATTAGGGTCAAAGCCCAATTCAAATAAGGTTGTCATGTGATATGGAAAAATATGTTTATAGAGTGAGTTTTCCCTTTATGGTTTAAATGTTAATCCCATTTAAGCGTATATGTGTTATATGTATATGGGTTAAAGAAGGAAAAATTAATCTTTTGGTCCTTCAACTTCTGACTCAATTATAACTCAATCCTCCAGCATAACTCGGCACAACTCAGTCCCTAAACTTTTGACTTGCCTATAACTTTATCTCTTAACTTTTTATTTTTTTTTTATATTGTTATCCTTGATATCTACAACTCATCATGAGTCATCCTATGTAGCAAGGGTGGGTAATAAAATTGGTTATATATCATCTACACGTAAGCAAAGAAAGAAGGGAGGACTGGCATTGGAATCACAACATTGGAATGGAGGATCATGGCCTTTTTAATTTGGAAGTTTTCCAACTTCAAAAATAATATCCCAACCATCATATTGGAGCCCTTAGACACATTCTAATAATTTAGAACATTAATTTAACAAGTCAAAGCATCAAACAGTGGAGCAACACGGTTCCTCTTACAAGTTTTAGCTTCCAAAAACCGAACAGCAAAAGCAACATCATTACAACCTATCCTCAAATCATCATTTTAGAGACTAAAAACATGACGTAACAATTTATAGTCCTTAATATTTTAAGGTGCTAAATAGTCAGCCCTTAAATTTCCATGGCCTTAAAGATTCGAAACCATAAAGCTTTTATTATAGGGAAAATCCCTATAAAATGTGTTTGAAATTGCTAAATCCCGTTTCAGTGCAGCGAATTCCAAAATCCCGAATCAGTCGTGTGTCAGTACGGAATGAACAGTGTAGAGGTGTTAAAAGATGATTTTGCCCTTCAGCCCTCATTCTCATCACTTTTAGAATAACAACACGAGCTTCTTAATTAACAACTTTGTCTTCTTGAGTAACAACTCCAATTTCATCTTCTTAATAAAGAAAGAGGTGTTATTATTGACCCTGAAACTTAAATTACGAAGTTGTGAAATAAGAAATGAGAGTTGTTAATGTAGAATATGGTGTTGTTAATAACAAGATCGATATTGTTATTGTGAAAGTAAAAAGATGAAATTGGAGTTGTTAATCAAGAAGACAAAGTTGTTAATTAAGAGGCTCGTATTGTTATTCTGAAAGTGATGAGAATGAGGGCTAAAGGGCAAAATCGTCTTTTAGCACCCATGCACTGTTCATTCCGTACTGACACACTACTGATTTGGAATTTTGGAATTCGCTGCATTGAAACGGGATTTAGCAATTTCAAACGCATTTTTTAGGGATTTTCCCTTTATTATAGTACACTAAAAAACATTTATACTAGTTAAATTTGTTAGCATTTACGAATTCCTACTGGTTCTCATCAAGAAATCCAGCAGCACTTCCTCTGTCGAAAATAACTTAGCTCTCACAACCAAACACATATATCACATATTCTACAAGTATCCTTTAGTTTTTTCTTAGGATTCGTGTGGCTTCTCATTAAAACCTGACAATTTCCAGATTAAAAAATAGACTCAAATCGTTAGGACTCCAACATGCAAGAGCATCTAACCACAAGCAACAATAAACATGATTATAAGCTTTAATACTCACCCCTTATTTAGTTGCCACTAAACCACTGATTTCTTCCTCAATAGAACTAAGTTTAAGTCGTTTCTCTCACTCCCAATCACCCCCCAAATCGAAGAAATAGAAGATGGGAAGAGGCTTGCAGGATTCCGGCCATACCCACGGCGGCCTCTAACTTAGACGGCTGATGAAAACTAACATACTTTTTTTTTTTTACAAAAAATTATATTAAGAATTATTAAGTTTATTTAATTGACTACTGCGGATGGCAGATGGGTGGTGGCGCGGTTGGCTAAAGCGTAGGTCTCATAGTTTTGTTGAGTTATCCTGAGGTCTAGAGTTCGAGCCTATCTGTCCCCAATCCTTTAATTTTTATTACTTATTTATTCATCCAGAGGTGTAAAATGGTGTGCATGAATCCATTTAGCAATATTAAAATATTGCCACTCGTTGCCCTTCTGATGAGCAAGTGTATTCTGCAGGTCATGGTACTCCTTCTCATTTCTTGCAAAGCATTGGATTAATTATTCTCAGCTTATAAACCACGGCCCCAGTTCGTGATTAGTTTATGTCAGTCACAATGGTTTTGAGTATCATGGCTTTGTTGTGGTTATAAATAAGCATCGATGGTTTTTGCTCTTTTTTGCCAAGCTTCTAAGTCTTAGACGTAGCACTAAATGGTTGGTGAGAGTTGATGATTGCCTTTGGTGGGGTTCATGTGTATCGGGAAAGGAAGCGTCCCCTAGATGAGATTACTACAAAAAAACGATATAGTGAATAATTTCTGTCGTAAATCATTGAATTTCGTCACTAATTCAGTATCTTGCTCTTGAATTGTGTTGTAATAGAGCTTTAGCCTAAAAGCTCTGCGAATGTGCATGATACCAAGAGGGATCTCTAAAGTTTATTAGTAGACACTTAGAGGTCCATCTTGAAGTGTTGTCATCTACTGTTTTTTGGTGTACTCTTAACTTTTGTCTGTTTTGTTGCTGTGGTCAGGTTCACACATTAACCTTTGTAGCTTCTAATGTCACTTTGCCAAACCAATTTCCACTGCCTCTCAACTCATGCAGTGGCTTTCAAAACCCTACAGCGGAAGCTATTGTGCCTATGGTCGACTTCAACAGGTTAAGCAAATCAGAACATCAAAGTTCGACTGCATTGAGGACACTCATCGTCTTTAAGGATCAAGCTCCAACTTCATTGGGTACAGAGACATGTGAGGCTAAAGGGGCTGCTGATGTGGACTGTTATAGTGGTTTCTGTCATTTTGTTTTTGCAAATGTAAAGACCAATTTGGCTGCACTGTTGTTTCTAAATTGGATCTCCTGTTATGCTCCTTTAAATTTTGATGCTTTACATTGGGTCAATTACAACAATCCAGTCGCTCGTCAAAAGGTTATGTATTTGACTGATCTAACTATTGAGATAATGATTTTAGATTAGATTTAGTTTAAGAGCGACCATGCCCCCTTTGTATATTTGATGGATTAGTTTTGAATTACCAGAGATATATGTGGTTACAACATTATTAAGATGGTTAATTTGTCTTCCTAATCATTAACATTTGAAATTGCTGACTCTGTTTGTAATATACTGAAATTTAGTAACCAATGTTGCTTAATGTGTGTAATTAGTCGAATAAAATATACTGGTGTCTATGTACATTTAGCGTCATCTTATGACATGCAAGCACACATGGCGCCATTTTGAGTATACACTATATAAAGTAGCTTTATAAAAGTAACTTTATTAAAATAATTCTTTGCCTAAATTTAACTTTTGGGTCAGAGCTATGCTTGGATGCCACCTAAGACCCTTGCTTTTGACCTAACTTTTGCCTTTTTGGTTGGCTCAATCTTCGGATGCCACCTAGCTAGCCCATGAAAATCACATGTAGAATTAGCTGGTACAACTCATCGGTCTCCGGTCAGACCACATGTCCATCCTCCCCTGAAACTACGCATGAAAATTAGATAAAATCATCGAAGTTCTCTTTCCCTGACAATATAAGTTGGCCACGAGGAAGAAGGGAAGAGTTGGCCAAATTTTAAGAAGACACATGGCATCTTGCTAGGCCGGACACTTAAACACATGTGACACTTAATTCTAACACTTCCTAACTCCTTAAATTTTGGCCAAGAGGGAAGAAAATAAGAGAAAAATAGTGAGAAAAAGAAAAAGGAGAGAAGGTGCGAAATCTTGAAAAACCAAAGTGAGAGAAAGTGTTATTGAGCAAATTTTACCCTCAAATTCGCGTTTCTAGCTTGTAGAGCCTTCACCAATATTGTAGATTCTTGAAAAGAGGAGTTTCTTACTGTATCTAAGGTTTAGGAGTTGTGCTAATCAAGAACAGGTTGCAACACCGGATAGAAGTAAGCAAAGCTCTAATTTGAGTATAGTATCTAGAGCTGAGCAATGGGCTATATGGGCCGCCCGATGGTCCGCCGGCCGCCCACCCATTTATTTTTTAATGGGCATAGGCCAGCTCATGCCCGTCAAAAGCTTGCTCACGCCCCTGACAAATAGGCTGGGCTAAACCCGTGTGGGCTAGAATGGACATGGGTTGTTCGTTAGTACATCTTTTCTAAAAACTGCATTTATACCTTATTGTTTTGTTGTTACTAATTTCTCAATATAAATTACTAAAAATACTAATAATTATACTTATCATTCCTCATGAGATAATTTATTTAATAATTTAATTAATCCTTAATTAATAGTTGATAAAATCTTTAGAGTAAGAGCAATTTATAATATTATACATAGAATTATAGTTTATATATAAAAGCTCTATATCATGATCATGATTCTGATTTATGAAACATAATCTTAATATATAATCATTGGTTCATGAGATATATATAATTGTATCATTTAACTCACTTGGAAATTCATCTTTTAGAATTACATTATCTCTTATACTTAAATAAATATTATATATAATATTATATTATATTATATTATATTATATTATATTATATTATATTATATTATATTATATATATTATATTATTTATTATATATATTGCCAAAAAAATATTATATATTTATACTTAAATAAATATTATATATATACACACATAAATGGGCGGGCATGAACAACCCGAGAGTGTGCCTATGGCCTGTCCCGTTTAGTGCACATGCCCGCCCATTTAAGCCCATCCGTCATGTGCCTTTATTGGGAGGGGCAAAATGGGTAATTTTTCACTGGGTATGGGTGGGCTCATTGAGCCGTGGGCAACATTCTCAGTCCTATTAGTATCTTGATATTTGGTTGATTTTTCATGAAGTGGATATGCTGCCCTAGTTTTTGGTTAAGGTAATCTTAGGGTTTTATTGATCTTATGAACATGAATACGATATTAAATGAGATTTAAGTAAGGTAGGAATGACATAGAGCAATTTTTATGGAAAATAGTTGTGAAATCACTTTGTTGTCTTTGGGTTAAGTAGCAAATTTGCCTTGGAAGTATGGGTCTAGAGCAATTTTGTCCTAAAAGTTTTTTGGGGATCAATTTCGCCCTGAAAGTTTCAAAACGTAGCAATGTTGCCCTTTACTGTTAAAAAATTAACAATCAACATCAATTTTTTCCTAGTCAACGTTTGTTATTTAATAGAAAAGGGCAACATTACTACATTTTAAAATTTCCGGGGTGAAATTGATCCCTAAAAAACTTTCAGGGCCAAATTGCTACTGGACCCATGCTTCTAGGGCAAATTTGCCACTTAACCCAATGTCTTTTCATGTCATAGTTCGGCAAGGGACAGAACCATAGGAAAGATTGTGACTTTGATGATTTTGACGTTTCTAATGGGTTTAGAACAAAAAATTGTGTAGGATAAAGGTGAGAGAATGACTTTGGGAGCATTAGAAGTGAAAACAGAATTTGTGGCCTAAAAACCGTTAGTTTCGGCCTTGGCAGATTCTTAGGGAAGTAATTGGATTTTTCCAAATTTGATATTAGAAATGGATTCTACATGCAAAATTATGTGGGAATAGCTTGTGAAAATGATTTTGGAAAGGTTGGATTGAAAACCCTAAATTTAGAATTTAAGGTTGTTGAGGATAGATGCTATTAGATTGGATTTCTAGGATTTAAACCTGACTTAATGGTTCAAATACATTATGAAATGACTCATCGGGTTTGTTGAAAATAGAGGAGTCACACTGTTTGCGTCAAAAAAGAATGTGTGCTTAAACTTGAATTCCAAACTTTGATCAATTCAAATTTATAATTTTTAGATGAAAAAATTTATTTCTTTTGAATAAAATGACAGTTAAAAAGTTATCTTTAAATCATGTACATCTAGTAAACAAAATAATTAAGATTATTTAAAAAAATAATTCAACTCAGGTTTATTCAACAAATTTGTTTCAACACTTGCTCTCAAGAAAATATTATAGAAGTTTACTACACACATAAAAGGTTCGCCTACTCAGTCGCTAGAACAAATTTTGTCATAAGTAACATAATAATGATTTAATTGCACAAGGCCAAAGAAGAATTGCAAAATCTATCATCTATAAACCTATATTCTACCATCTATCAATAATAGAGAAAATCTAACTAGTAACACTATTCATAATCTAGAAATAGTGCAACTCATTTCTGAAAGAGCATATAAAGCAAAATTAGACAAACAGAAGCTTTGGGATATTTCACTGCAATAAGAAAGCTTTAGTGAGATTGGATCAATTTGTACTTCACGTTATGCATCTCATCAACTTCCAATGTCCCATAGGAACAATGCACAGGTGAAAGGAAGGTTTCTGCAATTTGCTTTTTTTAAAGAGAATTAATTATATTGTGAAAGATAAAAAGTCAAAACACAAAATCCTTGGACATAAGCCTCAGAACCATCTGCAGAGACAATAACAACTTCCTATCTCGCAAAACAAGAAAACCCCAAAAAGATTGACAAGATAAAACAAATCACAGCCCAGTAGGTTTGTAGCAGATTGAGAAATTTTAAATGCCGGAACAAGGAGCTTCTTGTAGTAGATGATCTCCAGCAAACCCAAATCATAGGATTGCCGCGAAGGGAAATCACAAATCCACATCAGAGCTGATCTCAACTCTCAAGCAAGCCACGAAGAAGACTCTGGAACCCTTGGCTTGATCAATTTTAACCCTTCAATCAATGATTCACCAGGCACAATGAACAAACAGATTGCCAATGGAATGACATTCCAATCGTACTTCAACTTCCTAATGTAAATTATCCAGTGACTAACCTGAGTTTGTCTTGCTCTGGGTCCATACAATAATTCTGAAGAAATCAGAGAATACTCATACAATGTATTATTTGATTTATGTTCGAATGAGAAGAGTTACATTATATAGGCTCATAAGGAGCAATCAAAGGAGGGAAAAATGCAATTACAATCAAGGAGTTATTACCATAATCAATATCACAATTAAGAGTTACAAATCAGGGCAATAAATGGAAATACAAAATCAATCAATCAAGGAGAGAATTAAGAGATTTTGATTCTAACACTCCCCCTCAAGCTGGAGAATATATGTCAATCATTCCCAGCTTGTATCGAAACCCTTCAAATTTAGTTCTACCTAGAGGTTTTGTCATTACATCCGCAATCTAATCTACAGATCGTATGTAGGATAGGTTCATGATGCCTGCTTTAACCTTCTTTTTAATAAAGTGCCTCTTTATCTCAATACGTTTCATTCAATCATGATAAACAGGATTCTTAGTAATTTCAATGCTGGCCTTGTTGTCACACTAGAATTGCAAGGGTCCTTCATATGGAATTCACAATCCAGTCAAAAGCCTGATATCTCAAAGTCCTTCACACACTCCTTTGTTAGCAGCTCCTGGCTCCACTTCTGCACTACTTCTTGAAACCACAGCTTGTTTCTTGCTTCTCCATGTAACCAGATTTCCCCACACATATTTGCAATATCTTGAAGTTGACCTCCTATTCTCTCTATCTCTTGCATGGTCTACATCTATGTAGTGCCTTTTTAAAGAAGATTCCTCTTCTAGTATTAAGCTTTAAATAGCTCAGAATTCTGTAAATAGCCTCCATGTGCTCTTCCTGTGGCTAGTGTATGAGTGGCTTACTATTCTAACAGCATAAATGATATCTGGACATGTGTGGGTTAAGTATATTAGCTTCCTTACAAGTCTTCTATATTGTTCTGAGTTAACTACCATCTGGTTTGATCTCTAGGAGGCAACCTTCTTCCATCGGCGTTCCTTCAGGTTGTCCCCTCAACATTCTTGTTTAATGTAATAGATATAAGGTATACTTCTGCTAAGATACGTTGATGCCCTTTTTGGTTCTTGCCACTTCCATATCCAAGAAATATATCATTTGACCGAGATCTTTCAATTAGAATTTGTTATCTTTTTGTAAAGAAAGAGCAGAATTGAAGAGAAAGAATTGAGTAGAAGAGAAGAGACAGAAATGTCGAACAGAGGGAAGAGAGAACAGAGGAGAAAAACAGAGATTCTGAGAGGGAGAGAGATAGACACGTGGCTGCTGAATAATACTTTTTCATTAGCTCAGTCAACAACAAATAATGGGAACAGTAGCTCTTATATAGGGAGCCGTGGGATTCAGGGGCAGAACTGTAGTTTACTATTCCTAATCCTATTTAATTAGCTAAGGGATACAATTAGGGTGTGTTTGGCTAGTGCTATTATAAAATAGCTAATGCCACTCTCACTTAACATTGCTCTTCCCTTAACTAACTTAACTAATTAACCTAACATTCTATATTAGGGTTCACAATTAGGGATTAGGGATTTATATTATATATTCATATCAATACCCCCCCCCCCCCCATTTTGACATCCTTGCCCTCAAGGATGGACCACAGTAAAATCTGGAAATTGTTCTTGGAAATGTGACAATGGTATCCACGAAGCTTCTTCATCCGGCAAACCCTTCCATTACACAAGAACTTCAGTGATCATCCTTTGTCGCCTCTTAACAAACCTTCTATTCAAAAGTTTCTCTAGAAACAAAGAAGGTGGAGGCTCTGGGAAGTCTGGAGGAGGATGTCTCGGCTGGACAGCAGGGTTAGGACACAATTTGAGTTGAGAGACATGAAATGTAGGATGAATTCGTGAATCAGGGGGCAACTCTAGCTTATATGCAACCTGACCCACCTTTTCTAGCACTTGATAAGGCCCAAAAAATCTTGGAGCTAACTTTTGAGAACTTCTCATAGCAGCTGAAATCTGTCTATAGGGCTGCAATTTCAGAAATACCCATTGGCTAACCACAAATTCCCTATCAAACCTATGTAGATCAGCTTTTTGCTTCATTCTATTAGAAGCACGGTGCAGATGGTATTTAAGCATAGCTAGCACCTGTTCCCTTGCTTCAAAGCTTCTATCAACAGCTTCCAAAACTGAGTTATGAGGCAAGTCCCCAATGAATAGGTGGCTTTTGACCATACAAGAGCTCATAGGGAGAGGCTTGCGTAGAGGTGTGAAAAGTTGTGTTGTACCACTATTCAGCTTGGGATAACCATTTACTCCAATCCTTGGGCTTCTCCCAACACATACACCTCAAATAAGTTTCTAGAAAACTATTGAGGACTTCTGATTGCCTATCGGTTTGTGGGTGATAGGCGGTAGATAGCTTTTGCTCAATCCCCAAAACTCTCAAGAACTCCTTCCAGAAATTACTTGCAAAAAGCGGATCCCGATCACTAATGATTTCAGTAGGGGCTCCATGTAGTTTGTAAATATGGTCTAAAAAGACTTGAGCTAGTGAGGATGCTGCATAAGGATGAGATAGGGCCACAAAATAGGAATATTTACTCATCCTATCAATTATAACCCAAATAACCTCCTTACCATTGGATTTAGGAAGTCCCTCAATAAAGTCCATGGTGATCGATTCCCATACACGACTAGGAATAGGTAGAGGTTGTAGAAGACCAGGAGATGCAACGGTTTTGTATTTACACCTTGCACATGTGTCACAAGTCTTCAAATAGGAAGTAACATCATCCATCATCTTTCTCCACCAAAAAAGGGCTTTAATTCGGTGATAGGTGGCTTGGATGTCCGAATGCCCCCCTTGAGGACTTGAGTGCAACCAATCAAGGATCTTCTTTTTCAAAGTGGCATCATTACCGACCACTAACTTACCCTTTCTTCTTAAGAGTTCATCACTCCATGTAAAGTCGTGGAGAGATCCCTCTGTAGCTTGAATTTGAGGTAATAATTGCTGCAAATACTCATCATGTGCCCAACTTTGCTTAATGTGCTGCAACAGATCAGGTGAGGAAGTGTCAAAAACCATCTGTAACAGCTGCAATTTAGGCATTCTAGAAAGTGCATCAGCTACTGAATTGTCTTGCCCTTTCTTATATTGAATCTCATAATCAAAACCAGCTAACTTGGCCACCCATAGCATCTGAAATGAAGTCTTCAGTTGCTGTCCAAGTAGATATTTGAGGCTTTGCTGGTCTGTACGTATGACAAAACGGTTTCTTTCTAGATATTGATGCCAATGCAATACAGCTAACACAACTGCCATGAGTTCTTTCTCAAACTGATAATTGCTGATGTTTAGGAGATAACCCTTTGCTGAAATAGGCTAGAGGCCGCCCCTCTTGCATGAGAACAGCCCCAATACCGCAGCCACATGCATCAGCCTCAACCACAAATTGCTTTGAGAAGTTAGGTAGGGAAAGAACCGGAGCTGAAGTGAGCGCCCTTTTTAGGTTATGAAAAGAATCTGTAGCCTCTTGTGAGCATATAAAACCATTCTTCTTAAGTAGGGATGTGAGGGGTCTTGCTATAGTACCAAAGTCATGAATGAAACGCTGGTAGTAGTCGGCAAGCCCCAAAAATGCCCTTACTTGCTTGATGGTAGTAGGTAGAGGCCACTCAGCAACAACTTGTATCTTCTTAGGGTCTGTAGACACTGTTCCAGCCCCAATTGTGTGCCCCAAATATTCTACATTGGCGGCTGCAAAGATACATTTTGACTTCTTGACATAGAATTGGTTGTCTCTCAATAGGGTCAACACCTCTTCTAAGTGTGTAGCATGATCTGCAAGAGTAGAACTATAGATCAGAATGTCATCAAAAAATACCAACACAAACTTACGCAGGTGTGCCCGGAAGAGGTCATTCATAGCTCCTTGAAATGTAGCCGGTGCATTGGTTAAGCCAAATGACATTACCAACCATTCATAATGCCCGGAATGTGACTTAAATGCTGTTTTATGTATATCAGCAGGCTCCATTCTGATCTAATGGTATCCAGCCCTCAAATCCAATTTAGTGAACCATCTAGCATCACTCAATTCCTCAAATAATTCTTGTATTAATGGTATAGGATATTGGTTCTTGACCGTTGCTTTGTTAAGCTCACGGAAATCAATGCACATGCGCCATGTGCCATCCTTCTTCTTCACCAACACAATAGGAACCAAGAAGGGTGAAGAACTTGGTTGAATAACCCCATCTTGCATCAGTTCATCAATCAGCTTTTCAATAGTGTCTCGTTGGGCTGCTGGATAGCGATAAGGCTTCAAGCTAATGGGGTTTGTGCCTTCCTTAAGGATTATAGGGTGATTATGGCCTTTCCTAAAGGGTGGAGGGCCCTTAGGCGCTCCAAAAAGGGTTTGAAACTTACTAAGTATCCACTGTATCTCTGCTGGAATGTTAGTTTCGGAACCAGAATTTGCAGAACCAGAGTCATAGGAAGGCTGTTTTTGGACCAACTGCAGAAGGAATAATTGGTCTTGTTGTAGGGAGTGAATTTCATATTTGTTGGGGTGCATTACTTGCCAAGCATTTGGTGGTGCAGCCTGCAACTTTTCGAGATTTCCTTTATACCAGAAGTACATTGTCAATGAATCATAATCCCAGAAACCATTCTTAATGCTTTTCAGCCATTGCAGCCCCAAAACAATATCATAAGTATTAAGTTCTAAGATTCTAAGATCAAATCTGAATTTCAAGACCCTGCATCTTCCATTTAAACCCCTTCCACACACCATACACCTTTAATTTTCTGCCACCAGCAACCTCAACAGAAGGAAAGTCAGAAGTGTCGCCCTTCCAGCCCAACTTCTTAGCCAATCCCAGATCAAGGAAGTCATGGGTACTGCCACTATCAATTAGGACTTGAATTAGTTTCTTACCAACCTACCCTGGCACTCTCATGGAGGTGGAATTATCGACTCTAGTAAGTGCATGAAGAGATATACAAGATGACATATCCTTATCAGGCAATATTTCAGAACCATCTTCACCAGGATCTTCAGGTTCAGAATCATACTCAATATAGTGCAATTGGACTCTTTGTCGCTGGGGACATTTATGATCACGCGAGAAAGGTGCATGACAATAGAAGCACAGGTTTTTCAATTGGTGCTCAATTTCTTCCTCGTGTGTAAGTGGTTTGTAAGGTTTATTTGAAATCTTGGGAATCAAAGGTTGAGTCTTGGGAATAATCCTAGTAGATTTATCAGTGCTGGTTGGTTTATTGGCTTCAGAGGATTTGGCCGTTAGTAAAGCCAACCGATAGGAAGAAGAAGAAATTGACGAGTTCAAGTACCTGGTCGACGATGACGAAGAAGTAGATAACGCCCCTATTGATACCTGGTTTCGAATGTAACGGTCAACCAGTTGTTTAGCAGTGGCGCTGGCAGTGATAATTTCCTGCATTTGGGCAATCTTGCGAGCTTCAGTCAGCGTTCTTGGGCTAAAGAGGCGAACTGGTCCAGCCAACTCGATTCTCAAGCCAGCCACATATAAGTCAACCAAATAATCTTCCGGTAGGTCCAGTTTAGCCGAAATCAAATCAAATTCAACATTGAAGTCGGCTAAGGACCTGGTTTGACGCAAGTGAGCAAGATCGCTCATGGGTGTTTCGAATGGGGGCCCGAAGTTATCTTGAAGGATTACTGCGTATTCCTCCCACGGTGGTAATCGTCCTCGGAGGCGTCACTCCAGCCCCGGGTGCCACTGGAAGGTTCGGTCGTCCAGTCCCATCGAGGCCAATTTAACTTTATTGGTTTCAGGAGTTTCATCGATCTCAAAATAACGCTCGCACCGAAGAAGCCACGTCAAAACATCATCACCCGTGAATCTTGGAAAATCGAGTTTGGTGAATTGAGTCGGACTTTGGTAGTGGTGATTATTCTAATGTGGTGGTCAACGGTCACCATTTATGGGGTTGTTCGGAGGAATATCAGCACGTTCTTGCATCTCCAAACGCAAGTTGGTGACGCTAGCATTAACTCCGGCAGCAAACTCTTGGAAACTCGTCGTTAATGCATGTATCTGTCTTTCCATCGCCTGTAAACGTTCATCAGCCATTCTTGCTTGTTCTTGATTCCTCGTTTCAACCATGCAGCGTCAGGCGAGTCAGCAGAGGATGATTTCTCTGATACCAATGTTATCTTTTTGTAAAGAAAGAACAGAATTGAAGAGAAAGAATTGAGTAGAAGTGAAGAGACAAAAATGTCAAACAGAGGGAAGAGAGAACAGAGGAGAAAAACAGAGATTCTGAGAAGGAGAGAGATAGACACGTGGCTGCTGAATAATACTTTTTCATTAGCTCAGTCAACAACGACGAATAATGGGAACAGTAGCTCTTATATAGGGAGCCGTGGGATTCAGGGGCAGAACTGTAGTTTACTATTCCTAATCCAATTTAATTAGCTAAGGGATACAATTAGGGTGTGTTTGGCTAGTGCTATTCTAAAATAGCTAATGCCACTCTCACTTAACATTGCTCTTCCCTTAACCAACTTAACTAACTAACCTAACATTCTACATTAGGGTTCACAATTAGGGATTAGGGATTTATATTATATATTCATATCAGAATTCATGTGACAAGTCCCTCTTTAGTTAGGCAATAAAATCTTCATTATTTACGGTAATAACTATGTCATCAACATAGACAATCAGTATAATGGCTCTCACATTGTCATGCTTGAAAAACAGCGCATCATCCGCTAGCCCCTATTTATACCCAAGTTTCTTTACTGCCTTGATGAATCATTCAAACCCTGATCTTGGAGATTGATTTAGCCCAAACAAAGATTTGTTGAGTTTGCAACTAGAGTTGTTTGGAGCATGAACTGCATTAGGGACCTCCATGTAGACCTCTTCCTCCAAGTCACCGTTCAGGAATGCATTCTTAACATCCAGTTGATGTAGTGACCAATCCAAGTTAGCTGCATTTGACAACAGTATTTGGATTGTATTAAACATAGCTACAGGGGAAAAGGTTTTCTAGTAATCGATTCCATAAAAGTATACCTTTTGCAACCAGTTTCACCTTGTACTTGTTGATACTTCCATCAAGATTGAACTTCAGGGTAAAGATCTACTTGCATCCTACTAGCTTCTTTCTAGTAGGAAGAGCTGTGACTTCCCTTATTTTGTTTTCCTTAAATGCTTTTAACTCTTCTTCTGCAGTTTGCTTCTAATTCAAATTGGCCATAGCTTGTTGGAAAGTATTTGGAATTTTGATATGTGCACTGTTTACTACAAAGCTCTGCATCTTTGTAGACAGAATACCATATGAAACAAATCATTGAATTAAATGCTGAGTACAAGACCTTCCCCTTTTCTAAGTGCAATAGGCCAGCCCATCTCTTCAAGATCTAATCCCGGGCTATAGTCATGGTCGCTCCTTCGAGTGGGAGAGACATTTTTACCATTATCTTCCTCTTCTTGAGATTGTTGTCTGGGCTCTCTTTCTGATCCACCCCCTGTATCCATCCCAAAATTGATTTCAACCTGTGTTTGCAGTTTATTAGGTGTAGGTTCAGGTTGAGGTAGGATAGATTCAAGTTCGTCACTTGGAAGAGTGGTATTAGAGGATGATGATGGTAAGGTATCAGAGACTAGTAAGGTATCATGGATTGATGGCAAGGTATCAACGGTATCAGGGACTTTGGAAGGGGAGTCATTTGGATTACGTGAAATTAGCCATTCGATATCCAAATGCTCCCCCTGAATGGGTAATTTGGGACAATAGGCATCCTCTTCATAGAATATGGTATCTTTAGAGACGAACAGTTTCTGAGGTAGGGCAATAGCACTTGTACACCTTTTTTGGTGGAGGAGTATCCAAGGAATATACACTTTTTGGGTCGGACAACAAACTTGCTTCCATCATTGATATGTAAGGCAACATACCCAAACACTCTTTGCGGTAACAGGTTAATAAGAGGACAATTTGAAAATGTGTCAAGGAGTTTTTGGATAGGGGTGGCATAGTTGAGGACTTTGGAGGGCATTCGATTGATAAAGTAGGCGGCAGTTAGGACTGCATCACCCTAGAAAATCGCAGGCACATTCCATTCCATTAATAAAGTTCTTGTTACCCCCAATAAGTGGCGGTTTTTGCGCTTAACAACCCCATTTTGCTGAAGTGTGTATGGATAAAAGGTTTGGTGATGAATTCCTTCCTGATCAAAAAACTCCTTAAACCTGCCGCTCAAGTATTCTCTAGCATTGTCGCTTTGTAGGACCTTGATGGAAGTTTGAAATTGATTTTTCATAAAGGTATAGAAACCTTGGAAAACCTTGGCTACATCAGATTTTCCTTTCATTACGTAAACCCATGTGATTCTGATATGATCATCTATGAAAGCAACAAACCATTTTGGCATTTGTCAGGGCTTTTATTCTTCCAAGACCCCAAATGTCACTACGGATTAGTTGAAAAGGAGTGGAGGGTGTCTAAGGCTATTTTAGGTAAGAGGATCAAGTTTGTTTAGCAAATTGAAAAGTTTCACAATGAAAAGGGACAGAATTTTTATTAAATAAATTAGGAAACACATGTTTCCTATAATCAAAACTAGGATGGCATGAGCAACAATGCCATAAAACTATATCTTTGTCTTAAGAACTTGAGTTAATCAATGCCTTCCGTGCATTCCAAGTAACTTTATTCTTGGACTCTAATCTTTCCAAGTAGGAAAGACCATCCCACTCTTTAGAAGTCTCAATCGTCTTTCCTAAGTTTAAATCTTAAAAAAGACACAAATCATCATCCAAGATTACTCGGCATATTCGCCCTTTAGTTAATTTGCTCACAGAGATTATGTTACAAGTAAGTGCAGGTGCAAACAAAACATTGTGAACTCTTAAATAATTAGATAGCATAATTGTGCCAATGCCTTCAACTTTGGTGAACAAGCCATTAGCAACCTTGACTCGGAGGTTTTCAAGACACAATTTAAGGGTTGTAAACAATGTTCAATGACCATTCATGTGATCTGTAGCTCTTGAGTCAACAATCCATGTAGCTTCACTAGTCCATACAACATTGAGAGCTATAATAAAATTACCTGACTATGCTAGATTGACACTGGGCATAGAGTTTGACTTGTTCTGTTTCTCAAGTATTCTGCAAAGCACTTGCAATTTCTCTTGGCTTAGGGAATCAACATCCTCAATTGTCTACTTAGTTGTAGTCAGATGGCTTTGGAAATATTGTTTTCCTGTTGATGGTTGGACATGCAGCTTCCAACATTCTACTTTGGTATGGCCTTTCTTCTTGTGGTCCTTTTACTACAAGGGCTGAACTCTTAGTGTGACATTAGCTATTTCAAGAGTTTTATGCTTTCCTCAAATTACATATGGTTGACTACATCAAACAAATGTGTTAAGGGTTTTAACCCCATAATTCTGTCCCTTATCTCCTCAAAAGAATCATTGAGTCCGAGGAAAAAATCGTGAATTCTCCCTTCTGCCACTATCTTACTATACAATTGAGCATCCTCGACAGTCTTCCATGGGTGCAACCCAAATAGGTTTTGTTGCTGCCAGAGTTTCAACATTGCATTGTAATAATCAGTTACCAACATATTACCTTGTCTCAAATCTCAGAGTTGCCGCTTCAAATGAATCAACGCCACAGTGTTATCAAGAGAGAAGTAGGGCCTTTTGGCCGCATCCCCTATCTCTTTTGCAGTGTTTGCTAGAAGATACCCTTCACTAATATCCCGAGTCATAGCATTGCATAACCAAGTCATGACTTGATTGTCTTCTGCAAACCATGTGTCAAAACTTGAATCATCAGGGGCTAGTTGAAGGGCTGCACCATTGATATATTCTCCTTTCTCTTTCCATGAATGTAACTCAGTACGCTTTAGGACCACTAGAGATAGTATTTCCCATTAAGCTTATGGTTAATCACCATAATCTGATTTTCTGGGAGTTCTTGTATAATTTCTGTAGTCTTTTGTGATACTGTAGTACTGATGGAAGATAAAGTGGAGGAGTTTTGAAGTTGAGAATTTGTACCAAGCATAAGGGCTATTAGATCTGCCCCTAAAGTGGTTGTTTTTGAAGGAACAGATCCAAACAAAGGTGGAAACTCACTTGGATTGATATTAGGACAGGAAAAATGGTCTTTTCCAGTGAAGCAGAGGGGAAAAAATCTCAAACTCACCTACACGCACCACAACAAGTAGAACACGCCACTCAAAATGAGGCTGGCCTTCAGGGAATCATCGATCGGCAATCTCTGAACCTTTCTGGGTGAGCAGTGTATCACCACACTCACTCTGGCAAAAACCCTAGTCGAACCTGCAATCTCTCTCTCTTTCACAGTGTCTCACTCTCCTCACTCACTCTCTCTCTCTCTCTCACTCATGTTTTGGGTTCAGACCGAACCCACAAGAGCTCTAATACCATGAAGAAATCAAAGAATACTCATACTATGTATTATTTGATTTATGTTCAAATGAGAAGAGTTACATTATATAAGTTCACAAGGACCAATTAGAAGAGCGAAAAATGAAATTACAGTCAAGGAGTTATCACCCTAATTAGTATCACAATTAAGAGCTACAAATCAAGGCAATAAATGGAAATACAAAATCAATCAATCAAGAAGAGAATTAAGGGACCCTGATTCTAACAAATTCCATTGTTGAAGTGAACTCTACTAGATTAGGAGTTATATGATATTATCTCTGGTCCTTAATATAAGAGCTAGATAACTAATTTGAGGATTGAGAAAATTGGTTAAATTAGTCACTTGTAATAAATAGGTTTTGGCTTTCCTAAAATACCTTTGTTAATCATGTGCATTGGAACTACCCTTTGATGAAATCTCTTAAGATGCACAATTAATGGGGATATTTTGGGGAGAGAATCATAAATTTGGGAGACAAAGTTGATTGATATCTTATATTTAGGATTAAAGTGAATCTTGTGTCTAACTCTCGTACTAAGGAACTGAGGTAGTATTTATTTGGCCATTGACAACCTTATACTTCATTAGCAATCCTCCAAATATTGAAGCAATTGGAACTGCATGATGACATTTCCCAAACAATGACAATGAGCAAGAGCAGAAAACTGATAACATGACAAAAGCTTCTGTAATTGGCAGTAAAGTAGGGATTGGTCGGCTTCCAAAGTGTTTCTCCAAATGGTACCCACATGAGCTTTTCCCTTATCACAATATGATTCCACTAATGTCTCCTTCTGAGACTACAGAATGCATCACATAGAGCACAAAACATCAATGGCTGATTAGAACAATGATTTCTTTCCAATGAAGCATCTCCCTCAGGATTTTTGAGCTTGCACCATCAAAAAGAAAATAAACACATTCAAACACCCACTTGAAACAACCACTTTCAACCAAAATGTGCTTTTGAGTGTTTTATTCCCTTTTCTTTTATAGCACAAGCTCAAAAATCCCATTAGTATCCTCTGTCTAGAGACGCTTATGCACAGCAATAACACGATACCCCTATTACTGAATTTACCAGGCTTTGTGTTTAAATGTTTTATTTTCATTTTTTATGGTACAGTGGTACACAGCTAAAAAATCTATCAGTTTCCTCAGTTAGGAGAGGCTTCTTCACGTTTCTAGTGCAGCAAAGCATGTCTTCACTCGAAACCTTCCTCTCAAGAATATTACTCCCTCCGGTCCTCAATATAGAACAAATTTATCTAATTTAAGTAAATTAAGGAAGTTAGTTCAATTTGTTACAATAACATGTATTTTCTAAAATGTCATAGTCATATTCTTTAATTCCCTTGTTTGCTCTCTCAACTAAAATCAACTCCCAAAATATATCTTATATTAAAAATCCGTGAGAGTAAGATATTAAGTCATAGTTATATAGCACTACGCAATAATTATCCTGCAAAGAATTCAGGCAACACAACATGTTATTTGTAGTGTCAAAAAAACCACTAGTGATATTTCTAATAAACTTTCCAGACCTACAAAACTCAAGCTACAATGACTACAACGGTTTTAACCACAATATAGAAACGATTATATATATATATATATATATGCCCACCAGTTCTTGTGATTAAGATCTCAAAGACGTAGCACAGAGCCTACCGGACAGCCAGAAAAGGAAACTACAGAGTATTCTAGATGCCAATGACATTGTTGTGTCCCGAAGCAGGAAATTTCAGAAACATCGAAGGATCAGGACACCAACAATGTCATTGGGACCAAGAAGGCTCCAGTTTCACATCCAAGGTCGTAATTGTACTCCTCATGAAGGTTGGCAGGTGGGAAGAGAGAAGATAGAGCGTATGAGATCAGAAATAGATCTTACCCCTTTAAGACTCTGCTTCTCTACCTGCCGGAGAAATCGCCGCCGGCAATGACAGATACGAACCAATAAAACCAGTGACTCGCTGAGTCCGTCCTTCTGAACCACACAGCCATTAGAGAGAGCTGTGATTGTGGCAGATTAGGTAGAGACGGAGCGTTAGACAGAGAGCATAAAGAAGGGGTTTGAGAGATCTGTGATGATTCGAAGAGAAGGAGACGACACAGGAGAGTCGGCCGAACGTAGTCCCAGTTGAGAACTGGAGATTAGGGTTCAGCATTTAAAAAGTTAAAAACGATTTGGCCTAGGCTCTGCGCCTGCGTTTGTTCTCAACTACCTTTTTTTTTTTGGACAAAGTTCTCAACTACCTATCTCAACAGTTAAAGCAGTTAATGAGCAGAAACACTGTTAAAACAAATAAATTAGAATATGAAACCATTAAATTTATTATTTTATAAAGCTATTAGTAAAATTTTAAATATTAGGAAATAAATAATTAAATTCAAATTACTAAATTTTAATCCCACACTTTACAACTACAATAAAAAATATTTAAAAAATGTGAAAATTATTAACTCGATTTGAGATAAGTACTATGCTACTCATAATTGTGGTGAAATTTGAACTGTTCACATATATTTTCAACTGTTCAAATTTTGAAATTTTTTTAAAAAAATCAATTTTTAAAATGCTAACTGTTGAAAAATGTACTAAAATTAATTTTTAAATTCTATAAAAAAAATAATTTTTAGAACATACTAAATTTTTAATTGGTGATTTTTAATTTAAATATTATTTTTAGAACATACTAAATTTTTAATTGATGATTTTTAATAAAAAAATATTTTCTAAAAAATCATTTTTTAATGTGTTTACAATCTTTATTTTAGATCCTATATACATTAAAATAATTTTTAAGAAATAAAATTAAAAAAATTAAATTTAAACCATATAAATCTAATATGGACTACCCATATTAGTCATCTAAATCCGGAGATTGCTTGGTTCCATTAATTGAATCCATGAGCACCCAAAGCTCATCCCCTACAAGCACATACTTCTTGGTTAGTAAAGGGACTTGAGTTGTTAGTCATAATTTGGGGTTTAGCGTTTTTTCTGGAAAATCATTATGATGTCTCAAAAAAAAGAATACTCCTTCCGATTTTATTTATAAGCAACTTTCTTTTTGATTGCGCAAAATGAATTGATAGTTAAAAACAATAAATGTATTAAAAATATCATGTTTTTTTTTCTATATATGCCCCTATTTATAAAAAAAAAGTATAGGAGAGAGAATGACTAAAAAGTATGAAAGATAACTCTTAGTGTGTATGATAATTAATTATAAATATATGTATTTAATAAGAGTAAAATAGGAAAAAAAAAAAAAAAAGCTTACATTTTCACAAAGTGTAAGTTGCTTATAAAAAAGATCAGGCCTATAAAAAAGAAAGTTATTTATAAATAAGACCGGAGGGAATACAATGACCAAAATGTCTTACAACAATTGACCAGCATGGTCTATTGTCATTTTTAACACTAAAATTTATTATCATGGTCTATTGTCATTTTTAGCGCTAAAATTTATTATTACATGATACTCACTTCTTATGAATTTTTTAGTAGTTACATTTGTTACTTAGGATCTCATGGTAAATTTCCCTTACTTTCATTTAGAACTATGGAAGTTGCAATTGAGAGCAGAACCTCGGCCCCATAACTTGGCTGAGAATCATGACGGCGCAAGTGGAGTAGTGATTGGCCACCGGCGATCAACGCATGATGTTATTCATAAATTCAAAAAAGGGTTAAAGTTCACTTTTATCTGAGAAGTTTTCACTCAGGAATAGTAGTTATTCATAAATTTTTCTCATTCCAATATTATCCTGAAAATGTTAAAAACGTAGTAATTTCATCCTCTTAGAAAAGTTTATTTTGACCGTTATTTAACAGACATGGCAAATCAAATCATCATCCTATCATCTCATTATTTGCCACCTCATCATCATCTATCACTTCCCCTCTCTCTTCCTCACCACTCAAACAGGTGACAGTGAACCTCGCCACCTTTCCTCTTCGACTTCGAACCTTAACCCCATTTATTTTTCTCCCCACTTGTTCTGAAATCTCATTTATTTTTCTCACCTAGTAACTTCTAACACCATTTTCATTTTTCTCCAAGCCCAGAATTCTGACCCTATATTTCTTTCATAGCAAACAAATTCTCTTATTAGCCGGACACTCCATCACTAAACTGCCTAAAGCATGGATCAGAAAATGACTTCTTTTAATTTCTTTGTATTTTTCTGTTGATTTAGTCTTTAAGTTGCTGGATTTTTTTGGTGATTTGCATTCGGTTTCATTATTATCTTCTCACAATTTCTTCGGGATATTTTTCCTGTTGGGTGCTTCAATTTTGTTCTTTTGATTTGGTTCCTGTCTAATTTGCAAAATGATGAGGATGTAATGTTTGCTGGTTTGGTTGTGTCGAATAGCCATGTAAAGAAAAGATGGAGGGGAGAGAGGGGAAATGATCAGATGATGAGGTGGATGGATGGTGGATGATGTGGAGTCAGAGTATCGGTCAAAGTAAACTTTTCTAACGGTGAGAAGAACTTGTTATATTTTTAATACTTCCGAAGCACTATTTAGTCTAAAAAAAAACTTCTACATACCCACCTCTTCTGAGTGAAAATTTTTAAGATAAAAATGGACCTTAACCCAAAAAAAAAGAATGTTTCACAGTCTTAAGGAGTGACGGATGTAATGAACTTTGGTTCATCTCAGTCTGAGGGGAGGAGGGGTAAAAAAAGACACGTACATTGTTCATGTCTTTCTTCTGAACTAATAGGAACCCGAAATGGTAGGTTTCTGGACATATGCCATTTTTGCTGCAATTTGGTGCCAGCATAAATCCTTCTGTAGATTTACAAAGGGATTGGCAAGCTATTTGGAGCTAATAATTGTTTATTTATTATGGTTTTGGATTTTTCCATATTAATATTCTTCGTTGATGAACTATTTTCTTGTCGTTAAATTTGTTGTGTAAAAGTTGTATTGTGATAATGAGTTGGCAAAATGCCGTCATGATAATAATGTTCATGCACATGCTTTGTCCAGGCAAAAGGGGGGGAAAAAAAAAGCGCATGTTTTGTGTTTGTAAATGACAACATTGAAATGAATAAAAGGTTATTATTATCCCACAATTTCTTCCTTCTCTATTTTTAAATGTTCAATTTGCTATTCGTTTTAATCAGTTTATATCAACAATACATAATACAAAAGAAGCAATAGATGAGACAGGAGTATGTTCCTCAAGTATGCTATTGTATTTTGTTTTCAGTTATGTAACGTCATAGAAATGTTATCAGTATCTTTTTCTTCTTCAAAGATAAATACATAATTTTTTTTTCAAGTTCTGGTAATTTCTTTCACCCTTCAGAATAAACAAACTGGCAAGTTTTGACAACCAAATAATAAGAACTATCATCATTATTCACCTCATTTGAATATCCATTACACATGTCAAGACACTATTGATACAACACTCACTGTCATTTTACACAACCTTGAACACAGTAGCCTCATTCAACTCCCAAGTCTAACAGTATCAAAGGAAAGTGATACATATGAACAGTGGACAGGGGGAAAAAAGCCTTATGAACAAAGATAAAACTTTACTCAATGCATTTGCGTCTCTTACACAAGCTTGAATTAACATTTGTTGCCTGAGAGAAGGATCAAGGATCTGCTTTGGCTTTACCACATGGGCACTTGAAATTGATGTACAGGCTCTTCTCAACAAATTCTTCTGCACCATTTCCATTCCAGACTCATCCTGCAATAAATATTTGAATTAAACACAAAATTCCAAAAACAAAACAAAAAATTATTGTTATACAAAACTTTAATTTCATTCTGTTCTTTTTTAATTTAAATACTGACTTTTGAGTTCTTGACAAATTAGGATTGATAAAAACCGTAGTTCAAGTCTATTTTAGCAGCTCTGCATTAATGATAAAACATAACAGGTGAGTAGTTTTTAGGAGCAATGCATTATTGACCTGTTCAAAAATTCTTTTCAGAAGTCATGACTTGAATTAAAAACTATACCAGCAACCACATGTCCGTTTAACATTTAACATTGTAAAATAAATAGAGGGGTGCCTTTTTTGGATAACAAGTAAATTACATTTTCATTTAAGTAGGTAACAAGCGAATAACTTATGTGACCTTATCAGCATGAAATGAGAAGAAAAAGGCAGCATGAAGGGAACGTAAACAATGACTGAAACATTATTTCATTCTCTTGTATGTAATAGAGAAATACAGGCATATTGAGCATGTTGTACTGAATCAATTTCTATAAACTGTCAGGACTCATGTTCAAAATCCTTCCAAAATAGTCATATTCAAAATATTAAAATGTTTCCAAACGTATTCTCATGAAGGTTTGAGTAAGAATGAGGAACTCCAGGAAAAAAAAAATATGTAATACTTAAACTGAAATAGCTTGGCCTCAAGCAATTACGAAGCAAACTAAAATGAATTACAGCTTCAACCACTAATACGAGGGAACTAAAAATTTTAATATCTCTAGACATTTACCACCAATTTGGGAGAAGTTGTTCAGAATCATTACCTTTTCAAGAACATATCGCCTATCGCCCTTTCTCACCACCCACCAAAGGCGAAGCAGGGATGACTGTACAACAAAATCACCCTTTGACCACCGTTGACCATCATGTGTTGTGTCCGGTGGCCAATGGCTGCTCCGCTTTCGCCATCATGATTCTCAGCCTAGTAACCAGGCTGAGGTTTTCTCATTTGATGTCTCCAAAGCTTTTCAGGTGGAAACAAAAAAAGTAGACCCGGAATTGGACAGCCAAGATAATTTCGCAATCAACGACTCGTATCCCTTCTTTAATCAGACGGTGCATTTCAGGAAATAAGCTTGATGTGCTCATATATTCAATGAGTAGAGAACGTGGACCTGCCTTCCCCTTTCCTCAGTTCTGCTTTAGCTAAAATCGCTCGTCCTCCTTCATGACATCTTTCTTAGAGATACCTAGACCAAATGAATTTTGAGAAGATTAATTACTCGACCATGAATTACTTGCATCGTGGTAATCATCATCAAGGATGAGTTTAACTCCATAGCTCCTCAGAGCATTAACCACAGCCCAGACCTTGGTCCGGCTCTTGAAGCCTTTCTTCTCTATTTCCATGTTTACATTCACATGGATGCCTCTTCCATGTCCTTCATGAAGCCCCTCAACCTTCAGCCGCAAGGCCAATACCCCTCCAACAACATATGCTGCTTTTGCATTGGAAGTGCGGCCACACTCTAATGTTTCCTTAATGGCTGCTCTGCAGTTGAAGAAGTTGCTACAATCCGTCCATTGTTTCTGTCTACCACATTCGCAGTAATGTACTTTACAGATATGAATAACTAGGCACATATCGCTTCAAAACTGTCATTCTTCAAGGACCTAACGTGCAGGGGAAGTCAAGCACAAAAATTAGTTCAAGTAAATGAAAGGAAGGAATTGAAGGACAGGCCAATGCAGATATGGATATAGTCGGCTATTCAATAATCCACAGAGCTAAATTCTCTTCCCAATTGCTTTATGTTGCTAGGTGAGATGCGCAATGTAAATATATAGTTGAAAAATACTAACTTTAAACTGATTCAACAAACACAAACCATATCGATGCTGCACAATTAGAATGCTGAAATTTTGCTCCAATATTTTGTTGAAACAATCACATAGGCTAATAGAACTAACCAGAATGACACTAAACCAAACTTGGTGGATATCATATCATATTTTCCCCAAATTAATCTTTACCAATTTGATTCAAGCCATAGAACTAACCATAATGACACTAAACCAAAATAGGAAGCTTACATTTGCTCTAAACAGAGATTCCAGCCAACATAGAGTAGAGTTTCTAATATGGGAGAAGGGGAAATCAAGATCACCCCTATTGTTCTCGGCTCAGAACTCAAACTCAGCCAGCGCTGAGATGAACAGAGAACAAGCAGCAGGAAACGGAGAAACCGCCGCTGCCGGCGAAGACAGATATGAACCAACAGAACCAATGACTCGATGAGTCACTCCTCAAGCTGAACCACGCAGCAATGAGAGGTGTGACTTTGATTGTGGCAGATTATGTAGGGACGGAGCTTGTGCAAGAGAGAATACAGTAATAAAGAACGGGGCGAGAGATCTGTGAAGATTCGAGTTGTCTGGAATGCAGCATTAAAACTTCCTTGCAAAACCTTTCCACGCACAATAACAGGTTGAGTTGGGCTTCATGCAGCCTAAAATCCATAATATGGCCCAAACGTAACTGTCATTCTATGATGAATAATTGTTTTTGATGAAAATGCAAAAATAACTTTGAACTTTATCCAAGATGCGCCTAACATTAATAATATGTTTTAGGGAGATGTAAAAGTACACATGTACTTATAAAATCAGAGGAAAAATGACATTACCATTAAAATAGACTAATGGTTGTTACTTTTTATGGTGAGGGTCACGCCATTGTTATGAAAATACCTAACACTCCCACTATGGGAAAAAAACACTAAAAAGTGTAAAGTTGTAAAAATAGTTACAAACTTTTATCCAAAATGCATGAGACATTATATGCTTTTTGAAAGTGTACAAGTACACATAAAAGTGCAAATAAATTAATTCTTTCAGTTTTGGTCAAACAAAAAACTCAATTAAATTTTATCATACTATTATAGCACTAATAATTTTATGATTAATGCATATATTTGGTCTTTTAAGTTTATATCAAGTTTTTGTTTATTCCCTAAGGTTTTTTTTTTTTTTTTGGCTAAGGATAGATATTTTTCTATTGGAGACAATCCTATTCGAGGTATTGTCAAATACTAAATATGAGCACATCTCCCAGTGAGAATTCCAACATTAGTTCGTTACATTGTAAAGTACTAGCCCCTTCTACTAGATCCAACTCCCATTGGTAATCCCTATGGTCTATTTGGTATGGGGATTTGGAGGGGAGGAAAAATTTTTATGAGTTAGATTTATGAAAATTGGAGAAGTGGTGTTACAAAATTTTAATATAGAAAATATACTAGATAAAAGAATAAGAAAAATAAATTTAAAACTTTTAACCTTACTTTTCTCATTTTTATAAATCCAACTCAAAAACTTTTTCACTTCACCCACTCTCCCTCCCCTCCCCTCATACCAAACAAGCCCTTAAAGTTTAAAAAGTGTACCTGCATAGTTTTGTTATAGGGCCTAGGTCAGCACATGTGGGCCATCATGATTCGTTCTACTTCTTCTGTTGGGTGTGGGCCAGTGGGGGTTCAGGTGTGGTCTGTAACGCCCCAATTTTCGATTAAGGCCTAATGATAATTATCGAGGATAATTATCAAATTAAAGTGAAATTAATGTATATTGGTGACAATATTATTTAATATGTCATAATTGTTGGAAAATTGAAAGAATGGAATTATTGGCATAAGTTGGTAATTAATGGGGAAATTAATAACTAACTAAGAGAAAAATGAGAAGTGTGATCAAATGACTAATAAAAGGATTAGAGAGATTAATTGGTGACTAAGTGTGTAAGAGCTAATAGGAAAATGACATGTGGCAAAGTGGGTGTGAGAGGAAGATAAAGAAAAGTCAAATGAGATTAAAGAATGAATTTCTCTCTCCTCTCTTCCCTCTTATGCGCTGCAGAAGTATGGAGGGAGTATTGTCATCATTTGTTCTTCTTCTTCACTACTCCTCACTCCATCTCTCATCTCTCTCCATTTTCTGGCGCCATTTTTGCAGCAAAGGGAAGGAAGAAAAGCTTTGAAAAGGTAAGGAAAATGGCTTCCATTGCTCAAACTTCCTTCTCTAATATTGATCCTTGAATAAAGAGCTTCATTTTGATGTTTGTAATGTGTTCATTGGTGTTAGTTTGTGACCTCAAGGGATTGTGAAAGTTGAAGAATCAAGAAATCTCTTTAGCAAAGTGAAAGAGGTGAGTGTTAACTCCCTTTTGATATATATATTGTGGTTGTTGGTTGAGCATTGATTTTTCTGGAATTTTCTGCCCTATTTTCGAAAATTAGGGTCTTAGTGAGTTTGGCATGTTGTGATCATGGAAATGGTATATTGTGATGTCTTTTGGACAAATGGATTGGTTTGAATCATTAAAAGTAAAGTTTGAGAACTTTGGTTTGATTTTGGTGTATTGGTCAAAATAGGGCATGTGGTTAGATTTTGAATTTGGTCATTTTGAGATTACCATTGTGTTCCTTGTGGAAAATTGTATAGGAATATGTTTGGTTAATGATTTTGGAGTCATTAGACACTTTAGTAGAAAAGTTGGAAAATGCTGTCAATGTGAACTCTGTCTGGGCAGTTTATTTGTGTGGACGTTTTGAATGACCAAATGATTTCCGAAAACTGTGAAACTTTCCATTTTTAAAGTTCACATCCCAAGCTTTGAAATGGACATATATTTTGTATCATTTCGTTTAGTATTCTGGGAGATATGGTTGTCCAAAGTTTGGGGATGGAAACAGAACTCTATTCTGGAGTAGTGTTGAGTTTTGGGTGATTCTGTATTTTTTTGATGATTTGAAGTAATGAGCCATATTTTTCCTTGAAATAGGACTTAAATACCTTTCATTTGGCTTTGGAATCACTCTGTTTCAATTTTTCTACAATTAGATATGATTTTTCAAAGTTCAGCCAAGAATCAGGAAATTTCTTAGCCGCGGCCTATAAGTGGCTGGCCGCAGCCCACACCTTTCTGCCTTGATTCTGGCCATGGCCCATGGGTGGCTGGCCTCAGCCGGTGACCTTCTGACCATATTTTGGCCGCAGCCCAAGGAAGGGCTGGCCGCGGCCAACCCCTGTGTTCTAGCACTTTAAGTTTTTGAAAAGAGATCTTCAACCTATTGTTTCCCAACCTTTTAGGGGTTTTATTAGAGGTATTTGTGGCTTCTTAAGGGTCATTATTGATAACCAAATCTAAGTGTTGAAGAGTCAATTGAGTATTGGAATGGAGAATAATGTTTCGTCCTTAATTATGACTTTAGGACTTGATATCTGCCCAGAGCATAGAAGGCCTGTGTCTGCTCAAGGAAGGAAAGACAAAGGTAATGACGCTTTATCCTATATCATATGTATTGCATTGCTTGTTTGCATTAGTTATGGAGTTATGAGTTTAACTCCATAACTCCTCAGAGCATTAACCACAGCCCAGACCTTGGTCTGGCTCTAGAAGCCTTTCTTCTCTATTTCCATGTTTACATTCACATGGATACCTCTTCCCTGTCCTTCATGAAGCCCCTCAACCTTAAGCCGCATGGCCAATACCTCTCCAACAACATATGTTGCTTTTGCATTGCAAGTGCGGCCACACTCTAATGATTCCTTAATGGCATGCTTTGCAGTTGAAGAAGTTGCTACAATCCGTCCATTGTTTCTGTCTACCACATTCGCAGTAATGTACTTTACAGATATGAATAACTAGGCACATATCGCTTCAAAACTGTCATTGTTCAAGGACCTAAAGTGCAGGGACAGTCAAGCACAGAAATTAGTTCAAGTAAATGAAAAGAAGGAATATTTTTGTGGGTATTAGATTTAGGAGGTTATATTGGACTATTGGTTAGAAAAAAACTCTTATGTAATTTTTTAAATGGTATGGATAAATATTTAAATTATATATATATATATATATATATATTTAATTTACCCCGGTCTGACTCCTAGTCTGACGCACTGACCCTTGACCCAGTACCCAGCCGGTTCAATGCCCGGTCCGGGTTCATGAACCTTGATTTTACCGCTACATTGCGCGCCATCTTTATATCGGTTTTTTATACTTAACCGCTACAAAAAACGTTATTAATCTGTCGCGCCACTTGGTTTGTAGCTTGCCGCTACAAATTTGTAACAGTTTAGGTTTTAATCGCTACAAATGTTAATATTTGTAGCGGTTAATTGTAACCGCTACAATGTCACCGCTATAAAATACCATTTTTTTATAGTGATATATAATCAAGTGATACACTATATATGCTATAATTAATTAATTAACTTAGCTTCTTTAATCTCTCTAAAAAATTGTCTATATATGATATTAAGGACATGAGGAGGAGCACAAATTTTAGCCCTTAGGACTAGGTCCATTTGTTTTGAGGGGAAGGGAGGGGAGGGATAAGGAGGTATGTGATCTTGTTTGGTTTGTTAGAGAGGAGGGGAGATGATCTTTTACAATGAGAGGTAAAAATAGAAGAAGGGAAGAAAATGTGAGTCAAAATTTTAACTTCCCTCCCATCAAAAAAGTCAAACTAACTGAGAGAATAAAAACCTCTCACCTCAACCCAAACAGTGCTCGTTTTAGATGTTAATAGAGGTGTTCAAATCCGGGACTGGGACCGGGATCCTCCACTCCCGATCCCTATCCCGGTTTTTGGCCGAGATGCAAATTGCATCCTGGTATCGGTCCCGGTCCCGGTAATCCCGGGCGGGACCGGGATCAAACCGGGAAATCCCGGTTTTTTTAAAAAGAAAATTAAATTTAAAAAATATTATTATATTAGTTAAATTTTGTATAATCTAGTGTTTAAAGTAATTATTTAACACCTAATAAGGCCATAATAATCACACAAATTGATCTAGAATTGAATAATAATATTTTATTATTATTATTATTATCACCTTCATCATTTTTGTTATTATTTTTATACATTATATAGTAGGATTAATATCACGATATATACAATTTAACTCCAACTAAATATATGATACATATTTTTAACAAATGATAACTTAAATTATAGGATAAAAAATATAAAAATAAAATAATAACTTAGTTTTTAAGAAAAAAATTTAAAATAAAAAATAAAAAAACTGGAACCGAGACCAGGATCACAAGGTGTGTGACTGGTCCCGATTTTCCCGGTCCTGATCCCAACCGGGATAGGAAATTTCTGAGATCAAAATGTCCGAGAATGAATAACCGAGACCGGGACACTTTAAACACCCCTAGATGTCAACATCTGTGCTACGTCTGTGCTGGGGACCACACTCATTGCGTCTCAACTTTGACTCTCTCACCTCTCAGCATTTTCTGCGGCGACCGATGAGGAGACCGGGACGCGGGTGTAGGATATTTTGAGTACATGGTAGGTGTTGCCAATGGAAGGTGTGTGTACGTGATCAGTGTATGGATTCCATTTCCCATGTGGAGGACAGGAGGAGGGAGTTTTAAATTGTCTAGCTAAAAAAAATATATGTTTTTCTTTGATGTGTTTAAATTTAAATTGTTGGCATAACTTTATTTCAAGTGATTTTGGATAAATATATATATGAGAGGAATATAATTTTGTGCGATAGAGTTTGAGAATATATTTGAATTCTCTCATTTTTTTTAACTTTTTCTCCCCAAAATTTTATCCACCCTTAAATTAAAAAAAATTAATAGTTCAGATTTTATATTTTATAAACTATTATTAATTTAAAGATAAATAAATAAGGTTAGACAATTAAAATCGGATATACACAATACAGAACTGAAAGTGCCTTAATTTTTACAGAAACAAGTAACAACCGATCGAGTCTCTAATAACTTGTACAATGTGGCATGGACTATGCAAAAAGTGTATTTATTTGACATCTTTATGAAGGTCACATAAGCAAAAATGTTAGCACCTTATTTCTTTCTCCTCTTCATGTGTCGTACTCTTCACCATCTTCTTCCTCCACCTCCACGCTTTCTCCTCTTCTCAACCAAACTCTTTCAACAACGGTAAGGCTAAGTTGGATAGTTGGTTTGTAACTCCATCTAAACCTCGTGAGACAAACAATAAGGGGAAGAAGAAAAGGGGAAACCCATTTCCCAGCTTAGTCCTACTGCTGTTAGAATTCACAAGAGTTTGGCTGAGAAGAGGAGAAAGTGTGGAGGTAGGGGAAGAAGGTGGTTGAGAGGCCAATAAAGCAAGAGAACGAATAAATGAGGAGTTGGCAATTTTGTTGATGTGGCCTTGATTAGATGCCAAATAAGCACACTTTTCATATTCTATGCCGCATATGATAAGTTAGGAGAGACTCATATTTTAAAAGAAAAAAATTAGAAAATTTTAAGTACTGAGTCACAAGTCAAATTATAAGAATTGAATCACAAATTTAATAAAATTATAAGGATTAAATAAATAATTTTTTTATTAAAAATATTAAATTTAAACCACCCATTTTTAATTTAAAGCTAGATAGAGATAAGATGGTAAGAAGAAAAAGAGAGGATATGCTTTTTGCAAAAACACTTATTTTAATTTTTTAGTGCTGCCAAACAATTTTCACTCATTCTTGTATTTATTTGTTAAAAATATTTAACTTTTCTCAATTATACTTCAATTTATTTGTGTGGTTTCTGATTCAAGTTCCTACAATTATTTGCATAAGACGAAGGACGTTCTCAGCTTTATTATCCACATTCTGTATGTCGCTTGTTTTTACATTTAAAGGGCCGTGCAATAATAACGACATTGAATTGATGGGTTACAGGCGGAAGATACTCATTTTAAAGATAAAATTTAGTTGATTTTTTTTAGAGAGATTAATAAAATTAAATTAGTTAGTTAATCATATCATATATTGTATATGACTAAATTATATATCAATTTACAAGTCCGACAAACTAATTTAGAGAAAAAAAAGTAAATATAAATACTTTAAAGTAATTTAATTAGCTTTTTAATCTTCTTAAAAAAGTCAACTTAGTTTTGTATCTAAGACCGGAGGTAGTATCTCATAGTTGTATAGAGCTTGCATGCGCTTAGGTTATACGTAGGTCGTAGGGGTAGAAATAGGTTAAGCTAGGCTTTACTTAAATAGGTCTGGGCCTATAATAGAGATTTAAAGCCTAAGTCTAGGCCCGAGCCTGTATTTAGACTTTTTTTAGGCCTGGGTCTGGGCCTTCAAAAGGCCTGATAAGGTCTAAAGCCTGTTTAAAGACCTACTTAAAATATAAACCCTTAAATAGCCTTTAAAGCTTGTGCCTCTAAATTCATATATAACCCTTTACGCTTATTTACAATCCTACATTATGTCTTAAAAGTCTAACATCCATTCTCATCATAATATAAGGGCCTAGTAAGGAAAATAAAAGAATGTCTAGTGATAATAGTTGTCTGAACAAATATGAATAAGAAAAACTAATCGTCTGTTGGCTAATGAAATATATTTTCTAAAATTGACTAAGCATAACAAGCAGTATGCAAACCTGGATTTTACTTTATTTACTTTTCCTACATAAATTGGGATAAACTCCTCCTACTAAGATTATAATATTTCATCTGGCACTAAAATAAACTCAGTAATTATTATGCTTTAATGGACTATACAAATTAGAGGAGAGGAGTGAGTAAGCGTTGCTATCTTGAGCGATCAAAGAGAAGACAGAGGTAGGGGTGAATGATTGATACGAAAATAAGAGTTGAGTATAATGATAATGGAATTGGGATGTAAAACTTAGGATTAAGGTCAAGGTAAAAAAAATTTAGAATTAAGGTTAAATTGGTAAATTTATAAATAATTTATAAAGTTATTTAGATGATATTATATATACTTATATAATAGTATAGATCAAAAAAAAGTTAAATATACCATATCTGTAGGCTTGAAGATTGGGCTTTATGAAAGTAGGTCTGGAGTGTTTATCTAAATAGGCTTGGCAAAGGCCTGAGCATGAGCTATTTACTAGATAGGTTTGGCTATATGTAAGTTATACTGTAGGCCCTTATAAGGGGCTTGACCTATTTTTGCCCCTAGTTATATGATTATTTTAACTTTACCAACTCTATATCTCCGTAAATAAAAGTATTTTTAGTGAATAAATTATATATTTCTTTACCTTTATGTTTCTTTTATGGCCTGTTTGGTTGGATGGGAGGGGATGGGATGGGAGAAAAAATGAACCTCTCCTCTCATTTGATTTGAAATTTTGGAGGGGATGGGAGCCAAAATAACCCATTCCTTCCCCTCCAAACCCCTCATTTTGATCCCCTCCAAATTGGGGTTTTTTAAGGGGAAGCCAAACTTTCAGACCAATTTGCCCTAATGTATTTAGTAATATTCCATCAATACCTATGCCAAAAAAAAAAACTCTCAATCGTCAGTGTTCGTGTTCACTGTACCTGGCCGGCAACTCCCTTCCTCTATCTGCACTGATATTGCTAATCAGAGCTTGCCTTCGAGATCCATGGTCGCCGTCCGTTCATTGTGTTCTTATGTTGTTGTTGTTTGCTTGTATCCTTCCCTGCTCGCCGTTTACAGCATTGTTTGGGTATAGCTTACTAGGACTGGGAAAACGGGTCGAGCCAGCCCGTTTAGGCCCGAGTCCAAAAAAGTACATAAATCTTGCGCCCCTGCCCATTTAAGTAAAGCCCGTGGGCTTTATGCCAGTTTAACTTTTTTTCTTTTTTCTTTTTTTGCCTTGACTTTTTTTTTTCCTTATTCTCATAAGACTAAAATACCTAATTTAAAACATAAATATAATCAAAACCAATTTAAATATAAATATTATCCAAGTTTAATAAAACACAAACACTAAGACTTAAGTCCAAACCATAATTAATGTCCACAACTAATCAAACAAGTCTACAACCACAATCAAACAAGTCTATATAAGCTTCAAATGTCAGTAATAATAGAACATCTCATCTAATTTGGATTTTGGCATACACATACAAAAAAAAAAAAAATCAAAGAAGAGAAGCTTCAAATGAGATTTAAGTTAGTGTGAGAGTGTCTCTAATATGAGGGTTATGTTAAGTTAACTCTATCCCCTGACCAGTACTTGCTACTCATTGCCCTATGTCCATTTAAAAAAAAAAGAAAGTTAAATGGGCCTAAAAGGGCCAGCCCTACAGGGTTACAGAGCTGGCCCTTTTAGGCCCGCCTCCTTCTGGAAGCTCTAAATTATAAGCCCGGCCCGTGACAGGCTCGGGCCTAAACGGGCCTGCCCGACGGGTTCGGGCCGATTTCCCGATTCTAAGCTTAAATAAAGGAGATGGGAAGAAATCAAGCAGATGGTCCTACTCAAAGAAAAGTGAAGCTTCGGGAAGAAGGAAAGGACAAAGTATGATAAAAACACTGACAAGGGTATGTCGCCGGGGGGGATTGGGGTTACTCTTTTAAAAAATATATATATATATATATATATATTTGAAGACATTTGTGTCATTTCCTTTTAATTTAAAAAAAGACAAATCATATACTAACATCTTTATGATATTATAAAGGGTTAAGGTGCAAAAATATCCATAAACTTTTCTTAAAAGTGCACCCACCACCATAAACTTTTTTTAGATGCAAAAATACCCATGAACTTATCAAAATGAGGCAAAAATGCCCACACCGTTAATTGGTACAAACATCCGTTTTGTGGGACCCACTTATTATTTTTTGAGGTGCAAAAATACCTATGAACTTTTCTCAAAAGTGCACCTAACACCATAAACTTTTAAAAAGTTCATAGGCACTTTTACACCCAGAAAACTTTTAAAAAGTTCATAGTGTTATGAATATTAAATATGTGGATGTCCATTGACTTATATTATTCTTCCAGTCAACTTGGCATAAAGAAGAAAAGATAACTTAACATAAAGAAGAAGAGATGATTTGACACAAAGCAAAAGCAAAAGAAGACAAGGATATAAAGACGATATAAAGTAACCATGGTCATGAAACCAAGGTTAAATATAACCATGGTCATGCAACCAGGATTAGATTTCTACCTCTATATAAAGGGCTGTAATCGATTGTTTCAGTTAAACTGAAGGAGAACTTCTCTCTAATTTCTCTCTAAAAATTATATCGATTTTCTCTGAATCCTATCGATCTTCTCTCTTATCACGTATACTTTTATAACACGTGGGAACTTTCCCCCTGCTTGATTAAGGGCAGAACGCACTGATCTCTCATTCTCATAGCTTTCTCTTTCTTTGTCTGATATCAATCGTTCAGAATTTCCAGTGATTTTCTTTACTTTCTGGGATCTGTGCTTTTTTTTCTGATCCAAAAACAGAGTACAGCTCAGTAAGGAAGGGGAATCTTGGGAGGGGAAAAACAGAGAAATGGGGGATCATTGTAGTAATAAGAACGATGAGAGCAGTTATGAAGAGCCATTGTTGAAGAATCATGGTTACCATGAGAATTGTCCAGGCTGTAAGGTTGAGCAAGCCAAGCAAAGGCACGAAGGTGTGCCCGTAAAGTATGTGTTCAGCGTCTGGATGCTAACTCTGTGCACCAGTAAGTAATCTTAACCAGCTTGTGTTGTTTTGGGAGCACTTAAGTTTTGATTTTTTTTTTTTTTATTTTTTATTTTTTTTATCTTCTGCTTTCTTTCTATTTTATCTTCATAGTGGAAAAGTAGTCCTTGGTGAATGATTCAGTTCATGAAAAGGTTTTAAAACAAAAAATAATAATAATTTGTTATCAAGTCTTTTGCCTGCTGATTCTTCAGTCAATTCATTCCCTTCCTTTTATATAGGGGGAAAAATCATCTGATGTGTCTTTTCTTGGCTCTGTGCAGCTTTGCCTGTATGCTGTCTCTTCCCATTTCTCTATTTCATGGTGAGGATATTTTCTTCCCTCTTTATGCATGTATCTTCCAGATTTGTGCTTTCAAATTGCATGCCTGCAGAAAGATTTTTGCCTGTGGATGATCTAGATTATTAATTTCAATATCAATTTTTTTTAATGTTTTCCTTTCTCGTTATATAACCAATAGTGCAAATAAGAAGTGCCTAATCTCTTTAAATAATTTGTTTTCTGAAGTAAAAAGGGAGGAAACAAGGATTCAATTGAATAATCTCAAATGTGTTACATCTTTTTTACATTAATCAAAATGATAGATTTTGACATCAATAACAAACATATGTAAGCTAATGCAAAATAGAAGATGAACTATTGAATTGATACACATTTGCTTGCAGGTAAGAGATTTTGGCATTGCAAAAGAGGAGGCAAATATCAGTTCATATGCTGGTTATGTGGGTAAGGTTTCTTTTAGTCCTTTCATTCTATTATTAGAGGGACTTGTGAGCTCTTAAAATTCTGATCTCCATATGAAATGTGTTGCAGGATCTTCATACATGCTTGGCAGAGGTTTGTCATCAATTCCATGGGGAATAATTGCTGATCGATATGGTCGAAAATATGCTATAGTTTCTGGTATTGCTACAGTGTAAGCACCCCTGCTACTGGTTTAGACCAGTTGAAAGCAGTTTATCTTGTTAGTTACTTAGTTTCACTCCTAACCTCATTGTTCTTCATCAATAAGGTTATTCATTTGGATATGGATTCTTGTTTCAATTTCAGTGTTGTGCTCAACGCATTATTTGGTCTTAGCACAAGTTTTTGGATGGCTGCTACCACAAGATTCCTTCTTGGAGTCTTGAATGGTTCGCTTGGACCAATAAAGGTACCATTGTTTACCTTGAAAATTTTGTTTACAAGACTTGCTTGTTCTCTTTGATTCTAACTTCAACCAATATGTCAACACCCTCTATCACTAGGCTTATGCTACTGAACTTTTTCGAGAAGAACACCAAGCTTTAGGACTCTCAACTGTAAGTCTTAGTTCACTTTGGCCTACTATTGATTTTTTGGAAGTACATGTTCTTTTATGATAATTAGATATTGTGATTTGGCTTCAGGTCAGTGCTGCTTGGGGTATGGGTTTAGTCCTTGGCCCAGCACTAGGAGGCTATTTAGCTCAGGTACTTTATTCTTTGTGCTGAGGCTTGAGAGACCCATCTAAACCAAATTCCTAATGGATTTAGTGTTTCTCTTTTTCTGGATTTAAATTTTTGGTTATCTGAACTCTGAAGTCCTAGTTATATCATTATTTGCAGTTAGTTCTTATCTTGTTCATCTAACAATTTGGGAATTTTGGTTTTTCAGCCCGTTGAGAAATATCCACATTTATTTTCAAAAGCTTCATTATTTGATAAGTAAGTATACTTGGCCTATTTTTAAATGATAACCAGAATTTGAGTGTTTTTTTTTATTTTTAAATTTCATTTCCTGGTTCATATGCTGATATTCATTTGCCCAAAACATATGGTCTACAGGTTTCCATACTTTTTGCCTTGCCTTGTAATATCAATCTTCGCATTTGCTGTCTTAGTTGCCTGTATATGGCTCCCGGTATGTATAGCCATGAATTTTATTTGTCTATTAATATTAACAATACTTTGCTACTGTCTGATATTAGCAGGTCAGATTTTATTATTGTCGAGTTTAAATGGGGAGTAATTTTCCCAATATGAAAAGCCTCACATTTGTTACAGCTTAGAAATCTATCAATTGTTTTTCTTGGCTTTTCTGTTCCTTTTTTTTTAATAGGTTTCCAAATATTTCAAGCATCTTAGCATAGTTGGGGTATAATTGTTTATACACGTATTTTAAACTGTTTGCTTCTGACAAAAGGCTACCTTTTGGTATTAACATTTTTGTTTTCAAAATCTGCAGGAAACATTGCACAACCACAAGATTACTGGTGAGTCCGATGAGGATGAACCAGCTTTAACAAATGAAATCACAACACGAAAGAAAGTTCAGAATGATGAAATACTCCTCCTAAATTGGCCACTGATGTCAACCATTATTGTTTATTGTGTTTTCTCACTGCATGATATAGCTTATACAGAGGTATGCTTCTTACATATTAGTAGTATAAATAATTTTATGCATTTCATATACTATGTCTGTTTTCAAAACTCAATAGAATCAAGTTGGTAGTCACTATTTTACTTTGTGCAGGTTTTCTCGTTATGGGCTGTCAGTCCTCGATGGCTGGGGGGTTTGAACTTTTCAACTGATGGTGTTGGTAATGTTCTTTCAATATCAGGTAAATCCTTGAGGGCCATGATATTAATTGTAAATTGTGTTTCCATCCTAATTTTCCTTCCCCCAAATATTCTGCATAATTTTACTGCATTTAAGACAGAACATATATGCATTTCAGAGATATATAGTGTTAACTTGTTTCCAATGTGTTATATCTATCAATTCAAGATTATGCTGCTTATTAGTACCGACCTTTACTCAAATGTTTAGGTGTTGGTCTGTTGCTCTACCAAATCTTGCTGTATCCATTTTTGGAGAAAGTGTGTGGACCTGTGAGACTTGCTCGCATTTCAGGGGTTAGTTTACCCTTTCATGAAACAATTATTATGATTCAGCATTTTCATTTTCTCTTGTTTATTAAACTGTACTGTTGTTTTTGGGTGATTTGTGCAGGTTATATCCATACCTATCTTGCAAAGTCACCCTTTCATAGCATTGTTATCAGGCTTCCCAATGAATCTATTGATTACTTTTGTTTCTATCCTTATGCTTTGTCTCTCTGTAAGATCATCTGTTCCTTGATTTTGCCAATTACAATGAAAATATGAGGACACAAAAAAAAGAACATCATCTCAGTCACAAAATCCTTCATAATTTATGAGCTTGCCTGATTGTGAATTTTTCTTTTCCAGCAAACGATTATAACAGGATTATTCCTTCTGCAAAACAGAGCAGTGGTAATTTTTCTCTCTCTTTTGAGATCATTATTTATTATTATTCATTTTTCATTTGAGGTTGTGAGATTATCATGATTGAGTTGTGCTAATGTGGCATGCTTCATTTGTTAAAACAGGAACAACACCAAAGGGGAGCAGCTAATGGTATTGCTATGACTGGCATGTCATTTTTCAAAGCACTTGGCCCTGCTGGAGGTGGTGCATTGTAAGTTTACTTTTCATTTATTTGTTCAACTTCTTATATGTCACTTCAAATTTAGTGAAAAATTGTCAGCGAAGGTTCACTAATTCCGACCTTGGTCAATGCAGATTAAGTTGGTCAGAGAAGCGATTAGATGCTTCCTTTCTCCCAGGTATAAAGCTCAGCTAATCTGTCTATGCTGAATTTTGTTTCGTATCATTGCAATACTATAAAGTTCACTAAATGTGGGACATTTTAAGTGCAGGTCCTCATATGGTATTTTTTGTGCTGAACCTAGTAGCAGCACTTGGAGTGCTAATGATGTTCAAACCATTTTTGTCTGAAAAAAGGAAAAACCCATCAGAACAGTCACAATGATATTTAAGAGTTACATGTTGCTGCTGAAGCTTCAAGTGATGAATGAAACTAATAAAAAGAGAAAGAAGAACGTAAAGAGCGAGATCCATGCTCTTTCTCTCGTTGAGAGCAATCTATTGTTGCTTTTATAATGGCGTTTCATTATTTGTATGTTTTGGTTGTTTTCTTAATTGGTGTTTATGTTGTAACAACTTGGTAGATAAAGGTTGCATGGGGTTTCATTTCCCTCTAGATTAGTTAACCCTCTCAATTGTACCCAAAAAAAAAAGGTCAATGTACCAAGTGGCATATGCTGTTTTGAATGGAATTTTGTATCTCATGTTGGCATTTAGTCCTCCTTTTGAGACATTTGATAAAACATTAAAATTGGAAGTTGGTATCTTAAGTGTTAGTTTTACAAATCATCATTAAATCTCAAAACAACTGCTAGAACACTGTTAGGGTCTGTTTGGTGTGAGGGATTTGGAGGGGGAAGGAGGGAAAGGAAAATTTTTATGAGTTGAATTTTAAAAGATTAAAGAAGTAGGGTAATAAAATTTTAATAAAGAGAATATATATGATAAAAGAGTAAAAAAAATTAATTAAAAATTTTTAACCCCATTTCTCTAATTTTTTTAAATTCAACTAAAAAAAATTTTTCCTCCCCTCCCCTCCCCTCATACCAAACAAGCCCTTAGAGTCCAAAACTCTGAGACTTAATTTTGATTGAAAATCAGGCCTAATTAGCTTGGCATAAGTTTTGTCCTAATAAAATGTATAACATTCGAAATCATTGACCCTTGCAAATTTGAATTTTTATAACAACGTGTTATATTTTATAACTAGAACCTTATTAAGAAATGTTAAGCTTTGTCCTAATTAACTTGTTATGTTTAAATTTAATTCGGTTGGCTACTAGTAAATATGGATGAATGTGATACTCCAATTATCCAAATGCAAATGACATTACTTCATATATTTTAAGTTCATTACAAGGTGTTTGATTTATTGATAAATGTTTTGCTGAAATTTTCACCCCCCTGTTCTCAAAAAAAAAATTTATTCCCCACAATTTATCTTTTCTTGGCTTAACTAATTTCTTGCTTGTTTTGCATTTCTTAAACTTTAAATAATGACGAGTGCAAATTATCCGTACAATTTAGTGTTTAACTTTAAATTGTTATCATGTAAATTTAAATTTGCTACGATTGTGAATATTAAAAATTAAACTGCTTATTTTTCCAAAATTTATTGCTCATGAATGTCCAATGTACTATAACTTTTTTTTAATAAAAACTTATTATTCTATATAATTTATTGTTTTTATGTATACTAAGAATATAAATATTTATTTCATTCTATATTAATTAGATTGTACATATTAAAAATACTATAAAATCTATTAGGTTTTATAAATTAAAATTCCAGACAAAATTTATACCAACAAAATTCCAAACAATTTTTTTTGGAGTGCACACATTTTTTTACAGTTGATGCAAATTAAATTTATAATTTTATTGTAGATCTGTTATTCACTATGATATCATATCTATCACCAATTTTTTCATTAACGTTCTTTCCTTTTGCCATAAATGCAGAGACAAAAAAAAAAAATCACTTTCATCCTGAATATAAGACAACAATCTACTTCTCTTAAATTTATAATCGATCCCCAAAACTTTCATAGAATGTAATTTCGATGTACAATTAGTATACGGTGTTTTGTAGAAATTAATATATGTTTGTTACAAATAAATATCTTAACTAATTTTTTGAATATCTTTAAACTAGTTATCTAACTTTTAACTAATTTTCTTTATATCTCTAAATTAATTATTTAAATTTTATATTATGTATAGACAGTATCATCAAAACACCATGATAGCTCGTATCAAATACAACATAATAAAATACCTCAACATGAAAGTTTACAAACAATATTTGAAAACTTTCCTTCAAATCGACAAAACCATTCCCATATAGTAAAAACTCACTATGAACATTTCAAAATGCAAGACAAAATATGATTAGGGTGTGTTTTGATTAGGGAAAAAGTCAAACGGTGTAATGTGATTTATGTTTAAATTGACTTTTATAAAAAAATTAGTTTGAAAAACTAAAACTTGTTTGTGTAAGTAATGAAAAAGAAAATTTAGATATAAAATGATTGAAAAGGACATAAATTTGATGAAATGAAATTTATATATTATATGTACATTGATTTTAAGAAAACTATTTAAATTATATAACTTTAAGAGAAATATTTATGGCAAAAAAAATCTTTAAGAGAAATACTAAAATTAAAATAATAAAAATAAAAAGTATTTAATTATGTAAATATTAAATAAGTTATTATTCATTTAATTTAATAATTATTCATATATTAAAATAAAAATAATAAAAAGTATGCACTCAATTAAATATCTTTAGAAAGTAAAAATTTATATAAATTATAAACAATAACAATGTCCAAGTAAGTGAAGGTGATGGTGTTTTGGCCAAAAAAAGAAAGGTGATGGTGTAGGGGTAATAAAGTAACTAGGTGCAATCAAGTCAGGGCTTGTTTGAGAAGCGGTAGGGGGGAAAAGCCACGCTGAAGAGGGACAATTCATGTTGAAGCTGGTGCATAGTGTTTGGGTTAGTGTTATACTGGAAGGGTTTATTGGGCAAAAGAGACGGCACCGTGGAAGCCAGCTTGAGCTGCTTCTTGCTTGCTTCAAGGTGAGAAAAAGAAGGGAGAAGGGGCATAAATAAAAAAAAAGGAGAACATTGTGACTGGTAAGAGGAGACAAAGGGTGCATATGGAAAAAGAAGAGGAGACGTGGTGAGAGAAGCCAAATAAGGGGAACAAAGATTGAAGGAAAAAAAGAGAGGAGATAGAAATGTGGGATGATGATGTAAAATAATTTTTTTAAATATATTATATTATATTACATTCCTTTCTTTTGCTTGTACGGTGTTGAGAATGTTTATTTTTGTCATATTTATAAAGCAGAGAGGGAAATTTTTCATGCAAATTTACAATTATACATTCATTTATTATATATAATGTTAACTTTATTTTTATTGGGTACATTGTATATTAAATAGATGAAGTTAGAAATTGTTAATGACAAAAAAAAAAAAAAGAAGTTAAAAAATTGTTAAATTTTAAGGCAAATTAAAGTTAACAAAGTTTAAAGTTTTTTTTGGTATGTGTGAAACATGTTGTAAGTAATTTATAAATAGGATCATGAAATATTTAATCTTATTTTATATTTTAGAGTTATGATAATATATATGTATTATTTAATAAAATTCATATCCTTCTCATTTTTCATCTAAGCTTGCTTTTCAAATTATCATCCAAATAAGTTTCTTTTTTTATTTTTTTTTATTTTTAAAAAAGATACACTTCTATCACCATCAATCCAAATATAAATCACATTACACTAACTAGTTTTTATCATACTTAAGTTTTTAAAAGTCATATTGGAAAAAAAAAAAAAAACTACTTATACTACTACTAATCCAAACATGTATTCAGTGTGTCAGCGTTTTCTTTTCTCCACTATGATGTATCGCACTCCATAAGCATAAAAAAATAGCTTAAGCTTCATCATACTATTGGACCCAAAAGCTCTTGGGAGTATTTTGTTTCATCATCCCAAATAGGGGTGGAAATAGACCAGGTCAGGTCAGGCTTTCGCCTTAACAGGCCTAGCCTGTTAAGGCACAAACTAGTATGAGCCTGGCCTGTGGCCTGTTAGAGGCCAATTTTTAGGTCTAGGCCTGGCCTGAAGGCTGTTAAGGAGGCCTGAATTTTTAAAATTTTTTAAGCAAACCAATAAGTCTATAGGCTACACTGCAAAACAGGCTAACAGGCCACAGGCCGAAAACATGCCTCCTTAAACAGGCTGAAATTTACATAAATTACTAGCAATTATTCAAAATACAAGAGAACAAGTGAGGAACACGCATTAGAACCAAAATAACTTGTTAGTCACATACTTTTACAGAAAAAATAACATACACTTGTTTGATACACAGTTTAAAGTTTTCTTGTTCCCTGGAAGAAAATACTTTAGACACAAGGTCTTAATTTGTAAATTCCATAGTTCAGCAAGTTTTAGCTTGAGATCGTCAAAACTTGTTTCATGATTAACCTCCACTGCATGTGCTTTGCCTCCAATATATGACTTATTCTATCATCATTTGTCAAAAATTCACCACCATCATCATGAGTAAGTATATGACATAGATCCATCATCATTTTTCAAATTTCTCACAAAGCAAAATCTGGTGTATATGACATAGATCCATTATCATGAGTAAGTATCTAAATAACGGCCAAAAAAAAAAAGAGTAAGTATCTAAATTATGCTCAAGAGTCAACAAGTAAATTTAAAATTGCATTCAAGGATAATAATCATTCAGAGGAAGGCCAACAAAAGTTTGATTGAAAAGTCACTTCTTAAAAAATCAATTGAAAAGAGGGAAAAAAACATAGAGACTCATTAATATGGTTCTTTTTTATGGTTGGTCAGATAGGAATAAAGGTTCCAGAAAAGAACAAGTAGATTGCTTATGTAAACATAAATACTTAACCTCTTCCACACTTGCAATTCGACAGACCAAATCAATGTTAGAATTGTGACTTCACTATTTAAAATGCATATGAACAAAATGTGTGTGTGAAAAGGAGAGAGAATATATATATAAAAAAAAAGGGAGAGTTACGGTTTTTTGGCCAGAGAAAAATAAGGTTTTTACACATCATATATATATATATATATATATTGCATCACTTTTTGTATACATACATGATTGTTACGTTCTATCAAAAAAAGAAAAAAAAGAAAAAAAAACATGACTGTTACGTGGATGCACTGCTTTGGTTTTCAAGATTTTCACTGTTTCTTATGGGCTCCAAGCCAAGTTTTTCACTTTAACAAAGAAAAACAAATTTGTTTTCACCAAAGACAGAACTTGACACAACTTGTAGTGATCAATTCTTTAAAAATAATCCCATCAATTGAACAAAACATATGAATTTATAGTTATGGATTACCAATTATGATTAAAGTTGACACAAGTAGACCTTCTCACATTCACATCAAATCATCAATATAATTTCTCCTTCTCCTTTGAAGACCTTGAAAGAAATTAATTAAATGTATAGTATTAGAGCATAACACAATTTTACAAGTAATATACATACGAAATGATATTATTTTAACAATGCAAGATTTATACATTTTGTTTCTTCTTTAAACCGTATTTGTTGCGAAGCCAATCCCTACCACAATTAAGTGCTTCAATTGATTCTTCATTCAATTTAGAATGATATTCATCAATAACTCTACCTCCAACACTGAATGTGGACTCTGATGCCACGGTTGAGATTGGAATAGCTAGTATGTCAGCAGCCATCTTAGATAAAATCTTATACTTTAGACTATTATTTTTCCACCATTCTAGGGCACTAAAGGAGTTAGAACTGCCATCAGGAATTTAAACACCCTCCTTAAGATAAGCTTCCAATTCTGATTTCATAGGGGGAATTTCTTGCTTTTCCCGAACAATATTCATGATTTGATCAAATCTAGTAATTATAGAAGAACTAGGCACATGGGGAGAAGAGTTGTTGCCAACATTATCACTTTCATTACTTGTCTCTCCCTTGTACACGGCAACATAGGCATCATATATTGAGTTTAATACTTTCACCACTTTATCTATATTCTCAGAAGCAACATAATAAGGCTTGTAAATCAAAGGATAGCAATAATTAATAACATATAATTTGCACCTGGGATCCAGAATAATTGCAAGAGCCATCACCAAATTGCATTCCCCCCAAATTTGTCAAACTTCTCTTTCATTGCGATTGCCATTTCTACTACTATAAAGAAATCATCATCTTCTAAGGCATTGTCAATTACTAGTTTCACTCTCCAAACTTCAGGAAGGTACAAATATGCAGTAGGATACTCACTGCCTGATATGACATGAGTGGCTAGATTGAACACTTCTAGAAGTTTGCAAATTTTCTCAACCTTCTTCCAATCCTCTTCAGATGGTGCATAGTTGTAATGTGGTTCTCTTTCCTTATAATATGGAAAGACAACCTTGAACTTCAAAGCAGTAGATAACATCCTATATGTAGAATTCCACTTTGTTGGACAATTAAGAATGAGCTTCCTTTCCTTCAAACATTTCTGCTCAACAATATCACAAAATAGTTTTAGCCTTGAATCATTGTAGTTGATATATTTCACACTCTCACGAACATTATTTATAATGTCCTTAATTCTACTAAGGCTATCTTGTACTAACAAGTTTAATATATGCGAACAATATCTAATGTGAAACAAGTTACCCCCCAGAGGCAATGAAGTACTAAGTGATAAGGTGTCTCAAAGAGCCCTTAAACAAGAATCATTATAAAAAGCATTGTCAACTGACACAGAAAACACTTTGTTTTCAATTCCCTAGGCCCTCAAACACTTGAAAATATCATCAGCGACATCAATTCCTCGTTTAGGAGCAGGAACTTTGACAAAACTCAAAACCCTCTTTTGAAGAATCCACTCCGCATCAATGAAATGCCCAGTGATAACCATGTATTCAGTCACTTGATGACTTGATTTTCACATGTATGTAGTTAAGCTAATCTTGCTCACACCTAGTAATAAGGCTTTCAATTTTTTCTTCTCTGCTTCATATATAGCCAAACATTCACTTCTGGCTGTCTTGGGAGAAAATTTTTGAAATTTTGAATTAGCGTATTAGAATCCCCACATCCATACTTCATCGTCAACAATGCTAAACGGATGCTCATGCACCATGATTGCAGTAGCAACTATTTCCCTCATCTTCTCATTAGAATATCTGGCACCCGATGCTAGAAATGGATTAATGCATAAATTTGAAGGTTGAAACGGAATAATGGATTGCTTATTTTGGGCAGCAAAGTGCAGCTTCCTTGAATCACAAGATTTGGCATGTCTCCATAGATGAGAAGTGCTAGCTCCCTTCCCTGAGTATAAAAATGGACTTTTACAATACTTGCATTTAGCTTTAAGCCCATCATTAGTTTCAACTTGATCAAAATCATCCCAAATAGCTGAGGTTTTTCTCCTCTTCTTCTTAATGATATCATCATCACTATCATTTTTCTCATTGGTTTGTTCACTAGCTTGTTGACTAGTTTGTTGACTTGAATCTATTGGTGCTTGTTGCTGGACCTCAATAGCATTAGGAGGAACTGAACTAGACGACATTGTTTCACTCTCAAACAGAGATGACATTAACTATAACTGAAACATTAAAAGTAATGTACTAGTTAAAGTGACAAGAGCAGCATAGAGAAGACAGGTTCTCTTTAGTAGTTAAAGCATTCTTTCATCAAGTTCATAGAAAAGGTTCAGGAAATCTCGATTATATCTTGTAATATTGATATAATAAAACTACACTGATAAGTCACTAAACATTGAAATAAATACTAATATAAGAATAAAAAAGCAATCATAGAAATGAACCAGAAACAAAAAAAATATGATTGCTTGACGACTAAGAACAACAGAAGTTCAGAACAGTGACGAATCAGAAAATGAACCAGAAACAGAAATGAACAAGAACAGGACAGTGACAAATTAGAACAACAGAAGTCCAAAAATATAACATGTATTTCCATTATAAAAATGAACCTGAAACAAAAAAATATGATTGCTTGACGAATCAGAACTGCAGAAGTCCAGAACAATGACGAATCAGAAAATGAACCAGAAATAGAAAATGAACCAGAATAGGACAATGATGAATCAGAACAGCAAAATTCCAGAAATCCACCTTAAAAAAATCAAAAATTCGTATACTTACTTGACGAATCAGAACAACAGAAGTCAACTGACGGAGAGATGATGAGACGATGGAGAGAAGAGGGACTGATGAAGAGACAGGATGGTCGTGGGAAGGACCGAGGTCTACTATGAGTGACGACTGCGGACGACGGATGGAGTCAGGGAGCAGAAAGTTGTGCCGTGCGCCTGTGCGAGATGCGATGCCGGAAAGAGGAGAGTTGTGGTGCTGTCGCCAGCCGGTGCCGCTTTTGAGCTGAGGAGTGAGGAGGAGGAATGACCGAGAGGCAAGAATGAAGATGAAGAATAGGGTTAGGGATTGCAGAAGAAAAGAAGATGAAGAATAGAAGATGACGAAGTGAGGAAAAAAATTTTAACTTCGAAAATAGAATGGTAAGTTGTGTGTAATTAACCCCACCCTTATTTGATTTTTTTCAAAATATTTTAATAGGCTCAGACCGCCCTGACAGGCCTAACAGACCTGTCAATAAGCCTTGGCATGGCCTATTAAGCAAAACAGGCTTTTGTTTTGGCATTGGCCTGGCCTTTTAGTCTAACAGGCCAGGCCTGAACCGGCCGATTACAGGCCAGGCTACAGGCCCCCTAGCCTGTTTCCACCCCTAATCCCAAACATGAAGTTCATGATCTACTCATGTCATACTGACTTTTACCTCGTTCAACCACCCAAAAGTTTGGAGTTTTGGAAACCCCCTGGGCCCACAAAGCAATCATTAGGATCAATGTGCATTAAATAAACAGTGTTGGCATGATGGCGAGCATCATGGCACATTGGCATTTACTCCCTCTTGGCCTCTCATCGGAGCTACATAGGACAATCGCTATGATGCTTTTTATAAGTTCGTTTTGGATAAAAAATTTTGTTCTTATTATAAATTCACCTAAAAAATACGGTGTTACAATTTTATCCATATTAAATATAATAAAAATTTATGTTAGAAAGAAAGAAAGATGAGAGAGGCTTGAGAATACCATTCATAAATAAAAGTGAAATTAATAAAATGCAACAATTTTAGATATATTTAATTAGTTAAATAACTTCCCTCAATATATGATGTCTTTTATGAAAGTTTTTTGTTAAATTTTTATCATCATTTTTTAAAAAAAATAAGTATTTTGTATTTTGTGGTAACTTATGTGGTTGTCATTGACATCAGATATAATTAAAATATTATGGGTATAGGAACTAACACTTATAATTATAATTTAGAAAAACTAATAAGGATTAGAAAATTATGTTTTAAAAAAACAATAAATTAAATGGGGAAATAGCACTAGTATAAAATTTCCTTTTTAGACCATCACATTTAGACCGGTTATAGCGGATAAGGTCTTAAAAATTTGACCAGTGGCAATTTTGTAATTATATAGAAATTCTAAGATTGGTTCTCCAAAAAACCGGTCTTAAAAAAATTATTTAGACTGGTTATAAATAAAACTGGTCTAAAAATATCAAAATATTTAAAAAATTAAAAATTAGAAACTTTTAAGACCGGTTATTAATAATAATCAGTCTTAAAGATAAAAACTTTAAGACCGGTTTTCATGAAAACCGGTCTTAAAGATGAAAAATTTAAAAATTATTTTTTTTTCACCCTTTTAAGACCGGTTTTTATGGAAAATCAGTCTAAAAGGTAAGCGTTTTGCCCGTATTTTTACCCCCACGCCCAGATTCTGCACTCTGAACCCTTTCTTCTCTTGTCGCCATTTCTCTGTGAGCTTTGTCTCTGCTTGTTCTAAACTCCTCCATCACTCCCCATTTCTCATTTGCTCAACTCTCCTCCTTCATTACCGCTGTCGTTGCTGTGTTATCGTCACTCTCTTCCGCCGCCGCCTCTATTCTCCGTAGTGACCATTCTCCTCTGCCATGACTTCCTTTTGTCAATGCCATGAATTTGAGGACTTCATTTTAACCTCAGTCGACACCACCGTGACTTTAGGTAGAAGCTCACTCCTTGGTCTTCAATCGGGTTAGTGTTCTGTTAATTAAAGCCCTCAACTTTCAGCTTGTATTTGCTTATTCTCAACAATATTAACTCTGACAATATAGTTAGACACGAAATAATTGCAGAAAAAAGAAATTAAGGTGAAAGGGAAAACTCTGTGATGACTTTATTACTATATACGTTTTTCTTGTTTTGGACCAAAAGTAAATAAGATGCTCTGACTTGTAATATTTGGCTTGGAGTGATACCATTCTAAGTTCTGTTTTAATTTAGTGTGATTGTTTGATTGTCAGTGTTATTGGTTTGTTGAAACAATACTAGTTTCAAATAGTGCATATTAAAATTCGTTGAAATATCTAAAACTCTATGGTTGTTGTTTTTTTGTCTATCCTTTTGCTGTTAGATATAGTGTTCTACAAGTGTTGAGATATATATGGATCACAGTTGGATAAAAGCTAAACGAATGAGTATTGAATATGATAATGGGGTGAGGTGTTTTTTAGACTTCTTTAGAAGAAATGCCGATGATGGTAGTGGGAAGTTTTATTGCCCTTGTGTGGTATGTTTGAATGAGAAGCGACTAAGTGCTGTAGATATATATATATACACATTTAAATTGTGAAGGATTTTGTAAGAGTTATACAGTATGGGTATGGCATGATGAAGAATTAGAAATGCCAAATTCATCTCAACAGGGGGGAGTGGCCTTTGATGATAATTACACGGATACGGATGATCGGATAGAGAATATTATTCGTGATATAGGAGAGGAGGCTTTTGAGCAATCACATGCATATGGTAATATGTGCAATGATACTGAGACACCATTGTACCCGGGGTTTCAAAAATACCAATTGTTGAAAGTAGTATTGAAATTGATAAGCTTGAAAGTACGGCATGGATGGAGCGACAAGAGTTTTTCAGAAACACTTGAAACTTTTAAGGACATGTTTCCATATGATAATGTGTTGCCTTCTCGATACTATGATGCTAAGAAAATACTTTGTCCACTAGGGATAAAGTATAAAAAGATCCATATATACCCTAATGATTGTATATTGTATAGAAAAGAGTATGAAGAGGAACAACAATATCCGATATGTGCAACCTCGAGGTACAAATCAAATAACGCCCCTGCAAAAGTGTTATGGTATCTTCCAATCATACCAAGGTTCAAGAGCTTGTTTGCTAATGAAAACGATGCAAAAAATTTGAGATGGCAAGTGGATGAGAGGATATCCGATAGAAAGCTTCGACATCTGGCTGATTCTTCTCAATGGAAGAAGACATGCATCTAAAGCCATATGGTAAGAGAACTTTTTGTCCTCCAGTTGCTCATACTTTGTCTAAGGATAAGAAAAGAAGCTTTTGTGAGTGTTTACATGGCATCAAATTTCCTTCAAGGTATTCTTCAAATTTTAGGAAACTTGTGTCGATGAAAGACTTGAAGTTAGTAGGGCTAAAGTCTCATGATTGTCATGTCTTAATGCAACAACTACTCCTAGTAGTTATTCAAGGCATTGCCGAATATGATCTTCAACATATTTTGACTAGACTTTGTTTCTTCTTCAATGTTATTTGTAGTAAAGTCATTGAGACGGAAAGATTGGATAAACTGGAAAATGAAGGATATCTGATTTTGTGCCAGCTTGAAAAGCTTTTTCTTCCTTCTTTTTTTTGACATCATGGTACATCTAATTGTTCATCTAGTGAGGGAGATAAAGTTGTGTGGCCCTATCTATTTATGGTGGATGTACCCAATTGAAAGAACTATGAAAATCCTAAAAGGGTATGTGAAGAATACAAATCGGCCTGAAGCATCTATTGTTCAGTAATATGTTTCTGAAGAAGCCATGGAGTTTTGTCAAGATTACTTGTCAAATGTAAGACATATTGGGCTTCCTAAACGTTATGATGAAGAAGGGGGTAGATGTGGGGCTACAGTAAAGAGTGTTGATCCTGATGAATTGCAACAAGTCCACTTGTACATCTTGAATAATGTTGATGAAGTTCAAGATTACATTAATGCTCATAAAGAAATTGTCTGGAAAGAAAATAGTCGAATGACCGAACAAAGGTTAATTGGAGAGCATAACAAAACTTTTGCACATTAGTTCAAATAAAAGGTTGACGGAGAAGAATGTGTTTCTGATACAATTATATGGTTAGCACGTGTTCCTGAGGTTGATGTCATAACTTGGACTTCATTTTTGATCAATGGTTATACGTTTTACACGAAGTCCCTTGATGATAGGAGCACCGTCCAGAACAGTGGGGTTATGTTAGTGGCTGAATCTATGCACTTCTCTAGTTCAAAAGATAAGAACCCTAGATTGGCAACAATACCTTATTACGGGGTTATTGAAGAGATTTGGGTGGTTGATTATGTTAAAATTAAATTTCCCATTTTCAAATGCAAGTGGGTTGATGTCAATAATGGTGTGATGATTGATCAGTTGGGATTTACATTGGTTGATATGATTAGTAGAAGTTTTGGAGAAGAACCTTTTATTATGGCATATCAAGCAAAACAAGTGTTCTATATTACCAATCAAGTAAATAAAATGTGGTCTGTAGCTCTCCAAGGAAAAAAGGTCGTTGACATTAGTCAGGAAAGTCATTCAATGAATGATTTTCTTGAGACTCCTTCTTTTTCTAGGGGTCTACCAGAATTGAATAAAGAAGATGAAGCAGACAATAAACACGGCACAAAAAACAATCATCATGAAGGGATATGGGAGGATATCTCTTTATAAAACTACTTTGAAGGGTAGTTAGCTAAAATAATTATCATGAATTATATTTGAATTATGTATATTGTTATTGGTATATATAAAACTACTTTTTTTGATGTCGTCATAGGAAAATGAAGGATATGAGATATCTTAGTGTAGATGCTCCGAAGCCAGCTAGTGATCATCAGCCTGAGAAGAGTGTGTATAAAGTATTTTAGCCATAATGAATAAGTGTTGATAATGATGATGAACTTTGTTTCCATTTCAATTAGTTTGGGTCGCCTAAGAAGAGTATGTATAAAGTATTTAATTTTTGCCATAATTTTATGATTCTATCTGTGATTGTGAGTTTATTCATGGTTGTTTTCCTTGCTGCTGTTTCGGCCAGCACTGTTTAAGCACAAGGGAGTTGAGTTTTGTTCCCATGAGTTTTAAGTCTCTCACATGTAGAGTTTATTAGGTTGATTACTATTCCTTCTGTCTCTTAAGAATCTTTCATCTAATTTGAAAATAAGGACAATGCTGATCTGTATAAGATGTTTGTTATAATGTGTAAGAAAAGAATTTATTTGGATGCCGTTGAAATGGCTGCTTGCTGAGTAAAATGTTTTAACAGGGGAAATGACTTGCTGGGTAAATGTTTTAAACGGAACAATTTTTTAAAAAAATCAACTTTTTAGACCGGTTCTTTCCACAACCAGTCTAAAGAGTACATTTAAGACTGGTTATATAAAAAACCGGTCTTAAAAGTATTACTTTAAGACCGGTTTTTTAGACAACTGGTATACAAATTTCAACTTTTTAGACCGGTTGTTTCGAAAACTGGTCTAAGAACTTTTTAGACCAATTTCTTCGATAATCGGTCTTTAAAATTTTTTTTAAGACCAGTTCCTTAGGCGGTCTAAAAAGTAGCAAACTTTTAAGACTGGCTGTATCAAGACCTCATCCAGAACCGGTCTAAAATGTCATTTTTAACCGGTCTTAAAAGTGATTTTTCCACTAGTGAAGATAGAAAAGGAACTTTGAATTTGCAAAATTTCAAATCAGATATTGCCCAAAAAAATGAGTTGTGAATTGCTTATCAAGTTTCATTATTCTTTTTTTTTTTTTACTAAAAATATGTATTATATTACTCAAAACTTCAACAGTTTAACCCACTCCTTGCTTACAATATTCAGCATTAAAAGAAATCAAATTCAAAAAAGGGGATGGGGGACACAAATCCCAACCTATGGGGCACATCCCTTTGTAACTAGTTTTGGCCAGCCAATCTGCTGCCAGATTACAATTTCTGGGAACAAAATTCAAAGTAATTAATTGATGATTCTGAAACAATAAATGCAAATCCATAACCAGTCTTTCAGCATGCCAATCCTAATATTGTGAATGGCCTTTTACAACATTGACTAAAGGTAGGTAGTTTGATTCGAAGATCACTTGCCCCAGCTCCCTTTTTTACATTCAAAATGCTGCATCATAGAGGGCTTGTACTTCAGCATGGAAGGCCTAGGGGGCCATACATGACTTGCAAAACAAATCCACCATCTTCCCATCAGAGTTTCGCAAGACATATCCTGAGCCACCTTTTCCAGAATTTGCATTATAAGCACCATCAGTATTTACCTTAAAAGAATTAGTTCCAGGGGGAATCCAAACAGGAGATCAGTCAGCTTGATGTGTACTTTTTGTCTTTTCTTTGAAAAAATCCGTAGCTGTCCAGAATTCATTAACACAATTCACAGCTGAATTAATAAGGTAGAGGAGATTAGGTGCTTAGAAATCGAAGATTTCCTTATACCTTGCTTTCCAAATATACCAGCACAAGTAGCCAACAAGAGACTAGGAAGATTCATCCTATTTAAGCATATTCAAAGTCTTAAAAAGACATACTTCAAAGCTAGTAACATTTATATCATTCACTTTTAAACATAGGAGGGAAGTAAACCAAACTAGTTTAATCCAATCACAAAGTAATAAGAAATGTTCCACCGTTTCCAGATGAGAATCACAACTAGCACACAAAGAAATAACGCCACATTTTCTTTTCCATAGAGCTTTTTTTGTTGATATAGCACTAGAGCAAGCTTTCTAAAGAAAATGTTTGACTTTTGGTTATGCTTTAAGAGACCAAAATCAAAGACCATAGATGTTTATCTAAAGATGTAGATGTACTAGGTCCTATATTAACCTTAGCCCTGTTTGTTTGTTGTAGACATTGATATCCATTTTTCACTCAATATTTTACCCCTAGATTCCTAACCCAAACTAAGCTGTCTCTCCAACAAATACGAGGTGGAGTTATTTCCTTAATAACAGCTTCAATATAATCAGGTAGCTCAATATTATCAAAATTCCATTTACCATTTTCAATTAAACTGGAAACAATAAGCTTTTTCATATTATCAGCAACATTCATCTCCGGAAAACAACAATCAGGCAAAGAGGGAACCTAATGATCCTCCTATATATTAACCATCGAACCATCACCAATCTGCCAAAGAATATTCCCCTGTAACACTTTCCTTCTTCCATAAGACTAGTCCATGCCCATGAAGCTCTTGAGCCTTTTCTAGCCTTCCAAAATGAAGAATCAGGGAAATAAATCACTTTCAAAATTCTTACCCAAAGTTCATTAAGTTATGTTAGTATTCTCCAACATTGTTTTCCAAATAGGGCTAAGTTGAAATTCTGAAAGTTTTTAAAGGCCATTCCCCTCTTTTTTTTCAGTCAAATGATTCTAAGCCATCCAATGGATTTTCCAATGTGACTCATCCCCGCCCCACTAGAAATGGCTAATAATACTGTTTAGTTCAAGACAAGTCTATTTTGGGTAAAGAAAATAAGACATAGAGTATGTATGAATAGCATTGGCTACAAATTTAATCAGTGTTTCCCTTCCAACTTGAGATAAGAATTTTTTATTCCACCCTTGTACCTTCTTTCTAACTTTGTCCCTAACAAGGCTAATGCCTCCACTTTTGATCTACCCCAAAGGATAGGAAGCCCTAAATACCGTCTCGGAGAGCTCGCTATAGGAATTCTTAAGCATTGGTTGACCATTTCACTCACATCATTAAGAGTATTAGGGGATACAAACAAACATGATTTATCTAGATTCACACTCTGACCTAAAGCCATACAATAAGCATCAAGAATACTAGTAAACACATTACAATTCTTTTCAGTAGCTCTTAGGAAAAACATTGAATTGTCAGTAAAAAGGCAATGAGACAAAACAGGGCAAGCATTTGCCATTTTAATCCCTTGTAGATCTCTCCTCTGAACATGCTCAATGACTATTCTTGACAACACATCAACCACAATAACAAAAAGATAAGGAGAAAGTGGATCTCCTTGTCGTAAACCATACTTTAGAATCAATTTATTGATTGTCCTACCTTCCAATTTCAAATCAAACTTTACCGAGGACACGCATTTCATGACTTGACAAACCCAAGTAGGATGAAAATTCATTTTTAGAAGAATAGCTTCCAAAAAAATCCTATTCAACCCTACGTAGGCTTTATTCATATCTAGTTTTATAGAAAATTCACACACGCTACCAGTTCTATTTTTCAGAAAATGAAATGCCTCATGAACAAGAAAAATATTACCCTGAATCAATCTACTAGGCACAAAAGCATGTTGTTGTTCTGGGATCACTTTCTTCAAAATAGGTTTAGGTTTATTAGCAAGCAGCTTAGAAAATACTTTATAAGTGAAATTGCAAAGACTAAATTGGTCTAAATTGGCCCACATTTTTAGGAAAGTCTACTTTGGGGATTAATATTATATTACTGCTATTCAGATTCAACAGAACACCATCCATTTCGAACAATTCTCTAACTATCATACAGATTTGAGGCCCCATAGTCTCTCATGAGTGATAATAAAAGAGGCCAGGAAAATCATCAGGGCCAGGGGCCTTAAAATCAAATGCTGCTTTCTTGATTTCCTCATCCAGAATCAGCATCATTAAGCCCAGATTATCAGATTCTGATACCATATTATCAACATAAGACAAAATAGAATCAAATTTCTAACTCCAGAGCCGGCAAATAAATCAGCATAAAAACTAGAAAAACAAGCACTTATTTCTGTTTGATCTTTAGTCCACTCGCCCATGCTATTTTTTAGATAAACCACTCTATTTCTTCTCCTATGTTGAGCAGTAGTATTATGGAAAAATTTCGAATTTTCATCCCCCTAACACAACCAATTAACCCGAGATATTTGATACCAATATTTTTCTTCTCTCACCCATATTTCCACTATGTTTGAAACAACATCACTCACTTTTTTGGCTACTTCCTTATCCCAAACTCCCTCATAACACTCTTTTAATTATTCCATAAGAGATTCTGATATTTTCTAGTTATTTGGGAACTCAATTTTACTCCATTTAGTTAGTATTTTCCTTACTCTCCCCAAATTTGAATTAAAGGTAGCAACCATACTTTCATTACCCGCAATATTCCTATCCCAAGTCTGGTTTATAAGATCCCCATATTCTTTATGATCTACCCAATTAAGTTCAAAATGATATTCTTAAGGGCATCTAACACTCGAAAAATTTGGGTGAATGATAATAGGAAAATGATCAGAACCTAGGGGTTCCAAATTACATACCTAACTGTAATATCCCGAATTTTAATACTTGAGCTTAGAGATTAAGCCTGAGGTTAGTGGACTGCTAAGCCCTGGTTTAGCAAGAGTCCAAATTGTGAATTAAGAAGATATGAAATGTGTTGATGGTGATTTAAGAGGAATTGCCATAATCAGGGGCAAAACGGTAAAGTTACCGACCATTTGATTGGTTGCCGAAGAGGAAACTCATTGGTAGCTTCAAGATCAATGGCTATGATTGATTTGCGAAGTTGAGTAAGGGGCATAATCATGTGTATGTGTGTGCATGTGAGCCCATGAGAGTTGTAGTGAGATGGTAACAAGTGGCAAGGTGTGGACCCTTGGATGAGGCATAAGTGATGTGAGACACATCATCATCCTCTCCATCTCCTCTCTTTCTCTCTCTCGTTTTCTCTCTCTTCTTCCTCTCCATTTTCGCTGGAAATGCTTGGGAGAGACAAAGGAAAAGTTTGAGAAAAGGTAAGGGAAATGGCTTCCTTTGCTCAAATCCTTTTCATAAATATTGTTCCTTGGAATGAGAGCTTCAATTTGATGGTTGTAGCTTCTCCATTGGTGGTGATTTGAAGAATCACGAAAATCTGAAGAGTAGAGAATCAAGAAGTGTTCTTGAGAAAGTTGTTAAGGTATGTGAACCCAATCTTTCTATCTATGTTTCATGCCAAATGATTAAGTTTGGAATTTCTGGAATTATTGCCCTAATTTCAAAAATATGGGTCAATGGGTAGTTTGGCATGTTATGGTTATGGAAATGGTATCTTAGAGTGAGTTTGGAATAGATAGATTGATTGGGGATTGAAATGATTGAAGTTAGTGATTTTGGAAAAATGATGATTGTGATGCCCTTGACCAAAGCATGTAAATGGAATGGGATTTTGGTAATTCTATTGATTCCATTGAATTCAATGAGTGATTTTATGTGGGAGTAGCTTTGGTAGAGGTTTTGGGTCCATTTGGATCAATTGGGCAAATGGTAGAGGATGTGGTATGTTTTGCTACGTTTTCTAGAATCTGATAGATTCACTCGAGCAGACATGGGTGTGCTCGAGTGAAGGAGGAACATTGCTCGAGTGAGGGAGATCCTGCTCGAGTGATATGAGAGTTTTCCCTTTTTGCTTCGAGTTGCACCTGGGATTTTTATGAGTGATGCTCGAGCACATCGCTTTGTGCTCGAGTGAGCGAAGAACATGCTCGAGTGAGCTGGGTTCTGCTCGAGTGAAGGTGTAAGCCCAAAGTTGAGGATTGCTCTCAGGTGGATACTCGCGGGAAAGAGGCACGAGTGTGCTTTCTCACTCGCGGGTATGGGGAATGTGCTCGAGCACATATGGCTGTGCTCGAGTGAGCCTGTGCCTCAGGTGAGAGTGGTGCTCTCGGGTTGTCACTCGTGGCGTTGTGCTCGCGGGTGTGAGGTGTGTGCTCGAGTGCAAATGGCTGTGCTCGAGTGATCCAGTGCTTGGAGAGCTGTGTGTGTGCTTTTGGGTGCTCACTCGCAGTCTCACCTTCTCTTGTGCTCGAGTGCTGTCCGTACCAATGCTCGAGTGAGAGCACTTGTGCTTGAGTGATGTCCGTACTTGTGCTCGAGTGAGGCCATCCCTGCTCGAGTGAGGCAGTGAAAAATAGCATGATTGAGTATTCAAAAGGGGATCTTTGGGGATAGTCTTCCAACCCTTTAGAGCTATCGATAGAGGTGTTTGAGGGTGCTTAAAGAGCAATAATGATAACCAACTTGAGTGTCTAAAAGTTAAGGAATTGGAAAAAAGGGATTAATCCTATGTCCTTGATGTTGGTTATAGGATTTGATGATTTCCCTGATCGTGAGCAGCCGGAGCTGGAGCTTACATGGAAAGAGTGTAGGGAACTTACCTCTCCTGCATGTATTGATAATTGTATTTGTGTATTGATGCATGTTATTGCTTTGCGTGATTATGTGAAACATATATGAATGATTGTAGCTCTGTTTCTAGTTATGCTATGGCCATGAGTATGTTGTGTGAACATTGAGCATGCGGATACATCATTATGTGAACATGAGTTATTGTGATGCAAGCATGTCATGCATTAAATACTTATCTTACATGCATATTGGTATCTGTTTCCTACTGAGATTCCCCAAAATCTCACCCTCGCCTATCAACATTTTAGACAGGGAAGGAAGATTGAGGATGAAGCAAGCATCCAAGGAAGAAGAGGACTCGTTTCTGGGTGAGAGTTTGGTTGTTGGTTATCATGGCATAATTGGGAATATGAATTGTATAATTGGATCAATATTTGAGTATGTATTTGAGTAGGTTGTGTAATCCCTATTGGTTGCGTTGTATGGGCTAATGTGCCCTATGATTATTGAGCGAAGATATGATCCCGAGATTGTCGGGAATTTATATTGCGTACTCTGATAATTGTCTAAATGTAATTTATCTTCGCATAGTAATTATATTCGGAGTGTAAATATGAGACCGTGTGTTAGAATGATTTCGAAATGTATTTGTGAAAACCCCGTCGGGTTGATGGATTTAAAAATGTTGTTTTGAATTATTGGTCTCTATTTCACCTTAATCACGGAATCTGGATATTAATTATGGCTGGGGGTTACACTAACCAATTTGATGAATCCCCCTCCATGCTGTATTACAAATTGCATGATCTAGCCTTTCTTTTATATTAGCTTCAGCAAACCTTTGATTGGACCATGTGAATTCTATGACCTTAGCTCCTAAATCAACGATATTACAATTCAACATAAAATTCTAGAAATCAGCCATTGAGTTTATATTCCTCACTTTTCCACCTTCCTTTTCACAAGCAAATATTAAATCATTAAAATCTTCACAACACAGCCATGGCTCAGCCTCTCCAGGATCCAGATTTCTTAATTTTTTCCACCACCCACTTCTATTCCTTCTTTTGGAGGGTCATACACCAATGTTAAGAAACCAGATTCCATTTGTAATCCCTTAGTTACTTTTAGATGGACGAAATTCTTGTCAAACATAACAAATTGAACCTGAGCATCATCATTCCACCAAACAGCTAACCCACCCCCAATTCCAACTGCTTCTACATATATTTTATTCTAAAAATGAAGTCTTCTACACCATTTTTTCACTTTTTCCTACTTGACCCTAGTTTCCATTAAGAAAACCAGAGTAGGTATATACTTATTACACAAGAACCGTAGGTTCTTACCTGTCAGGGGCGACCCTAACCCCTGACAGTTCCAACTAGTAGACTCATATAGACTTGATGGTCAATTAAAGTTGACCACCAAGCCCTTTAGCAATAGAGTCACAACTAGAATCTTGTTTCTTCAAAACTTCAAGCATATTTTGTCCAATACCCATAATAGGCACCTCCACTAAGCTACTTTCTTTGAATACTTTGACATTTTTACCTCCTCTTTTCCTCTTCTACAGCAGTGACTTCTTCCCGATAGAAATGGTTTCCAATTTTCTTTGTTAAGGGGTATTTCATCAGCCTTCTCGAACTGACTTTCTATACATGTATTAGTTTTCTTAGCCCTTGATGTCTCCCATTCTTTTTCCAGTGCTCTTTTCAAATTACCTTTCTCTAACTCATTAACCAATGTACCTTCATATATAAGTTTCAGCAAACCTTTTGTTGATGCTTGAGGCCTCTTCTCTTCAATCTCTTCAGGTATTTCAACAATATACGGTACAATATTAACCAGCCCTCTCAGAACTATTGCCTTGTTATCCAACTACCTTTTTAGAGTATCTATCCCTCCTCTTGAGCCATCAATATAAGGGATTTGGATCACCTCTTTTATGCTAATAATATTTCCTGATCCACTGAACTAAACTAGTTCCTTAATGTTTGAAGGCTCATTATTAAAACTTATTTTCCCGCATACTTATTGGTAGGCTCAAGCTGCTGCTTACCGTTGGTATCTACTTCCCTCTTTCCTTTGATCTTTAATGGGCTGGTTACTTCATTCTTATCCATCTCTAATTCGGGCCTAAGCTCACACACAAATTCTTGCTTCAGCTGATTTGTCTTCAGGGCTGTTCACACTCTTGCCCCCTCCTGCCACTTGTATTGCTTTTTTGTAACCACCCTAGTGTCATTACCACCAATCCTCTCCTCACTACTCATGTGCAAATCCTCCTCTTCCACGCTCCTTCTCAATGATGATAACTCACGTGCAGTTCCCATATGCACTGAGTCGTCCTCCCCTTCTCTTATTATAATCACCGCGCCACTGCTCTAACTAGATTCACTCGCAGCTCCACTGTATACATGGGGAAGGAAGGGTTTTCTTCTTACATCGCTCTCTGGTGCACTCAACCTCTATGCTCATGTCCTTGAAGTAGAAGTTTTGAAGCTTTTCAAACCTTATATATGCCTAGACTCTATCCATTTCTGGTCATGACAACCAAAACCCAGCTTTCAAAGGCTTGTTCAAATCCCCCTCTACACAAACACGAACAAAACTTCGAGTATAATAACCCTCTGGATGAGAGTCCTTAAAACAAATTACCTCTCCAATCTTACTACCCATAGTGACAATATTTTTCTTCGTCATCGCCTTTTTTGGGACATTATGAATTTGGACCTAGTATAGGCACTTACTCATAAGCACTTTACGAATCGTCAACAGTGGCACCCAAGAACGAAGATTCAGCAAACAACCATCAAAATCCCAGGGGCTATCAAGCAAGATTTTTTCATAATCCTCTTTATTACTAAAATGAAACACAAACGCATTCTCCTTTGAATCATTGATCTCCACCCTCCCTTTCAGATGCCAAATTTGTGAAATCATATTACGAAATGTTGGGATATTTACTTGCTTTGACTATACAAGCTTCCCAACCAATGAGAAACCACCCTTCTTACAATCTTTATCTTCCCAATCAAGTATGAATTCCTCACGATCTTCCATTTCAACATCCATTCTCACAAGCGATTTCACTCTTTTAATATCTTGTCAAAAATTAGGTCTCTAAATCGAAACCCCATTGAAGCACTGGTTACTCCAATAAAGTAGAAATCGAGTACAAGAACTGAGAAATCTAGCTAACATCGAATAGAGAAAAAGGGAAAACGGACGATCTTGCTCACTCGAAGGAGCGGAATGGCGCTGTTATTCTCTAGAAAGTCTTGTATTTCATCACATTTTTCTTATATATTTGTTAGTTTTGAACTTAAATTGCGCATAAAGTTTATACATATAAAGAAAAATGTGATGTAATGAAAATACTTTGGAAATTTGCAAATTTTGAGCTAAATGTATAGAAGTTTTGATTAAATTGAAGAAATTAGAAAGCCCATAAACTCCTTCTCTTTGTAGGAGGATGAGGATAAGAAGTAGAAGCCTACATGGATCATCGAAAGTGGAGAAAAGAAGAATAAAAGTCAAAAAGGGAGATCAAAGAAGTAGCTTGAAGATACTCCCAGTCGCTTTTACTTCACCACAGCAGCGTAAAAGCGAAAAAACCCTAAAAATAGGCCTTGTTGTTACTACGCCACAACGAAGCAAAAGCGAAAACACCTTAATAATAGGACTTTCTGACCGCGTTCACTGCGGCTTCGCTATAACAAAGAAAAAGCGAAGTTGCGATACTGATGCTGTGCGTTTTGAAAAAGTGACTATTCTGGAGGGCTTTTAACCTAAGAGGGGCGCCGAAACAGGGTCATCTTGCATAGAGGAGAGGTCAAGAACACAATTAGGCTACTTGGGATAGAGTTCTTAGAGATTTTGGGGCTTTTGGTGGAGATTTGTGAAGAAATTCAAAGGTTTCCTTGCTTTTTCTAGTTTTTTCTTCTTTTCTTCCCATTGTGCTGATATGAACAATCGTCTTAAGCTTAGTTGTTGGTTTGTATTGATTATGAGTAGCTAAAACTCGTAATTAGGATTACTTTTACCTATTGTATGGATTTAAACTACTGGATTATCTTACTTTTGTTGGTTAATGAGTATATATGCTAATTTTTTTTTGAGCTTAATGCTATCTTGTGCTTGATCACCACATGATTAGAGTTGTTTAATTGGAAGATGCTTGAGAAAGCTATTTAGATTGTAGAACTTAAGAAAAATCATGTTAGACTTGAAGTTTAGAGAGTAAATGGATGGGTTGTTGTTAGAATAGAGATATATCTAATAATCTAGCGTAGTTTATTAAACGATTGTTTTGGAAAGATGGTTTTCATTAATTATAAACAAGAGATTGAATATTTTTAATGTAAATTAAAAATCAATCTTCACTTGAGACAGCTTGATTGATGATTTTAGAACCTTTGACTAACATATAGACTTATTTAACCAACATAAGTGGATAGTCACATAGTTTCATGAAATACAATGGGGGAAAAGTAATCCTAAGTTTATACCTCTTGAAGTTAGACCCAATTTCACAATTACCATTGTTTTACCTTATTGTTTTCAAAAAAAATCTTAATTGATATACTCAATTTCAAATGATTTCATTCAATCTAGTTAAGAACATGGTTACAATAATTAGCTCGCTTTCGTCATAGTCATTGTGGATCAACACTCTTTTTCTCACTAATTTATTACTTGTGACACATACGCTTGTGGTAAGCTAAACGGCAAACAGACGATCACTTAGTGGCGCGATGGGTCACGCTCACAGAGAGGAGCGATGTAACAGAAATTAAACTACATCAATTAATTTTTGTCATTCCCTTATTAATTCTCAGTAACAAACCTGATTTAAAATTTTATAATTTTAAAATTCTTTTTCGGTCCTTTTTTTCCAAAAAATGGCCCTTTTTAATTATTTTTGCTTGCTTTTCTTCTCTTCGAGTACATGTGGAACGGTTAGATTGGAGGAGGGAAAAGCAGTGGATAGAAGCGATAAGTGTACAAATTTGCTGAGGTTTGTGAACAAATTTACATAAGTGGCCTCCATATGTGGGGCCCAGTCAAGATCAAGATTTAATTAAGGAAAATTTTCACAAAAGACCTCATTAGCCTAATATTTGCTGAAAGGGACTTGACCTGAACTGTCATTATTTTCGTAGGAGTAAAAGACTCAAATGCCCTTAATGAGAAAAGGCACCAGAACTGATGGAGAACAGAACCAACGAATTCATAAACAGAGCAAGCAAATGACACGAATTAGTGAAGTCTTCTTCTCCTTCCCTACGTAGAGCTAAACATCCTTCCTTCTGGGCGTCGTTCACCATGGATGTTGCTGGAGGTTTAACGTATCAGTAAAGGCTAGGGAGGTGAGTTGTGTCAAGGCCTTATTATGGTTCAATATTTGGTGAAGATGATGATTTATATTTTCTCTCCAAAGCTAGGTTTTTTCATTTTTGTTTTACTGAGTAAGGAAGTAGTAAATAAATAAAATTGTGGCTTCATTAGGTTTTTTGATTTTCTCCTTAATCATCAAGGTTCTGTTTACTTTATAGCAGATAGATTTGTATCCAATGGTGAGTTGTATACAAAGTAGTATATGTGACTGTTATGCAACGTAGGGGAAGAGTTTTCGCACATGGTTATATGGCACCTCTAAAGACTAAAAAGGAACCCAAGTTGAAGACATTTTCCAACCACGGAAGATGTTTTGCACGTAGTGGTAGATCGTTGCACACATGGAAGAGTTTTTGCACATAGGGAAGAGTTCTTGCACATAGGGAAGAGTTCTTGCACATAGGGGAAGAGTTCTCACATATGGTTATATGACACCTCTGAAGACTGAAAAGGAACCCAAGTGGAAGATATTTTGCAACCACGGAAGATGTTTGCATGTAGTGGTAGATCGTTGCACACATGGAAGAGTTCTTGCACATAATGGAAGAGTTCTTGCACATATGGGAAGAGCGCTTGCGCGTAGGGGAAGAATTCTCACACATGGTTATATGACACCTCTGAAGATTGAAAAGGAACCAAAGTGGAAGACATTTTGCAAGCACAGAAGATATTTTGCACATAGTGTTAGATCTTTGCACACATGGAAGAGTTTTTGCATATAGGGAAGAGTTCTCGCACATAGGGGAAGAGTTCTCGCACATGGTTATATGACACCTGTGAAGACTGAAAAAGAACCCAAGTGGAAGACATTTTGCAACCACGGAAGATGTTTTGCATGTAGTGGTAAATCGTTGCACACATGGAAGAGTTCTTACACATAGGGGAAGAGTTCTCGCACATGGTTATATGACACCTCTGAAGATTGAAAAGGAACCCAAGTGGAAGACGTTTTGCAAGCACGGAAGATATTTTGCAAGTAGTGGTAGATCATTGTACACATGGATGAGGTTTTGCACATATGGAAGAGTTTTTACACATAGGGAAGAGTTTTTGTACGTAGAGGAAGGGTTCTTGCACGTAGGGGAAGAGTTCTCGCATATGGTTATATGACACCTCTGAAGACCGAAAAGAAACCCAAGTGGAAGACATTTTGCAACCACAGAAGATGTTTTGCACATAGTGGTAGATTGTTGCACATGGGGAAGAGTTCTTGCATGGGGAAGAGTTCTCGCATATAGGGGAAGAGTTCTTACACGTAGGGGAAGAGTTCTCGCAAATGGTTATATGACACCTCTTAAGACTGAAAAGGAACCCAAGTGGAAGACATTTTGCAAGCACAGAAGATGTTTTGCACGTAGTTGTAGATCGTTGCACACATGGATGAGGTTTTGCACATATGGAAGAGTTTTTGTATGTAGAGGAAGAGTTCTTGCACGTAGGGGAAGAGTTCTCGCACGTGGTTATATGAAACCTCTGAAGACTGAAAAGGAGCCCAAGTGGAAGACATTTTTCAACCACGGAAGATGTTTTGCACCTAGATCATTGCACACAGGGAAAATATCTTGCACACAGGGAAAATATCTTGCACACATGGAAGAGTTTTTGCACATAGGGAAGAGTTTTTGCATGTAGAAGAAGAGTTTTGGCACATGGTGGGAGATCTTGGGACTTAAAATTGAATCCAAGTGGGAAATATTTCGCACACAGAAGTTTTACACGTAGGGGTATATCATTGCACATAAGGTCACATCTTGCACACATGGAAAAGTTTTTGCACATAGGGAAGAGTTTTTGCACGTAGAGGAAGAATTTTCGCACATGGTGGGAGATCTTGGGAATGAAAATTGAATCCAAGTAGGAGATCTTTCGCACACAGAAGTTTTGCATGGAGGGGTAGATCGCTGCACATAAGGTCACATCTTACACACATGAAAGAGTTTTTGCACATAGGGAAGAGTTTTTGCACATGGTAGGAGATCTTGGGAATGAAAATTGAATCCAACTGGGAGATCTTTCGCATACAGAATTTTTGCACGTAGGGGTAGATCATTTCACATAAGGTCACATCTTACACACATGGAAGAGTTTTTGCACATAGGGAAGAGTAATTGCATGTAGGGAAGAGTTCTCGCACATAAGTAATAAGTGGTACACTAAGGGGAAGAGTGTTTGAAGATCACGTGTAATATATAAAACAAGTATTTGTATACCAAAGTTGTATATAAATAATTGAGTTTCATTTACATTAACACAAAAGATGATGCCAAACTTCAATATGAACAGAATAAATATAACGTCAACTACTTTCTGTCTTCTTCGTATCTTTCCAACCTTCAATACTACACATGACCATGTCCCGATGTTTATTCTTCTCATGGGCTACTAACCACCAGACCATATCAACTCGCTTTTGATCTATGTCTTCCTATAAAAACACATTCCCAGTTAAATAAGTGCAATTGTAACAAGTAATGTACCAATATACTCACATTAGGTATAGTGAAACCATTCCACTTGGGCTCGAATATTTTCCCAACTTTGCAACCAAGATATCACATACATTCCATAGTCCCATCTACACAAAAATAAAATATCAAAACATAAAAATGTCATCTATTCATGCATACATTAATGATTAATGTGTAACCCTCTGTGACTAACTCACCCATTGTTCTGCTGTTGAACAAGACCAAATCTAAACTCAATGTAAGGGCTGTATCCATAGATGTCACGATTAAGGTGTGGAAGTAATTCACCAAAATGTTTACTCTGTTAAAATGAAAATTCAATGACCATAGCTCGTGGTTTATAGCTTTGTCATGTAATCTCTCAGGGCTTAACTCATACACTTGCTATGATTCTTAAACAAAGTTATATCTACTACTTAAATAGGTATTTATCACATACTACTAGTAAACATTATCATTCTTTTCCCATCTGACCATCTCATCAGCCGCTACAATAACAGCCTACTTTTGTGCTGAATTTCTGTCCACCACTGTATTTTGAATGGAAATCCTTAATTGGAACCTTTTGAAGTTCCAGGAGTTCCGGCAAAATTTAGAAAAATACTAATTTTGAAATCAAGTGAATGACCAAGATTTATTGGAATGCACTTCCAAAATATCATATCAGAGCTTTAATTTGTTTTTATACTTAAAATATAGGAATTCAATTATTAGAGTACTTTGTTCTAGTACAGTAGGAAAATTCCAAGATTTTTTACTCTTAATCAGACAAGAGATACCTTTAGTGAGCTCGAATGTTGTACTATAAAATATCAAATAGCATCCTTCCCTAAATTTGCTGCACACAAAGGACAGACCTGGTATAGGAACATTTTATAGCAGTCAATTAAATTTCAATAATAAATTAAAATTAATTGCTTGTAATCAATGCTTATAAATGTCCTATTGTTTTTCCTTAACATTTAGCTACTATAACTGCTAGGTTACTTTGCTATTATTATCTTTTCAATCCAAATCAGGACATTACCAATAGCGATTCATCTGTTTAGATTGATAAAAGCTGCATTTAAGCATGGAACTTTTATATGTAAATCAAATATTAAATAGTTTAACAATCAACTTTTGAGGGGGGAAAATCAAACTTTAAAATATAGTCTAAAGAAAAGATACCATGTACAACATTTTTTAGGACAAAGCAATGCTCCTCTTGCAGATGGCTACAAAGAACAGGAACTTCAATTTCCACACAGCAGAAAGGACAAGGGAAATATGACCGGGCATCATCATCTCCATCCGGGTCATAACAAGCAAAAACCAATTGATCCAAATGCAATGACGAAAAGCATCTCAAAAATAAAAAGGTAAAGGTAAAAACAATGAACTATTAGCAATACACTGACACACAAACATAACAACTGATAGGACTCAAAATATCAGTGTATTGCTTGGTATTTAGTCTCTTCAAATCAACCAAGCAATAAAACAAGTATCAAAAGTTCATAACACTAAATAGTACTTAAGCTATTGATTGACTATAAGGCAGAAACAACAAAATTGATGAATTAGATCTATGATATAGTTTGTCACACCAACTTAGGTTTCTTGGGTGATGCACTTAAACCAATTCACTTGTACCAAAAGAAACCCGAATGAGTAATTTTCATTAAAAAAATTCTCACACAAGCAAAATTTATCTTGCGGTGCAAAATTAATGCTTGCCCCTCATTTTTTAACCCATCAAGACATTATTGAGAACCCATTTCAAAGTACAAGTTCAAAAGTCAGTTAGATTTGAGCATACTAACAGAAACATCAAAAAGCAAAGGAAGAAGGAAAACCAAGAAAACGCTCAAACTAAAAGGTTAAAAAAAAAAGCATAAATGCTTAATCCAAGTCAGATATCTATTCTAATTAAGAGGATATCTTTCCAAATAGCTCATGCGCAAGAGAAGTGATTTTTAAAAGGGAAAAAACCAGGGGAGAAAAACAAATGGGAAGTACCAGAGTGAAAGCAAGCAGATTAATAATGGTGATGATAAAATGAAGAAAGAGAAAAACATGAACACAAACCTTGGATGTTGGGTGTTCTTCACCACCTTTTGTCAGTGCTACTACTTGGAGAGGCCGCTGCCTCCGCCGCCGCCGTACCCAACACCTCCTCGACGCCACAAAGACCAACACACCTCCCCGTCACTGCAAAAACCCAAAGACCTCGCCTCGCCGCCACGGTTGAGACCAATCCTGCATCGCCGCCTCCAAGACCCACACTCCGCCACCCCACACCCTCGTTCGATTCTCTCCAATGAGTCCGCCCTTCCTTCTTCAACTTTGCGCCCCTTCAAAATCAAAAATATTTGAGACCTTCGCTGGTTCTGTTTCTATTTCCTTTCATTTGCCCTCTATTTTCTCATTAAGGGCATTTGAGTCTTTTACTCCTACGAAAATAATGACAATTCAGGTCAGGTCCCTTTCAACAAATTTTAGGCTAATGAGATATTTTATAGCAATTTTCCTATTTAATTATAAGGTGATCGCGATTGGCTACAAAATTTGCATCAATTATATATAGGATCGTTAAGAATTTTGACTATCATTGACCTCTCTCCGTCAATCATCTTGTCGTGAGTGACCTTACTTATGCATTGGTGAAAACAAAATTAAATAAAAAGAAGAAAATTTGAGGTAATAATTCTATTTATAAGATACACATCTAAGATTTGTATCAATTTTTTTTATTAATTATCTCTCGTATACCTTTCTTTTCCCGATCATTCTTTCTCATTCACCATCTCTTTATCTAAATGAGGATATTTTTAAAAATAAAATGTATTTTTTACACTTTTATTGTCTTTATATGATTTTATCAAATTTTTTATTTATATAATTAGGTTATTTCATTATATCCATGTATAAGATAGGAAGGAGAATAACGGATTTTTTCTCAAACTTCCGGATTTTTTTATTTCCGGGAGATCAGTGCTCTTTCTTTTGCATGGTTTAGCAGGGATAACATTAATCAATGTTGTCAAACTCAAAAGTTTAAGTACATTCATAACAGTCATGTAAAATCATATCGTAGATTTAAATCCTAAATTCGTAAGAGTTTACTTTTATCAATAAATAGGTATTAATAGTGTATAATAAAATAATTAAAATATAAAAAATGACAATAAATTGATTTAAATATATTTTAAATCCAAATAATTGAAATTAAATCCATAAACATTCATAGTTTATCATTCTCAACAAAGAATTTTTTATAAAATTCATATATAAAACAACTGACCATGATTAAATCGAAAAAATTAGTATGGGTTTAAGAGTAAGTTAACACGAAATTAGAATATAAAAACAATAAACTTGATATGTGAACTTATGAATTTAACCAAATTTATAATTATCATAAGTTTAAAAATAACTCAACACAATTTTATAAAATAAAAACATAAAAATGATAAATTCGTGATTTTGACAATAATTACGTCAATATCCAAGAGCTCAGAAACCGTTTGGTTGGACCTACTCTTTTAATCCAAATCTTGTACGTCTAGTATTTTTTTTTTAAAAAAAATTATTATTTAATTTAATTTAATTTATCTCTTTGGCATTAAATGTTTGGCAAGGGGCAGTCGGGCACCATGGCAGTATGCTGCATATAGGTATGTCGGCGTCATCTTTGGGTGTGTTTGTTTTGACGATGGGATAAGTAACTTATTTTTACTTAAACTTATGGAATCTTAAGATTGGAAAAAAGTTAGATTGGTAAAATGATGAGTGTTTGGATTAACGATTGAATAAGTAATTTAAAGTAACTTATGTAAAAGTTAGGATGTTTGGTTTGACTTTTGCATAAGTATCTTTTATATTAATTAAGAGAAAAAAATTGAAAAAATTATGAAAAATGAAAAAATGAAGGGATAATTGTGAAAAAAGTCCTCATTAATAACTTAATTGCCAATGAGACCTGGGAAGATATCTACACACGGAGAGATTTTTTCACAATTTTCTCAAAAATTAACTTTGAAAATTTGGTAATGGTACAATTTTAATAAAATTATATCAAACTCTAATTTAAATTGGTACACTCCAAAAGTCTTTTCTACTGTGCACCTCAAGCTTAAATCATATAAATTATATCAAACTCTAATTTAAATATTAAATCCTAACTCATATTTTCACATAGCTCAAAATCTAACAAAATAAACCAATTAAAATCTCAATAATACCTCCAATAATCCAAATAAATTATTTAAACTAAATTTAATGGGTAAAAACACCATATAGAAACTAATTTATGACATGTTTATAAAAATAAATTGATTATAAAATCATAAAACAACTGAATAATAAATTTAAACTGATTAAAATTAATTATTAATTATTCTCTACATTTCTACAGTCATATATTGACAAAACTCAAAACTTGCCTAAACTCTTATCCCAAAGTATTTTCTAATTAGCAGAAGATTACTATCTAAAGAAAGAGAAAATTATTTAGAACATTTTTTATAAAAGAAGCTTTGTGATTAGAAGTGATTTTGAGTATCTCATTTATTCCAAAAATATAAAAATACTCCTCCAAACAGATTCCATCGCTCCCATAAGCTTCAATTCAGAGCTTATTTCCATCGGCACTTTTTTTAACTTTTTTCTGCTGATCCATCGCCGAAACAAACATCAAGTTTCTTCAAAATCACTGTACAGTGCCGATTGCATCTCTCAATCGGCCGATTGCGTCTCCAAACAGGCAAACAAACACGCTGTTTATTTCAGGGAAGCGGTTGACTCAACTTCTAACACTCATTCTCGTCCCATGCGTGGCATGGGATTGAGGAAATATTAAGGTATTGAAAATTGAATTGGATATTGAATCGGTTGAGATATTAGGTTAAGGATCAGTGGTTCAGATCGGGATCAATTAAAAAATATATATACAATTTAAATGTTCATGTATGCCATTCAAAAAATTGCATAAGAGTTTTTTTTTCAATTAATAGTCCAATATAACCTCCTGAACCTAATACCCACAAAAGTATCATTAAGAATATAAGAATTTTTCTCCAACCAATGCAAAACAGCAAAAATATTCCACAATCCTTTTAAAACTCCTTGCAAATCAAAAAATTTCGGAGAAATAATTTTAAAAAAAGTCAAAATGACTTCGTTTGGGATATAAAAAAGTTTTTTTTAAGAAAAAAAGAGGGGCAAACCAGTTCACCTCGAGTAAGACCAGGTTAACTGGGTCAGTTACCCCCCGGTTTTTTAACCCCAACCGGACCGGTCTGACTTCCAGTTCACCGGTTTCTAGTCTGAACCAGCTGGTCCTGTCCAGTTTTTAATACATTGGAAAATACATTTTATTTTTTAAACTACCCTAGAGAGAAAGAATTAGCAGGGAAAAAAGTTGAGTGAGAGATAATTAATTAATGTAATGATAGTAATAATATATAATTAATAGGGATCAAAATGAGAAAAGTCGGTTAAAATTTCAGATGCTAAGTATAAGTAAATTCTAACTAATTTACGTGTACAAATAAAAAGCAGGTTAGTGTATTAAATTTGTCATAAATTTAAGTAATTTACTCAATCTAATATCATGTTAATTTTTACTCTCTCGTTCCCTTTATTACCTATAGGCATGTATAAAAAAATACTTCATCTGGTCCACAATATAAGTTACTTCAACTAATTAATCAAAATAAAAAATGCCAATTAACTCATCAAATTTGTCTTAAATTAAAAAAATTTCTAACTTTAGCCATAGCAAGTGAAGTTTTGAAGGAGAGAAAAATATATATATATATATATATATATATATATATATATATATATATATATATATATATATATATATATATATATAAGAGCTACATTTAAGTATTAATTAGAGGAGTAAAATTGACAAATAAACACTAATTGCTTTTCAAGTAACTTATATTATGGACCAAAAACTTTTTTTTGGAAGTAACTTGTATTGTGAATTAGAAGGAGGGTTAAATTTATTTAACATTATTTAAAACTAGCAAATTACCTTGCAAAAATGACTAAGAGCACTTCTAGACGACACTCCATGATAGGGACTAGAGGTAGTGTTTTTTTTTTTTTAAAGTTTATGTATTCTCTTATTAGGGTCACATATATTCGAGAAATTGTCTGTGTTTGGAATAATGATTGATAATTGGGCTTGTTATAATATAACTTTTGGTAAAAGCCAAATTATGTAATGTGATTTATGTTTGGATTGACAATTGTCAATTGGGCTTTTGCAAAAAAAAAAAAAAAAAAAAAAAACTTGTTTGGATTGGCTTAAGCATAAGGGCTTTTGTGATAATGGTAAGAGAGAGTGGGTGGAAAAATATTTAAAAAATCAAGTAAATATTTAAAAATTACTTTAAAATATTAGGTGCTACTAGAAAAATATTTTAGAGTGGGTGGAAATCAATAAATCAGTATTATAAGTTTTGGGTGCTCTTTACTACTAAAAAAAATACATTAAAGGTAAAATTGTAATCAGTCTCCTAAGACTAGGTACAATTGAAAAATTATTTTAAAGAGTTAAAAGCACCAAAAAATATTTTAAAGTAATTTTTGGAGCTGAAAAAGTACATTAAAGGTAAAATTACAATCAGTCTGATAACACACTGGATACAGCTAAAAAAATATTTTAAGGGGTTAAAAACACTCAAAAATTATTTTTTGAATGGCTACAACTAGAAAGTGGGTAAAATTACAATCAGTCTGATAGCACACTAGGTAATGGGTACAACTAGAAAATATTTTAAGGGGTTAAAAACACTCAAAAAATATTTTTTGATACTACATACTATTTAAAAAACATTTTATGGGAAAAGCCAATATCATATAACTAATTTCTAGACAACCCAATCTAGCATAAAATGCCATTAGCTTTTAACAAAAGCTCCATTCTGTAGCTTCTTCCAATTGAACTTTCACCAAAAGCCCAATTGCCAATAGACCTCTCCAAACACTCAAAAAAAAAAAAATATTTACTGCCAATTGGGTTTTTGCCTCCCCCAATCGGGTTTCTTGGCCTCCCCAAACACACATTATCTAGTATTAACTATGATTACCTTTTCTAACAAGGATGCCTACATTTATAACTTCGAGCTGCAAGCTGCGTTGCCTTTCATCTTCTTTCTTCCTCTTTTCATATTACTCTCTTCGATCCTTTCTATAAGTAACAAATACCCACTAAATCAGGCAAATCAAGATTAGTTAAATATAATAAATATGCTATGAATGTATTTTTTTTTTTTCAAATTTACCCTTATTTATAAAGATGATAAGTGTGAGAGAGAATGAGTGGGAAAAAAAGAAATGAGAGAAAATGAGCGGTAAAAAGAGATGAGATGGAAAAGTAATTAGGGGGTGTTAAAAATAGAAAAAACATGTATCTTTTTTTTTTTTTTTTTTGTGCCAAACACAAGTAATTGCTTATATATAAGATAGGAACAACCTTATGTTAGTTATAAAAGGATGAATTATTATTTCTTTTTTATTTGATCAATTATGGAGCATTTTTTCTTTCCCTCCGCACGTGATGGTACTAGCTTTGCCTTTAGTATTAGTGGCTAAAAGGGGGGAAATGAACATAAAAATTGGGAAATGATAAATGAGTTTTTTTTACTAAAAGTTTATTAAAAAATGTTAAAATGTGATAAGAAATAACAGATCAGTTATTTCTCAATTTTCAGATTCATTTTCAGGGATTCTCCCTTATAGTTAACTCATTAAATTTATTTCTAATTAAATATTTTTTTATTTTATTTCTATTAAACGAGGTTTTGAAAAAGAGAAAAAAATATAAGAAGCCACGTTTAAACACCAATAATAGAGATAAAATTAATAAATAAACATTAATCATTCTTCCAATAAATTATTTTGCCAACTAAGTCATTTTTTTAAAAAAGTGAGTTTTGTTATGGAAAGAAGGGAGTACAAAATTTGCATTAATTTTAGGAGGATATATTAAAAATTTTGAGAGCATTGACACTTGCCGGTGACTCTTGTGACTCTTGTCGTTAGTGGCCTTGCGTTGTCGGAAACAAAATTAAATGAAAAGAAGAAAATATGCGGTGATCTAATTCTTTTTATAGAATATACTTAAAGGATGTCTAAAAGTTTTAGTGTGTGTTCTTTTACTCCTAAAATCATGATTTCAAAAGCACTTTTCCGCAAATTGAAACAAAACTCCTCTCACATATTTACTTCATAAACTGTAAAAGCTATTCTCTAAAAATTAATCAGAACACACACTTAATTAATTTTTTATTAATTACCTCTTACATCCTTTCTTTTTCCCCTCTCTCATTCTTTCTTATTCTTCATCGAAATAAAGTTATTTTAAAAAAATAAACTACATTTTTACATATTTATTGTTTTTAATCAATTTTTTATTTATATAATTTAGCTGTTTATATTTTATATATATTTTATATATAAGATTCAAAGAACCACAATAATAGCAGTACAAAAATTCACCCAAATTTGTTTGTTTGTTTGTTTGTTTTTTGCTAGCCAACCTGCCAAATTTGTTAATTACATGAGATTGGTGCTCTTTCTTTTTCTTAAATCTTAATATAGAAACGGCAACATCAAGATCCAAGAGGCAATTGGCTCCCAGATGGTCCTTTTCTTTTTATGAGTCGTTGGATTAAGATCTCAACGGTCTAGATTTAATATATTATAAAAATATTATATGGTCCTTTTCTTCTTATGAGTCGTTGGATTAAGATCTCAACGGTCTATATTTAATATATTATAAAAATATTAAAAATATCAGAAGAAAAGGACCATCTGAGAGCCGATTGCCTCTTGGAACTTGATATTGCCGTTTCTATATTAAGATTTAAGAAAAAGAAAGAGCACCAATCTCATGTAATTAACAAATTTGGCGGGTTGGCTGGCAAAAAACAAACAAACAAATTTGGATTATCCTTTTATTTAAAGAAAAAGATCGGAGCCAAATCCATCCTTAATTATTATAAAAATATCATAATAATAATTTTATTATTATGATATTTTTATAATATATTAAATCTAGATCATTGAAATCTTAATCCAACAACTCATAAAAAAAAGGACCATTCTTTTATTTTAAAAAAAGGACCGGAGCCAAATCCATCCAAGAGAAGAGACCGTTTGGTTGTACCAACTTCTTTTATTCCATATCTTATATGTCTTGTACTATTTTTTAAAATTTGTTATTATTTAATTTAATTTATTTTATTGGTTGAGATAATCGTGCATTAAATGTTTGCCAATGGATTGTTGGGCCCGATGGCAGTATGTCACATAGTCATGTCAGCATCATCCTTCTTGTCAGGGATCAGGGCATTCACACGTTGTTATGGAGTTTATGACGTTGGGTATAATTGAGTAAGGAATAAATATATAAAAATACGATTGGCAAAAAAAATGTAAAAATACGATTTTTATGCACATATATACAAAATAATCACTTATAAAAAGGGAAAATCCCATATAAATACCTTTTGAATTAACAAAACCCCCAAAAGTCTATTATAACATGATAAAGACAGAAAAGTGCTGAGGGACCTTTCAGGGATAATGAAGTGTTGTTTAAAATACAAAAAAAGCCCTTTTTTATATTTGTGAGACATATGAGGTGGCTTCTGTGGATAAAAGCCACAGAAAAAAGAAACACAGTCGAAGGTGTGTGTACAGCACGTTGAAGGTGAAGAGCGAGGAATCAAGGTTGAATCGGACAATTGTAAGTAATTTTCTGAGAAACATAATATTTTGAGATGAATCGGACTATATCCATCTTATGATCATTGTTCATTTTGGTGTTTATTCCGTGTTGTTCGTTGGGTCATAAAGGTGCATAAACAGTAAAAAAAATGGGCAATCACGTGGTGTAATGAAGCTAACTTATTTGGGGTTGTCAATGAGGGGTATGGAGTGACAATGTTGCTGGGATTATAGATTATTTATGACAGTTTTAGTTGTGGGTAAGTGGGTTTATAGGTTGAGTGGGATTAAAGGTTCGAACTTGACGTACCTGCGGCGGCATCGAATGACAATGGTGGTGGGATTGTGGGTTATTTATGTCTTGGGTCTTGTTAGCTGTGAGAGGGAGCATAATGAAGAGGTTGTTGATTTGAAATAGGTAGCATTGAATTGATGTAATGACTGACCGTTGAGTAGGTGCAAGTGAAATGAATGATCTGTAATGAAATAAGCATATCTTTACGTGCATGGTAGTTGTTGTCATGACCAAATCTGGTTTGTTGTGAATGTCATTACAGGATTTGTCATTACCATTACTAAACTTGTCATTAGCGTTAATAATAATAGTTAAGGTAATAACTCATTTTGTCACGCAATAACTCGCATAACTTAATAGATGACAAGGAAATAGTGTTGCTCAATCGTTTGGCACATGTTGTTGTAAGTTAGTGATTCTTGTCAAATCCATTACAGACTTTGTCAACACCTTTACCATTGTTGTGAATCCCAAAACAAATTCTGTTAAGAGCAGCAGTAAGTTAGTGAATGCCATATATATTGAGAAATGAATGATGTCATGACATGGGTGTGGAGTTGGAGGTTAAATAGTTAGTAAAGGCTTAACATTGTTATTAATTTGAAATCTGAATTCTTTGTTGCAGGTTATCATGCAAGATGACATCAAATATTCAAGCAATACCTTCTTTAAAGTCGCTGATATGTTTTTTCCACATTGGGGGGAGTTTGTAAGTAATGTTGAAGGTGAAGATAAATATAGTGGTGGGAGAGTGAGGGTAAAATCAATGAAGGAGGGGATGAGAATTGAAGAATTGAGGGTAATGATAGGAGAATGGTTTGGTGTAGATGGGCATAGGTGCGACATTAAATACACTTTGAGGTTTGATAAAAAGATATTAGTAGATCTCATCAATGATTCTGAAATGGAAAATCTGTTTTATTATAATGATAGCAGTGCACATGTGTATGTAGCATGCAAAAGAAGTGATCATGAAGAAAGGGCCATAGATGACATAGAAAGGCAAGTGTCAGTTGTTTTGGTTATGTAAAAAGCTAGTTAGTATAGTGTTAGTGGTAATATGTATTCACAACACTTGTTGATATCCATGCAGGGTTGATGAATTATTGGGAGCTGCGGAGCAAATGTCGTATATTGATGAGGATGTGTGTTATGGATTGAATGATGAATATGTAGAAAATGAGTACAATGCAAGACCTCTTCTTAGCCTTCTTAGCCTTCCATGTGGAGTTGAGAGCGTCCCAACACCGACACCAGAGATGAGCTATAAGAAGTGGAAGGATTTATTGGTAGGAGTAAATCAGATGTTTGCACATACGGATGATTTCAAGAAGGTGCTGCACAAGTTCAGTATTGCACACAAATTTAAGTACACATATGTGAAGAATTGTAAAGATTATGTGTACGTTAAATGTAAGGTTGAAGATTGTCCATGGAGAATAACTATGAGGGCAATTGGGAAGAGCAATCGTTTCGTACGTGTGACGAGATACACCAAAGAACATGTTCATACAGCCCAACATAATCTTGATGTGACACATGCTCGAAGTGCTAGCTTGACATCATCAATTATCATTGATAAGCTTAGAAATAACACAGACAAGCGTGCAAATGAAATAAGGAAGAGCTTGGCTAGAGATTATGGAGTGCAATTGACATATAAGCAAGTATATAGGGCAAAGGAAAAGGCTATGGAGGAAATTCATGGTAGACCTGAACAGACATACATGTTTATACCATGGATATGTGATCGGTTAAAGGAAAGTGATGACAAGACAGTGGCTGAATGGGTCGCTAATGGGAGGAACACCTTTAAGCGTATTTTTATAGCCTATGGTTGTTGTATAGAGGGGTTCATTACTGGTGCTAGACCTATATTGTACATAGATGGATCCCATTTAAGTGGGCCATACAAGGGAACTCTATTGTCAGCTTCAGCATTTGATGCAGACAATGAATTGTTGCCATTTGCCATCACTATAGTGAAAGGAGAGACAATTGAAGACTGGAGTTGGTTCCTTGACATGATTAAGAAGATATTAGGTTCGTTACATATCACAATTGTATCAGATCAACACAATGAGATAATGCTGCTGTGCGAGGAGTTTTTGGAGGTGAGAGGCATGCATATTGTTACAGGCACATTAAGGAAAACTTCAGCGCCCAAGTCCTTAAGTTGAATAGAGGAAAGAGGAAGATATGGGGGCAAGGAAGGCAAAATGCGCTAGACTTGCTTGATGTAATTGCATATGCAAGGCTTGAAAGCGACTTTCAGACTGTAATGGAACACATGAGGCTTTTCAATAAGGAAATATATGAGTGGTTGATCAACCATGGTGATATTGAAAGGTGGGCCCTAAGTAAGTTCCCTTTTAAACGTTAGGATAAAATAATGACAAACCTTGCTGAGTCATTCAATGCTTGGATAGTCAAGGAGAAACGCCATAATGTTGCCCAACTTATCCACGAGCATCGTGACAAAGTAGCGAAAAAGATGTATGCAGCAAGCTTGGGAATAAGTAAATGGAAAAACGGTGTCGGGCCAAACATAGAACAACAAATGAAGGAAAATGTTAAAAGGGCTGAATACATGGATGTAGAAGCATATGGAGGTGGTAGGGTGAAAGTCCATACACCAAGTGGATCACTAGAGGTTGAGCTGTCATTAAACGAGTGCACATGTAGAGGATGGCAAATGTCAGGTATTCCTTGTCCTCACGCTTGTGCTGCCATAAAGGGAGTTCATGGAAATGTGTACAATTATGTTGATGAGTGGTTCAAGATTACATGTCAACAGAAGATATATAGCAAAACAATGATCTCAGTTGTCACAATAGACATGCCAAATCCAAATGACTACTGGATAGATAATATAGCAATTGAACGGTTCCTTGTGTTAGAGCAAGCGTTTCACCCAAGAGGGGGTGAATTGGGTGATACTAAAATTTCGTTGCAAATAAAAACTTGACGGTGAATATAAAGCAATAAAAAGTAAGGAGAAATATCACCGTAGTGTACACCGAGAGTTATACTGGTTCGGCCACAACCACTTTGACCTACGTTCAGTCCTCAGAGCTTCTCTGAGAGTTTTACTATAACTTCCAAGATTCAGTGGGTTCTTGGCACCTCAGTACAAGCAAGTTCCTTCGCTTGGACACTCGCTCCCCCTTACAAGTTGTAATCCAATCCCAACTCAAGGTTCCACAACCTTAAGTTACCTCAACCACTTTGACCTACGTCCAGTCCTCAGAGCTTCTCTGAGAGTTTTACTATAACTTCCAAGATTCAATGGGTTCTTGGCACCTCAGTACAAGCAAGTTCCTTCGCTTGGACACTCGCTCCCCCTTACAAGTTGTAATCCAATCCCAACTCAAGGTTCCACAACCTTAAGTTACCTCAACCACTTTGACCTACGTCCAGTCCTCAGAGCTTCTCTGAGAGTTTTACTATAACTTCCAAGATTCAGTGGGTTCTTGGCACCTCAGTACAAGCAAGTTCCTTCGCTTGGACACTCGCTCCCCCTTACAAGTTGTAATCCAATCCCAACTCAAGGTTCCACAACCTTAAGTTACCTCAATAACAAATATTGGGTTTTAATGAAATATCTCTCTCACAGAGTAAATAAGAATCACTGAAGCATAGAATTACAAGTATAATGTAAAACAGAGTAATTTACTTGATGATACGTTTGTGTGTGTGTTCTTGTTATTTTCTCTGTTTGGATGTTCCCATATATATAGATACGTTGCTAATGATTGCTGGAACATATTTCTTCATGCCCGTTGGAGCGTGCGCAGCCACTATTGACTTTTCCAGTATTTGAAACACATACGTTTGCGGTAGGTGGTGGTAGGTGGCATTTGAACGTTGCATTTAACTTTCCTTATTTGGTAAGCTCTCTTCATTGTTTATCTGTGGATATGCTAAGGATACTAATACAATGAAAGGTTAATCATATAGGAAACAAAACAATGAATGTTGGAATGATTTCTGAATTTCTGGGTTTGCATACTCGAGTATCTACTCGAGTATTCATTAAAGTTTACTCGAGTATCATCATAAAAACTTTGATGAACTGCAAGTCAACAAACAGATATAACATTACTCCGGTAGTGCATGGAATAAACAAAATCTCAAACCTTTGGAAATACTTGATTACTCGGGTACCTACTCGGGTAATGTACTCTTTTCTTCATAGGTTACTTGGGTACCAACTCGAGTAAACCTTCAAATAAACTTTTGTTACTCGATGCTTTACTCCAGTAATGTTGGTAGTATTTTAAGGCCGAGAGCACTTCAAGTTTGATTACCTTGTTACTCGAGTACATACTCGAGTAAATATAAATTTTCTGCATAGCTTACTCGGGTAAAGACTTGAGGTTTTTCTTCAAAAATAACTCTGGATACTCGAGTACTTACTCGAGTAATTCACTTTAAATAAGTCATTCCATACCTGCATACTTGAGTAGTGCCTCGAGTGAAATGTGATAAAAACCAGATCAAGTTATTCGGGTACTACCTTAACATTTTTGCTTACCACAGTGAGTTACTCGAGCAGCTCCTCGAGTAACGTTGGCAGGGTTCAAAATGCCGAGAGCAACACATTTTCTGAAACAGAGTAACTCGAGTACATACTCGAGTATCATTGGCAGGCCGAGAGTAACTTGAAAACTTTTACCTGGTTACTCGAGTAACGTTGGCAGGCCGAGAGCAACTCCAAATGATTTACCTGGTTACTCGAGTAACATTGGTAGGCCGAGAGCAACTTGAAAAAATTTACACTATTACTCGAGTACTTACTTGAGTATTCTTGGCAGGTTACTTGAAGGTGTCTCTGGTTACTTCAAGTTTCTGTCTCATTACTCGAGTACTTACTCGAGTAATGCCTTACAAAACTTGCTTCTGATCAAGTTTCTCAGCTTTTTCTCTTGGCCTTTCTTCATTACTCCAATGCTTACTTTAAGTGATGATTTTCCCTGTTTATTACTTTGTTCAAACTTATTTATTAACCAAATCTTTTTTTTATAATATTCTTTGTTATCATCAAAACATGAGATCTAACACCTTGCACCACCTAAGACTAGTCGACCTCCCGGTAGGCCCAGATTTGTAAGGAAAGAGTCACAGTTCCAAAACAAGAAATTATACCATACAGCTCATGCCATGAAGCAGGGCACTCCAGAAGAACGTGCAAGAATCCTAACCCAACTTAATCTTGGGTGTGCAGACCTGGGAGTAGCTATTTTGCAAGTCAGCTTTTGTTTTATGTATAATGACTTGGATCCCTTCACATATTTTGGTTAGAAGGGGTATAGCATATATGATCTCCTTTATGTAAGTACTGTTTTTAGGTTAAAAAATAGGTTATACCATGGGAATGACAAGAAAACATTAGGTGCTAGTGGAATCGTAATGTTCACTTGTCATTGGCCAGGTTAAAGCAAAGTTGTTGTTATGAACAATCTGGTGATTTGTAAATTCCATTAATGGACTTGTAATTCCCATTACTACTCTTGTTAATGATGACAGCTTATTGTAATTACAGTATACATGAAGGGACACCTTATTTTGGGTTAATGACTTCTATGCATTGGGACTTGGTGGAATTAGTAATGTTACAATTTTTTTTTCACAATGCTTTCAGTCAGAATCTGGTGTTTTGTAAATTCCATTACTGAACTTGTCATTTCCATTGAAACAGTTGTTAATGATGACAACTTATTGTAACTACATCTTACATGAACGGACACCATCTTTTTAGGTTAATGACTTCTATGCAATGGGTGTAGGTGTAATGCGTAATGTTAAATTGTCATTTAGACCCTTTACTTGCGAGTTGTCATAATCATTTGTGGTTTTTGTCAACGTCAGAACGAAACTTGTCATTGCCATTAGCATTCTCATCAAAACCATTATAAAACTTGTTATTCCCATTATAAAACTTGTCAGCGGTCTCCACTTTTGGGGAAACACTTTCAGTGATTCCTTGGTGAGCCTTACTTGTTATTCCTATTATGAAACTTGTCAATACCATTATGGAACTTGTTATTCCCATTGAGAAACTTGTCAGCGGTCTCCCCTTTTGGGGAAACACTTTCAGTGATTTTTTGGTGAGCCTAACTTGTTATTCCCATTATGAAACTTGTCAATACCATTATGGAACTTGTTATTCCCATTGGGAAACTTTTCAGCGGTCTCCCCTTTTGGGGAAACACTTTCAGTGATTTCTTACTGAGCCTAACTTGTCATTCCCATTATGAAACTTGTCAATACCATTATGGAACTTGTTATTCCCATTGGGAAACTTGTCAGCGGTCTCCCCTTTTGGGGAAACACTTTCAGTGATTTCTTGGTAAGCCTAACTTGCCATTCCCATTATGAAACTTGTCAATTACATTATGGAACTTGTTGTTCCCATTGGAAAACTTGTCAGCGGTCTCCCTTTTTGGGGAAACACTTTCAGTGATTCCTTGGTGAGCCTAACTTGTCATTCCCATTATGAAACTTATCAATTACATTATGGAACTTGTTATTCCCATTGTGAAACTTGTCAGTGGTCTCCCCTTTTGGGGAAACACTTTCAGTGATTCCTTGGTGAGCCTAACTTGTCATTCCCATTATGAAACTTGTCAATTACATTATGGAACTTGTTATTCCCATTGGGAAACTTGTCAGCGGTCTCCCCTTTTGGGGAAACACTTTCAGTGATTTCTTACTGAGCCTAACTTGTCATTCCCATTATGAAACTTGTCAATTACATTATGGAACTTGTTATTCCCATTGTGGAACTTGTCAGCGGTCTCCCCTTTTGGGGAAACACTATGACACACTATATTTCATCATTTTCCTGTTTCCTGTACAGTAGAAGTGCATATTGGCATAGTGTGGGAATATAGGGACTTGGAATTTAGTATATTCAAATACACAATAACATTACATGGAAAAGCACACTGCTATGAAGAGGTATATAAGATCATTTACAAAAATATCAACTTTACAATGTCACCCCAAAATGCAATGCTTGGTTAATAAGTTACACAACCAGGGTTACTCTCTTCACAACAATGGTTATTTCAAAAATAAACAAGTGTTAATGGAAGAACAAAAGTTACATTAAGAAAATAATTTTGTCAATCACTCATATCCTGTTGGTCAGCGTCATTTATGCAGCCAGTAATCTCAATGCATCCTCCCTCTTCCTATTCATTTCATGATTAACCACCCACCACATAAGGTCTCGCCTATATGCCCCAACCTTATCAGCACCGTAGTCGAAGGTTACACCTAGCTTCCAATTGTTCAACCAAATTAGCACATGGACTCCACAGCCACGCCTGAAAGACACATGTGACATGAAAACACTCACAAGGATGCCATAGTAATGCTAAACCATATTATAACCACAATGTCAGTAGAACATACAAAAACACTCACAAGTTGTTCTGTTGTGGAATGGGTGCCCAAATAAAGTTTCCAACCAGCTTCTTCCCAGCATGCCCTGGTTTCACAAGCGCGATGATAGCATGAAATCGATCCTTCTGCACAAATAGGGTCAACCTTGTTATATCGACATGATTAACTCAATAACAGAAAATTTGTCACACAATTTTCTTACAAGGATATTTAGAGCGGATTCCTAGGGATATGCAAATGCACTTTGTTTCTTTCGCTGTTTACTCTTGCTGGTAAAAGTTAGTGGCCGCATTGAATCAAGCACATAAAAGTTCATCGTTTTTTGTTCAAGTGCTACACAGAACCAGTGTTCTGCAACCAACATGGGGCCCAAAATGAGATCATACTCTGAAATATTGTAGCCAACTTGTTCTGGCAATAGCTGGTCTTCCCATTCAGCAACTGACCATCCTGTAGGTTTTATGGCCAATAGTAACTGAATGAGGAATAAACTTGTTAGAGCCAATGATAAATGGATGAGGAATAAAGAAAATTACAGCATGTTGACCATAAAATCCGCGTCAAAAATATGTCGCCCCACTTGTCCCGCGCTTTTCATTTCTGCCATTAACATCTTACACACAAGAGACATTAACTGCATAAGCAGAGGAGTGTATTAGATGCGTTACAAAAATTTTAAAAACAAATCAGGTATTATTTAACTTACACGGTTACTGATTTTGTTAAGTCCACCGAGTGTCCACAGCTGGTCCCTTGTAGTGTATTCATCACCAATGTCAACCAGCACCCTATAAAGGCTAAACACTATCATTATCCAATTACTGAATAATCAATTTACTTATTAGAAAAGTAAGAAGAACTTTAGCACTTACTCTTCACCCTCAGCAGCATTTGTTATTCGAGATATGACCTCGAAAAACTTATCCTTGTCATCTTTAGCCCTCGTCGTCCGCTTAACTGGCTTTGTTAAAGTCCACGGGTACATGTTCTTAGGCATCCTTGGCCTCTTTGATCTCCTTGGCCCTTGTTCCTTCTGTCCAACCTCATCATCCTCGGATTGTTCTTGGTCAATGTTTGTAGGCTCTTGGTTTGGAGTCTCTTCATTAAATTCATAAATGTTTATGGGTGAGGCCAATGATGTATCTACATTATCGTCGGCTTCATCATCAACACCATCTTCATTGTGATCCTGTCCCTCATCGTCCTTACCATGTACCCTATCACTTCCCTCATGTCTGTCCGGATTGTCGTCATTTATTTCATCACAGTTAATAGGGTCCTCAGCTTGCTGCTTGCGCTGGCTTTCAATCTGTAGTTGTGCTTTAACCAACTCATCTTCAACAGCAGTAACAAGTTTCTTGTGGTTGTCCTCAATAACCCCCATCAACCGTGCATGTAATGCCTTCAATTCCTGCAAAACACATTCACAAAAAGGGTCAAAGCCATTGGAAACTCATTAAATTAATTTAACATAATGTGATGACATACAGGGTCTAAATAAGTGACTCCCTTCTTGTTGGGAAAGTCCTTCTGTTCGTGCACTTTTGTTGGCTCCCTCATATATAGCAGCTCAATGTCACTCTTGCGCTCTTTGTCGATCATCTCCTTGACCTTCTCTTTCGTCCAAAACTTAATTGCAGACGTCGACGCATGGCAAACAGGTTTAGACAGAGGGAACCGCTCACCAAAAAATATCTATAACATAAAAGACAAACATTAAACATTTCGTGGATCGATAAAGGGAAAAGCAAAAAAAAAACTGCTCATAGTACATACCAACAACATGTATAAACAGCCTCCCACATTGCAGCTTCCCTCTTTGTTCACTCTAATTGTGTCAATGTAATCTGCCATCTCTTTGCGTAGGTCATTAACAATGTATGTGGCCCAGTCAAAGTTGGCAAATCCTTTCATGGTATAGCACATGAGCTTCAGCAACTTGTCACTGATTGTGGAGCTTACTGTGGGAGCTAAAAAAGTTCCCAACGTATGTAACATGAATAAAAATTCAAACTTGTCATCAACTTCCCCAGATGTTATGTCACTAAGTATGTTCTCATACTTGACCTTGCCATACTCAGCCTTCAATCTCTTATACGTGTCATCTGTGTCACTAATGTCTACTCTAACCTCGTCCCCACTATTTGGGACCCCAAGGAATTCAGCAACATCTTTTGCTTCTATTTCAGCTGTCTTCCCCCTAATTCTAAATTGATTGGTAGGGGGATTATACGCTCTCATTATAGCAACTAAAATTTCCCGGGGGAGCCTCATACATTCCACATCTAGTAGAGCTCCAAATCCTATTCTTTGTACCTTAGCTTTTAAATGTGGATTACAATTTACATGAGCAGCTAGCTTGGTGAATTGATTTAGGGAGCAACGGGAGTGAAAAGCAACTGGATAGTTCCTCTTCTACTTGTCCGGCCTTCCTTGCTTGGCCCTATCATTATATTTTTTCCTCTCTTCCTCACTCATATTCCTCCAGGCCTTTGTTGACTCCCTAACCTTTTCATGAAAATTTAGGCCCTCCTTCCCCTTTTCAAACTCATGACGAAACAACATATAACCATTTTTTACATCTTTTGTCTACATATTCACTTCACTTGTCATTGTATAAGACCCAATAAATTGCAGCTACAATTTAACATAACAGTTTAATTCAACTGAATTGAATGAATCTGTTACAACTCAATGAGTTAATGCATAACATTTTATGCAATTATAACATGCAGAATCGAAAACCAATCTTGTTTTAGCAAACCAGTAGCTAAATCTGACTTGCAGCAAAAGAGAATACCAAAAAGAAAAAAGGTAATGAAACTATTGGGTCTACAATGATAATAAGTGTTAATTAGTCCAAATACCCAAAGGGAAATATCCAAATTTCAATGTGTTTCTAAATGCAAGTTTGCAACATCCAATTTCCTCACGCAATTCACTTTAGACACAATGCATATATAATTCTTCAATTCCATATAACTTAGCGTACCTGACTATATAAACTATACAATCGACAAACAAATAAAGCCTCTTTTTTTACCAGGTAAATCATGGTACAGATTCAAATCTTACCTGAATGAAGGATCAACTGACCGGGTAGGCGGCGAAGGAGACGACGCTCAACAACAGCAAGTCGCACGAATGAGACGAGGGAAAGGGTTTTAGAGGGGGAGAACTGGATAAAAAAACAGATTGGACAGGGATTGGCACTTACATGCACCAACCAACATACTGATTTGACACTTGAAAGGTACACTGTATTAAGGGAATGTAACATACCAGCAAAGATATTATTCATTGATAAGCATTGTTGAAGCAATCAAGCAATAATATACATCCTAAAATGCAAGCTAATTGTTTACGCTAACTGAAAGCATCTCAAAATATGTACTTTTTCTTTTTCAGTACGCAAGGTTCTGGATTGAGACCTTTCACACAAGCCTGGATAATCTCAAGTAGCCTTACAATTAGTTCATCATTCAGTAGCATTGCAGGTTATATGACAAAGTACGCAGGGTTCATCGGAGAAGGAAAAAAGGCAGGTTAATATGGCAAAGTAGCATTGCACTCACCCTTTGCGCAAATATGCCTTGCCTAGTTCATCATTCAAGTCAATTGCCTTGTTCGCGTCAGCAACAACTTTTGCTCAATTAATTTACAATTAGTTGCAATAATACATAAAACTTATCCAATTCAAGCATACAATAAACAAGAGAGCTTGTAAATACAAACGCAACCAAAAGGCTAAACCAACACACAAAAGCTCAGTCATTCAAAGACACACGTGCACAGTGAAATAGAGTAATGAATAGACTAAAATTCAAAGCATCACTGAAGAGAAAGAACCATACCTAGCACCCACTATACCACAACTTATCAAGGAAATTACATAATCTTCTAGGACAACCAACTACCTTAAACAAATTTCCTATCTCAACTATAAAAAAGAACGAATACAAGCACAAGCGTATCCCCTTAATAGATTTCCCACATAAAAGAAAATTCCATGTTCATTATTCTTGCCCTCCAACCTGATTCTCTCTCAAGCGTATTTCAATTTCGTAATCAAGTTTTTATTGCTTCCGCCATAAAAGGAGAATTCAAAACCTTGATCACAGAAATGGATCAGCAGCAGCGTCCAATCACGCCGAGAAGGAAGCTCGGTTTTGAAGATTCACTTTTTCGCTTACACCAACATTTGCACAATACAATCGAACACAAGCATTTTGGAATCGAACATAAGCATGACGAGGAGGAGAAATCGAATACAAACCTTAAACGGACAAACCAACGACTGAACATTGCCTCACCCACATCGACGTCGCCGGCAGCACTAGAGAATGGCACACACAAGAATTTCCGATTTGGGGACGGCGACACCTACGGCTCCACCAGTGTTTCTATAAGAAATGAAAAGACTTAGAGCCTTCTCTTGACCGAAATCGAACATAAGCACGACAAGGAGGAGAAATCGAACACAAACCTTAAATGGACAAACCAACGATTGAACATTCCCTCACCCACATCGACGTCGCCGGCAGCACAAGAGAATGGCACACACAAGAATTTCGGATTTGGGGACGGCAACACCTAGGGCTCCACCAGTGAATGTCGAACGAGTGAAGGAGTGGTTCTATGAGAAATGAAAAAAATTTACAGCCTTCTCTTGACTGTGAATGTCAAACGAGTGAAGGGGCATTTTGGTATTTTAAACAACACTTCATTATCCCTGAAAGGTCCCTCAGCACTTTTTTGTCTTTATCATGTTATAATAGACTTTTGGAGGTTTTGTTAATTCAAAAGGTATTTTCTATATTAAGATTTAAGAAAAAGAAAGAGCACCAATCTCATGTAATTAACAAATTTGGCGGGTTGGCTGGCAAAAAACAAACAAACAAATTTGGACTATTCTTTTATTTAAAGAAAAAGATCAGAGCCAAATCCATCCTTAATTATTATAAAAATATCATAATAATAATTTTATTATTATGATATTTTTATAATATATTAAATCTGGATCATTGAAATCTTAATCCAACAACTCATAAAAAAAAAAGACCATTCTTTTATTTAAAAAAAAGGACCGGAGCCAAATCCATCCAAGAGAAGAGACCGTTTGGTTGTACCAACTTCTTTTATTCCATATCTTATATGTCTTGTACTATTTTGTAAAATTTTTTATTATTTAATTTAATTTATTTTATTGGTTGAGATAATCGTGCATTAAATGTTTGCCAATGGATTGTTGGGCCCGATGGCAGTATGTCACATAGTCATGTCAGCATCATCCTTCTTGTCAGGGATCAGGGCATTCACATGTTGTTATGGAGTTTATGACGTTGGGTATAATTGAGTAAGGAATAAATATATAAAAATACGATTGGCAAAAAAAAAAAAGGTAAAAATATGATTTTTATGCACATATATACAAAATACTCACTTATAAAAATGATTAAGAAGACTTCTAGAAGACTAGTGACTAGAGATCATTGTTGTTAACCTAGTTGGTTGACTTTTCGAATTTACCGTTTTTATATTTTTAATTTATAAAATTGTGTTGAATGATTTTTAAACTCATACTAATTATAAATTAAGTTAAATTTGTGAGTTCATACACATAATTTACTGTTTTTAAGTTTTCACTTTATAAAAACGTGTTAACTCACTCTTAAGTTAATGCTAAATTTTTTCATTTGATCATAACCAATGTCTTTATATATAAATTTTATATAAATTTTCTTGTTGATTATAATTAATTATAAATATGGATGAATTTAATTTCAATTATTTAAATTTAAAATATATTTAAATCAAATTATTTTTATTTTTATATTTTAATTATTTAAAATATAATTAAGACACTTAGCTCTTTATTAGAACTAATAATTATTTTAATTATTAGTTCTCGTGGTTTCAAACCATGGTTTGCGCAACCCAAGACAAAATTCCTCTCACACACTTAGGGCCCGTTTGGTTAGATTGCATTGCACACATGCGATGGTAATCTTGATTGCATTACCATTGGTGGCCTGTTTGGTTGGGCTTATTAATGGTAATGTAGATTACAATTGTAAAATAGATTGCATATTTTATGGTAATCTCCATTCATAGGGGGACCCCTATGAAAACTCATTGCAGGCTTGTAATCATTGATGAAATCTCAATTTTGACCCTACTAATATAATAAAAAGACAATATATACCCTCAATAGACAAAACATAAAATTTGTATTCATTTTTTTTTTTTTTTTTTTGCCTTTCAAAAGCAAAAGCCCTAACGTGAGCGCAGAACATCGATTCAAGATCCTGAGCAGTTCCCAACCTTGGGTGCCATTATTTAGTCTTCTTCTTCTTCGTATGGCAAGCTCCATCGATTCAAAATCCTGGGCAGTTCCCAACCTTGGGTGCCAAGTGAGATTTTGCTTGTTCCTGCTGACAAAACTTGCCCCCTGTTTCAATTTTGGGTTATGTGCTTTCTTCCCTTCTAAAGCAGGAAAAGAATTATGCTAATTGGATTTCCTCTCTATTAGCAGGTTATCTAAAATCTAAATTTATGCCTTGAAATGTAAATTTAGGTTGTTCTTCACATGATCTCATCTTCCTCTTCCTCTTCCTCTTCCCACTATAGCCTTTTTAATCGTTACTTTGCTTTAACTGTATCTGACCTTTGGGGGTATGTCACGCTGGATAAACATGTTGCTGAGTTTAATTTCTTAAATATATCTACCTACTCAGTTTTGCTTGGAAATGTGGTTTCTCACGCCCTCTTAGAACATGCTCTGCTTGTTCTGAAGCTCAAGACTATTATTTATTGACTTTAACCGATATGTTTAACTGTTTTCTTGGGTTTTTGTTAGGCTTATTCAAAACATGTTGTTGGGCTCATCCTCCACCATCGTTAGTATGCGACCTTACTGCTCAGATCTGCTTAAAAAAAGTTTACCTTGCTATTCTTGTTTGAGTTATGCACTGACGCTGTGATTTGGGGTGAGGAAGGAGATGATTGGTGATGGGGTTTTTTTTTATGTTTAAGAGGTATTTTGGACCTTTTATAATTCAATTTAAATATAAAAAAAAAATTCTCCACATCTTATTATTAAACAACCAAACATGATGATGGTAATCATTATTGCATTGCACCCTATTGCATTGTAGTCCATTACATTAGCAGAGGGTTCTGCAATCTAACCAAACGGGCCCTTACCTTATAAGTCGTAAAAATTATTAAAAAAGGTTAATATAAACAAACACTTACTACTACTACTCTACTAGCTTCGGCTTTTGTATTAGGGGCCTAAAGAGAAAATTAAAAAAATCTCAAGTTAAGTTTGGGTTTTTACTTGAACAGAAGCAAAAAAGCACTCACCTTTGATAGCTTTCTCTGGATCTGCTTTCTTGGTTTTATATTTTCTGAACCAGAAGAAATATAGAAGAACAGTTCAGAGCAAACATGGCGGGCGATAATAACAGGAAGAACAGTTCTAATAAAAAGCCATTGTTGAAGAATCATCGTTACCACGAGAACTGTCCTGGCTGTAAGGTTGATCAAGCCAAAGAAATGTACCGAGGCATACCCATTAAGAATCTTCTCATTGTGTGGATAGTAACTCTATCCACCGGTAAGTATCAACAAATTTGGGTTTTCTTATATATATATATATATGTGTGTTGTTTCTTCTGGGAGTTGCTTGGTTGTTTTGGAGTACTTGATTAATTTATTAGCTTGTGAAAAATCAAAGCTAAATCCACTGTTTTGATCGATTAGTTTGCTAATGATAATAGCGTAATGAGCGAACTTGCCTCACTTTGATCGGTTCATTCACTTCAGAAGTTTATTCTATGACTAAATTAATCATATTTTTTTCTATTATGGAATTGCTCGTTTTATGCTTCCAAGCCATTTGCAGGAATATTTTAATGCTTATCTAATTCTTCTCTCAGCTGAAAAGCACATAATATATATATATATATATATATATTTTATTGCTCTTCTTTTTTCTTTTCTGTGGAGAACCAGTCCTCGGTGAATGATTTATTAGTTCATGAAAAGGTTTCACCGTTTCAGAACAAACAAAAATTTAATCTAACTTATTGATTATATATATTATCAACTTCATGCCTACAGAATCTTCATTCATCAGTAGTTTTTTCCTGCTTTTTTTTTTCCATAAAAAATATCTGACTCGTTTTTTCTTGGCTATGTACAGTGCTACCTATATCATGTCTCTTCCCATTTCTTTATTTCATGGTTAGTTTTTTTTTTTTTTTTTTTTTTTTTTTTAAATTTGGATGCATGGATAATCTAAATTATAAGCTTCAGATTTCAATATCAACTTTGTAATGTTTATTTTTCTCCTTATACAAGTAAACAGAGCTTTGTGCCCTGGTTTTCCCTTCTGCATTCTCATTTGTTATGAGATGACTCAAGAAATATTCGTTTCTATTGCTTAGCTTGTAACAGCATACAACTAATGCAGAATAGAACATGAACTAGTGATGCAAATTTGGTTGCAGGTAAGAGATTTTGGTATTGCAAAAACGGAGGCTGATATCAGCTCCTACGCTGGTTATGTGGGTAAGGTTCCTTATAGTCCTTTCATTCTATTGATGCCTATTAGGCTTTGTTTGGTTCAACGAAGATTAAGTTAAGTGAGGTTTACTTAAGTTAGGTTAGAAGAGGTTATAATGTTGTTTGGTTCAACGAAGGTTAGGTTAAGTGAGGTTTATTTAAGCTAAGTTAGGTTAGAGGAAGTTAAAATGCCCTTCTACATATTTTCCTTCTTCTTTTATAATGTATTTATTAATAATAATTATTTATATAAAATTATTATTTATAAAATAATTATTCGTGTAAGCATATAAATAATTATTTATAAAATTATTATTATTTAAAAAGTTCGTTGAATCAGGAGGTCAAGTTAGGGCAATGTTGAAATTTTAAAAAATTGTCATGGGCAATTTAGTCACAATTGAAGACAAATATTATCTTACCTAGGAAAAACCCCAATTTCGGAGGTTTCAGAACCTAGGTTAGGTTACCACTAGAAGACAAAAAAGCATCCAACACCTAACCTAACCTCCTTCCAACCAAACACCACTTTTTTACCCCCAACCTAACCCAACCTCCAACCAAACAAAATCAACCCCACCCCAAATACTGATCTCCATATGAGAAATATTGTATTTGTAGGATGTTCATTCATGTTCGGCAGAGGTTTAACATCACTTCCATGGGGAATGATTGCTGATCGATATGGGCGAAAATATGCAATAGTTACAGGCCTTGCTTCAGTGTGAGAACCCTTGCACTGATTTGGATTTCTTTTTTGCTCTACTGTAAATAATGGTGAATAGAAAGAGAATACTAGGAGAAATGAAATTGTGTAACACTTGCTCTGGGCATGATGAAACAGATTTAAACACATTGGATATTGAAGATTATTTAGTGCATATTGTAACATTAATTTTTTTTTCCTGTTTTGTCTTTTTTTTAAGACTACTGTAGTTGATATCAGTTATCTTGTTAGTTTCTCTCCTAACTTCATCCCTCCCACTCTTGCATGATCTCTCATCCCATCCTCTTATTTGATTTCAGTGTTGTGTTTAACACACTATTTGGACTTAGCACAACTTTGTGGATGGCTATTGGCACAAGACTTATTCTTGGATGCTTAAATGCTTCGCATGGACCAATAAAGGTACTATTTTTAGTTGTATTAGATTACAACCATTTAAAATTGAATGAGTTGATATTTGGGCTTTAAAAGGCACACTTTATCTCTATTTGGTCCTCCATAGTTTTAATGTGATTGTTCAATGAGTAGTTGTCTCTGAAAGTAGACAAATGACAGAGCACCATACCATGTTGTTGCAAGGTTAATGGCAACTGGACATATAAAGGTCATATATTACTTCATATTTGGTCATATTCATTTCTGCTAGCTACTTGTGAATGGGCTTAATGCAATGATGATATTGAGGATGAAATGCTTTTTCGTAGTCTTAAATGAGATGCACTGGCTTTGAGAGACAACATTGTGATGAATGGAATCGTTCAAGGTCTAAAATGTCGAATTCAGCCTTTAAATTTTTAAATGAACAGAACCCGGGTTCAGTCAGAAGTTTTAATTTGTCTCCTTGAATGTCAGTCTTTCTGATTATTTTTTTCTTTAGAAGATTTGTTCTATTTGATTCTAACTTCCACGAACATATAAACTCTTTCACTAGGCATATGCAACCAAACTATTTCGAGAAGAACACCAAGCTCTAGGACTCTCAACTGTAAGTCTAAATACTTTGGTCTGTTATTGATTCAGGGAAGTACATGTTGTTTATGATAATGTGATATTTTGATCTGGTTTCAGGTCAGTGCCTCCTGGGCTTTAGGTTTAGTCATTGGCCCAGCACTAGGAGGCTATTTGGCTCAGGTACTTTATTCCCTGCCTTGTGCCAAAATTATTGTTACCACTCTAATTCCTTTTTTATCTTAAAATTGTACCTTCCATGTGTGTGGGAACATGCCCTTGAGCACACTTATCTCTTGTTCATCCAACAATTTGGGAATTTTGGTATTGCAGCCAGTGGAGAAATATCCACTTGTATTTCCAAAAGGTTCCTTATTTGATAAGTAAGTATACTTATCCTACTTTTAAATACTAACAGTAATTTTGTTTTCCCCCCTAAACTCATTTCCTTGTTGATATGCTGATATTCGTTTGTCCACATACAAATGGCCTACAGGTTTCCGTATTTCTTGCCCTGATTTGTAATATCAGCTCTAGCACTTACTGTAATAGTTGGCTGTATCTGGCTTCCGGTAAGTATAGCCATAAATAATAATCGTAATTGTAAATTATATTAAATATGGAGACCTAGTAAAAATAGTACAGGCCCAAGCCCAAACCTGTAAAACCTTATCATACTTATATTAAACTTAATCGTCACAAGCTCACTATTAAACTTTTCATCATTTACATTCATTGCAGATATTATATTTTTCTCATATGACCACAAAGTCATTTGAACATCCTTGCCTCTTCTACCCCAATTTACTTTGTTTTGGCCCCATCAATGCCCAACATTCACTACTATACAACATTCCCGGGCTTATAATAAATCTATAGAAGTTTCCATTAAGCTTAGTAGGTACATTGCGATCACAAATAACACTCTAGTACTTTTCTATAAACCCCCTCAGGAGATAAATAGCATTTATTGTTTACCGTCCTAGCATAAATCCAAATCGGTTATAGAAAATGCAAGTCTTATTTCTTAATTTATGCTCAATCATTCTTTTGCATAATTTCATAGTATGGCTCATATGTTTTATTTCTGAATAGTCTGTGCAATTCTAAATATCCCCCTTACTTTTGTATATAATACTAAGGTGTTTCTTCTCCATTCTATTGGCATTTTTCATAGACTTTAAACCCCTTCAGGAAGCTCAGCCAGCCAAAGAATACCCTTCCCTTTTAAATACTTTCACACTTCAAAAGGATACTGTCAAGACTAATGGCTTTACCATTGTTCATTTTCTTCAGATAAAAAGGGTTACCTTCTGATATTAAAATTTTTATTTCCAACTATTTTAAAGCTTCTACCATATTTGGGGTATGATTGCATATACCTGTATTTTGAACCATTTGTTTCTGACAAAACCCAACCTTTTGGTATTAACATTTTTGTTTTCAAAATATGCAGGAAACATTGCACAAACACGATGTTAGTGATGAGTCCAATGAGGATGCAGAAGCCTTAGAAAATGAAATAACTGGAAAGATAGTTCAGAAAGATGAAAACCTCCTCCTGAATTGGTCGTTGATGTCCGTCATTATTAGTTATTGTGTTTTCTCTCTGCATGATGTAGCATATTCAGAGGTTTGCTTCTTACATAATGATAGTATAAATAATTTTATGTATTTTATATAATATGTTTGTTGTTTGGACTTTCTTGCTTATACTAAGGTAAGCACTTTATTCCTTTCTGCAGGTTTTTTCATTATGGGCTGTCAGTCCACAAAAGCTGGGTGGCTTGAACTATGAAACAAATAATGTTGGTAATGTTCTTTCAATATCAGGTAATTCCTTGCCCAACTTGTGGCGTAACTTTTAAAAGCATCAATTTGTGTAGTGCCAGATTATAAAAGATACATGTCATGCTTTTATTGGAGGACCAATAACAAATATCTAAAGGAACTACGCCTATGTTTCTATCCCATTTGTTTCAGGGATATGAGTTCATTTATCTGGAACCATACTCAGCATTGTGGTTTATTAACTGCTCCATAACTCTAAATTAAAATATATGCATATTAGAATACTTAGTTCTAAGCCTGACATATCTTAAGTTTTTGTTATAGATATGAAATTATAGCTTGTTTTATGTTCTGAGTTGTTGCTAATTTGAATTCAAGATTATGCGGGTTAGTACTGACCTTTTCTCAACTGGTTAGGTTTTAGTATGTTGCTCTTCCAAATCTTACTTTATCCATTGTTGGGGAAAGTTTGTGGGATTGTGAGACTTGCTCGCATTTCAGCGGTTAGATTTCTCTTTCATGCAACAATTACTATGATTCAGCATTTTCATTGTCTGCTGTTTTTTAAAATGTACCGTTCTTAGTCGGGTAGCATGTGCAGGTTATATCCATACCTATCATGCAAAGTCATCCTTTCATCGCATTGTTATCTGGCTTCAAACGAGACCTATTGATAACTATTGCTTCTTTGATTTTGTATTGCCTCTCTGTAAGTAAATCTGTTCCTTGATTTTATCAACCACAATGATATTGTTGTGGGGTTACGTTTAAGTAAAATAGATGGCATAGAATAATTTTTATAGGTATTTTCAGTTTGTAAAATTCCTGATCTCAGAAAAAGTAAATGAAATCTATCTAATGTCCTTGTTGAAAGTTTTGGCACTAATATTTGCATAGATTCAGTGACAAGATGATATTGTAAGTGTTTATAGTGTCACATTGTGTCCGACTGAGTGAAGGGTCTATGTTCCATAGGCTGTACTTTTTCTGCACGCAAGAGTGTGTGTGTGTGTGTGAGAGAGAGAGAGAGAGGACAGAGATCATTATTGGCTTGCAAGCACATCAAATGATGGAAAAATGTGACTTAGATCCTATTGCCCTTTTGAGACATTCTAAGTTAATCAAGAGAGTAATTAGCCATTTAGTTGCAATAAAAGAAATGTTTTATTGCGGTCCCTCTGGTTCATTCCCTGGGGCAACTTATTCATTCTTGTATTAATTAAAGTAGCATCAAAAAAATTTGATTAAAAGCCATTATTAATATAAATTTGGCAGGTCAATATTTATATTACATTGGTTCACGCAAAAAAAGTAATCATAAAGGTGAAATTGAGGACTAAATTGAAGGAAATAGAGAAATTAAAAGGGCTAAGTGTGCAATTAAGCCCATTAAATATGAGAATGCCAAAAACAAAACACTATCTCCTTTACAAAATCCTGCATACATTTTGGACCTGCCTGATTATAAATTTTTCTTTGCCAGACAACCATTGTTACTGGTTTATTCATTCTGCAAAACAGAGCAGTGGTAAAATTTTCCTAGTTCAATTCATTATTCATTATTATTTTTCTTTTCAATTGTTGGGATTTTCACGACTGAGTTGGGCTAATATGTCATGTTTCATTTTGTAAAAACAGGAACAACACCAAAGGGGATTGGCTAATGGTATTGCTATGACTGGCATGTCACTTTTCAAAGCATTTGGCCCAGCTGGCGGTGGCGCAATGTAAGTTTACTTTTCATTTATCTGTTTAACTTCTTGTATGACATAAAATTTAGTGGAAAATTGTCGACAAAGGTTTGCTTTGGATCAATCCCAATATGTGAGTGAGAGAATATTAGAGGATTTACTCATTAATATGTAGATACTACTACTCCTACTATAATCATAGGGATAGGGTATTATTTTGTCATTATGAGCCATTAAAGGCAGGGCTCCTCATATATCCTCTTCCTCGTAATGAAATAGTAAGATATTCAAATCTTATTTGTCTGCAATGTGATATGTAATCTTATTTGTGATCTACAACAACACTTCCTCACATGAACACATTGATCATCATTTTTCCCCTTCTTTTACAATGTATAATGTTTTGAAACTTATCAGCAGTTCACTAATTATGATGATATTTATTGGTCAATGCAGATTAAGTTGGTCACAAAAGCGGTTAGATGCTTCTTTCCTCCCAGGTATGAAGCTTAGCTGATCTGTTTGTGCTGAATGTTGTTCCATGTACTGTTGAGAATTGTTGTCAAGATAGTGCTTGACCATGGCCGACCTACAAATTTTAAGATTTGGGGGAAACAGATGTATGCATGTAGTTGGTGGGAATAGAAGAATTAAGGAAAAATTTAATCTGCAGGTCTCTACAGTCTTGCCTGATAAAAAGAAGGAAAAAAAAAAAATACAGGGACCTGATTAAAATAAGGTGGAACTGTGGGGACCTGATACAACTTATTGAGAATCAGGTGAAACTACAGGAACTTGTAGATTAATTTTTCCTACAATTAATATTATTAAATATTGGGGGATCATTGATATAGAATTTTATATAAATTGGGGGGGGGGGGGTTTGGATTTTTTTCCATGTGGATACTTGGCCCGAGGACCTACAGTGTAGATCCTTCCCAGTTAATTCTCCCTCCAGTCTTTTTTATAAGTGCCTAAAATTTAAATTGTCTTGGTCCTTTTTATAAGAGCTCAAAAAGAGTTGTCTGAACATCTAATGAATTTTTTCCATTTTTGTCCCTCATTAGTCATAGATATTGCATTAATTAAAAGATTGATAATACTTGTATTAACTATTTCGCTCTCTTGCTTGCCCCTTTATAAATGAGGGTATACTTGGAAACAAAAGTTTATTTCAGATATACTTATTATTTTTTACTATTTTTAACCGTATTTTTAAACCGCGTAATTCAGTTATTGAGCTCTTATAAATAGGACCGGAGAGATTAAGGCTCTAATTGGGCCACACTTTCATATAGTTATACCTGTTCATAAAATTCAAAGCTAAGTCCTCCCAAGTTTAGAATATCCATCCCTTCTTTTATCTGATATCATTAACTATGATATTGTAATCTAAGAGTAGGACATTTCAAGTGCAGGTCCTCATATGGTATTTTTTGTGCTGAACCTAGTGCAAGCACTCGGAGTGTTGATGATGTTCAAACCATTCCTGGTTGAGAAAAAGAAAACCCCATCAGAACAATTACAGTGATATCAGCAATAACTAACATGGTGCTGCTGAAGCTTGAAGGGATGAAGGAAAACTAAATAGGCCAGTGACAGTGAAGGCAGTGAAGAGAATCCAATCTATTATTGTTTTGTATTTAATGGCTGTTTTATTGTATGCATGTTTAGGTTAATTGTTATGTTGAGACAACCTGTTAGTCATTCTATTATTGTCTTGTTGTATTTTGAATGAAATTTCGATCTCAAGCTGGCAATGTGCTTGTTAATAAAGTGGGTTTATTTATGAGTCAACTTAATATGCTTAATTTGGTAAGATATGATATCAACCATCCCTCAAGTGTTAATATAGCTAGAAGAAGGGGTTGTTGAACCTATGATTCTGAGGTCAAAACTTAGGTCAATTTCTTTATATCCATTAGGACTAATTCTCTATTTACTATGAGAAAATTTCAAAATTTTATTAAGCTATTAGTAATAATAAAAACCCACATAACAGAATTTGATTGGAGAATTAGACCTTTGGATATAACCAAAATGAATCTAAGTTTTATCCAAGGTATTAAAACTCAGACCGGTCATTGAACCGGTCGAGGTACTGGGTTAAGGGTCAGTGGGTCAGACCGGGACCAAACCGGTGAGAAATTGAAAATTTTAGACTTATAGTATGAAATTCTAAAGGAAAAATTAAAAATTTTTTTTTATAAATACCAACACGGACCGGACCGGGAATCGGACCGGTTTACCGGCCGGTTCGGTCCGGGTTTAATAACCCTGGTTTTATCCTTTCTATAATTGTTTTTGAAAATTACTTTTGAGCTCATTGTCATTATTTAGCATTCTTTCTCTTTGACCCTCAAAAGATTTTCTTTATTATTGAATCAACCATTTCCATGGATTCACACTCAAAAGATAGAAATAAAGCTCTTATACAAAAGAAATCACAAGTTCATGCAACTCAGCTTCTCAAAGCTGGATCGAAAAAAGACTTTTCACATCCATTTTCATAATTTTTTTAAAAAAGGCAGGACATGAGAAAATATGTGAGTAACATCTTATCTTAATCAATAACAAAACAACAGATGTATTATTCTTTTTTTTTTTAAAAAAAAAAGTCAAGTTTTGAGGTAAACTAGTAGTTAAGTGAACAACAACAACAACAACAAAGCCTTAATCTCACTAGGTGGGGTCGGCTACATGGATCGCACGACGTCATTGTGCTCTGTCGAAAACCATATCTTTAGATATATTATTAATCAAAATGTCTCTCTCAATGACCTTATTAAGCGTTCGCTTCGGTTTTCCGCCACCTCGTTTTACAAGACTCCATATGGTTTGATCAACTCTCCTCATCGGTGCATTCAACGGCCTTCGTTGAACATGTCCAAACCACCTCAAACGACTTTCTACCATTTTTCCTTCAATAGATGCCACTCCAACTCGTTCACTTATATGATTATTACTGATCTTATCTTTTCTTGTATGACTACACATCCATCTCAACATCCTCATCTCGGCTTCCCCCATTTTATGCTCATGTAATCCCTTTAAAGCCCAACACTCACTACATATAGCATTGCTGGTCTAATAGCAGTGCGGTAGAACTTCCCTTTTACTTTATTAGATACCTTCCAATCACAAATAACTCCAGTAGCTTTTCTCCATTTATACCATCCAGCTTGAATTTTGTGATTGACATCTCCATCAATTTCACCATCTTGTTATATAATTGATCCCAAATACCGAAATTTTGTCACTTGCGGAATGACTTGCCCCCCTAATTTAACTTCCATTTCATTTCGACATTGTCTCTTATCATACTTACAATGCATATATTCAGTTTTGCTCCTACTCAGACGAAAACCCTTCACTTCCAAAGTCCGTCTCCATATCTCGAGTTTAGAATTAATTTCCTCCATGGATTCAGCCAACATAACTATATCATCCGCAAAGAGCATGCATTTAGGGACCTCCTCTCTTATAGGCTCAGTTAGAACATCTACCACTAGGTTAGACAAATAAGAGTATTAAATCATTGGGGCACAAGCAAGATGGCTCCTTAACGATCGTACATGCAAGGAAGGGGTGATAGTGAACTCAATGCCTGCTGCTGCTTCTTCTCTTTAATATTCTTGTCAATCATCGTCTTCTTCTTCCCATAACCCATGTTATTAAGAGGGAAAACTAGTCATTTTGTCATTATATCATTATAGTTTTAACACACTTGTATTTTAATCCTTAAACTTTAATCAGATATAATTTAGTTTTTATAATTTTGACTCAATTGTAACAAATACTGGCTAATACAACTCAATTTCTATATTTCAAATCATTTAAAATATTGGTTCTTATATTTTAGTCTTAGAAAATAAAATTATACTACATTTCATAAAACTTAAAACTAAAGTTTTAAGTTTTTGAAATTATAAAAACTGAGCTGTATTGAATCAAAATTTAAGAATTACCAAGTTACGATCAAGTTAAAATGATATAAACCAAAATATTAATTTTTATTATTATTATTGTTATAGCTTTTGCTATTTCTTGGCCTTGATAGATATGTGAGCTGGACACCAACTTCTTTCAGCTTGTTTGGATTAATGTCGATGAATGTGTCTTTCATTTTGACATATTTCTACAAGCTAAAGTTGAGCTTAAAGTGAATTAATGTGATATAATTATTTCTACAAGCTAAAGTTGAGTTTAAAGTAAATTAGTGTGATATAATTTGTGTTTGGGTATATTTTTATTAAAAAATAATTAATTTGACATAAACTTATTTAAATAATATATTAAAAAGTCAGTTTGAGAATGATAAAATCTTATAAAAAGTCAGAAATAAGAAAAATTTACGTTAACATTAACTTTGAGCTCAAAAGCTTATTTTCTTAAGTGCCTATTTAAATTGGCGATAAAAACTGCTTTTCTAACTTGATTTATAGAATACAAAGTAATTATGTGAGAAAAGTTTTATTTTAATTTACGTGAACATATTTTTCAAATGCTAATTCAAACATATCCTAAAAAGTCATACATCATATGTCAAAATGATCATAGTACAAAAGTCAGTTTAATTTGGCACCACATCACAAGATGCCAAACAAGCTTTTAGTATGTAGGTTTTTTTTGGGCCAATTTTTAATACTCCCTCTTGTCTTAAATATAAGATAAAGTTGACTATTTTTTAGAGATATTAAGGAAGCTAAATAAGTTACTTAACCATATCATATGTTGTGTATCCTTTGATTATATATCAATTTATAAGTTAGGTAAAATAGTTTGGAGAAAAAATGATAAATATTAATATTTTAAAATAATTTAACTAGCTTTCTTAATCTTTCAAAACAAAAAATCAACTCTATCTTATATTTAAGATGGGAGGGAGTATGTAGTAGAGCTGGTAATATAGGTTGAGACCATGGGTCGAGCCCACCCAACTCGACAAAATGGGCGGTTTGGGTTCTACAAAACCTGGACTATTTGGAAGCGGTTCTTTTAAACCCGAACCTACATGGTCTTAACCCGGGTGGGTTAGACCACCGGATTGGCGGATTGACCTATATATATATATATATATATAGTTTAATGCAAACCAAGAGGTAAGAGCTAAGGCCCAAGAGTCCAAGACCCAAGTCACTCTAGTACTCCATGGTTAGTGCTGGTAAAACGGGCCAGCTCGCGGGTTGCGGACTGGCCTGTCACGGGCTGCACCTCGCGGGTTGGTAACATGCCTGCCTGAGCCCGCTAACTAGACGGTCGGATTGGCGGGTTGGCCTATATATATATAGTTTAATGCAAACCAAGAGGCAAGAGCCAAGGCCCAAGAGTCCAAGACGCAAGTCACTTCAATACTCCATGGTTAGTGTTGGTAAAACGGGCCAACTCGCGGGCTACACCTCGCGGGTTGGTAACATACCAGCCTGAGCCCGCCTCTTTTTCTTTTTTACATTTTTCACTCTCTTTTTTTTTTAATTCTCACTCCTTTTCTCTTTCACCTACTCACATCACACTTCTTTTCTTTTATATATTTGTGTTATGAAGTCAATTTCAATCTTACTTTCCTTTTTTTCCATCTACTCACATAACAAAAACATATAAACATATTTCTTTTAAATTTAATAATAGTAGAATAAGTAAATATAATATGAAAATAAAAGTTTGAAATAAAAAATATGAAGAATTAATTAAACACGTCATCAAATGAAAGATAATAAGGGTATTTGAATTTATTTTATTAAAAGAAATAAAAAAACTAAAAAATAAAAAATAAAAAATAAAAAAGTGGACCAGCCTTACGGCTTGACGGGCCCAACCGTTTTACCAGCTCCATCCATGGTCCAGAGTCCACTCCTCACCTCAGTACCCCAGTGGCTTAGTCTCTCACGCTCTCAGAATTCCGATCCCTAAGCCCTAGTTCCCTACCATCCCCGGCCTCTGACCCCGAGTCCTTGACCCTGAGGGCCGAGCTCTGCCTTGGTACGCCACTGGGATGAGCCGACGGTGAATCTCAGATCTCAGTGGTCAGTGCTCAACCTCTTACTCTCTCAACTCACACTCAGATCTCAGTGCTTAGTCTCTCCTTCCAACTCGGCGAGGGCTTGCGTGAAGTTGACGGTGATTTCCAACAACGGCGAAGACGATGGTTTGGCCTCCCAGCTCTGGCTACCGTTCAGGCCTGTGATCTGGCTTCACTCATCCATTGACGGTGAAGACGACGGTTTTCTCAACCATTGACGTCCTTCTTTCTTCATTCATCAGGTGCTTTTCCTTCTCATGTACCTTTGTTCCTTTCTTTAAATCTTTTTTTCTTAATCACGATTATGGTTGCTCCAAGATTGTGACTGTTTTTAAAGAATTTCAGAACGTGTAAATCATAATTGAAGGTGTTTGGCGTCAATGATACGGTGTAGTGTAATTAATCTTTCTGTTTAAGCAGGTTACTTTGTATCAGGTTAGCCTATACGTATGGTTTTTGTTTTGATAATTTTTTTGGCCAAAATAGCTTTTTAATAATATGCTAAATTACGAAAGATGAGTATCAAATCGTTGTAGGCAATTATTGAATTTATGATTTCTATCATTTGTTTATTATGTTAAAAAATTAATATTTAATTTTTAACTTTTATGAAGGCAATTATTTTTGAAAACAAATAAAATTAATATTTATTTTTTAATTTTTAATATTGTTATTACATTTCACTCGCATTGAGTCTTTTTGTTTGTTTGATTTATCTTATCTTTTAAATGAAATTTATTATAGAAGGATGATAGGTTAAAAGTCATCAAGGTTGATTGTACAAGTAGTTTTTGATAATTTTGTTTTGGCCAAAATAGTTTTTTTATAATATGTTAAATTATGAAAGGTGAGTATCAAATCACTGCCGGAAATTAATTTTTAACTTCATGAATTGGTCCAAGGTCACCTTCACGACGTTGTTTAACCGATGAGCCCATCCGGATGCGAACACTAGACAAAACGGTGGTGAAAATTCCCGCTCATCTTCTATGCGCCGTAACTATTGTATTGCCTGACGTCTTGAATTGTCGCCGGAGCTGCCTACAGAGGTTGCCGTTGCCATCGTCCTACGCTCCAGCCCGTTCAGGTTGATTCCAATTTTCTTATATCCTTGTTGCTATTTTGCTATCTTTGCTGCTAGATAGGACGAGGATTTGGAGGAAAACTATTCATTTTTTCCTCCATCAGTTTTGACATAGGCAGAGCGAATTTGGACGAACAGAGACCATAGGAAGCTAGGACAGAAATTCAGAGATTGAGTAGAGAAGTTTCTGATACTGGGTAGGATTAGCATTAGCATGCTCTTATCCTGGCTTCGATCAAGACCCGGCAGGAAGCAAGATTTTCCCAAAGTTCAGTGTCTCTTATTCTCTTCTAGTACTAGTACAGTTACTACCATACCCTCGCTTCCACCTCGTATAACATTTGATATATTGAAAGAATGCAAGACCTTGATCCAAGCCAAGCTCTTGCATCAGCAAGTCCTAGTGCAGGGTCTCATTCACTTTCTCAACAACCTCATCGGCACCTACATAGCTTGCAACTCCACTTTCCATGCTGTTTTGCTTCTCGAGCGCCTCCAGCCCTCTCCATTCCATGTTTTCTGGTGGAATCAATTGATAAGGTCTGCAATTCATGGTGGATTTCCTAATCATGTTTGGGGATTTTACCGTCTTATGAGGAGACTGGGTTGGATGCCTGACCATTATACGTATCCATTTGTTTTCAAAGCTTGTGGTGAGCTCGTGTCATTCGATCATGGTTCTTCGCTTCATGCCAGTGTGTATCGAACAGGGTTTGAGTCGAATGTTTTTGTTTGTAATGGAGTGGTTGCAATGTATGGGCGTTGTGGTGAGCAACATTATGCACGTAAGATGTTCGATGAATTGTGTTACAGAGGTATTCAGGACTTAGTTTCTTGGAATTCTATTGTTTCTGCTTATGCCCAGGGTCAAGATTTCAATAATGCACTTAAAATGTTTGACAAAATGTCTAATGATCATTGGATATTCCCTGATGCTGTGAGCCTCGTTAATATACTTCCTGCATGTGCTTCAATGGGTGCATCATCAAGAGGTAAACAAATTCATGGCTTTGCTATCAGAAGTGGATTGGTTGATGATGTGTTTGTGGGTAATGCTGTTGTTGACATGTATGCCAAGTGTGGTAAGATGGATGAAGCAAACAAGGTTTTCGAGAGGATGAAGGTCAAGGATGTCGTTTCTTGGAATGCCATGGTCACGGGGTATTCTCAAATTAGTAAATTTGAAGATGCTCTATCTTTGTTTGAGAGGATGCGAGTGGAAAATATTAATTTAGATGTTGTGACTTGGACTGCTGTTATAGCAGGGTATGCTCAGAGAGGACATGGTCATGAGGCCCTGAATGTGTTTCGGCAAATGTGCAGTTGTAGGTCACAGCCAAATGTGGTCACTCTTGTGTCTTTACTTTCAGGTTGTGCATCTATTGGAGCTTTACTTCACGGGAAAGAAACCCATTGTTTTGCAATCAAATCTATGCTCAATGTAGAAGGACATGATCCAGGGGATGATCTTATGGTAATTAATGGCCTAATTGACATGTATTCTAAATGCAAAAGGGACAAAATTGCTCGCATAATGTTTGATTCTATATCTCCAAAAGATAGAAATGTGATTACTTGGACAGTGATGATTGGAGGGTATGCCCAACATGGTGACGCCAACCTGGCACTACAACTTTTTTCTGAAATGTTTAAAGTGGATAAGTCTATAAAGCCTAATGACTTTACTTTATCTTGTGCTCTAATGGCTTGTGCTCATTTGGCAGCATTAAGGTTTGGTAGGGAAATCCATGCTTATGTGTTGCGGAATCACCATGACTCTATTGTTCTTTTTGTGGCCAACTGTCTCATAGACATGTATTCTAAATCTGGAGATGTAGATGCTGCCCGCATTGTTTTTGACAGCATGGAGGAGAAGAATTCTGTATCATGGACATCTTTAATGACAGGATATGGCATGCAAGGACGAGGCGAAGATGCTCTCTTAGTTTTCGATGAAATGAGGAAAGCAGGTCAAGTGGTTGATGTCATAACATTTCTTGTGGTGCTTTATGCATGTAGTCATTCAGGAATGGTGGATCATGGAATCAATTATTTTCACAGAATGACCAATGATTTTGGGGTTGTTCCCGGCGAGGAGCATTATGCTTGCATGGTTGATCTTTTGGGCCGTGTCGGTCGATTGGGCGAAGCCATGAAACTCATCGAGAGCATGCCCATGGAACCAACACCTGTAGTGTGGGTGGCCTTGCTTAGCGCTTGTCGGATACATTCAAATGTCGAACTCGGGGAATTCGCCGTAAATCAGTTGGTAAACTTGGAGTCAGAGAATGATGGATCATATACATTACTCTCAAACATATATGCTAATGCTAGGCGTTGGAAAGATGTGGCTAGGATTAGAAGTTTAATGAAACATACAGGGATCAAGAAAAGGCCTGGTTGCAGTTGGGTCCAAGGAAAGAATGGCACAACAAGCTTCTTTGTGGGAGATAGGTCTCATTCACAATCTCAGCAGATATATGAACTTCTCTCTGACTTAATTCAACGGATCAAAGTACTTGGATATGTTCCTCAAACAAGTTTTGCTCTTCATGATGTGGATGATGAAGAAAAAGGTGACCTTCTTTTTGAACATAGTGAAAAATTGGCACTTGCTTATGGCATCTTAACATCACCTCCTGGTGCAACTATTCGAATAACCAAGAACTTGCGCGTATGTGGTGATTGCCATAGTGCTATGACTTACATATCTAGAATTATTGAACATGAAATCATTCTAAGAGACTCTAGCCGTTTTCATCATTTCAAGAAGGGAAGCTGCTCATGTAAGGGCTATTGGTGACCATAAGTATCGCAAAATCTTCTCTTGCAAATTATTTAGAGGTATGTAATCTACACAAATACATATTTTGTTTTGCTATCTCACTAGTCAACAATTACTTCCTTTCTTAATGGATAATTAATCTGTAAGTCCTTATAGTTTCAACCAATTTTTAATTGGGTCCTTATAGTTTTTTTTTTCTTTTTATTAAGCCCTTATGCTTTCAATTGCTTTTAATCAAGTCATATAGTTTTTTGCTCTAAAAAATCATTGGTATGCAATTTCGATACCACGTCATATTCTTTAATTTTTTATTGTTTCCTATGTGTTAATTTAGGGCAGCATTGTTGGCATCACCATGTTGGGCATACACTCCAATCATCACTGTCCAAGTAATCACATATCTATCTTTTGGAGATATAGAATCAAACATTATGCGAGCAATTTTGTCTCTTTTGCATTTAGAATACATGTCAATTAGGCTATTAATTACCATCAAATCATCCCCTGGATCATGCCGTTCTACATTGAGTATAGACTCATATAATCCCCAGAAACACTATGGAAGTGTCTAAACGGTACATTTTGCATTGTAGGATCGAATATGGAGCCTGAGCTGTTTGCACGTAGATCGAGGAACTATTTCTATTTAGCAAAAGGGACACAAGGTATATCTCTTTAGAAACTATTGTCCATAACACATTAGTTATTACCTAGTTTTTTATCAAAAGTTTTAGTGGCGCAATGGTATATCTCTTTAGAAACTAAAAGGTGGTGAAATCAAATCCTACTTTAGCCAAATTCGCGAAAAGTTTGCTGGCGTCAGAGTTTCAGTGGCTGTCAAACGTGACATTTTTTACAATCCGAGACTGACTATTATATAATATGTTTGTTGTTTGGACTTTCTTGCTTATACTAAGGTAAGCACTTTATTCCTTTCTGCAGGTTTTTTCATTATAAGCTGTCAGTCCACAAAAGCTGGGTGGTTTGAACTATGAAACAAATAATGTTGGTAATGTTCTTTCAATATCAGGTAATTCCTTGCCCAAATATTTTGCATAACTTAACGGCATTTACATGAGGTCATGTGTACTAACTCTTCCTCTTGGGCATATTTTGTAAACCAACGTTGTTGATTAATTTTCAGTTATTATAATTGCCAAACTTAGGAAGGGTTGTTAAGAGACATGCAGAAGACCACCTTAAATTTTTTCTTCATTTAGCTGAGAAAATTTTGGTAAAGCTTCTTTGGTGTTTTTTTCTTGTATTCTTGCTGTGCATAACTTGTGGCGTAACTTTTAAAAGCATCAATTTGTGTAGTGCCAGATTATAAAAGATACATGTCATGCTTTTATTGGAGGACCAATAACAAATATCTAAAGGAACTACACCAATGTTTCTATCCCTTTTGTTTCAGGGATATGAGTTCATTTATCTGGAACCAATTTCAGCATTGTGGTTTATTAACTGCTCCATAACTCTAAATTAAAATATATGCAGATTGGAATACTTAGTTCTAAGCATGACATATCTTAAGTTTTTGTTATAGATATGAATTTATAGCTTGTTTTATGTTCTGAGTTGTTGCTAATTTGAATTCAAGATTATGCTGGTTAGTACTGACCTTTTCTCAACTGGTTAGGTTTTAGTATGTTGCTCTTCCAAATCTTACTTTATCCATTGTTGGTGAAAGTTTGTGGGATTGTGAGACTTGCTCGCATTTCAGCGGTTAGATTTCTCTTTCATGCAACAATTACTATGATTCAGCATTTTCATTGTCTGCTGTTTTTTAAAATGTACTGTTCTTAGTCGGGTAGCATGTGCAGGTTATATCCATACCTATCATGCAAAGTCATCCTTTCATCGCATTGTTATCGGGCTTCACACGGGACCTATTGATAACTATTGCTTCTTTGATTTTGTATTGCCTCTCTGTAAGTACATCTGTTCCTTGATTTTATCAACCACAATGATATTGTTGTGGGGTTACGTTTAAGTAAAATAGATGGCATAGAATAATTTTTATAGGTATTTTCAGTTTGTAAAATTACTGATCTCAGCAAAAGTAAATGAAATCTATCTAATGTCCTTGTTGAAAGTTCTGGCACTAATATTTGCATAGATTCAGTGATAAGATGAAATTGTAAGTGTTTATAGTGTCACATTGTGTCCGACTGAGTGAAGGGTCGATGTTCCATAGGCTGTACTTTTTCTGCACGCAAGTGTGTGCGTGTGTGTGAGAGAGAGAGAGAGAGAGGACAGAGATCATTATTGGCTTGCAAGCACATCAAATGATGGAAAAATGTGACTTAGATCCTATTGCCCTTTTGAGACATTCTACGTTAATCAAGAGAGTAATTAGCCATTTAGTTGCAATAAAAGAAATGTTTTATTGTGGTCCCTCTGGTTCATTCCCTGGGGCAACTTATTCATTCTAGTTCTAGTATTAATTAAAGCAGCATCAAAAAAATTTGATTAAAAGCTATTATTAATATAAATTTGGCAGGTCAATATTTATATTACATTGGTTCACACAAAAAAAGTGATAATAAAGGTGAAATTAAGGATAAATTGAAGGAAATAGAGAAATTAAAAGGGCTAAGTGTGCAATTAAGCCCACAAAATATGAGAGTGCCAAAAACAAAACACTATCTCCTTTACAAAATCCTGCATACATTTTGGACTTGCCTGATTGTAAATTTTTCTTTGCCAGGCAACCGTTGTTACTGGTTTATTCATTCTGCAAAACAGAGCGGTGGTAAAATTTTCCTAGTTCAGTTCATTATTCATTATTACTTTTCTTTTCAATTGTTGGGATTTTCACGACTGAGTTGGGCTAATATGTCATGCTTCATTTTGTAAAAACAGGAACAACACCAAAGGGGATTGGCTAATGGTATTGCTATGACTGGCATGTCACTTTTCAAAGCATTTGGCCCAGCTGGCGGTGGCGCAATGTAAGTTTACTTTTCATTTATCTGTTTAACTTCTTATATGACATAAAATTTAGTGGAAAATTGTCAACAAAGGTTTGCTTTGGATCAATTCCAATATGTGAGTGAGAGAATATTAGAGGATTTACTCTTAATATGTAGTTATTACTACTCCTACTATAATCACAGGGATAGGGTATTATTTTGTCAATGAGCCATTAAAGGCAGGGCTCCTCACATATCTTCTTCCTCGTAATGAAATAGTAAGATATTCAAATCTTATTTGTCTGTAATGTGATATGTAATCTTATTTGTAATCTACAACAACACTTCCTCACATGGACACATTGATCATCATTTTTCCCCTTCTTTTACAATGTATAATGTTTTGAAACTTATCAGTAGTTCACTAATTATGATGATATTTATTGGTCAATGCAGATTAAGTTGGTCACAAAAGCGGTTAGATGCTTCTTTCCTCCCAGGTATGAAGCTTAGCTAATCTGTTTGTGCTGAATGTTGTTCCATGTACTGTTGAGAATTGTTGTCAAGATAGTGCTTGACCATGGCCGACCTACAAATTTTGAGATTTGGGGGTAACAGATGTATGCATGTAGTTGGTGGGAATAGAAGAATTAAGGAAAAATTTAATCTGCAGGTCTCTACAGTCTTGCCTGATAAAAAGAAGGGGAAAAAAAAAAGAAAAAAAGAAATACAGGGACCTGATTAAAATAAGGTGAAACTATGGGGACCTGATACAACTTATTGAGAATCAGGTGAAACTACAGGAACTTGTAGATTAATTTTTTCTACAATTAATATTATTAAATATTGGGGGTTCATTGATATAGAATTTTATATAAATGGGGGGGGGGGGTTTGGATTTTTTTCCATGTGGATACTTTCCCCGAGGACCTATAGTGTAGATCCTTCGCAGTTAATTCTCCCTTCAGTCTTTTTTATAAGAGCCTAAAATTTAAATTGTCTTGGTCTTTTTTATAAGAGCACAAAAAGAGTTGTCTGAACATCTAAGAGCACAAAAAATAGTTAATACTTGTATTAACTATTTCGCTCTCTTGCTTGCCCCTTTATAAATGAGGGTATACTTGGAAACAAAAGTTTATTTCAGATATACTTATTATTTTTTACTATTTTTAACCGCATTTTTAAACCGCGTAATTCAGTTATTGAGCTCTTATAAATAGGACCGGAGAGATTAAGGCTCTAATTGGGCCACACTTTCATATAGTTATACCTGTTCATAAAATTCAAAGCTAAGTCCTCCCAAGTTTAGAATATCCATCCCTTCTTTTATCTGATATCATTAACTATGATATTGTAATCTAAGAGTAGGACATTTCAAGTGCAGGTCCTCATATGGTATTTTTTGTGCTGAACCTAGTGCAAGCACTCGGAGTGTTGATGATGTTCAAACCATTCCTGGTTGAGAAAAAGAAAACCCCATCAGAACAATTACAGTGATATCAGCAATAACTAACATGGTGCTGCTGAAGCTTGAAGGGATGAAGGAAAACTAAAAAGGCCAGTGACAGTGAAGGCAGTGAAGTGAATCCAATCTATTATTGTTTTGTATTTAATGGCTGTTTTATTGTATGCATGTTTAGGTTAATTGTTGTTATGTTGAAACAACCTGTTAGTCGTTGTATTATTGTCTTCTTGTATTTTGAATGAAATTTCGATCTCAAGCTGGCAATGTGCTTGTTAATAAAGTGGGTTTATTTGTGAGTGAACTTAATGTAGAAGCACCGAAAGTCAAGATCCGCAATTATAGACAGTAATTAGTCTTGATTGTACAGTGTTGTGTTGAAACATATTCCAATATTTTATTCTATCTTATGTGTATATATATGCGTATGTAATCTATCAAGCAATATGAAAAAGAATTCAGTCTTCCTATTTCTCTTCATGGTATCAGAGATAGAGATATAGGAGAGAATAGGAATTATAATTCATACCAGAATTCTCCAAGAAGCCCTCTGATTAATCAAAATCAGTATCGGCATTTTAGCAATTCTGGTTCACGCCTCTGAGTTCTCCACTTTGTCAGAACCAGTATTGGCGTCAAGTTGTTCTGGTAGTGCCCTCTGTGTTCTCCCTGTCTCTACCAGAACCCTTATCGACATCATCGTTAGAAACGTCTAAGTTGTTGACGTCGACGACATCAACAACCATCTCTGGTATATTGTCGGAATCCTCCAAGCACTGACCCACTTCGATTTCCGATCTCGGAATTCCAAGTAGTCGCCCGTGTTCTGTTCCGCTCCGCCGACCGACCAGGTGTAGCCACCAACCCACTCATCGTCGGGATTCTTAAGTTGATATCCGATCCATTCCGCCTACAGTCGTTTCCGGTTCTCTCTCGTTCTGTCATTGCAGAACTGCTGTCAGCAGTAGCGATCTCTCCGTCCTGATAGTCACCCAGTTGCAGATCTCTCCGTCACTGTCGAAAGAAGAACCTTCGGATCCGTTGATTTTTTTTTTTCAGTGCTCTCAGCTCTCTTTCCTCTCACGCCTCTCATTTTTCCTCTCACGCCTCTCATTTGTTCACGAGGGAGCCGAGAAAAGGAAAAGGAAAAGGGAAAGGGAAAGAAAAGGAGGAAAAAAAGACAAAAGAGGAAGAAAAGGAAAAAAAAGGAAGGAATCCAAGGGGAAAAAAAAGGAAGGAATCCAAGGGAAAAAAAAAAGGAGACAGCTACTATTCACAGGTACTGTTCATTGGCGCTGTTTTGTCCGTGACGCTTCACTATTCACGGTACTGTTGATCAAGGCTATTCATCGGTACTGGTTATTGTTCATCACGACTATCCGCTGGTACTATTCATCGGCACTGTTTGCTGTTACTGTTCATCACGTACTATTCACTGGTACTATTCATCGCACTGTTTACTGTTACTGTTCATCACATACTCTTCATTGGTACTATTCATCCGTACTATTCATCAACGGTACTGTTTCATACTACTCACGGTGTAGTTCCCTATCAGCACCAACGACCATTGTAGTTTGTTTCTTCATTTCCAAATTGGTCAATATGTCTATAGTTTCTAATGCCTCTTCCTACGTGCCACGATCTGGTTCTAATGACATCTCTATTGTTCGAACCATAGAACAAAGAGATTCTAAAGGTCGTCCACTCTGTGATCATTGCCAAAAACAGGGGCACACAAAGGATACTTGCTGGAACCTCTATGGTAAACCTATTGACTGGAAGCCGAAAAAAGGGCAAGACAGAGGTTACGTGGCTGAAGCTTCCAAGGAGTCATCCCAAAGTGACAAACTGCACAAAATCATGGAAATGCTAGCCACACTACAAACTACGACAAAGCCTACTGCCATAGTAGTCAGGAGAGGTAATTTCTTTCAAGCCTTGACTATGATAAAAGAACTATGTACAGGGAATTGTTGGATTGTTGACTCAGGTGCCTCGGATCATATGACTGACAATAAGCCTCTCTTCTCATCCTATACTCCTATTACTAAAGGAGTGACAGTGCGAATTGCTGATAACTCAGAGTCTATTGTAACTGGAATTGGTTCCATCAAAATCTCAGCTACACTCGAAAGGTGGTATCTATATTTCCCAAAGAAAGTATATACTGGATCTCTTGAAGGAAACAAGGATGACAGGCTGCAGACCTAGTAACACACCTATTCGGGTTGATAAAATAAATGAAGAAGCAGACATTGGTAAAGCTGTGGACATAGGAAACTACCAACGAATGGTAGGAAAATTAATATACTTGTCCCATACCAGACCCGATATTGCATTTGCCGTTAGTATGGTCAGTCAGCACTCCCATAATCCTACACAGAAGCATCTAAATGAAGTATACCGGATCCTTCGTTATTTAAAGGGATCTCCGGGACGTGGCTTACTGTTCAAAAAGACTGATAAACGAAATATAGAATTGTTTACAGATGCTGATTGGGCAGGTGATCAAGATGATAGGAAATCCACATCTGGATATTGTACGTATATATGGGGTAACTTGGTCACATGGAGAAGTAAAAAGCAAAGTGTAGTTGCAAGAAGCAGTGCTGAGGCTGAATACCGAGCTGTGTCACTTGGGATTTGTGAAGGCATATGGATAAAACGTGTTCTTGAAGATGTAAAGGAATGCATAAATCTACCGATCAAAGTCTATTGTGATAATATGGCTGCAATCAATATTGCTCATAATCCAGTTCAACATGATAGAACCAAACATGTCGAGATAGACAGACATTTTATAAGGGAAAAAGTTGATGAGGGTATCATTGATCTGAGGTACATACCCTCTAAAGAACAAACCTCAGACATCCTCACTAAAGGATTGCCCAAGGACAGATTTGAGTATCTGATTGGCAAGTTGAACTTGATTGATATCTACAGTCCAACTTGAGGGGGAGTGTAGAAGCACCGAAAGTCAAGATCCGCAATTATAGGCAGTAATTAGTCTTGATTGTACAGTGTTGTGTTGAAACATATTCCAATATTTTATTCTATCTTATGTGTATATATATGCGTATGTAATCTATCAAGCAATATGAAAAAGAATTCAGTCTTCCTATTTCTCTTCACTTAATATGCTTAATTTGGTAAGATATGATATCAACTATCCCTCAAGTGTTAATACAGCTAGAAGAAGGGGTCGTTGAACCTATAATTCTGAGGTCAAAACTTAGGTCAATTTCTTTATATCATTAGGACTAATTCTCTATTTATTTTGAGAAAATTTCAAAATTTTGTTAAGCTATTAGTAATAATAAAAACACATGACAGAATTTGATTGGAGAATTAGACCTATGGATATAACCAAAATGAATCTAAGTTTTATCCTTTCTATAATTGTTTTTGAAAATTACTTTTGAGCTTATTGTCATTATTTAGCATTCTTTCTCGTTGACCCTCAAAATTGAATCAGCCATTTCCATGGATTCACACTCAAAAAGATATAAATAAAGCTCTTATACAAAAGAAATAATAAGTTCATGCAACCCAGCTCTCAAAGCTGGATCAAACAAAAATGACTTGTTGCATCCATTTTCATAATTTTTTTTTTTTTTTTTAAAAAAGGCAGGACATGAGAAAATATGTGAATAACATCTTATCTTAATCAACAACAAAACAACAGATGTATTATTACTCTTTAATGTTTTTGCCAATCATTCTCTTCTTCTTTTCGTGACCCATGTTATTACGAGGGAAAACTAGTCATTTTGTCATTATATCATTATAGTTAGGGGTGAGCAAAAACCCGGTGGTCTGGTCCGGTCCGGTCTGACCCGAGCTGGTCCGGTTTGGTCTGGTCCAGTCCAAATAAGCAATATATTGAAATCGGACTAGAATGGACCAGACTGACTGGTCGGGTTGGACCAGGTTCCAGACTAGGGGACCAAACCACCTAGACTGGTCCGGTTTGGTCTAGGTCAATTTCTTAAAAAAATATTTTTATAATTTAGATGTTATTTTTTATTTTTTATTTAATGTTGTTAGAGTTTTTTTAAGGATTTATAATCAAGTTTTATTTTTTATGATGATTTTTATATGATTATAGGTATTTTTATTTTCTTAATTATATTTATCATGTTTAAATCTTTTTTCTCAACATATTTTTTTATTGTTGTTGAATGTTGTTGGATATTCTTATAGATTTATGATATTTTAATTTTTGGTGACATATTTTATATTATTATAGGTATTTTTGTGGTCCTAATTATGTTTAATAGGTTTAAATTTTGCCTGCCAAAGACAAAAAAGTAAAAATAAAAAAATATTAAATTTAGATCCTGGACTACCTGGACTGGACCCGGTTTGGTCCAGCCCGACCTCGGGTTGGTGCTGGACCAGACCAGACCACGGACTACTTTGTTCAACCCGAGATCTTCACAAGACCAGACCTCGGGTTGATATCAAACCCGGTCCAGTCTAGTCCATGCTCATCCCTAATTATAGTTTTGACACACTTGTATTTTAATCCTTAAACTTTAACTAAGTAAAACTTAGTCTTTATAATTTTGATTCTATTGTAACAAATACTCACTGATACAACTCAGTTTCTATACTTCAAATCATTTAAAATATTGGTTCTTATATTTTAGTCTTAGAAAATAAAATTATACTACATTTCATAAAACTTAAAACTAAAGTTTTAAATGGTTGAAATTATAAAAACTGAGCTGTAGTAAATCAAAATTGAAGAATGACCAAGTTATAGTCAAGTTAAAATGATATGAACCAAAATATTAATTTTTCTTATTATTATTGTTATAGCTTTTGCTATTTCCTGGCCTCGATAGATATGTGAGCTGGACACGAACTTCTTTCAGCTTGTTTGGATTAATGTCGATGAAAGTGTCTTTCATTTTAACAAACTTCTACAAGTTAAAGTTGAGCTTAAAGTCAATTAGTGTGATATAATTATTTCTACAAGTTAAAGTTAAGTTTAAAGTAAATTAGTGTGATATAATGTGTTTGGGTAGGTTTTTTTAAAACATAATTAATTTGACATAAAGTTATTTAAATAATATATTAAAAAGTTAGTTTGTGAATGATCAAATCTTATAAAAAAGTTAGAAATAAAAAAAAATTACGTTAACATTAACTTTGAGCTCAAAAGCTTATTTTCTTAAATGCCTATTTAAATTGGCGATAAAAACTGCTTTTCTAACTTGATTTACAGAATACGAAGTAAGTATGTGAGAAAAATTTTATCTTAATTTACGTGAACATGTTCTTCAAATACTAATTCAAACATACCCTAAAAAGTCATACATCATATGTCAAAATGATCATAGTACAAAAGTCAGTTTAATTTGGCACCACATCACAAGATCCCAAACAAGCTTTCAGTGTGTAGGTTTTTTTTGGGCCAATTTTTAATACTCCCTCCGGTTCTAAATATAAGACAGAATTGACTTTTTTTAGAGAGATTAAGGAGGCTAAATAAGTTACTCAACCATATCATATGTTGTGTATTCTTCGATTATATATCAGTTTATAAGTTAGGTAAAATAGTTTTTAAAAAAAATGATAAATATTAATATTTTAAAATAATTTAACTAGCTTCCTTAATCTTTCCAAAAAAATCAACTATATCTTATATTTAAGATGGGAGGGAGTATGTAGTAGAGCTGGTAATATAGGTTGAGACCGTGGGTTGAGCCCGCCCAACCAGATAAAATGGACGGTTTAAGTTCTGCAAAATCGGAACTATTTGGAAGCGGAACTATTTAGCTTATATATATATATATTAATGCAAACCAAGAGGCAAGAGCATAGGCCCAAGAGTCCAAGACTCAAGTCACTTCAGTACCCCATGGTCCATCGTCCACTCCTCACCTCAGTACCCCAGTGGCTTGATCTCACATTCACTGTCTCAGTCTCTCACGCTCTTAGAATTCAGATCCCTAATCCCTAGTTCCCTACCATCCCCGGCCCCCGACCCCGAGTCCCCACTTCCCCGACCCCGAGGGGCGAGCTCTGCCTTGGTACGTCACCGTGATGAGCGGACGGTGAATCTCAGATCTCAGTGGTTAGTGCTCAACCTCTCACTCTCTCAACTCACACTCAGATCTCAGTGCTTAGGCTCTCCTTCCAGCTCGGCGAGGGCTTGCGTGAAGTTGACAGTGACTTCCAACGACGGTGAAGACGACGGTTTGGTCTCCCAGCTCTGGCTACCATTTCAGCCTGTGATCTGGCTTCACTCATCCATTGATGGTGAAGACGACGGTTTTCTCATCCATTGACGTCCTTCTTTCTTCATTCATCAGGTACTTTTTCTTCTCATGTACCTTTGTTCCTTTCTTTAAGTCTTTTTTTCTTAATCACAATTATGGTTGCTTCTTGAGGAAATAGCCGTTAAATATAGAAAGATTATGACTGTTTTTGAAGAATTTCAGAACATGCAAATCATAATTGAAGGTGTTTGGCATCAATGATACGGTGTACTGTAATTAATCTTTCTGTTTAAGCAGGTTACTTTGTATCAGGTTAGCCTATACCTATGGTTTTTGTTTTTATAATTTTTTTTGACCAAAATAGTTTTTTTTAATAATATGCTAAATTACGAAAGATGAGTATCAAATCATTGTAGGCAATTATTGAATTTATGATTTCTAACATTTGTTTATTATGTTGAAAAATGAATATTTAATTTTTAACTTTGATGAAGGCAATTTATTTTACATTATGTAAAATTAATTTCAACTCCATTCACACCCGTGCATTGTGCGGGTTCTAATGTAGTTAAGAAAAATGATTAGTGTATTTTGGAAAAAACATTATATTTAGTAACATCTTTAATCTAATCAAATTAGTTAGGTATTACATTAAAGACATTTCTTTTTAGTTTTTATGCCACCTCAAGTGTAATGTTGAATCATCAAATTGTTTTGAATTCATTCTCATTTGTTCCTTCAATATAGTAGTACTCTTCAAAAGCATTCTTATTCAACCGAACACCATCTTACCGTTGAACCATCGTACTGTTACAAAAAATATAAACCGTACAAAATGACCTGTGATTCGACCTCAGTCGAAAGCGTGGTCCAGCCAAGTGGTTAAAAAGTACTCCCTCCGGTCCTAAATATAGGACATAGTTTGTAGTGCAAATTGCACTACAAACTATGTCCTATATTTAGGACCGGAGGTAGTACAAACTTAAAATGCTTATGTATAAAGTATAATGAAGTCATGGGGATGACCAAGAGTCGCTCTCAATGAAAATAGGGCATATGATGCCAAGGAACCCAAAACTCATCGTAATCTCCATGAGCGCGCTTAACTTGAACATTCAAATAAATATAAACCAACAAGGACTAACATATAGATGTTACTAATATTGAAGGAAGAAAGTCTTACAACAAGGATCACCCTAAATACAATAACATGTATTTTAGGCTTCACATATGAGGCATAAATGGAACCATTGACCAGTGTCAGGAACTATTGTTAATGGATACGTTGTGGCCAAAAAATAAAACTAATAATCAGTGGCGAATTGAGCAGTGATCAGTTATGAAGCTGGAAATGATGAAGATGACTTCTTCTGTTGGGGGCCTACGCCAAGCCAAGCCAAGCCTTCATCATGTCATATATAGTGAAACTAATTGCCGCTGACGGAACAATCTGGCATCATAGCAAGCTACGTTAAAAGGGAATCAGGGCAAAACCAAACAATTATAAATTATACCAAAATCCTGTTTGGGTAGTGTATTATTTAAATGACATTGGATAAAGATGCCGCGTTGCTTTAGCATGGTCACTCTACGATTATATTTCGATTTTTGGTTCTTTAACTACTAGCCCTATGTGTTGGTATTATGGTTGTATTTCATTTGGATGCACAAACAACATATAGGTGTATAAATACCAATTAGGTCATCAACGTTGATAACTTTCTTTGACCAAAGTAAGTGAATGAAACTGAACCTAAAGACTAAATAAAACTTTTAATTAGTTAGAGCAAAACATACAAACTATTCCTCATATCGAGGTCTAAACAACGGAAAGCTAATTTATGGATTCCGTGGGACATGCTAATATATCACATGAACCGTTCTGATATCATGATTTTATAAGTAATCATGAACAACATTGCGAAACTATGACGTCTTATTAATTTTTGACACTGCATCATGTGGTGTTGCAATGATAACCTTTCAATATGTGGTTTAGGATTGATCATTTACTAACTAATTATCATTTGTGACATAGTGTAATTCAATATTATTTATATGTTTTTTGTAAGCCATGCATATTATTTTTTTTTAATAAGATGCCAACAAAATTTTTGTGAGGACTATCTATCAGACAAGCATTGATAATAGTATTAGTCAGACCACTTTTTTTAATAAATGTTATAAAAAAATTGTATAGCAAACGCACCTCATTAAAGATGAACGACAACTTCCGCTGGATGAGAACACAACCTAAAGCATGATGGTAAATTTAATAAAATGCCCAAAAACCTTTGTACACAAATTACCACTGTCACTTAATTAACCATGACAAAAATATTCAACAATGTAGCAAAAAAAGGGTTTTCTAATCCAAATTTATATTATAATAATTCTTAGTCACAAAATTATCGCTTTATATCTCAAACAAATATGATGAAAAATTTAAATATAAAGTTTATAATATATTAAGAAAATTACAAAATTAAAAAGTATACTATAGCTTTTGAAAAAAGATAGCTGATACAATAATTTCTTGGTTTTGTAATGTTTTTGGTCAACATAAGTATTTAAATAATTATTATGTTAAGTAAGGGTATTATGGTAAAAACGTCTAACCAAGTAAAAGTTAATGGTCAACTAATGGTTGTATGGAAGGAAATGCAATGTTCAAATCAAGGGGAAGTGTGTCTGCCATATATTTTGATTTAAAGAGAGCTTTATATCAATTTTCACAACATAGGTGAGGTATGTGTGATTAATGCAAAATGCAAGGGTGTTTATAGTATTTTATATTGTTTTGAAATAGGTCATGTATACTTTCTAATTAGTTTAAATTTATTATCCTATCTATATAATATGAGACATATTTAGGGAGTTGATGTTGACCCTAATTATAAGAAATCTTTTTCATATATGTTAATCTTTTGCTGATTTACTCTTATTGATACTCCCTCAACAACAATCAAGGAGGTCAAATAATCAGTGAATTAACCAATGTAACTAGGGTATTTTAGATAATACATGTCAAAAAAAAAAAAAAAAAAAAACTAACCAACTTTATTAATCTAACCAAATTTATGTAAATATGTTGTATATTAAGGATCGGATATAGTTCTTTAGGAATGGATTATGAAATATGGGCACCAATTATGTGTTTAAATGATTGAATTTGAGAATGATGGCAATATGAGTACTGATTTCCTTTTGATATACAATCTGAAGGAGTTTAAAACGACAAAAGAATATACAAAAATGGAGTTTTATCTAATGGGCCGAAGAAATAAATGGAATCTTTTCACAATTACGCTTGAATAATGTAAGTTGTTATTTTATGTTGTTAGTTGTTTGGTGAACTATATAATTAAAAGGACAATCATTTTAAGTCATAAAACATAGTTACATAATTCAGAACGAATGTGAGATGTACAAGTAAAGTCATATAGATTGTTTAAGATGAGTCCACCTTTTTTTTTAAGATTGAATTTGATTAATTTATCTTATAGTCATTGTATAAGTACTAATTCTCTACTATAGTAAATGGATAAGTATTTAATTTCCGTTTATGAATTCAAACTTTTCACAATTGAATACCAGCATTGAAAAATTCAATGAACCTAACATCATAAAAGGCAATAGCCTGAACTTGGGTGTTTGATGTACACCTCATGTCTTCATAGTTGCTCCCAAACACTCCCAATATATGTATGCGTAACTAACCAAATCCCATAGGAAAGTGTAGTTGGATTTTTAAAAAACAATTGGTTAGTAAAGTTGTCGGTTTGACGACGGTTGCAATTCGAAATGCATATAATGCCACACATTATGGTGATAATGTAGGCCATAGGGAGTGATACAGCCAATGTGCTGCCTTCCACTTACTAACTTTAATTTGAATTCTGTATCCCACCATTTCTACCTAAACCTACTACAAATATTTTTAATACATTCATAGCTGCTGCTATTTTACACGAGAATGTTCAATCTGTGAACTACAATACACCGTTTTAAAATTTTTCACCAGACTTCAACGTGGTAGGTTCGTATTTGTCTTTTGTTTAAGTCTCGCTTCTTGATAAACTTTTTTATCGTCATCAAACACCACAATATGCTCTATTACATATAGATGGTATTTTTACGATTAAGAGAATGGTTTTGCATTTTACATTTGACAACATTCTTCGACAATGTGTGAACCTATGTACTTTGTGCAGAAGGCATCACAATGTCTTCTCATTTATAGGTTCATCGTTCATCCGTGCATTATCCTTCAATGAACAACTTGGAGGGACATCTCAATTTAGCAGTACCTGCTGTCAGGCGAAGGAGGAAGAGAAAGATAGGTGTTAGTGTTCAACTAAGAAGTAATGAAAATGCAACAGAGTGTATGAATAAAACATTCAACACTAATCACATTGATTTCTCATATCATTTGATTTCTGAGATCTAAATTCTTATTAATAGAATATGTTTATTTTGGGTGGTTGTACTATAATAGCACAGGCTTGCGGATGCAAATATTGCGAAGCAGGAGAAGTCGACAAGGAAGCAGCATTAGCTCCATAGACATTATGCATGGACTTGCTTTAACGGTGAGTATACATGAATGTTTTATGAAATGGTTGTTTCTGTGTTATTTTGAACGTTTAAGTTGCGTATCTAACTTTTGTCATTTTTGCAATACATGTATACTGTGTTTTTCCAAGTCGTGGAGATGTAAGTTCTTATACTTGTATCCCTACAAGTTGCGAAACAGAAATTTCCCTACCAATATTATTGGACATCACAAACATTCCAGGCATGTGACGAAAGACATACAGTTTACATTGACTTATGTGTTGTTATTTTGCTCTCTTTTGATAGTGCTTTGTGTGAGTTCGGTTTTGCTTAAAGTCATAGGTGATGCGTCTGCCTTTCGACAAGGTAGTGTTAATGAAGCTGGTTCAATTTCGGTGTCTCATACACCTAGAATATTTGGTATATACTTTGTGGTATTTTTGTGCATACAAACACGAGCAACATTAAGATTGGATGTGCAAAATTTCATTTAAGATCTACATTAGCTTAAGTACATTGTAAAGGACCATCTATCCTTAAAAAATGTAAGTATAAAGCCACCTTGCCTTTGGTTTAAAGCTGCAACTTCACTCTCATTAGTACATATTATAACATTTCCTGTGGAAAAAATTATAAATTTAAGAGTAAAATACTCTGACATTTCTCACATTTTGCCTTAATTACACAAACCTCCCCTCTATTTTGAAAATATACACTTAAGTTTAGATTGTTAACTCCATTAAGATTTTTTATCTTATAATTCAAATTTATATTAAAGTTAATTTCATTTACTAATTTACCCTTCATCATTACTAATTCCCTAATTTTTGCTGAAATTGTTTAAATAATTACATATGCTCTTTCTTAATTTATTTTTTACTTTTGCATTGGTTAAAGTTTTTCCATATTTAGATAAATACATAATTAACTTAATTAATATAGACATTGAAAACTTAATTAAAAATATGATTAATTCTTTTAATAGATTGATACATAAATAAATGTGTTTATCAATGTTTTTGCACAAAATGATTTTAACAAATTTAAATTGAAAATTAATATAAGTTATATAATATCTCAAGTTTACATTATTAATAACATATTGTGAATATAATATGCCTTTCAAATATGTTTTTATTCATGGTGTCATGTTAAAAAAAGAAAGAAAGAAATACGTTTTTAATCATTTGAAAGAATACTAAATAAATAAGTTTCAATAAATATGACAGAAATTTAAAATATGATAAAATTCAATAAATTTGTTAATATATTGGAAATTTTGAACATATATGTATGACAATTATTTTTTTTTTGTATAAAAAATTATTTTTATGCAAATATAAATGTTTATTCATTTGTTGAAAAAGGGATATTTTGGTGGAAACAAATGTTTAATAGTCAAACTTAACGACCAACTAACGATTAAGTGGATGGAAATGAGATCTCAAATATGTAAAGGAGGTTTATGTAATATGCATTTTAATTTCAAGGGAGGTCTATATATGTTTTTAAAATAGATGAGATGTTTGAGTAATCTAGTAAAATAAAGGAGTAGTCAATGTATTTTACTCTTTTTTTTTTGGACATAACAATGTATTTTACTCTAGATATAAGTTAAATGGTATAAATTAATACCCACTAAATCTTACATGAATTAGTCCAGAACTTTGACAACATCTCATTTTTTTTTAAGGTTATCATAGTCTAATTAGTTTTTATGGTTTTGTTACTAGAACATATATGAGGAAAATGCCAAATTTATAAAATCAAATGGCTTCCTTATAAACACATATATTGTACAATTAAAAAATTATGTATCCATTAATATTTAATATTTAATACAAGTCATTGATGGGTATAACGGTAATGGGATTAGTGTTAATAATTTCAATCACAGGAACTTGAATGGACATTGAATCAAACATAATTTATTACATTAGAAGAACATCAGTCCTACGTTCAATATATTATTACATGATATAATAGTGGCATGTCTGTATTCTTAATAAAGTTTATAACTGATGTACAACATACTTGTGATGTTGCCGTCATTCATTTATGCGTGTATTATTGCCATAGTTTAATTTCAGCCTTATCAAGTTGTACTTTTACAAAACTTTTGACAAATGTAGTTGTTGCACTGACTTTAAGTTTTATTCATAAATATATTGTTTGAAACGTTGTTTGTTGGGATGGTGATAACTTTGTTGGATGGCATTTAAACTATCATTTTGTAAATATTGCAAATTTATAAAATTTGAGAAAAAAAGGTGAGAATTGTATGAATGGCTTTAATATATCATACTTCAATAAATTTAAAATTTTGAGATATTTACATTAGAAATTGAAATAATGAGCCACACATTTAACACTGTCAATGCAAATATAAAATAATTGTCTGAATTCTGTTCATATTTGTTTTCATTATAAATCTCTAACTCACGTAACTTTAATGGGATTTGAAGACTTGCCTAAGTATGCGGATTTGGGTGATCGTGATTATGTATGTGCTTACTGTAAAGCAAAGTTTTGGTTCAATGAAAGGCTACATAAATATAATCCAGATTGTTCACCCAAGTTTGGAATGTACTGCCTTCAAGTGAAGATAAGACTACCTAAAATCAGGGAATCTACACAATATCTAACATATCTTCTAATGAGTGGAAGCTCGCGTTTTGCAGAATACAGACAGAACATTAGAACATATAATTCTATGTTTGCATTTACATCCATGGGGGTCGGATTGATCCCGAAATAAGTACAGGCCGTGGACCTTTTGTTTATAAGATGTCTAGGTAGAATATGCATATGATAGGCAGTATTCTTCCTGTTGATGGTAGGACACCAAGATATGCTCAATTATACATCTATGATACTGATCATGAAATTTCTCACAGAATGTCTGTAGTAAAGTAAGTGTTTTTTTGGTTGCATGGTTGTCTATCACATTTATGGCATTATTTTCTTATACAATGATCCAATTCTAATAAATTTTGATATCAGTTTGATTTACAGTTCTCATACAAATTGTCCACTACATAATCTGAATCAAGATACTGTGAGGGGACAGAGATAACCAACTGGTTAAGATATTCCAGATGGCATGTGATTTTGCCACGTCCTATAAGGGTCAATCCATAGAAGCTAATCCATAAGAGAGGCACAGATCCAATAGGTACAATAATGCTTCAGTACCCAATGAAGTTGCTGCTTTAACTGTTGGAGATATTGGTAGAATAGATGAGGGATGGGATATCATTATTAAATACAAGTCAGGTTTATTGGAGAGAATTAAAGAAACACATCCAGAATTTCTAGCATTGTAATATCCTCTTCTTTTCCCATTTGGTGATAGTGGTTATAATGAAAATATACCATATGTCCGTGATGAGGAGGCCTTAATGAGTCAGGTTAAGGGTGTGTTTGGTTCAGCTTATTGGGTAAAAATAAGCCCATTTTTGGGCAATAAGCCCAAATAAAAACGTATTGCGTGTTTGCAGTGTTTGGTTTGGCTTATTTTAATTGCATCACGGGTAGAATAAGCTACTTATTAAATAAGCTCCTCACTATAGCTTTTTTATTAAGTCACTTATTACGCAAGTCGAGATGAAACTCCTCTCACATACTTACCTCGTATACTGTAAATCATGATTTATAAGCATTTATTGTCCAAAAATAAATCGCTCATCCAAACATAAATCACATTACAAAAAATGACTTTTCTATTAAGTCATTTTTAATAAGTCAGAATCATAATAAATCATTTTTCCTACCGCTGTCCCAAACACACACTAAATATGTATCAATAAGAGAATACTTTGCTTACATTGTTCATGAGCATGACAATGAATTTTCTGCTATACTAAGTCAGGAAAATTGTTCTAGCAGTTTATTGTTGATGCATACATAATGATGGAGGCATATAGATTGCAGTACTTGTGATACAATCAAACATTCCTTCGGGCAGAGATGTACAAGGATCTCACTAATGCAATATTTGTTGGTGAGACGGAAGCTGCAGCTAGGGGTAAGTGCATTATATTGCCGTCTTCCTTCACCGGCGGGCCTCGGTATATCATGCGTAACTACCAGGATACAATTGCCATATGTGGATGGGCTAGATATCCATATCTATTTATAACGTTCACGTGTAATCCAAAGTGGCCGGAGAATACTAGGGCTATGTCATCTTCTGGTTCCAGGGTTGAAAATCATCCAAAGCTTATAAGTAAAGTGTTTCAGATGAAGCTGGATTGTTTAATGAAGGATTTAAACAAGGGATATCTGTTTAGCCCAGTAAAAGCATGTAAGTATGGACTATCGATGCATTTAAGAGGCACTTATTTAATAGCGCACATGGTTCAAATAGAAATCTATGAATTAATATTACTAGCCTAATTACCCCATATAATGAAATCTTGTTTTTTTATGTGTTGTAGAAACTTGTTGTGCAGCGATATATACCATTGAATTTTAGAAGTGTGGCTTACCACATGCTCATATTCTATTGTTTCTTGGCAATACAAACAAGTTATCCATGCCTGAAGAAATAGATGATGTTATAAGCACAGAGTTGCCTGATAAGGAGAATAATCCAATATTGTTTGAAGCGGTGAGTAACTTTATGATGCATGGGCCATGTGGAATAGACAACAAGAACTCGCCGTGTATGAAAGATGGGAAGTATTCTAAATATTTTTCAAAAAATTATACAACAAAAACTTTCATTCATATATATGGGTATGTTCGATATAGAAGAAGTGATGATGGAATGGGAGTTTTAAAGAGTGGTATTCCTTTGGAATATTCAAATACGGTAGTAAAGGTCACTACCATGCAACAATAGTCTTCTGTGTAGATTCTGAGTTGTGCAGACTGGATGTAGTGCATGATGAAATTAAAATGTATTATGACATTCGTTACTTATCACAATGTGAAGCTATTTGGCGGATCCTTTACCATAACATAAACTATAGATATCCATCTGTTGAACGCCTTGCATTTCATCTCCCAGATTAGCAAAATGTTATTTACAAAGATGATAATGATATAGAAGAAGTAGTCAATCAACCAACTGTGCAGGAGTCCATGTTTCTTGCTTGGATGGTCACAAATGACAAATTTGATGATGCAAAAGTGCTGACCTACACAGAGTTTCTAACCAAATTTGTATTCAAGAAACATCTACAAAAGTGGACACCAAGAAAGAATGCATTTTCAATCGGACAATTATACTATGTTCCACCAGGAATAGGGGAGTCATTTTATTTGCTGTTGTTACTAACAACAATGAGAGGACTTAAGTCTTACAAAGAAATTAGGATAGTGGACAATGTAGAATATAATAATTTTAGGGATGCATGCTATGCATTAGGAATATTAGAGGATGATATGGAGTATATTGATGCATTCAAAGAGGTTAGGGAGTAGTCAACTGCTGAGTAAGTACGTCGTCTGTTTTACATTTTACTTTTCTATAATTCTTTCAATAGATCGGAGATTGTATGGCAGCAGTCATGGAAGTTAATGTCAGGTGATGTCCTATATGCGCATGAGCAAGAGATAGGTATGCGGTGTAATATACATTCAGGAGCTTTTATTTATGAGAATTAGTGTAGTATTATTACTCATTCGACTATTCAGAACGTCGTCATATTCATCCTAGTTCCTTATCATATTAGTTTGTGTGCACTCACCTTATTGTCACTATTTAGGTTTAACTCTGAAGGACAAAGAACTTGAAAATGCCATTTTGATACAGATTGAGTGTCTTCTGAACATGAATGGCAGAAGTTTTAACAAGTATGAGTCAATGCTATTTCCATCTTCACCCTCTTATCATAGCAGACCAAATAGATACATGTATGATAAGTTAAATTTTGATTTCCATGCTTTGAGAAGGGAAGTTCCAAATTTGGTTGTTAATCTGACTAAAGAACAAAAGGAGATTTATGACATTATCATCCGATGCGTCATTGCCATTTACATTGTGTCGTCGTCAGTTTCCCATTATGCCATCCTTTACAATGACAATAAACAAAAGCTAGGGGCAAAGTTTGATTCAGTTGGGTTATACCTTCCAAGACCTGTTTTCACGCATGGCCAACTATATGTTGTTGTTTCAAAGGTGAGACAAAAAGATGGCCTCAAAATGTTACTTTTGGACAATGTTGACAAAGTAACAAATAGAATAGCAAATGTTGTGTACAATAAAGTGTTTTTCAATGTTCTAAATTAGGTATATCAGTCATCAGAATTGTGGTGTATGTTGTGGGACACACATCATAATTGTATGCTTCTGTCTTAAGTTGTTGTCACAAATAGCATTTTTATTGACTGTTTGATGCAATATTTTGGTTGTACTTTGAGAGTGTTCATCAGTTTCTCTTTAGAGCCTCAACTTTAACACATGGGGTTTTGTACCATTTAGGGTTTAAATGGTTCTGCTTTCTCATCAACTATAGGGACCAACATTTGAAATATAATGAAATTAGAGGCAACAAAACTTTTGATTCTAAAGTGTAGCATTATAGGCAACAAAACCTTTCCTTGCAAAGTGTAGTTACAAAAGTCTATCTCAGGGCAAAATTTTGGGAACATGTAGTATATTAACCATATAATTAAATACAATTAAAATATGATTTAACCACCTAATGTCACATGTTATTGATTGTATAATTTCAATTAACCATTAAAAAGTTGTCCGAAACTGTTTCTATATTATATAGATAACATTCACAAATATTATAGATAACTGTACTATTTACCACAATAGTACAAAGCTTGATGCATGGGTTTTGAACTAGTTTTTTTTAATAATATGCTAAATTACGAAAGATGAGTATCAAATCATTGTAGGCAATTATTGAATTTATGATTTCTAACATTTGTTTATTATGTTGAAAAATTAATATTTAATTTTTAACTTTTATGAAGGCAATTATTTTTGAAAACAAATAAAATTAATATTTACTTTTTAATTTTTAATATTGTTTTTACATTTCACTCGGATTGAGTCTTTTTTTTGTTTGTTTTATCTTATCTTTTAAATGAAATTTATTATAGAAGGATGATAGGTTAAAATTAAAAGTCATTAAGGTTGATTGTACAAGTAGTTTTTGATAATTTTTTTTTTGCCAAAATAGTTTTTTTATAGTATGTTAAATTATGAAAGATGAGTATCAAATCATTGCCGGAAATTATTGAATTTATAATTTCTAATGTTTTTTATTTATTTTGTCCAAAAATCGATATTTAATTTTGAACTTCATGAATTGGTCCAAGGTCACCTTCACGACGTCGTTTAACAGATGAGCCCATCCGGATGCGAACACTAGACAGAACGGCGGTAAAAATTCCCGCTTGTCTTCTAAGCGCCGTAACTATTGTACAGTCTGACGTCTTGAATTGCTGCCGGAGCGACCTGCAGAGGTTGCCGTCGCCATTGTCCTACGCTTCAGCCCGTTCAGGTTAATTCCAATTTTCTTATATCTTTGCTGCTATTTTGCTATCTCTGCTGCTAGATAGGATGAGGATTTGGAGTAAAACTATTCATTTTTTCCTCCATCATTTTTGATAAAGGTAGAGCGAATTTGGACGAACAGAGACCATAGGAAGCTAGGAGAGAAATATTCAGGGATTGAGTAGAGAAGTTTCTGATACCGGGTAGGATTAGCATTGGCATGCTCTTATCCTAGCTTCGATCAAGACCCGGCAGGAAGCAAGATTTTCCCATAGTCCAGCATCTCTTATTCTCTTCTAGTACTAGTACAGTTACTACCATAAACTCACTTCCACCTCCTATAACATTTGATATATTGAAAGAATGCAAGACCTTGATCCAAGCCAAGCTCTTGCATTAGCAAGTCCTAGTGCAGGGTCTCATTTACTTTCTCCACAACCTTATCGGCACCTACATAGCTTGCAATTCCACTTTCCATGCTGTTTTGCTTCTCGAGCGCCTCCAGCCCTCCCCATTCCATGTTTTCTGGTGGAATCAATTGATAAGGTCTGCAATTCATATAATCCATGAACACTGCCGGTGCATTCGTCAACCCAAAGGGCATCACAAGGAACTCATAGTGCCCATATCTCGTTCTGAAAGCAGTCTTCGGAACATCCGCCACCTTCACACGCAACTGATGATACCCCGAACTTAGATCAATCTTGGAGAATACACACGAGCCAGACAATTGATCTAACAGGTCATCAATTCTTGGGAGAGGGTACTGTTCTTAACAGTTATCTTGTTAAGTTCTCGATAGTCAATGCAAAGCCTCAAGCTTCCATCTTTCTTTTTCACAAACAACACTGGAGCTCCCCACGGTGATACACTGGGTCGGATGAATCCTTTTTCAAGAAATTCTTCAATTTGCTTCTTCAACTCCGCCATCTCGTTAGGGGCCATACGATATGGGGCTTTCGATATCGAACCAACTCCAGGCACAATCTCAATTGGGAATTCTACTTCCCTTTCCGGAGGTAATCCGCTAAGATCCTCTGGAAATACCTCGGGGAATTCTCTTACCACAGGTATACTCTCTAAAGCTTCACTTGACTCTCCCTGAACAGAGAAGAACACCATATACCCTTGGCATCCCTTCTCAAGATATCTTTCTGCTTTAGCCGTTGAAAGTAAGTTCAAACTGGCATTTACATTGTTCTCCCGACATACATTACGGAAAGTTATCCTCTTATTACCACAATCAAGCAATACATCATTTGCTCTTAACCAATCAAAACCCAAAATGACTTCTAGTTGTTGAAGTGGCAAACAGATCAAATCAACTGTAGACTCCCAACCCTCAACAACTATTACACAATTTAAGCAGGCTTCGATCGTTATAGCCTTGACACCTATTGGCGTCGACACAACCAAATCAAATGTTAGTCTATGCACATGCAATCCCAGGCGCTTTACACAGTCATAAGCTATGAACGAATGACTTGCACCAGAATCAAACAAAGCATTTAATTCATTATCACCGAGAAGAATTTTACCTTGGATCAATTCAGGCGACTTCCGGGCCTCCTCATGAGTCATGGCGAACACTCGACCCTGATTCCTGGGCCTTTGCTCTACTGGCGGTCTTGGGCACTTAAGAGAGATGTGACCCACTTGCTTGCAGTTGAAGCAAATCACCTCCCCAGCACAAGTTCTTCCCGGATGATACTTTCTGCACTAATTGCACACTGGTCCCGCTGGAGGTCTCTGGTCACTACGACCCCCAGGTTGATAGGGCTTCTTGTTACCACCCCCATATGAGGATCCTTATCCCTTTCGCTTCTGGGAAATGTTAGCCTTGCTAGGCTCACTACGACTGTCTTTACCCTTAGCTGGGTACCAATCCTTCAGATTGTTCTCAACAATCCTACACTGCTCCACCGCCTTGTTGAAGTCAGTAAACAGGTGAGTGGCTAATCTCTTTTTCAATTCACGCCTCAAGCCTCTGATAAGCATATCGGAGCTCCACTCCTCATCATCCCTATCCCGGAGATGTGTAGAGTACCGAGATAGCCGGACAAAACGGGAAAGATACCTATCAAAACTCTCTGTATCTCCCTGCCTGATAGCCAAGAACTCATACTCTTTCTCCAACCTCATAGACTTGGGGAAGTACTTCTCATTAAACTTTTCTTGGAACACTTCCCAAGTCAATGGCATATTCCGGCTTCAAAGTGTCATGGCGATATTCTGCCACCACCGGTCTAGCTTATACACGGCTAGCTTCACCTTTACCTCCGTAGAGCACTCGAGGACCTCAAAAATCTTCTCTAAACGATTCAACCAGTCTTCAGCAACTTGGGGCTCAAACCGCCCTTTAAACACCGGAGGCATATGCTTGCAGAACTTAGAGACCCAATATTGCAAGTCTCTTTCCTTACGAGCTGGCACCCCTTGAGACTCTTGGTTAGGCACCGTGTGAGGTGGGGATTCATGAGATCCATTGGACCCCTCAGCTGTCTCCTCATGATGAGTCTCTGGTTGAGTTTCCTCATGAGTTGACTGGGCCCTTTCTTCATTTCGCTTGGCCCTTTCCTCTCTGAGCTCTTTTCTCAGCTCAGCTATCATATCCCTTTGTTCCCGTACGAGATCCATCATCTCTCACATTGGGTCTGGAGGATTGTCATTCAACTCCTCCACCTCTGGGTCCTATTGCCTGACTCTAGTAAGAGGGCGAACCATTTCGTCTTATCACTACAAATGATTCACCACATCAGTACCTTAGCCAATGTATACATATAATCCATAAAATTCATCTCAATCCACAATTAGTAGAAATACTCATGTGTATACACAATAAGAACTTATCAATCAATAAGCTACCCTAAACTCAAAGGATTAAGGTTAACTAAGGAGTTATCCTAGCAAATCTTACCTTGCCAGGAACTTGGCTCTGATACCACAAATGTAACCCCCTTCACGATTAAGGCCGAGATTTACGTTCGTAACACGTAATTAAGTTTGAATTAGAGACTGTAAGATGATTTGGGACTTATTCAGATTAAACTTCCCTAAATCAGGGTTTTCAAAAACTTTTTCAAAACCTTATCATAACAATCTCATATTCATAATACAAAACAAATATGGCCTATATCGGTTGGTTTCATTCATACATATCAGGGTACAGCATAAATTCCCGACACACTCGGGTTCCATTCATTAATAAAAAGGGATTTACACAAGGCACAAAGCCTACAGTTCATACCCTTTTTCTTGGGGATTACACAAAATCTACTATATACCATCGTTTCTACCAAAAATATCCAAAAGGTATACAATGATAACCATTAACCCAAAATATACTCATAAACTGGAGTTCTAACTGCTCTTTGTCGCCCGCTTTCCCTTAGATCCTTCAGCCCTGTCTAAAATGTTTAATTTTGGGAGAGTGAGATTCTAAAGAATTCCCGTAGTGTCAAATCAATCATATAATATGCAATAGTAAGGCATGAAATCAAATCATTATCCAAACAAGCAACTACAACGGCAGTTCAACGGCAATGGTTAGTATGACACATGTCATCCCTGACGATTGCTCACGCTGTATTGCATCACAACAATCAACACAGTATAATTCACCACAGCTGGGATCCATATAAAGCATTTCATAATGCAAGCCATATAGGCAAGATATACACAGCCCACGGCTGGTTTCATAAACACCGCCCCATGGGTCGGATTCACAAAGATCTATGTTGATTACGACGGCAGTTCAACGACCGACCTAGAGATGACCACTGTCACTCCCTATACGGCTCACGCTGAAGTGCTCACGCCGTAATGGACCATGGTACACCGTTCACAAGTTCAATGATAAGTTATGCATACCAAAACATCATACAAGATATGAGAGAAAAGTCCCTACCTGAGTCCTTTCGTGCGTGTCCTAACGTCGGTCTCTCCCAAATAGGGCAAATGTCAAATCCTATATTCACAATTAGGGACGAAGAGTTATTCTCTATTCCAAGACTTAATTCACTTTATAATACTTAATTGGTTATCATTATTGCTCTTTTAGAGTCATTAAATACCCATAACAAAACTCCTAAAGGGTAGGAAGAACTATCCCAAAGATCCCCTTTTGGAAGCACAAAAATTCATTTTTCACTGCTTCACCTCGAGTGAAAATGGTCTCACTCGAGCACTGGTACGGACATCACCTCAAGCACAAAATCCTCACTCGAGCACAGGTACGGAAATCACCTCAAGCACAAGGAAGTGAAGACAGAAAGCACATGCCCGAGAGCACAAGAACTTTCATAGAAAAGGATCACTCGAGCACAAAATCCTCACTCGAGCACAGGTACAGAAATCACCTCAAGCACAAGGAAGTGAAGACAGAAAGCACATGCCCGAGAGCACAAGAACTTTCATAGAAAAGGATCACTTGAGCATAAAATCCTCACTCGAGCACAGGTACAGAAATCACCTCAAGCACATGGAAGTGAAGACAGAAAGCACATGCCCGAGAGCACAAGAACTTTCACAGAAAAGGATCACTCGAGCACAAAATCCTCATTCGAGTGGTGTTCTTCCCTCACTCGAGCACACTCACTCTCACCTCAAGCACGATTATCAGAAACCAGAAAACGCAGAAGGTATGATAGCATTTCCAGAAATTTTTCCAAGTGATCCAAATGAACCCAAATACCAAACCAAAGCTACTCCCACACAAAAACACCCAAGGAATTCAATGGAATCATTAAAATAACCAAAATCCAACTCCATTATCATGCTTTGGTTTGAATCAACACAAATCATCAATTTTCCTAAAATCACTAAACTTAATATTTCAAGCTCCAATCAATCTATCTATCCTAAACTCATTCCAAATTACCATTCTCATGCCAAAAACATACCAAATGAACAGTGGCACTCAATTTCCGGATTCAAGCCAAAATTTCTGGAAATTATAAACTTTTTCAAATGGCATGAAACTTAGATAGATAGATTAGTTTCACTCACCTTATCAACTTCTCCAAAGAGAGTTCTTGATTCACCACTTTTCAAATTTTGTGTAATCACAAACCACAACCAATGGCCAAACTAAAAACACTAAAATGAAGCTCATCACTCAAGGATCAATATTTATGAATGGTGATTGAGCAATGGAGGACATCTACTTACCCAAAATTTCAGCTTTTCCTTCTTACTTTCTTCCTTGATTCAACGAAATGGAGAGAAAAAAAGAGAGAGAAAATGATGAGATGAAATGATTGTGATGAGTAAGCTTCCCTTCCCCTCCCATACATACTTCCACCGAATAGGAGAGAGAGAAGAGAGGAAAAAGTGGACTTTTATCCTCTTGTGACTTCATCCAACAACTCCCACAATGCCACTTGTCAGCATCTCATTCATTCCCACAATGAGCTCACACAAGCTTAATACACTGGATTCTGACCCATGTGCAATGAATCTCAACCCTTGATCTTTAAATACCACACATATATACACCAAATAAGTAGTCACCCATTAACTTATCTAATCTCTCCATTAGCCATTTAATCACACTTCTCATTTTCACTTAGTTAGTAATTAATTTCCCCATTAATTACCACTTATGGCCAATATTTCCATTCTTCCAATTTTCCACTAATTATGACATATTTAATTAATATAGTCATAAAACACATAATAATTCCAATTAAATTCATAATTATCCACAATAATCATGATTATCCCTTAATCAAAAATTGGGATATTACAACTGCCACTTGATCCATTGTTTGATACACAAGGATGTAATTTCTTTTCCTTTTGGATATTCAAGATTGATAACTTCAATTCCAATTTTTTTATGAGCACATCAATTGTTCTTCAAGATGGGAACGGAAGCTTATAAATAACTGGTTTGATTAATTACCTAAATTAATTCTCTTCAAGTGAATATAGTCAATTTTCTTAATTATCTGGGGCATTTGAATAAATGAATTAGAATATCAGTAAACAATCAGTCCCCACCCTTTTTCTTAATTTTTTTACAACTGAGAAATTGGTGGTTCCATCTTCTTGTTCTGTTGTTGTAGTTGGTTAATTAAACATTGCACTTAATACTTGTTCCATTGTCTAATATATTTTGGGGGGGGGAATGAACTATTCCATATTTTCATTCCCAATTTTTCTTCATTTCCTTTGGAACCTATGAGAAAAGGTTTGTGTGCCAGTATACAACTAATGCATAATAGAAGATGCACAATTGATACACATTTGGTTGCAGGTAAGAGATTTTGGTGTAGCAAAAACATATGCAGATATCAGTTCCTATGCTGGTTATGTGGGTAAGGTTCCTTTTAGTCCTTTCATTCTATTATTAGAGGGACTTATGAGCTCTCTCAAAATGCTGATCTCCATATGAAATATGTTGTAGGATCTTCATAAATGCTTGGAAGAGCTTTGACATCAGTTCTATGGGGAATATTTGCTCATCGATATGGTCGAAAATATGCCATAATTATAGGCATTGTTGTTGTGTAAGCACCACTGCTGATACTGATTTGGATGATTTATTTTTAGACTAGTTGAAATCAATTTGGCTTGTTAGTTCCTTTTCTAACTTTATCCATCTGGATGCCGATTCCTATTTGATTTCAGTGTTGTGTTTAACACACTATTTCGCCTTAGCACAAGTCTTTGGATGGCAGTTAGCACAAGATTTCTTCTTGAAAGCTTAAATGGTTCACTTGGACCGATAAAGGTATCATTTATAGATGTGTCAGATAACAACAATTTAAAAATGAATGAATTGGTATGTGGTCTTTAAAAGACATACTTTGCCTCTATTTGGTTCTCTCCATAGTTTAAATGTCTCATTTTAGTTCTTCAAAGGCTATCCTGTCTTGTATATCATTTTCACATTAACATTGTTAATAGATGATTAACTGAGAGTGGTGACATGGCTTAATGTAAACCTACTGTGATCGTTAAATGCAAAGTTGTAAGTGGGCATATGATTAGAGAACCCTATGATTTTGATGCATGGTTCATGACAACTGGTTATGTAAAGGTCATATTTACTTCATATTTGGCCATTTTCACCCATTTCTTTTTAGTTTTTTGTTGATGGGCTTAATGATGATGATATTGAAGATTTTATACTTTTTGGTAGACCTAAATGAGATATTCAAGCTTTGAGAGGCTAAATTAGGACTAAGTTTATCATTTGTGGTCTAAAATTTCCAATTCAATCTTGAAATTTTCATTGAACAAAAATCATGAGGATTAATCAGAAGTTTAAATTTGTCTACATGAAACTGTCTTTTTAATTATCTTTTTCTTTATGAGACTTACTTGTTCTATATGATTCTAACTTCCACCTATATATCAACATCCTTTGTCACCAGGCTTATGCTACTGAAATTTTTCGAGAAGAACACCAAGCTTTGGGACTCTCAACTGTAAGTCTAGTTTACTTTGGTTTACTATTGATTCTTGGAAGTACATGTTCTTTATGATAATTTGATAGTGTCATCTGGTTTCAGGTTAGTTCAGCTTGGGGCATAGCTTTAGTCATTGGCCCAGCATTGGGAGGCTATTTGGCTCAGGTAACTCAGTCGTTGCCTTGTGTAATAAACCCAGCCTAATTCCTGATGGATTTAATGCCTGTTTGTTTTAGTTTTTAAGAAGTGCTTTTATGGCATTCGAAGTAAGTATATGAGAGGAGTTTTATCTTGGCGGAAAAGTGCTTTAAAAAGCACTTTATTGAGGTTGCCAAATGAGCACTTTATTGAGGTTGCTAATTGAGCACTTAGTGTTTCTCTTTGTTTAGATTTGAGTTCATCATTATCCAGAGTCCTAGTTATATCCTTATTTATAATCTGTCATATTGTAAATTTTATAGTGCATGGGTGTGGACATGTCGCTAAGCATGCTTATCTCTGGTTCATTTCATAATTTGGGAATTTTGGTTTTTCAGCCAGCAGAGAAATATCCACATATATTTCCAAAGGGTTCCTTATTTGCTAAATAAGTTGCTTGGCCTGCTTTAAATCATAACAATAATTTTGGATTTTGTTTTCTAATTTCATTTCTTGGTTCATATACTCACATTTATTTGTCCAAACATGATCTACAGATTTCCATACTTCTTGCCCTACTTCATAATATCAGCCTTTGCTCTTGCTATATTAATCGCTTATATCTGGCTCCCGGTATGTATAGCCATGAATTCTGTTTGTTTATTAATTCCAATAATAATTGTAATTTTTTCATTTAATTATCTAGCATCTGATATTAACGGGTCAGATTTGAACATTGTTGGGTTCAAATTGACAGTAACTTTATCTGTGTTAGGATTTGGATTTCTTCAGAACATTTAGGATAGTAAATGATCTAGAATCAGAATCTGGAATCCTAGATAGATAAAACAACATAATCTGTATATATATTCTCCCCTTCTTTGTCTTACAGATGGGCTTATATTGCCAAATACAATAACTGACTATAACATAACTGTCTTATCCTCTCTCACTCCTAAAGGATAACTAACACAAACATAATAACTAATCAACATAATAACTGACACCTATGACTCATACATAATAACTTCTTGACACCTATAACTCATACATAATAACTTCTCCTTCAACTTAATTCTTTATCACACGTTTCTTTCTTCTAGAGTAAACCAGAAGAGGTTGTGACATCTGCTCTGGTACTCTAACAATACTTCCCCCTAGGAAAGAGGCCTTGTCCTCAAGGCCGAAAGTGGGAAATTGGGCAGCAATGGTGTCATAACATTCCCAACTCGAATCCTCAGTTGGATGATCCTTCCACTGGATTAAAAGTTCAACATTTATAATTCCATTTGCAGCAATCAAACAGGAGTCGAGCACCTGAAGTGGGGTCAATGGAAGTTCCCAATCATCAGTGATGGGCAAGGGAGGAAGGGAAGTAAGGGAATCACAGCCATAAGCAGGTTTCAACAAAGAAACATGAAAAATAGGATGTACTCGAGAATCAGATGGTAATTTAAGCTTATAAGCAACTGCTCCTATCTTCCTCACAATGGGATAAGGGCCATAAAAACAAGGAGAAAGTTTCTGAAACTTGTGCTTGGCTAATGACCTTTGACGATATGGTTGAATCTTAAGGAAAACCATGTCGCCAACAGCAAATTCCAAATCCCGATGGTGAGAATCAAATTGTGCCTTCATGCGTTGCTGTGCAGTATGCAAGTGCTATTTAATCTGGTCTAAAAGAGCATCCCTTTCCACGAAAAAGTCTTCCAGGTCAGCCACATTTGTAGTACTCGTAAAGGGAACAAAAGATGGAGGATCCTTTCCATAAACCACCTTAAAAGGCGTATGATCCGAGGAGGTGTGAAATCCAGTGTTATATGACAGTTCAGCCCAATGGAGAAAATGGTACCAAGTCTTAGGATGATCTTGACAGAAACACCGGAGGTAAGTCTCCAAACAATGGTTAACAACCTCAGTCTGGCCATCACTTTATGGATGATAGGCTGTGCTCATACGGAGTTTGGTACCACTTAATTTAAAGAGTTCTTGCCAAAAGGCACTAAGAAAAATGGGGTCTCGATCAGAAATGATAGAAGTTGGCATACCATGTAATCTCACGATCTCCTTAGCAAATATCGCAGCAATGGACTTGGCAGAAAACGGGTGAGAGAGACCCACAAAATGAGCATATTTGCTGAACCTATCAACCACCACCAAGATAACCTCATAACCATGAGATTTTGGCAAACCAGAGATGAAATCCAAGGAGATGTCCTCCCAGATGTGGCCTGGAATCGAAATTGGCTGCAAGAGTCCAGCCAGAGCTTGCGGAACATATTTCCCTCGTTGACATGTAATGCAAGACTGCACAAAGGACTTCACATCTGATTTCATGTCCTTCCAATAATAAAATTGTTGAAGGCGTTTGAGAGTTTTGAGAACCCCGCCGTGACCGCCAATAGGGGAAGAATAGGCTTCAGCCATCAAAGTTTTAATGATCTATGAATATGGGTTAGATTGTAAAGAAGTCACAATAGAGGCTGTAAATGGGTCCTGTTGCAATTGAAAGGAAAGATCATCAAATAAAGTGGCGTGGGGGATGACAATAGAAAATAAATCCATAGAATGAGGCACTCTGGACAATGCATCTGCTGCTTGATTAGTAGTCCCCGGGGTGTAAACAATAGAAAAATCAAAGTGAAGTAGTTTTAAAAGGAGTCTCTGCTGTTCAGTAGTAGTGATCCTTTGCTCAAGCAGGTATTTCAAGCTAGAATGGTCAGTGTGTACCTTAAACCTTCTACCAAGTAAGTAATGACGCCATTTCTCCAAAGAAGAAACCAGAGCCAGTAATTCCCGATTATAAACAGATTGTTGCCTTTTAGAATTGGATAATGCTTTACTATAAAACGCAATTGGATGCCCCTCTTGCTGCAAGACCGCCCCAATACCTGATGAAGATGTGTCACATTTGACCACAAATGGTTTAGAAAAATTAGGTAGTTGCAACACTGGAACAATAGTTAAAGCCTCCTGAAGTTCCTGAAATGCTTGTAATGACTGACTAGTCCAATAAAACCCATCCTTTTCAGTCATGTCAGTTAAGGGCTTAGCAATCAGTCCATAATTTTTGACAAATCTTCGATAGTAACCTGTGAGACCAAGGAATCCCCTTAATTCGGAAACATCCTTGGGTAATGGCCACTTGACAATAGCATCAATCTTGTCAGAATCAACCGCCACCCCATTCTTAGAGATCACATGACCTAAAAATGCAATATCTTTTTGTAAAAAGTCACACTTTTTGGGATTAGCATAAAACTCATGCTGCTGTAATAGTTGCAGAATCAATTGCAAGTGATGCATGTGTTCCTGAAAGGACTTACTGTAAACTAGAATATCATCAAAAAAGACTAAGATGAACTTTCTCAGGTAAGGACGGAAGAGATCATTCATGATCGCCTGAAAAGTGGATGGAGCGTTAGTAAGTCCAAAGGGCATAACAATGAATTCATAATGCCCGGAATGAGTTCTAAAAGCTGTCTTGTGCACATCGTCAGGCAAAAATCGGATTTGATGATACCCAGAGCGTAAGTCAATCTTCGAAAAATAAGAAGCTCCATACAATTCATCGATTAACTCATCAATTGTAGGAATTGGATACTTATCTGGTACAGTAATACGGTTGAGCTCACGATAATCAATGCAAAGGCGCCAGGTGGAATCTTTCTTTGGAACCAACAATACTGGACTGGCAAAAGGACTAATACTGGAGCGGATAAAGTTTTTCTGCAACAACTCTTCAACTTGGCACTCAATTTCATCCTTTTGAGCATGAGGATAACGATAGGGGCGTATATTCGGAGGCACGTTCCAGGATACAATGGAATGGCATGGTTATTATTCCGCAAGGGTGGTAAAGAAGAAGGTTCTTGAAAGAGCCCTGAATATGTCATCAATAAATCTTGCAGTAGTTCAAACTCAACAATAATGCGATCACAGTGATAACTCTGTAATGAAGCAGTTTTTTCAGGTTGTTGAACTCCTTGCAATTTGTACCTTTTTCCATTAACCCAGAAAATCATAAATAGCTTTTGCCAATTAGCCTCCACAGTATTCAAAGAAGCTAGCCACTGAATGCCCAAAACCATATCTACGGTGCCAAGAGTGAAGGGAAAGAAATCATCTTTGATACTTAACTTCTGAATTGACACTGCTATTTGTCGGCAGATGGCTTTGCAAGTAATGAGAGAGCCATCACCCACTTGAACACCAAAAGGAGGAAGGCTGCTTGTGGGAATTCCTAACTCGTCGACAACTTAAAAAGAAATAAAATTGTGTGTTGATCCTGAATCAATAAGAATCAATACTGACCTTTCACTAATTTTCCCACGACCTTCATAGTCGTGGCTGACGGTTTTCCAAGTATCGCATGGAAAGAAATCTCAGCAAAATGCTCGGACAAGGGGGAATCCTCTTCAGCGATAACTTCTTCGGAGTCCTCAGAAATCTCCATCAGCTTCAGAGATGAAGAGTTACAGCGATGCCCAAGAGTAAATTTCTCTCCACAGCGGTAACAAAGCCCCTTATTCCAATGGTTTTGACGCTCAGAATTAGAAACAGTAGCAGATTGTGAAGTTGAGGAAATATTGGCCGTAGATATCGCTGGTTTGGAATAATTAGTAACCGCAGGATATGATATTTGATTTGTTCCCCACTACTGACGTGTCATAGGACCCTTATTTTCGCGCCATGATGCAGTATTTTCTGCGACTCGGTTGGCCACAAAACGTGATTGAAAACGTTGGGGCTGTTGCGACAGAACTTTTACTTCAAATTCCAAGGCTAAACTTGCCGCTTTATAAACGGTTCTCGGCTTTTGTATCTTTACATCAGACTTCAATTCATCTTTAAGCCCATTTATAAAGATTACTAACAAGCAATGCTCAGGCCAGCGTTCGACTCGGGATGAACGTCGCATGAATTCCTTCCTATAATCTTCCACCGTACCAGTCTGCTTGATTTCATAAAGAAAAATATCTGGGCTTTGGAATTCGGCTGGTCCAAAGTGTTCTTGGAAAACCTGAATTAGATCCTCCCAATAGCGAATAGTCCGACTAGAAGAGATCCAAGTAAAAACATCCAAAGCGTCTTCTTCTAAATTCATGGCAACAACTTCAACCTTCAAATCTTCTGGAGTTTGGTAGTACCGGAAGTATTTCTCTGCCTTCATCACCCAACCCCTTGGGTCACCACCCTCAAACCTAGGAAAATCAACCTTAGTATGAGGCCTTTTGTTCGGATTTCTACTCCACCATGGACTATCAGCATCATAATTCTCAGACTCCTCTTTCCTTGCAAACTCCTTCAAAACTGGATCAATCTCAATGGTAAGGCCTTTCAATTTCTTCATCTCTTTCATTTCAGCGTCAAGACTTTGAAGTTTGTCTACAATAAAAGTTAGTTGTTGAGACATTAATTCTGATGAAGATGAATCCTCCGGTTGCTTGGGTTTGGACGTTCCAGCATCTGGGTCAGACATAGCAGAATCATTTGATTGCTGCTTCTTGCGTGTGCCTCCCATAATACCTCACAAGTCCGAGGAAAAAGCTCTGATACCAAATTGTTAGGATTTGGATTTCTTCAGAACATTTAGGATAGTAAATGATTTAGAATCAGAATCTGGAATCCTAGATAGATAAAACAACATAATCTATATATATATTCTCCCCTTCTTTGTCTTACAGATGGGCTTATATTGCCAAATAAAATAACTGACTATAACATAACTGTCTTATCCTCTCTCACTCCTAAAGGATAACTAACACAAACATAATAACTAATCAACATAATAACTGACACCTATGACTCATACATAATAACTTCTCGAAACCTATGACTCATACATAATAACTTCTCCTTCAACTTAATTCTTTATCACACGTTTCTTTCTTCTAGATTAAACCAGAAGAGGTTGTGACATCTGCTCTGGTACTCTAACACTATGTGACCTTTTCTATCCACATGGTTTGAACACGTAACCTTGCTTAAAGGTTATGAAGTTCCTTCCATCCAACCTAATCATTATCAATGACAATAACGGTAATTAAATTTTATCAAACACAAATCCCTAGTCGAAGCCTGCTAATTCTTATCATACTTATTTTAAACTGAGTCCTCATAGACTCACTATTCTAACATATGTTAAGCTCCTGTAGTCTAATATACTTATTTCTAGGTTGGGATGAAGGTAAGGTTCTACTATGTTTCTTTTCAAGGGAATAAGTGAAACAATTGAGTTGTGTTTTTAGTATAAGCCTCATATTTGTTATGGCCTTGAAATCTATCACTAGTTTTTTTTCTTCTTTTCCATTCTTTATTTAATAATGGGTCTCCAAATATTTTAAACATATACCATCTTTGGGGTATAATTATACATCCCTGTATTGTAACCTGTTTGCTTTTGACTTTATTTTTTCCCTTCAAAATCTGCAGGAAACATTGCACAAACACAATGTTAGTGATGAATCGAATGAGGATGCAGAAGCTTTAGAAAATGGAATCACTGGAAAGGCAGTTCAGAAAGATGAAAACCTTCTCCTGAATTGGCCGTTGATGTCAGTCATTATTATTTATTGTGTTTTCTCACTCATGATATAGCTTATTCAGAGGTCTGCTTCTTCCATATTGATAGTATAAATAATTTTATGCATTTTATATAGTACTAGTATGTTTGTTGTCTCACTTGTTTGAACTTTCTTGCTTTCTCTCTTGCTTATACAAAGGTAAGCACTTTTTTTCCTTTCTGCAGGTTTTCTCATTATGGGCTGTCAGTCCACCAAAGCTGGGGGGTTTAAACTATACAACAGATGATGTTGGTAATATTCTTTCAATATCAGGTAATTCCTTGACGGCTATAACTTTTTAGATAATAGAAGTTGTAAAATCACTAAAATGTGTTTCCATCCGAACCTTCCTTCCCCAAATTTTTTTGTCTCTTGGGACTGAACTTCTTCAATGAATGTAAATGTAAATTTATTCAGATTTCTTGATATTCATGGAAGAAAAACACTGCATATTTGAAAATTTGATCTAGTTTATCAGAACAGATGTGTTACAAAAATATTATAGTGTTTACTTGTTTCCAATGTATATATTGATATATCCATCAATTCAAGATTATGCCGAGTAGTACTGACCTTTTCTCAAATGGTTAGGTTTTTGTCTGTTGCTCTGCCAAATCTTCCTCTATCCATTTTTGGAGAAAGTTTGTGGACTTATGAGACTTGCTCACATTTCAGGGGTTAGCCTTCTCTTTCATGCAACAATTACTATGATTCAGCATTTTCATTGTCTGTTGTTTATTAAACTGTACTGTTGTTTTTTTGGGTAATGTGTGCAGGTTATATCCATACCCATCTTGCAAAGTGACCCTTTCATAGCATTGTTATCTGGCTTGACTCGGGACCTATTGATAACTATTGCTTCTGTGCTTATGATGTATTGTCTCACTGTAAGTACATCTGTTCCTTGATTTTATCAACCACAATGATATTGTTATGGGGTTAAGTTGAAGTAAAATAGGTTGGCATAGAATAATTTTTATAGGTATTTTTAATCTGTAAAACTACTTATCTCAGCAAAAGTAAATGAAATCTGTCTAATGTCCTCGTTGAAAGTTCTGGCACTAACATTTGCATACATTTTGGACTTGCCTGATTGTAAATTTTTCTTTGCCAGGCAACCATTATTACTGGTTTATTCCGTCTGCAAAAAAGAGCAGTGGTAAAAATTTCTTAGTTCAGCTCATTATTTGTTATTTTTGTTTTCAAGTTTTGAGATTACCATGATTGAGTTGGGATAATATGGCATGCATCATTTGGAAAAACAGGAACAACACCAAAGGGGAGCAGCTAATGGTATTGTTATGACTGACATGTCACTTTTCAAAGCATTGGCCCTGCTGGAGGCGGTGCAGTGTAAGCTTACTTCTCATTTATTTGTTTTGCTTCTTATATGATTCATCAAATTTGGTGAAAGATTGTGAATAAAATCTCTCTGCTTTGCACGTATCTAACTCGTAACTTTTTTTTATCAAAGAAAAACATTTGGTACCAAGAAAATGGAAGAGTGGATAGGTTAGAGGTTTTCATTTGTTATCTGAGACTGTAAAGATGATTTTTGTACATAGTTTTCATATACTTGCGGAAGCTAATGTACTTGTTTTGTCAATAAACCTTAGTTTAAGAAAGTAATATATATTTCCCTGATAATTGTTCATATGAAAGGTCCATTGCTAGTTTTTCTTGGTGATCTCTAACACACTTCCTCTCATAAATACATTGATTAACTTTTTTTAAATTTTTATTTAAAGGTATAATATTATGAAATTGATCTCTGTTCACTAATCATGACCATGGTCAATGCAGCTTAAGTTGGTCAGAGAAGCGATTAGATGCTTCCTTCCTCCCAAGTATGAAGCTCAGCTAATCTGTTTGTGCTTAATTTTATTTCAGATCATTAGAATATTCATCCCTTTTGTTTCATATCATTGACTATAATACTATAAAGTTCACTAAGTGTGGGACATTTTAAGTGCAGGTCCTCATATGGTATTTTTTTGTGCTGAACCTAATACCAGCACTTGGAGTGTTGATGATGTTCAAGCCATTCTTGGCTGAGAAAAAGAAAACCCCATTAGAACAGTTACAATGATATCTAAGAGTTAAATGTTGCTGCTGAAGCTTCAAGTGATGGATGAAACTAATAAGGCCAAGGAAAAGCAAGAAGAGAGAAAGAAATAGAGCAGAACAAGAGTAAATGGAGTGTAAAGAGCAAGATCCATGTTCTTTCTCTTGTTGAGAGCAATCTATTGTTGCTTTTATAATGGAGGTTTATTATTTGTATGTTTTGGTTATTTTTTTAATCGGTGTTTATGTCGAAGCTACTTGGTCATTATACCAATTGGCATGTTCATGAGATAGAAATGAGTGAGAGAAATAATTGATTGGGGGGGCTGTATATAAATAAATAGCACCATGTCATTGCAAAAATTATGGAGGGGTGTGTGTGTGTATTTTACTTTTTTATAAGATATATATTAGGGTTAATATAAGTTTTAGTCCTTGAAGTTTGGGTCAGTTTGGGTTTTGGTCCCTGTAGTTTGGGCCGTTTGGGGGGTTGGTCCCTGAAGATTTAAAATCATGGTTTTAACTGTGTTAAATCATCCTACGTGGCTCTAACACCGTCAAAAAAGCTGATGTGTCATGCCTTGTAGATAGGTGACGTGGCAAATGTAATATATAATAATATACTGTTAAAAAAAATCACAGCAGCCCAAAGAAGCAAAACGCACGAGCCTCCTAAAACACAAAATTGACACAGTGAAAGGAGAAAAGAAATCGAAGGGCTAGGGCGAGCTTTCAAGACGGCGACAGTGGGTTGCGAGGTCAAATAAAAGGGGGAAGGGGTTGGGCGAGCTTGGAGGAGGTTCAAGGAAGGCGAGCGTCTGCTACGGTGCGACCGAAGGTGCGATTGTCTGGTGGATTGATGCCTTCTTCTAGTCGGTCATCGGGTTCAAACAGAAAGGGAAGAACAGTCGGTGAAACGTGCAGATGTGGGGATGAAGTTGTTGTTCTCACTTCATGGACAGAGCAAAACTATGGTAGGAGGTTTGTGAAGTGTCCAAATTTTAAGGTTAGTGGACGTGGTGTGAACTCATAATTCCAATCTACAATGAAGCAATCTTTTAATAAGTATGTGCTTTAGTGTTAAATCCATTTTGAATGTATTTAGTTAAACAAATGCGCAGTGTAAATGCTGATGATTAATAAGTATGCTGATGATTCTGCCTAAGTCTGAATGCTGAATATTAATTGTAATTCTTTGGAATGTGAAATGCGCAGGGCACAACTGATCCGAAGTTCACATTACAAGCAATATTAATTGCTGAAATGCTGAAATGTTGAATATTAATCTTGAATGGGACATAGGGCTTAATATACTTGAATGCTGAAATGTTGTAATTCTTTGGAATGTGAAATGTTCATTTATCTTGAATGGGACATAGGGCTTCATTTATCTTGAATGTTGTATGCTTGCTTATTGCTTATGAAGAAACCACAGTCTATGAGTTTCTAGTGCTGTATGCTTGCTAGATGTTGTATGCTAGATGCTGTATGAGCAAAATCAAACCCATTGTTTATAGTGTTGTATGCTTGGTAGATGACATAGCCTTTCTATAGTGATGTATGCTTGCTAGATGACATGGGCTGCTTGCTTGCTAGACGACATGGGCTGCTTGCTTGCTAGATGATGTATGAGCAAAATCAAACCCATTGTTTATAGTGTTGTATGCTTGGTAGATGACATAGCCTTTCTAGTGATGTATGCTTGCTAGATGACATGGGCTGCTTGCTTGCTAGACGACATGGGCTGCTTGCTTGCTAGATGCTGTATGAGCAAAATCAAACCTATTGTTTATAGTGTTGTATGCTTGGTAGATGACATAGCCTTTCTAATGCTGTATACTTGCTAGATGACATGGGCTGTTGTATTAAATATTTCACTAAATCATCTTAGGTTCTACAGTTAGCAATGGCCTAGTGTATGAGTTTATGAGTCCTCTAATTTTTTTGTGATGCACAGACACGTTGGGGATGCAACTACTTTGATTAGATTGATGGACCAATTCAGAATCCAATTGTAGAGGAGCTAAAGAAGATGAAGAAAGACAATATTGAATTGAGAAGGAGGTTGAAGTTTGTGAAAGGGATCTTATTTGTAGTGGCCTTTGTGAATGTTTGTTTGATATGGAAAGTTATCATTTTTAATGTATGAAGTTTGTTTATGTAATGGCGTTTGTAGAAGATCACTTTTTTTTTGTTTAATGACCTCAGCCTATGTAATGGCTGAGTTCTGCTTGACATTGTAAACCTTAATGGAAGCTAATATTATAGAAAACTTGTTTTGTGTTATATATTGTGTTCAGGATACCATCATGCAAATACCATATTGTCAATTTGCTTCCCAGAGTTGAAAAAGCACAAGAGACAAAGAGCATAGTCCAAATAATAATTAAGCAAGTAATAATTAGACCGAAAGCTTTGCTCTTATAAATACAAGTAATAATTAGACCAAAAGCTTTGCTCTTATAAATACAAGTAATAATTAGACCAAAAGCTGTGCTCTTATAAATACAAGTAATAATTATACCAAAAGCTATTGCTCTATGATTACAAGCAAAATGTCAAATTTGAGTCAAGAACAAAATGTCAAGTTTGTCTAAACTATTACAACAAACATTTTGTCACCAAAACCAACAGTCACTTTGTTATTAACTAAACCATAAATGTCAAATTTGACTGCCTCCAGGAGGAGTTGCATTGATTGACTCTTGTGTGCAAGATTGTTGAATGACTTTTGTTCCCGAACGTCCTGAGTTGCCCTTTGGTTGCTTGCTTGAAGTAGCATTACTAGTCAATGGTTCCTTGCAAGAACTTCGGTTGTGACCTTGGTTATCACAGTTGGAACATGTGACAAGTGTATTTGCTCGTTTCTCCTTCAAAGTTCCCTTTATGTTCTCATCTAATCCTCTTTTCCTTTTCTTTTGCGGTCGTCCTGGACATTTGTGATATGGTGGAGGATCAAGTGGTTGACTATCAACTTTCTCCCACATGTTGTCTCCATTGATAGGCTCAATTACTGGGGAGTAAGAAGCTACAAAAGATTGCAAAGTCAAGTATTTGTCAACGTACTCATGTGGATCCTCCCTCTCAACATATATGCAAGCAAGTGCATGTCTTAAAAAAAATTATCAGTCAACGATTAAAACAGATTTATCAGCAATTATCAGCAAGTGCATAATAAATAAGACACATTAAAACAGATGTTGATTTGAATGAGTCAACGAACAAGCATAAAACATATGCTGAAATCAGTAGTAATCAGCATGAAACAGCAGTAAAACAGCAGCAATAATGTTAAATGGAGAGAAACTGAATGAGTCAACGAACAAGCATAAAACAAGCATGAAACAGCAGTAAAACAGCAGAAATCAGTACCAGCAGTAAAACAGCAGCAATAATGTTAAATGGAGAGAAACACATTAATTATTAGTCACTGAACAAGCATAAAACAGCAGCAATAATGACAACGAATTTTTCTGTTCTGTTAAATATTTTTCTGTCAAGTATTTTTCTGTTCTGTTCAGCAATAACAGCAACCAACGATCTCAAATATTGCTGCTGTTTTATTAACAGCAACCAACGATCTCAATTCCCCTACAAATTCCCCTACAAATTCCCATCACAGCAACCAATAAACAGCAATAACAGCAACCAACGATCTCAAACAGCAGCATATGAATATTTTTCTGTCAAATATTTCTTAATTCCCATACAAATTCCCATCACAGCAACCAAATTTCTAAACAGCAACCAAATTCAGTTAGAGGACTGCAATGCAACAATTCACATACAAATTCAAATATGCAATAATCACAGCAGACAACGATCTCAATTACAGCAGAGAAATATTACCAACAAACATAAGTCTATACTGAAATATAAGTGAAATGAAAACAAATATAAGTTTGTTACCTGCATGGGATACCATTCAATTGCTACCAATAACATGAGCACCTTCTAGCGGTAAGATCAACTTGATACTTATGCCTATTAAGTGAAACCTTATAGCGATTATCACCCGTATATCTTACTTTCCACTTTCGACATTCTTGAATTTCCTTTTCTAATCTCTTAAGAGGTCGTGGGCAAACTATCCCCTTGTCACAGTACTTCTCTGCCTTCACGCGGTTTCCAGCTAAGAAACCTCGCTTCACTGCACCAATACACTCATACAGTCTTCTAAATACAGGAGGACGATCTATATATGGTTGATCGGTAACTAATACAAAGCTTGTGTCAGGGTTATACTTTTTCACTTCATTGCAATAATCTCTCAACTTATGATATTGCTCCTTATAATCACCCTCAATCATTGACTTCGCCCTTTTCCTTGCCTTGTATGCCTTCCACACAAAGACATCAACCATGTAGTGCACCCTTACTGCTGCAATTACATCTGCCAACTTCAAGTTCTTGTTGATCCTCATTATGTTAACTATTTTCTCAGAAATCCACTTGTACGAAGCATTCTTCCCCTTTATCGACACCCCACATGTGTGTTTTGAGTGAAGTGTCTTCAACCTATATGTTAGGTCACCACCGCTTCCTTTACTTACGAATGCTAACCATTTGCATTCCTTATGTATACACTTTACTCTACATCTAACCTTATCATTCTTTATGAACTTTATTTCATATCCATTTAGCAATGCATGCTCTCTGACTGCACTTTTAAATTGCTGGATTGAAGTGAACTCCATCCCGAACTCAAATTTAAACCCTTTGCACATCTCTGAGGGGTTATATCTTGGGTGTTTTTCTGCAACCACTATTTCATCCTCATCATCACACATTCCATCAACTTCCTCAATCTCCTCAGATTCATAATCAGACAACATTGCTAACATATCCTCCTCTCTCACCTCAACCACCACTGTTTGCTCTTCTTGCTCAGGCTGCACTCTCATTAATTGCGAACTACCAACAACTTCATCTAAAACATCACCTACGCCAACATCAACATACTGCCTAAAATTGTCATCATCTACATTTTCTTCATCATTATCCTCAAAATCTGATAGCCAATCCACTGATCCATTATCACTCTCATCCACCGTACTACTATCACTGCTATCTTTTTCTAAATCCATAGTTCACCTATGCAACACCAGAGACATCAACATCACCAGCGCAATCGTAGCCATACCAGAGACATCAATATTACTCAAATGAAATTATACAGAGCACTAAACAGAGGATATATAACTATATATATATGACTAAACAGAGGACAATCAACCGTAGCAAAATGTATGGCACATTATGATACGATAAAACCAGAGGTACTGGGAACAATGTTACCGACCATTGAACAATCAAGTAAGGAAAAACAGAGCACGAATTTCGCAAACCATACAAAACGAAGAAGAAGCTTTACTTGTATTTCACTAAGATGTATCAAAACGAAGAAGAAGCTTCAAACCAAACAAAAAATCATACACAAATTTTCCCTTCCCATTCATCTATTTCACCACTCTAATGCTTTAGACTATCAGACCAACTTGGGTTTTGCAGCGACATCGATACAAGAACAACAACCTCCTTACCTCAGAAAAACGAGAATGACGCAGCACTCAACCTCTGATATTCACCCCTCCGGCGACGACAGTGATCACCCCTCCGGCGATGACCACGTCGGACTTCACCGGTTGTGGGTCCGGTTTGACCTATAACTTCCCCTTTTCCTTTCGATTTTACGTTAACCCTCTTGCAATGGCTCATGCGTTTTGCTTCTTTGGGCTGCTGTGATTTTTTTTTTTAACAGTATATTATTATATATTACATTTGCCACGTCACCTATCTACAAGGCATGACACATCAGCTTTTTTGACGGTGTTAGAGCCACGTAGGATGATTTAACACCGTTAAAACCATGAGCAAGTCCTTTTAAATCTTCAGGGACCAACCCCCCAAACGGCCCAAACTACAGGGACCAAAACCACCACTTCCAAACTTCAGGGACCAAAACCCAAACTTCAAGGACTAAAACTTATATTAACCCTATATATTAAATCCCAATCGTTTAGAGTTGATCTAATGGTGAGAATAAAAAAATGGAGGGAAATTAATGGTAAGGAAAGTGGAGATACTCCTTTCCCAACAAGGTGTTATTCCTTTTAAGTGTTTTAAAAGATTTTGAAAATACACCAAAAGTAACTGTTGAAAAAGTGTTTGCATGATATTAAATTCAAATTCATTCCATTGGAGTTACAGGTTACCTTTGTAAATTAATTTTAAATCAACATATTAAAGTAATGATGGAAAATAATTTGACATAAAAATGAATTTTAGTATTTAAGCATCTTAAATTTTAAACAAATAAGAACAATTGCTGAAAATTTCCCATTGCAAATCTTATTGCTCAAAGGCCTATGATTTTTGTTTAATAACTCGGATGCAACTTTTTTTAACTTGTGTGAACATATCTTCAATCATATATAAAATGAAAGACATTTATACATACACAAAGATACGTTATGCACAGTTAAAGAAGAGTTGCATTCACTTTAAAACTAAGTTCTTAAGTCTTTAAAATATTTTTGAACACTAAATTTTGCAATAAGTGTGTTTTCTGCTATTTTTCCACAATTAATGTGAAATCAAGTATATTATTCAATAAATTCCCCAAAAAAAAAAAAACACTGCAATTTAAGTTAATACATTTGAGTCCAACCCATCGGAACCAGTTTATTTAAAGAATGAGGACGGAGAGCTTGTCTCATTTAGACCGTCCAAATGAGATTTAGACGGTCCAAATTTAATTTTTTTAACTGATGATTTTTAAATGAAAATTTTATTTTTTTAAAAAAATGTTAGTTGGAAGAGTATTTTTATTTTAGATTCTTTACCCATTAAAATAATTTTTTAAAAAACAAAAGATAAAAAAATTAAATGTGGACGTTCAGATGATGAGACGAGCTCTCCAAGTAAACTGGTTCCTGTATCTCGGACACTCGGCCAGTCTTTCGTATGCTGGGAACTGGGGAAATCAGCAGAAGCACCACAAACTGAAGAGTGAAGAGCAGGAATCAAAGCACAAGGGTTTAAGGCTTTAAGTTTCGCTCTTCCCTCTCTGCTCTCCCTGGTACGATTCTTCGGCTCGCGAATTGATTTCTTAAACCTTGTCTTTATTGATTCTCACAAGCACCTGTTGATTTTCTTGGACCAAACTTTTCAAGCTTCTGCCCATTTCTCTTGTATCAATTTCAAGTATATATGCGCAGAAGTTCGAACATTTGAGACATCTATTCACAATTTCTGTTTCGTTCTTGTTGAAGATTTATGGTATAGGCGTATAGCAGATAGTATTGTTCCTAACTTTCAATGGCAATATAAATACCTAAAATTAAGTTGAATGATGACTTCCTCTCCTTCCAAAAACCTATGGATTCAACGGCAACAATGCCCATGTGGAGATTGGAAATGTTATGTGACATATGAGGGAGATGGTGAAGAGATTTCAGATGGACCGGAATTGGTGAAGACAACAGATAAAGCATCATCAGAAGCTATGGTTTCACCCTATGTAGGAATGGTGTTTAAGAGTGATGATGATGCATTTGAGTATTACGGGAATTTTGCCCGGAAGAATGGGTTCTCTATTAGAAAAGAAAGATCCAGACTTAGCCCGCAATTAGGCGTTTATAAACGTGACTTCGTTTGTTACCGTTCAGGGTTTGCCCCATTGAAGAAAAAGTCTAATGGAGAACACCATAGAGATAGAAAATCTGTCCGCTGTGGATGTGATGCAAAAATGTATCTGTCAAAGGAGATTGTGGATGGAGTTTCTCACTGGTTTGTTGTGCAGTTTAGTAATGTACATAATCATGAACTTTTGGAAGATGATCAAGTACGGCTTCTTCCAGCGTATCGCAAAATACAAGAGGCTGATCAAGAGCGTATACTCTTACTTTCTAAAGCTGGGTTTCCAATTCATCGAATAGTGAAGATGCTTGAGCTGGAAAAAGGGATTCAAGGCGGGCAACTGCCATTCTTGGAGGGGGATGTGAGGAATTTTGTTCAAAACCGGAAGAAGGTCATTCAGGAAAACGAGGCATTTTTAAGTGAGAAAAGAGAAAATGATGTATTGGAACTTCTTGAGTCATGCAAAACCATGAAAGAGACAGATGATGATTTTGTATATGAATTTACAGTGGATGGGAATCAAATGGTTGAGAATATAGCCTGGTCTTATGGTGACCCTGTTCATGCATATTCTATGTTTGGTGATGTGGTTTATTTTGACACCACATATCGATCAATCACATACGGATTGGTCTTTGGAGCATGGTTTGGTATTGACAACTATGGTAGAACCATTTTCTTTGGTTGTGTTCTATTGCAGGATGAAACGCCTCGGTCCTTCTCTTGGGCACTACAGGTTTACTACTTGCATCCTCTTTAAGATATTAATTTTGCTTTCTTATATATTCTCTTATGATGATTGTCCCTCAATACAGAGTTTTGTCCGACTCATGAGAGGAAGATGTCCACAAACAATTTTAACCAATATTGACCCTAGCCTTAGAGATGCCATAAAAAGCGAATTGCCAGGCACTAAACATGTAATCTCTATATGGTGTATAATGCCCAAGGTACCTTGCTGGTTTTCTCTTCCTCTTGGGCCTCGCTACGAAGAATTTAAATCTGACTTTGATGCTTTATATCACATTGAGAATTCTGAGGAATTTGAACTTCGACGGAACCAAATGACATCTGCCTTTGGTCTTGGATCAGACGGGCATATTGATCTTCTGTACTCTTTGAGGGCATCTTGGGCATTGTCTTATGTTAGAGGTTTCTTTCTGGCTCAGATGGCAACAACAGCTTACTCAAAGTCATTAGACAGTTTTTTGAAAGGCATCTTTAGCGCACAAACATGTTTACGGAGCTTTTTTGAGCAGGTATTTATATGTTAGAACTTTGTTTTGTGTACTTGTACTAACTCGCTGTTTTTGTTATGACCTTCCTTGTTATTGCAGGTTGGCATTTCTGCAAATGTTCTTCATCATGCTCGTCAAGAAACTCCATATATGGGCCTCAAAAGTTGCATGCCTATTGAAGAGCATGCCCGGAGTATATACACACCTTTTGCTTTTAATGCCTTGCAACAAGAATTATTGCTAACAATGCAATATGCTGCGTCGGAAATGTCCAACGGATCATATATTGTACGCCACTTCAAAAGCTTGGATGGCGAGCGTCTTTTGATATGGCTAGCTGAAGATGAACAAATCCAGTGCTCTTGCAAGGAATTTGAATCCTCAGGGATATTGTGCAGACATGCTCTCCGTGTATTCGCAATAAAGAATTACTTTCAGCTCCCTGACAAGTATTATTTAAGTAGATGGCGGCAACATGACTCCTCTTTACTTCTTGATAATGATCATAATCATAATAATCAAAGTATTGAGGATGAATGGTTTCAAGAATACCAGTCCCTTGCTGAAACTTTGTTTGCTGAATCTTCGATTACAAAGGAGCGATCTGTCTTTGTTCGTAGAGAACTGACAAAGGAAATTACTAGGATTCTTAGTGAGGTTAGAAATTTGCCTGAAAATGATGGGGTCACAATGGACTTGACTATTTCACCAAACATTTAGTCTCAAGTTGTGGCCAGTGGATTGTATATATGTTTATGTTGTGATAAGAGAAAATACTTCAACAAGTAGAGATAAGGTCATCATATTTACAATGTCATTCAGATCTGATTTGATTATGCAAAGGGCCTGCGGCTTCATTTTCTGCTGGACTTGTAAGTTGTAATGAGCCTGTAATGAAAGCTGCTGATGATGATGAAACATATTTTTGATGGTGGCATACTTTGTATTCTGTCAATTGCAAATGTTACATATTGCTCTTTTGCTAGTATATTGAATCTATTGCATATTGTTGCTTTTACATTCCGTTAACCCACAAAGGGTTTTGCATCAATTTTTAGCATTCCTAGTTGTGGTAAATCATATACATTATGGAATTCAATATTTTAATGGCTGTGGGAGACCACTTCGGCTTTTAAGTATATGTTATTCGAGTTCTTTGGTTAAAGTACATGACAACAATTTTTTATCATTCTACATCTTATGACTGATTTTATCAAAAGAAAAAAAGTGCTACTTTTGTTAAGAAAATTTAATCTTTGGTAGAATATTGGGCTAGGACTTAATTTCATATGACTGATAGAGCAAGACTGTCATTAATCCATAACTTAGATGATGAGAAATAACTACTTAATTTATTGACTTAATATGCCAGAACCACGACTCACTTGCATGATTTAGATAATGAAAAATAACTTAAATAATATCATTAAATTGGAAATATCTAAAATAAAGTACTATTTATTCCTGATATTTCTCTACCTCCCCCACATCATACATTATTCCATAATAATCTGTGCTCTATAGATATTCGCCTTGTACCTCAGCTCAAGCCGAACCACCTTAAATTGTTCTTCTCGTCACATAAAAGCCATGTGGACTCCAAACTCTGGAATGGTGTGAGTAAGAGACAACAAAGTTGTCTCTTTGGATTATTGTTGGAGAATTAATTGTGAGTGGAATTGAAGCACAAAAGCAAGTATCAACTGCTTATAAGATAACTGTGATTTGATTAAGCCATTAAGGGTCCAAACCATGGTTTGGAGGCGGGTATCTTTATTCTGTAGTAGCGTGTTGATTTTATATATTGTTGTCATCTAGGGCTCATTCATACTCTGATGTGAATTATAAAACAGCTTTCAAAATTGCATGATTGGTTTATTTTTTTGCACTCTAGCAGAATATTAGTGGAAAATTAAAGTCAGAGTTAATATATTTGGATTTTATGTCAGTTTATAAGAGTCAATATATTTAGATCATATGTCAATTCATAAGTTAGGCAAAATAGTTTGGAAAAAAATTAGAAATATTTTAAAATAATTTAATTAGTTTTCTTAATATATCTAAAAAGTTAATTATGTCTTATATTTAAGATTGAAAGGAATATAAATTAATGATACATATAAATATTTTTCCCATCTCTCTCTTCCATCCTTCTCTTGGTCCTCTCTCTCTCTCTCTCTCTCTCTCTCTCTCTCTCTCTCTCTCACACACACACACACACACTCACTCACTCACGCACCCACCCTCACGTTATCGTTCTCTTTCTCTCTTTCTCTCTCTGGATGAATCACCGTGATAACTTAAAGCTAAACGCTCCCCCCAAGAGCTTTGTCTTATCGTGCGATTTCTAATTAAATTGCGATCGGCAAATCTATTTCCCAAACACAAAAAAAAAAAAAAAACACAAATGACTGATTGTGCGATTGGGCTTATAATCACACGATTAGGCAAAAAATAAGCACCTCCAAACACTCACTAAGAATGGCTGCTATGCAGGAGAAATATTCATAACAACAACATCAATAGCCCTTTGATGATCTTGATGAGCTAGATTAAAAATAACAGCAACAATATTAACTTTGTTAGTGTAGAGTTAGCGTAGTTAATTATGCTGGGATGAACTTATGAGTAGGCAAAAAATAAAGAATCGTTCTAAAATAATAAAATTTATAAAACTTTTGATTAATAATATTTATTTAAAATGGACTAATTCTCACGTATTAATAAATGTCAGTTAACTCATTAAATATGAATTAAATTGATAACATTTTTTAAATTTACGTTTATTAAGATTTTCTAACTCTATTTTTACAACTCGTTATCAGGTCTCTCCCTTTTCAATGAAAATTAAATGAAGTTTATATTTAGGATTAAAAAAAATTCTTCTATAAATAAACTTAGAATAAGTAGCGGAGTGATATTTTTCGTACCAGTACATGTATACAAGAGCTGAAAGAGTATCTTGTAAATTTGAAGCTCAAGAGTCCAGAGTCGGTGAAGACTGCAGCATTCTGTTGTTTTTCCTGGAAATTGAAGTATGATACACTCTCTCTCTCTCTCTCTCTCTCTCTCTCTCATTTTCCAAGTTCCAACGTATCCTCAGCTCCGTGTTTGCACAACTATCCATTTTTGGTTAGTTCGCGTAGGTAATTCTCAATCATCAGTTTAACCTCGTTTTACTATTACGGTTACTATTACTATTATTAGGATTATTATTATTTGATTTCCTTTAATTTTTTTTTTTGTCCCCCTTTTGTTACGTATTTTGTAAAAAAATTTCTTTTTATGTTTTTTTTGGTAACGAGAGTATTACGTAATAGTATCTGATGAATTTTAATTTTCACCGTTAAGTAATCTTATAAATCGTGAGATGTTCATTTTTGTTTGGGATCACGTTTGGGGCCCCCAAAAGTGCTTATTTAGTAGTAAAAATTTTGTCATATACTTACCTCGTATACCATAAATCACGATTGAAAAGCTACTTTTAAATACTCAAATCGCTATTCCAAACAAACACGAAGTTTACTCCCTCTATTTCTTCTTACTCTCTCTTATTTTTATTACTCCCCCCAGTTTATAATACAAGTTACTTTTAGAGGAATGTCTTTGTCCAAAATATAAAGCACTTAAAGAGTAATTAATGCTTACCACTCTGGTCTATTTATAAGTCCTTTTTGACAAAAAAAAATCTAATTTTATTTATAAGTCTAGGTTCAGTGTAATAAATGATATTGTGACAATTTTACCCCCTATTTATTGTACAAATAAAGAAATAATTTAAAGATAGATAGAGAAGAAAGAGTTGAAAAGTATTCATTTATAAATGAAGGCATAGTTGTAAATTTACCCCATAATCATTGAGTTAACTACCTCTCCTTTATATATGAGATTTAGTTAAAAGGAACTTATATATAAATAGGACCAGAGCAGTATTCATCAATTGTGCCTATGTAGTTAATGCTTAAATATGACTTTTTGTATATTCTCTCTCATTTAAAACCTAATTTAATATGGGTAAAATTGAAAAATAATTTTAATTTAAGATATATTTAATGAATTAACTATCAATTTTTTATTTCAATGAATTAGTTGAATTGCCTTAAATGTATAGGTTACTTTCAATCATTTTGTAAATTTTAAGGCACAAAGATTAAAAAAAAATACCTTAATAAATAAGAGTATTATTATGTGAAAATATTAATATGAGAGACAAAAGAGAATGTGACTTTATATTTAAAGCTAAACAAATTTTTTAAGTGAATCCTATATTTAGGATTAGAATGTAGGCATAAGTGGCTAAAACCTGTTCGTTATTGTTATTTTGTTTCCATTGCTCTAGAATTTTGGTGAATCAACATGTTACCTCATTGCTTTGATATAATATTACAAGATGGGGGAAAAAAGATATACTCGTACAATATTACAATGCCTCTCTCTCTTTCTGTTTTCTTTTTGCGAACAAGACTTGAAACACACGAGGATTTTTTTTTTTCAAGAAATTTTTTTTCTTAGTGTTTTTTTTTTTAAAGAAACGATTTGTTCTTTCTGAGATGAATTATTATAAAATTGGTAATCTATTACCTTGGTAGTCTATTACCTTTAGAGGGGCAGAAACCTGTTTATAGCTATACATTTATGACACTGATAATGAAGTCCCAAATCGCGTATCTTCTGTAAGTCAATATTTATTTGCTACTTGTGTTTGAATTTTTTTTTACGCACTTGGGAGTTTTCCTTGTCTGTTTTTTAAGGTACTCGGTTTTGTTTTTTTTCAAGCAGCAAACATGTGAAGGAAGGAACCATTGACAACCAAATAGTTGACGAAATCAGGAAGTGTCTTGATGAGGTTAATTCTTTTGTGAAACAATATCGTGTGACATCAACAATGATAAGAGATGGCAAACACTCTAAGGTGAAGTTGTGCCTCATCAATACCAAGCATTAGGATTGTCGTAACTATAATTTGCCTTCTTCATTTGAAGTAGCTTTAGTAATTGTTATGGTGCATGAGTTGTCAGGGGCTCTACAACGCATTGATGAACTCCAGCCACCGTATCTTCCACTTCAATATCCAATTTTGTTCCTTAGAGGTAAATATGGCTATAGGGATGACATTGAACACCGTGAGGAGACGCTAAGTTCAACAAAGAAGAAGAAGAGCCTTAGCTGGAGGGAATGCTTTGCTTATAGGTTAAGGTCAAGAGACAATGACCTTTCAACCATTTTGAAGGCCAGGAAATTATTACAAAAATCCATAGTTGATGGATACACAATTATTAAATCACAAAGGCTCATTTGGGTTAGGACTCACCAGAAGGAACTGAGGGTTGATTTGTTCCAAGGAATGACTGATGCATTTTTTAGTGATGAAAGAGATGCGTCATCAATAGGGAAGCGTATTATTCTACCTTCTTCTTTTACAAGTGGAGCATGTTATATAATGCAAAATTATAAGCATGCGATGGCTATTTGTGGTTATTTAAGTATTTTCATCACTTTTACGTGCAATCCAGCATGGCCAGAGATTGAATGTGATTGTAATATAGATTCTTCTTCCCCAGCTAACAGACCGGAGGTGTTATCCAGGGTGTTCCATATGAAACTAAAATCTCTATTGAAAACGATCAAGAAGAAACGTATTTTTGGAAATGTTCGTGCTGGTGGGCATCAATTGAGTTGTTTGCTTTTTTCTATGTTTATTTAGTTCTTTAATTCTTTAGTTATATAATTCCATAATTCGCTAACTTAGTTCTTCTTGTGACATTTGCACATAGATGTTTACACCATAGAGTTTCAAAAAGGGGGCTTGCCGCATGCTCACATCCTTTTGTCGGTTGACAACCCTGATCACATAAAAGATCCAGCAGAGGTAGACAAGTTAATTTTTGCAAAGATCCCTGATAGGTAGTCATCCCCTAAGTTGTATGATCTTATGCAAAGATTTATGGTCCATGATCCATGTGGTGATTTGAAATCTAAAATACCCTCCATGAAAGATGCAAAGTGTAATAAGTATTTTCCAAAAGTAATTCCTTGACCACACAATCTTTGATGAGGATGGTTATCCAACTTATAAAAGAAGAAAGGATGAGATAATAGTACAAGTTAAACGTATTCCTCTAGACAATAGCTATGTTGTCCCATACAACCTGACGTTGTAGTCAATTTTTCAAGCCCATATCAATGTTGAAAAGTTCAATCAGTTGACTGCTATCAAATACTTATTTTTAAGTATATAAGCAAGGGTAACGATAGGGTTGTTGTCTTAATGTTTGATACCAATAACAGTAGGAATCTTGATAAGGTGGTTGTTGAGATCCAGCAATATTACAACTTTAGGTATGCATGTAAGGCTGCTTGGCTTATTTTTTCTTTTGACATTCATCCTAGGTATCCGGCGGTTGAGAGGGTTGAGCTTCCACCTCCCTAACTAGCAATATGTGATTGATTCTAATAATGTTGATGTTATAGAACTATTGGATAAGTCAAGGGTATGTGAATCAGTGTTCCTTGCTTGGATGAAAATTAATGATGATGATGATGAATTTGCCAAAATGCTCACTTATTCTAAGTTTCCCCTATATTATGTTTATCAACAAAGCAAACGAGAATGGAAACATAGGGACAAAGGTTTTGTGATTGGCAGGTTGACTCACACATCACCTTCATCTGGGGAGCTTTACTACCTTCATATACTCATCACTAAGGTCAGGGGTCCGAAGTCTTATGAGAAAATTAGGACTATAAATGGTGTTGTGCACCCCACCTTTAGAGATGCATGTTATGCTCTTAATTTGCTAGATGATGATAATGAGTACATTGCAACTATTAGGGAGGGTTCAAGAAGGTCTTTAAGGAGGTTGTTTGCAAGCATGTGGTTGTGTTTTTTATTAAGCCATCTTGACTTTGTTTGAAATGAAACTTTCAAATTTCTATCTAAAGACTTACTGTATATTTTATGGAACAATCCTCTATCATCAAGTAAGTCAACATTGCACATGTGATATGTATGCTTTTTTTTTTTTTAATTTCTGCTTTTTCTCACATAACGTTTTGTTTGGTTTTAAGTAGTTTTATGGTTTTTTAATTCTTGAACTGTGTAGGTGTTGATATATCATATACGAATAGAGAGACTGTTGCCCTTCAAGAAATTGATGTAACCCCCTTCCGTAATTATATCCGGAATACACCATTAAAGTGAAATAGAGACCAATAATTATCAAAACTCAATTTCAATCCCATCTATCAGACGGGGTTTTCACAAATTTCGTTCAAAATCCATTTCACCTGGTCTCACATTCACGTTTCGAATACAATTACTGCACGAAGTTAAGTCACATTCATATAAATATCAGAGTGCACAACATAATTCCTGACAATCCCGGGTTTCATACCTTCACTTATGAGTTTAAAGGGCACATTAGCCCATATCATTACTCAAATGGGGATTACACAAATCCATTCAAATACATAATCAAATACTTATCCACAACATGTACATTCCGAATATACATTCCAACCTATCCAACCATATATATATCCAAACATATACAGTTATCCCAACAACAATGATAACCAACTACCAAATTCAATGCCCTAAGGAGTCTTCACCGCCCTTGGTTACTTGCTCCATCCTCGATTCACCTGTCTAAAATGTTAGTAGGGGAGGGTGAGATTCGAGAGAATCTCAGTAGGAAAACATTACCAATATGCATGCAAGATAAATGTTTAATGCATGACATGCTTCATCACATAACTCATGTTCACACAATGACAAATCTGTAAGCTCAATGCTTCGAATAACATATTTATGGCCATAGCATAAATTAAAACATAGCTTCAAATCATTCATACATGTTTCACATAATCAAGCAAAGCAAAGACATGCATCAATACACCAAAACAAATATCATATATATATGTAGGAGAGGTAAGTTCCCTACCCTTATTCTTTCCACGTATGCTCCAGTATCGGCTACTCGCGATCCGAGCGAATATCCAACCCTATAACCAAATCAAGGACATAGGGTCAATCTCAATTCCAAATCCTTACTTTCATATCACTTAAGGTTGGTTACTATTTACACCCTTTAGGTGGCTATAATAAGCTTAATGAAAGCCTAAAGGATTGAGAAGTACTAGGTTGGAAATCACCTTTCAAAATCATAAAATGCTGAAAATGGGGGTTGGTTGCAGCCAAAAATCCTCTGGCTGCAGCCAAAACATGCACAGAAGGTTTTTGGCTGTAGCCAAGAATTTCTGGCTGCAGCCAAAACGCACACAGAAACTTTTGCGCTGCAGCCAAGGAAACTTCAGAAATTCATAACTAATTCTAGAAAAATAAAAATGAGGTGATCCCAAAGCCCATTGAAATATATTTAAGTCCTATTTATAGGAAAAATATGAGTCATTACCAAAAATCACCACACAATTCCATAATTACACGAAACTCCCTTGCTGTTCCAGATTTGCACCCAGTTTTAACGTCAAACTTTGGAAAACCATAACTCCCAGTTCATAAACCGAAATGACACAAATTATATATCCATTTTAAAGATTGAAATGTGAAATTTAAGACTGAAAATTTTCATAATTTTTAGAGACCATTTGCCCACTCAAAACATCAATAAAAACAGACTGCCCAGAACAGAGTTTCACTGGACAAAATTTCAGATTTTGCATCTTTGCTTCCAATGGTCCCATTTTCATACCAAACATCATTCCCACATAAATTTTCACAAGGAATCCATTGGAAACACCAAATCAATAAAATTCACATTCCATTGACATGTTTCACCAATAATCACAACATGTCAACACAAGTCACAATTCAAACTCACATTGCAATTCTTTACTTTCAAAAGTTCCAAACCAATTCCAATGACCAAATTACACAAAAAATCACCATTTTCAACATAAAACAACATTCAATTCCACCATTTCAAAATCATCATAAAATCAGGGCAAAACCACAATTCACAATACTCAACCACAAGTCACAAAACTTAGATCAAAAGGCTTCAAATACTCATCTCTTCCTCTTTCCCAAACAAATTCCTTGATTCTTCATCTTTCCAAATTCTCACAAGCTCTCAAACACCTTCTTTCACAAATATAAAACCATAGAGATGAAGCTCTCATCATTATGAACAACATTAAAGAAGGATATTAGAGCATTAGAGGACATATACAAGGCTAAATCTCACCTTGATTCTTTCTCTTTCCTCCTACACTTTGGGTGTCCATGGAAGCTAATGAGAGAGAAAGATGAGATGATGATGAAGGAGGGTCAGTTTTTGGCAACTAAAAGCCTAATTAGGTTGACCAAAAAGGAAGAGAGGAGAGAGGATGAGTGTTGACAAATTGACCAAGATCCAAAGGTTAACTTGCCAAGTGTCATGATCTTGTTCCATCTCCAATGAACTCACATGAACTCACACACATGGGATTACACCCACTAAATCTCATAACAAATCAACCCTAACCATTGATCTTCAAGTTACCGATGAGTTTCCTCTTCTGCAACTGACCGATTAGTCGGTAACTTTACCGTTTTGCCCCTGATTATGGCAATTCCTCCTGGATCACCATTAAACACATCATACTTTTCCATTTATCCACAATATGCGCCCTCCCTCTATTTTAAGTCAATTTAGATATTAATCCATAATTGAACATAAATATTGGGTTTCGGCGCTGCTCATAACACATACGAATCACATTCGAGTGCCAAATCACATCATACTCTCCAAAAGGGTTTATCTATCAATAATCACCTCCACTTTTGGAGTCATTAACCCTTAATCACAATTTGAGATCTTGCTAAACCGGGGCTTAGCAATCCACTTATTTCAGGCTTATTCTCTAGCCTCAAATCTCAAAATTCGGGGTATTACAATTGATCAGTTATGTACTTCAAGAAAATGGGAAGAGCTTGCAAGACTTTTCATTACTACCATGTCCATCATCATGTTACTTTTTTTATTATTCCAATCACCTTATTTTACAGGAAATAAGTTATGACTATGCATCATTGGAGAAGAGTCTAGTAAATTGATATCTTCTATGAACACAAAGCAAAGAAAATTTTTTGATGATGTGTTGTCCTATTTGTCTACTATATTAGGAACATTTTTCTTTGTCTATGGGTTTGGATGGACTAGGAAAATATTCTTGTGCAATGCATTAACATCTACACTTTGTGCAAGAGGAGACATAGTTCTTGCAATGGCATTAAGAAGGATTGTAGCTACTTTGCTACCTACAAATAGAATTGCCACTCTAGGTTTGTAATCCCGATTCAGGTTTCTGAGGATTCTGTCTGCAACATCAAGCAAAACTCCGCCTTGGCTAATCTAATATAGTGCACGAAGCTGATTATTTAGGATGACGCTCCTATAGTTCAAAGTTATTGCATTGAAGCCCTTGGTCGTATATTAAGGGATATTATGCATTGCAATTATCCATTTGGGGGTAAGTGTATTTTGTTGAGTAGTGACTTCTGTCAGATACTCCCAGTAATTCCTAAAGGGACGAGAGTAGATATTGTTAATGCATGCATTAGTTCATCATTTCTATGGGACCATTTCACTATGTTCTAGTTGAAAACAAACATGCTTTTAAGTGTGTCTTCATGTGGAGGAGACTTCGACAAGTTGAGAAGGTGCTCACAGTGGCTCTTAAATGTTGGTGATGGCAAGTTAAGGATGCCTCATGAAGGTGTAGCGAACGTTCAAATCCCCCTGGAGTTGTTGAATGTTGACATTACAAATCCTATGGCTGTAATTGTGTCTTCTACATATCCTGATTTTCTTAACAATCTCACCTCTACTGATTACTTTAATGATAAGGTGATCCTAGCATTGACAATTGAAATTGTCAATGAAGTAAACCAGTACATGTGTTCTTTGTTGTCGGATGATGCCATTGATTACTTTAGTTGTAACTCTATTTGCAAGACATTCCAAGACCATGATGGGTTCAAAGATTTGTATACTTTTGAATTTTTAATGCAATCGGTTGCTCAAGGTTACCAATGCACAAGCTATCTCTGAAGGTGGGAACCCCTATTATGCTGCTTAAGAACACTAATCAGGATGTAGGTATTTGCAATGGAACGGTACTACCTATAACACCCAGGTTAATCTGTTATAGAGGCCATAACGTTAAACGGGTCAATTCCCAATTAGAAAGTTATAATTCATAAGATAGACATGAATCCCTTTGACAATAAGTTGCCTATTCAAATGAGGAGGAGGTAGTGCCCAATATCGATATCATTTGTCACGACTATAAATAAAAGCTAGTGGCAGTTATTGCTATTTATTGGTCTGTATTTGTAGACGCTTGTTTTTACACATGGCGAATTGTATATTGCACTTTCCAGGGTCAAGATCATGTCATGTTTGAAGATTTTGCTGCACAATGAGGGAAGGATAGCATATAATGCGACCAACAATGTTGCATACAAGGAGGATTTTCAGAACGTGACCCTTTTGAGTGAAGTTTAATATTTGTTTGGGATAGCTTAGTTTTAGCTTATAAATGTTTTTAAATCGTGATTTATGGTATATGAGATAAGTATGTGAGAGGAGTTTTGTCTCGATTTATGTGAAAAACACTTATAAGTAAAAAATAAGCTATGTCAAACATAGACTTAGTCTTGACAACTTTATGTTCTTCCCTTTTTTTTTTTTTTCAAAATGTATGTATGCAGAATCCTTTTTATTGACATATGCTTTGACAAAGGCCTTTTTTTTCTATGCATGAATAGGATTTATGATTTTGAGAAGTTGTTTTTTATATTTAGTTTTTGGATTGATTTACACGTGGGAATGCACCCGGCGCATCGTACTGGAAACGAAATACTCGTTTATTTTGAAAGAAACAATTCCTAGAATTCATACTTATTTTTTATGATACTTTTTAATTTTTTTGATTCCTCTCTTTTTATTGTTCCTTCTTTTTCTTGTTCTGACTTGTCATTCTTTTTCTTTTTTCCTTTTGGTTATTGTGTATGTCTTTCGTCTTGCAGGTTGATCATGTGAGTTGCATTGATGAGCATGCCTTTAAACGAATATGTGGCCACTGGCTATTTTATTTGATGGTCCATTATATTCTTCTAGTTGAGCAATCAATTTTCTCTTTTCTGCTAAAATGGAGAGGAGTTTTTTCTTTTCACTTTAATTTTAACTGTGTGCAAGGTTATAAAACTTGCGGTTTAAGTAAACTCGTGACAAAGATATAAACTCGGATCGTAAATTTATAAGAATTTACTTTTATTAATAAATTGGTGTAAAGTATACAATAAAATGAACAAAATGAACAAACCAACACGAATCTAAAAGTAAGTGACACAATTTTGTATGGTAAAAACGTATAAATGATAAACTTGACATGTAAACTTACAAGTTTGATTGAGTTTATGGCTAGCATGAGTTTAAGTACAAACAGACACAATTTTGTAAGTTATAAACGTAAAACCGATAAGCTTAAAGGTCAACTCGCGAGTTTGACAAAAATGACTATGTGTATTAGATTTTATAAGCCAGTTTGTTTAATATTTTTTTCGAAAAAGTTCTTTTAACTTAACATTTAGGGTGTGTTTGGTTTGAGGGGAGGGGAGGGGGAGGAAATTATAATTTTGGGTTTAACAAGCCCAAAATTTATCCTCTCATTCCTTTAAATTTTGGATTCCCGCCCAAAATTTACCCTCTCATTCTTTTTAAATTTTGGATTCCCACCCAAAATTTAAATACTTTCAATCTAAAAAGGTAATTTAACCCTTTTCTCTTTCCCTTCCCTCCCCTCAAACCAAACACACCCTACCTCAAACCAAACACACCCTAAGGGTGTGTTTGGTTTGAGGGGAGGGTAAGGTAGGGAAATTACAATTTTGGATAAAAGATACCCAAAATTTACCTTCTCATTTTTTTAAATTTTGAATTCCCGCTCAAAATTTACTTTCTCATTCTTTTTAAATTTTGGACTCCCGCCCAAAATTTCAATTCATTCAACCCAAAAAGGTAATTTACTCACCCTCCCATTCCCTCCCACCCCTCCCCTCCCCTCAAACCAAACACACCCTTTGGTTTGAGGTGAGGGGAGGGGAGGGTAGTGAAATTACAATTTTGGACAAAAGAAACCCAAAATTTACCCTCTCATTTTTTTAAATTTTGGGTTCCTGCCTGAAATTTACTCTCTCATTCCTTTTAAATTTTAAGTTCCCGCCCAAAATTTAAACACCTTTAACCCAGAAAAATAATTTACCCACTCTCTCATCCCGTCCCGTCCCCCTCTCAAACCAAACACACGCTAAGTGTTGGGAGAACTTTAACCCTCGCCTCTCTTTCTCACTCCTCCTCTCTCACCTACCATCTCTATAAATAAGAATATACTTTCTGATTTTATTTATAAGGTACTTTCAATATGTATAGTATAAGTTAAAAAAAATTTTAAAGTTTGTCAGCTCTACTTTAAAAGTCAACAACTTTTTAATTTTACCACTATTTAATTACATACTTTTTAAGAAAATAATAATATATGTATCTAATAATAAATAAAGAATAAAATCATATATTTATATAAAAAATTTATTGTCGTGTCTTATAAATATAATAAAAAAAATACACAAGTCAAGAGAATCTCAAGTACTTAATATAAGATCTGTAACCTGGAAAGGCATATGTGCTGTTTAGGAGAGCTTCACTAAAGGTGTAAGAATAAATATTGACAATGGCAACCTGGCATCCTTTTGGCACGATAATTGGTCTGAGGTGAACAGACCTTTAATTGAACTCATCCTTGGTTATGAAGCTTTTGTGGATAGGGACGCTACCATGAGTGATTACACAAACCAATCGGGACAATGGGACAAAGAGAAGCTTGATCAATGGTTTCATCCTCATGTTACTGATCGTATCATGTGCACTCACCCACCTCGTCAGGAGAGAGGGGAAGATAAGTATTTTTGGAAACCTTCCTCGGATGGCTATTTTTCTGTTAAATCTGCATATTATTTTCTTGATGCAGGTACTAGCTTTGTTGGAGAGCCATTCTGGAAGACTCTGTGGAGATGCTCTATCCCGGAGAAGATTAAGTCATTTCTGTGGCTAGCCTCTCATGACCATCTGTATACTGCGAAGATGAGAGTTCAAAAAAGATTATTAGATTCCGCAGGATGCCCTTTTGGATGTGATCAAGAAGAGGACATGATGCACTTGCTTAGAGATTGTAAAAATGCTCGTGAGCGATGGATTGCTCTAATTCACCCGAATTTGTGGGATAAATTCACGTCCTTACAAGGGAGGGATTGGTTAAATTGGAACCTGAAACATGGTTTTGGCAGAGACTTTACGAGGAAAGTCCAATGGGCCTCCTTGTTTGCTTATGTATGTTGGGACGTATGGGTGACCAGATGCAAAAAAGTATTTGGAGAGGATATTGAACCCGCTCCTCAGGATGGCCAGTCAAGTTTCTTTCGGGCTAGTTAGGATCATGACTATCTCTCCCAATGCCAGTTCTACTCTCAACAAACATCTGAAGGACATAATACAATATCTACTCAGATGGAAGCGGGCTTTGTGTACTTGGAGGTGGATGGATCAGCTTTGGACTCTGGTCAGTGCAGCTGTGGAGGAGTTCTACGTGATGCGGAAAGAACTTGGATTGGTGGTTTTACTTGCAAGTTGCTATCTGTTCCTCCTGCAATAACTGAGATTATAGCAATTATTCAGGGGCTTCAGATTTACTGGAGTAGTGGCTACAAGAACATTTTCATTCGTTCTGATTGTATTGAGGCTATCAACTTGTTAACTTGAGGGGGGAGCATAACCACCCCTTTAGAGATATTATTGTAGAAGCTAGGCTTTGGTTGTCTAGGGATTGAACTGTTTTGTTGAGCTATATTCCTAGGGAATATAACAGAGATGCTGACCACCTTGCCAGGTTAGGTCACACTAGTGCGGGGGTTTTTGTTTTCTTTGATCAACCACCACCTTCATTAGTGGAGGCGGTCGTTGATGATGGATAGGGGTCTTCCTTGCTTTCTAGTTGTTCTTGTATTAAGTTTTCCCAGTTGAAACTTAATGAATTCCAGATTTCACTAAAAAAATATATAAGATCTGTCCAGTAATTCAAATTCAACGACAAACTGTATCTTATAATAAAGATATGAGGCAATATCTTAGAATAGGCGGGGATATTATATTTATTTTTGGAAAAATCCCTCAAAAAATGATTTGGAATTTCTCAAATCCTGCAAAGGTACTCTGAATTTCTAAAATCCTGTAGAAGTGCTTGAGGACTTGTCAGGGATTTTTAAATTCAGCGAAAATGACCAATTTATCCTTACTTATTTTTTTATTAAAATAATAATTACCCCACCGGCTTGCCGGCCGCCGGAGCCTGGCCGGTGGGCTGGGGCTCTGGCCGGGGAATATAGGAATATTCCTTAGCTTTGAGAAAAAATCCCAAAGATGCACAAAAGGTGTATGACCACTGGGCTAGCAAGCCCTTTAATATATATAGTGCAAAAAATATATATATAGTAAACTTTGATTTTTAACTAAGCCAACCAACAAGTTCGGATAATGAATTGGTAGATTGATAAAAGAAATTAATAAGTTCATATAAGGATTTCACAACTTTAGTTTTTTAAACAAAAAATCCACCTACTCTCTCAGACCATTTACTAGTTTAAATAAGGAATTTCCGAGTTCATATGACGAATTAACAAATCAAGATAAGGATTTCGCAACTTTTGTTTCCCGAGTTCTAAAATAAATTAAAATGTTCAACAAAATTTTAATATAATATAATCTAAAAGTAAACCAAAAAATTTAAAATAAAATTAAATGTTAAATAATTAATAAGCTCATATAAGGTTACGAATTTTTATCTAAGGTTGCGAATTCCTGAGCTTGTGAGATTATCTTTATCAGATAAGGTTGCGAAAATAAGGTTGCGAATTCCTGATCTCATATATAAACTTGTGAATTCCTTATCGAAACTTGTCATTTCTTTATCTAAACTTGGTAATTCTAAATCTAAACTTGTGAATGGTCTGAGAGCACAAGTGAATCTTTTACTTAAACAAAAGTTGCGAAATCCTTATCTCAATTTGTTAATTCGTCAAATGAACTCGGGAATTCCTTATCTAAACTAGTGAATGGTCTGAGAGAGTAGGTGTATTTTTTGCTTAAAAAACGAAAGTTGTAAAATCCTTATATGAACTTGTTAATTTCTTTTATCAATCTACCAATTCCTTATCCGAACTTGTTGGTTGGCTTAGTTAAAAATCAAAGTTTACTATATATATATATATTTGTACTATATATATTAAAAGGTTTGTAAGCCCAGTGGTCATGCACTTTTTGTGCATGAAAGTGGTGGGGGTTCGAACCCCCACCCCTACCACATTTGGAATTTTTTCCCAAAGTCAGGGAATATTCCCTCAAAATATTCCCTGGCCGGAGCCCCTGTCCGCTGGCCTCCACGGGGCCTATCGGCCAGCAGGGTAATTATTATTTTAATAAAAAAATAAGTAAGGGTAAATTGGTCATTTCTGCTGAATTTGAAAATCCCTGACAAGTCCCCAAACACCTTTGCAGGATTTCAGAAATTTCAGATTCTTTTTTAGGGATTTTCCCTTTATTTTTCTTTAAGTCAACAATACGCAGATGGATTTTTTCCCCCAAGACTGCGTGGAAACTCTCTATGGTAATATTTTAAAAGTCGGATTGGATATCGAACCTAAAAGATCAGTGGGTTATAGTTTAAACAGTCGGATCGGTTGACTCGTTTAGTTGAGCCGGTGATATAATAATTAAGTTATAAATAATATTATATATAAATATAATAATATAAATATAATCTGTTCAATTTAATAATATATACATATAGTTTAGTAAATTGAAATAATTAAAAATAGCACTTTAACAAATTAACACTCAACAACTAACCTAAATTCATGGGTTATAAAAAAAATTTCAATTATACAACACTTATTGTACATTAAAATAATAAATATATGCTTTAAATTTTATCAGTTCACATTAATAAAATTACAGTAAAATTAAAATTGTTAAAAATTTAAAATTGTTTAACATTTCAAATATATATTGATATATATCACTTATTTTTTTGATAATAAATCTTTATTACGCAAGTCGAGATAAAATTTCTTTTATATACTTACTTCGTATATCATGAATTACGATTTATAAGTACTTATTACCAAAAAAATAAACTATTCCAAACAAACACTTATAAAAAAATTGCTCAAAACGTGTGAGAGAGAGAGAAATTGACTTACATAAGAGTACAATTCCTACTTACCTGATGGCAAAAAAAAAAAAATTCCTACTTACCTACACCTAGTTCTAGTGTCGGCCTTTTGCTTGTCCCAAAACAAGTTTTCCTATACCAGCGCCATTTAGGGCAGTTGTCACCTACATTTAGAGCCGAAAAAACGGGCCGAGCCCGTCGGGCCGGCCCTTTTAGGCCCTGGCCCTTCAAGGGCCGGGCTTGTAAATTGTAGCCTCAAAAGGAAGTCGGGCCTAAAAGGGCCGGCCCTGTAGGGCCTCGGGCTTAAAAGGGCCGGCCCTAGAGGGCCTCGGGCCGGCCCTTTAGGCCCGTTTATTTTTTATATTTTTTTACTTGAAAAGGAACCATGTTACATTTTTGAATTACCTTATTGAATCTATATGTCACTCTATCCTCATATTGTATAGAGTATGATTTTTGAGTATATTGTTTTGTCTAATTGAATCATATTGTGATTTTTGAGTATATTATTCTGCCTATTTAGACTAAAATCATATTATATATTATTCTGCTTGATAGAGTGTGATTTTTTATGGAGGTTGTGATTATTTGACTACTTGAACCTACCACTCAAAGTGAAAAACAATCAAATGTCCTTGAAATTGATGGTAGTAGTGAAGAAGGTGAAAATGATTGTCGTCATACTCATGTTGTTTAGATGTTAGGTATTTAGCTTCTTGCCTTCTTATACTTTGGCCTTTGTGTGAGTTATTTATGGACATGATTTTACCTTTGATTATACATTAGTAACTGTGTTTGTTTGTTGCAAGAGACGTGTTATTTAAACATTAATATTGACAATATTTATATATTAAATTAAAACTTTAATCGTTGTTATTTACTAATTATATCTCTTTGGGGAAAATATGCAGGAAAAATAGTTAAATATTGTGAAAAGAATTTCCAGGTCCTGCGGGCCGGCCCTGGCCCTGATGCTCTCGGGCCGGGCCTTGAAAAACTGCAATTTTCCTGACCCCGAGCCCTTTAGGGCCGGCCCTGTTAGGCCCTGGCCCGTCAAGGGCCGGCCCTGATTCCCAGCTTTACCTACGTTCCCCCTCCCCCACTGTACGGATTTAATCCCGTGTCACTATATAATAAACAAAAAAAAAAAAACACGTTTTCCTATATGACAATATGAAAAGGAATGGAGCTCGATAGTTAACATTCAAAGTTCATTGGCATTGGTGGACATTTTTTCTCTTTCTTCTCCCTCACTAGTCCATGGTTCAAACACCGGGTGGAAAATGTTTTTGGGTTCGAAGTTAAAGATTTTCATCAAAATTTGCAGTATTTGAATTTGAATACTCTCTCATATATTTTTAATTATAAGGAATATCTAATTATCTCATCAAAATTAAAAGTCATGTGATTAAATTATTATCAATGTTATCTGAAATTAAAAATTTTAAATTTAATAATATTTAATATTATAAATTATATATAAAAATCCATTTTAATTGTAATTAATGAGATCTTAAATACAGACAATTTTAAAAAAATATATTAATAATTTATGCTACTCTTAAATGACTTATAATAAACCTTATCTATTTCTTCTAACAAATTGTCTTGAGAAAATAAATAGCTTTGATCTCGTCCTATACTCCTATTGTCATTATTTTCATTCTTTGCATTATGGTCTAATTGCATCATTTGTCCGTATTTAATTTCTATCAACGTCAACTTTTTGGTAAATCGTCAACATCTATTCGATCACTCATGTTCTGGATCTATCAACTATATTTTATTAATCATTTTCAATTATGTTTAATTAAAATTTATTATCTCATAATTAGCTTCAGTAATTAAGCAACTACCTACTATATTATATATTTTATTTTATTTTCCTAAAATATAAAAAGTCAATTTGCTCAGCTGGCAAAAAAAAGATAAATACTCACATACTCCAGGAGCGTCATCTCATATGTACTTTGACTAATTAAAATGCAACAACTCATCTTATTTTAATCCTACATGACTGATAAGTTATATGGAGAAATTCAAATTTTCTGATAAACATAAACTTTTTAATTTAGTAAAACAAAAAACGCAATTTCCTCTCATCATTCCAAAAATCATAAAATTTGAGTTCCTTCAGATAACTCATCTGACATGTAAGATTAAAATAAGATGAGTTGTTTCATTTTAATTATAGCCAGAGTACAGGTAATGTGGTGTTCCCGGAGCATATAAATATTTCTTTAAAAAAAAAAAAAAGAGGACTTGCTCAGGCAGGTACTGACGCCTTCATAACTAGGTCGTGGAGGATGATTCAGCGATAGTTAGTGTATATTTGGATTAGCTTTTAAAAATAGTTTTTACGATTTATGAGATAAGTATGTGAGAGGAGTTTTGTCTCGACTTGCAAAAAATAGCTTCTGAAACCATGACTTGGGTGTTTCCCAAACACTCACTTAAAGGAGATGATAGCAGTGATGAAGAAATCATTGTTGCTGTGGTGTCACAAGCCCTTCTTGTCTCTGATGTGAAGAAATGGGTGGTAGACTCAGGAGCTACCAGGCACATCTGTGCAAACAAAGAGATGTTTACCTCCTTTGAAGAAGGGGAAGACCACGTTTATCTGGCTAACTCCCGAACAGCTAAGGTTCATGCTTTGCACTTCACAGTATCTCATAACTTCAGGCCATGCTGGATTACATGTGAATGTAATGAAAAGGTCTGGATAACCAATTGCTTTACATATTGCCATAGCATCTTGGTAATTACGAATCATATATCTGGCTCCTCCAGTAAATGATGCTGGTAAGATGATCCGTTTGCCAATCGAAGAAGCATCTTGCTCTCCATTGATAATTGCATCTGATAAGCCTTGATACAAATCTGCTCGTAGGTCTTTCTGGTGGGTCCGGATCCATAATAGTTGTTGTGACTCCATCATAGTGTACCCATCAACAATGAACTGTTGAAGCAATCGTGAGGCATGCTATAGTGTGGAAAGTTTATTCACTCTAAACATTAATCTGTAACTTAGTAACTCCCTAATACTGACTCTTTTTCATGTCTTTGTTACAATTAAGGTCTCATCTCTATGTTGAACATCATCTCGGTAACCATCTTCACCATATGGGAACAGTAGAGGATATTGTAGAGGCAAATATGAGGGATGCAATTCATTAATCCTTTAGACGTTGCCAGTTTGTGTTTCCAAAATGATATCCCTAACAGTATAGTTGAAATCGATGTCACCCACAATTAAGGCAGCAACTTCTGATGCAGATGGTAAGTTGTATGTCCTTCCATCATGTTGTCTACTCCCAATCAAGCACATTCGCAATGGAGTTGGAGTAGCTGTGGATAGAATTTTTGATGCGACACGAAATTGTTTAACATAGGGATTTATCTCATCTAATTGATCCTTGATTTGTTGAATAATCAAAGGGTCAATTAAATCTTCTTTTTGGTGTTTGCTGCATTTAATACAGAACTTTGATTAGTTATTTGTAAGTAGAAGATATACGAAGAGCTCAAATTGTGAAGTAGGTTATTACAAAATAGTACTTCACAACTGTAATGCGATTCAAAACTTCATTAGTAGTGTCATGAATATAAAGCTGTGAATAAACTGGTCTTGCCCCTTCAAGGGGTAGTAAAGCACCTATATTGTGGTAATTCATGCCTGATAGCACAAATTTGTAAGGTCCGGAACCAGAGTTAATTGAATGATCAATTTTTCCTCCCATTGATGTGAAAGAGAACATGTTGTTGTATTGCCTGATGTTAGTATGAAAGTTCCGAGAAAATGTTGATTTTTTATTACAGAATAACGCCTGTAAGAATGGAGGTGGAATTTCTAAGGAAGGAAGTACTACTTTCCCTTTCAAGCAACATATTGAGAAAGTGTCAATAGTTTCTCCCTTTCGATTTTTCTGGACACTTTCATTAAACCAAAGCTTTGCGTGGCAATACTTGCATATATGTATTGCGTCCCCTTCATCTATGCATGCAGTCACATGAATCAGTGAAGTAGGGAAAATGAAGTGCATAATTTAGGAATCAGAAGATTAAAGGATGTAACCTTGGCAGTGAGATAAACAAATAACATGTATGTACCTGCATAAACAAAATCTTTTGATGTAGTATTAATGGTGCTAATTCCAGTTGTCAAGTTCGCATCAGCATCTGAGATGTATAACGATGGGAGTCAATATAAATAGATGAAAGTTTGGAGGCAATGTTATTGATGTATATGGATACAAATCTGGTATTGGGCAGAGGAATAGGAAAAAAAACAAACATTCATCAGAGGTATCATTGTTGATGTTTGTCTCATAAAGTTGGTCTTCTTCACAGTCAAAAGTGAACTCAATGGTCTTGTAATGATCTTGTTGGGGGATTCCTTTATTAGGAGGTATTATAAGGAGACAAATATGTAAGCACAATAACAAACTATAGAAAATGGATGGGTTAGAAGGGACTGGTAAAGAAGAATAAATGAAGGAAAGTATTTAAAAATATCTATTTATTTCCTTGGTTACGCATATAGATTTTTATAATTTTGAAGACTAACCTATTAAATAAAGGTTAGAACTAAAATCTGTTATAAAAAAATAGGAAAAAGAATTTAATATATGAACTAAAAATAATTACACTTAAAAATCGAAAATAAGTGATTTACCCCAAAAAGTGAATGAAGGAAAGTAAATAAGAAAAAATGGAGTCAAGTAATTTAAAAAACTTGTTGTTTTCCTTGGTTACATATATAGATTTTTATAATTTTGCAGACTAACCTTTTTAATAAAGGTCATAACTAAAAGCTGTTAACAAAAAATAGCTAAAAGATTTTAATATTTCAACTAAAAAAAATTACTCTTCAAAATTCTAAATAAGTGCTTTACCCAACAAAGGAAATGTCAGTTGGCATAATTTCATGTAGCCCTCTTATGTGAAGTTAGAATTTAGTATCTAATCTATCTAATGTGTATGTCTCCAAACGGCCCATTAACTAATGATTAGCTTAATTCTATACTAAAATGAGCTGTTGTGTGCATTGTAAATTAATAAATATACTAACGTTGAGAAAACTTTAATGGTAATGTATTTTTAGCAAAATTTTAAGACAACTAATTAAATCATACATACGACATTGAAACTTATTATAATCAGGGCACTCGCATTCCTATTCCATAATTCAAAATATAAATACAAATTATAACAACATATGAGTTTCAATTGGTTACTCAGAATTTCTATTTATAATAATCAGAATAAGTCCCATAATTATATCATGCTGACCCCAGTTAGCAAATTTAAAACTATAAATTTTGATTAAAAATATTTATGTTCTTATAATGATGTTGGGAAAATATTAAGGAAACACATATATAGATAGAACGTGAAGCTTTAACTCCAAAACAGTAATCAATCAAAAGTAATAGTTTGGCAGTGTTGTAGTATCTCTCGACACATCTATTTTTAATATTTGTAATATACAAGTAAACCACTTGAAGATATGAGGTCATGTCTTCAAAAGGTAACGTATTAACAGGTGTAAACAAAGACCAATTGAACCAAATAGGCGCTCATAAAGTAAGGTGCAAGGTAAAGGATATGAAATAAAAATAGTGGTCAAGTAGAAATGTTAGTTAAGTGCAAACCTGTTTGTGTATACTGCGAGAATGTATTTTGCGTTGTGAGGGTTACAGTGTTCATCCCTATTATGTCAGATGTATTCTCTTCAAATCGTTGTAAGCCTTTTAGTCTAGCACTTTTCCGCTTGAAGACATTATTGGAAGGATCCTTATTAGGGTCATTGTAGTCTACACAGAATTAGTAGTAAGTGAAAGAAGTTTGGAAAAAGGCGAATATGTTGATGTTGTGTTTTAAGAAACTTGTATTCGAGGAAGGTACCTGCAAAACGCGTTGATAAGTTTGTCTGTAGATTGCTAATGTCTTCCAAAGGTCTGCACCTGCGAGTTCTTCGGGTGCCAGTTTCTGCACCATTTGAAAGGTGGTAATGTGATTGTGATGGCTGTGTATGGAGTTGATCATCTGAAAGGTTGTCTCCAAGCAAGGGGTGACCTACAATATGTTTTGCTGGTTTGCTTGGTGTTGTAACCACGTTCCCATTGCTAGAAATTAGGGGGGAGCTTGAGTTCTCTGTTTGTAAGATGGAGACATGAAGGACACGTTCATCAGAAAAAGCATTAAAGGAATGAGGTTACTAAGTGCATAAAGACAGAAGGAGAAACCTTTGTACATGTTAAGAATTTGAGTGAAGGTGCCAAACTAAAAGGAGAGTGTGTGTACTTGAACGAACAATTGAAGGAGGGTGGAAACCTTTGTCCACGTTTATAAAAGAAGGGACTATATTTAAGTACATATACTAAGTTGAAGGACAAACATGTGGCAGTGAATTTTTTTTCACATGACATTTGAGTGATGTGTTGATGTTTACAGAATTGAAGGAATTCAAAAATTGATGTGGTTGATTATAGTTAGCTTATTACTATTGGTCTGACACTGATGCAATGTCACCCCAGATTGTGTGCATATTTTGTACTTTTTAAATATAGGTAGGGCTGACTGTGAAAAGATGAACAATTATCCAACATAATGATATTGACACAATTGGGCTACATTAAAACCTTTGTTCCAACATAATATAGAACGTGAAAATAGGGCAATGTTCTCTATGAATTGTAATTTTGGATTAAATGAAGACGATATTAGCTTGTACGTTGAAGGTGTTTAAGTGAATGTTGATGAATAGTTATTTTAGTAATTTCTAATTACAGAAAGATATAGACTGCTTTTTATGGGTTGTACGTGTCATTACCATTTAAATATATTCATATCATAGCATAAGTGAGTACAGTTGGATGTAAAGTAGTGTAGTTCATATTTATGGTAATAACGGCGAAACTGAAAAAGCGGGTCTGTAAATTAAAAGAGTGACAAATGAGCTAACAATTTTGCAAACATAAACACATCTAGCTTGACATTAAACAGAATCTGAAAATGATATAACACAGTGGAGAAGAGGATTAAAAAAAGGCTGAACTGAATTTAAATTGCAACATAATGACACATCAACTCATAAGGTTGAAGGTTATGAAAGACATGACATAATGTAAAGTACTTGACATAACAAACGACAGAAACAGAAATAAGGCTGAACTGAAATTGAGGGTTAATGTCTAGCTAAGCACTATTTTTCTTGCTTGATGATCTTAATCAATTTGGAATCATGATTAGGGATCACTGAGGATTGAGTATCCTTTGTTGCTTCAGGCGTCGGTGCATTCCTTTTAGTGTAGCTTCTGCGTTTTACTTTGGTTGGTGCTTGTGTTAACTGCTGGGAGATTGCAGTAAGGGTGTTGTCTTCCACATCTAAAGCATCTTTCTGAACTTGATTGGATGGCTGTTTCTCCAGTTCAGCAAGAGGTGTGTGTTGGTTTGTAGCTATGTTTGACCCAGATGCATCAGCCTTTTTTGTGGAGACATGAACAGATGTGTGAGAACATATGAAGAACAATAAAACAAAAGTATGTTGAAATGTAAAGAAATCAGGGGGATGAAGGTAACCTCATATGCTTGTATCTCAGAAAGACCAGCATCCTGTAAACTGAACTTATTAACATACTTAATCAAGTAGGGGAAAGACTGCAAGGTTGTAATGGTTTGCAATGACAAATAAAAAGTCATTCCAACCTTAGCAAAGACAGAATCGAATTGGTCAAGAAGATCTTCACAAATTGTGAATTCAAGCGCACTGATGCTGGATCTAGGGTACTTCTTATTATACTTATTAAGTTTTAGTTTCAATAACATTTTTTTACCAACAGGAATTTCAAGGCCCTTAGGGAAACCGTCTTTACGTTTGTCCTGAAGTTAGAAAATGGAAAAAAATATAAGATGGTAAAGAAGGGTTAATTTTCTAAAGATAGAAAGACTGAGTGAATCATATATCTGCCTCATCAAGGGTCATCTTCATCTGGAATGCTGTCGTGTCTAGCAATTGGACAGCAAGTTTGTCCTAAAAAATGACAGATGTTGTACCAGTATCATCTTTGACAATATAGTGGAGTTTCATCCTGTTATAATAAAAGTTAGAGTTGTGAGGTTAGTGATTGTTGAAAAATTAGACATTGAAATGTGATTGCAATGAGGAATAAGAAGAGGACGAAGAACAAACAGTAAGGGGTTGTAATGTACTTGGGTTTAAATGAGGGAGCAGCATTGGAATGACTGTGGGGTTTACAACTGGGGCAAATCAGTGGACTCAGTGGATCATTGTCATCATTTAGTTTGGCCTTAGAAGAGCACTTTGTGTAGCCATCATACGTCCATCCATGTTTAGATTCGAACTTGACTATCTCACAATCAAGGATGAAAGTACTGCCCTGTCATGATTTTGATATCAGTTTAGTGGGTACAAAGTAAGTAAATAATAGATAAGCAAGATTTGTTTACTTACCGCGGACAAATCTGTAATGTTTGATATGCAAAGTTTAGGTTGGTTCAGCATGCAAGAGTTAGTCGAAGAACGACTCAGTTGTGTAGGCATGGATTGACTGAGGGATTCTAGCAATGGGGAACCTTGATCTTTTGCACTGAAACATGATATACAATTCCAATCATAAATAAAAAAAAGTACAATGCTAGACATGCACGATATGCACTTGCGATATCAGAACATGTGAAATAAATACCACCTTTGAATGAGGTCAGTTACTTCTTTGATTTTAGGATTAAAGTTGACACGGGTGGCAGTGAAGGAGCTTGAGAGCTGACGCTTTTCTGTAAACAGATAATATTTTAATAAATTTAGGGTAGTCAAATGAAATTGATATAGGCATAGACTACTACATTACATATGTAAGGAGAAAAATATAAATAATGAGATAATAACTATCTTCCGTCCAACTGAGCCTGGCAAGATTTAATAGGACTACACTGGCGCATCAGTGTTTTGCAGTTGATCCATGTAGGCATTTGAAGCACATTGATCAAATAGGACGCATTCAATCTCATTTCCACTGAAACGAAGCATATTAAATCAATAACTGAGGGAAATAAATAAAATTATAGTAATGAGGTGAAAATGAGATTTCGTTGACTTACTGAATGTCAGCCAAGATCATTCGGAGCCAGTACTTTGTGTGATTATCTTTATGTTGCTCTTCAAGAGAACCAATTGATTTAACAAAAGCAATCACATCTGCAAACATTACAGATGAAGTTGCAGTAGAAAAGGCATTGGTGAGTAATGCATATGAACAGTTTTGTCTAACCTATTAGTGACAAGTAAGGATGTTATAGAAATATTAATAGGATGTGTAAAAAGCAGAAATGTTCAGAGTTTGTATGTTACCAAAAAGGTAGTCAATATCATCTTCATGTGACAAACCAATGAGTTCAGATATAGATTTGAATGAATAACATGAAGTGGGGATAACAGCTTGTATTAGGGAGATAGATGTGTGAGTGGTGAAAGTTAACTTGAAAGGATGTGTGGTTGGTCTATACTTTGAAGAGTTTGTTGAGACAATAAAGTTAGCTATTTCATAAGTTTGGCCTTCTTTTATGGAAGCACAGAATGTGGTATGCATAGACTTGATTAAGGCACTTGCTTGAATGGTTGTTCCCTGCAAGGAATGACAGCGAAGGAGAAATGGAAATTAATAAAAGTTGGACCAAACAGGTAATAAGGAAATAGAAAATGAGGGCCAAATGATGAAGGAGACATACCTCAGTATCAACCAACAACATAACAACACAGAATAGTTCATGTGGATTTGTTTTCTGGTAGATATTCCATTTGCGCAACACCCTAACAGCAATGGTCCATAGGTCAGAAGCATCATGAAGTGCAGATAGGAAAGTGTGGTCAGACATGGTGGAGAAAGATGAAGAAACTCAGAATGCAGTAAGGAGAGAGATGAGTTGAAGGTTGGATAATGTAATATTTAAATAGACATTGTCGGGTGTGAAGGAAGGGAAACGGAGGCAACTCAGATAATGTAAGGGAAGAGGAGGTGAAATGGCTAAGTAAAAGTGTTCATGGTGGAAGTGGGGTATAGACAGTGAAGGAGATGCAGTTTAGAGGGGGAAGGTGAAGAAACATAGGCAGCAATATGATGGGGAAATGCGCTGAAAGCATAATGCATAGATAGAAGCTTAGGCACTGTAACAATAGAACTGAGAATAGTTGTGTTGGTAAGATTGGAAAGGTTGGAGGGGAGATTTGCAGATGATGCTGGGAAGGTTGAAGGTGGAAAGTAAGTATGGAACAAACATCCTCATAGTTGAAAGTTGAGAAGTAGTGCTAGAATGACGTTCAAAGTAACAATTACTGACCCACATGGAGCGTCTGTTGCAAAGTGCTGATGCTGACTAAGAGTGAACGAAAGCTTAGTGAAATGGGAAGAGAAGGACCGTGTGGTTTTTTGTGCAAGAGCACAGGACTCTTGGCATGTGATGGGTTGTACAAAAAAAGAGGGAGAAAATTAAATTAGCTGATCTAACTCATGTGCAATGTATCTGATTTGATGTTGGTTTTTTGACTGCAGATTACTATATAGATTTGCACACCACTTGACAGCAATACAGGATGCAGGGGCAAGTTGTTCGACAATTGCCCTGACTATGCAGCTCAATGGGTTTAGATATGTAGATGGTTTAGTAGCATAGAACATGATGATATATTGCGTTTTTGCAGTAACATCATATCTATCACTAACTGACTCCTTTGACTAATAACATTTAGTGTGGATGAAGTTAGGGGAGCTAATAAGAAATGGAAGTTTGACAATAGTAAGGCAGGTGTATGTATGACAATTGGAAAGGATATGGACAAATTGGCACTATTTATGCACTCTTACATGTGCTTTATATTTTTTCTTTGTTATTCTCTGTAAGATAAGCAATAGTAACAAAGATATGTATGGAAGTGTAAGAGGATCATCTGACATAAAGGAGAAGGTACAAAGTTGTTGAACTAAATTTGAATGAGTGATTGATTGAATTTGTTTCGGTTTGTAAGAAGCAATGGAAGTGAAATAAAAAGTTGATATTATATGAGTCTAGCAATGTATGAATATATAGATGTATAAGACAAAAAATCAATCAAGATTGCAGAAACTAAATTAAAGGGAGGCCGTGACATGGAACATGAATATAGATGGAAAAGGAAGCTGACATTTAATTTAAGTAAAAAATATACAGAACATGGAAAGTAGGGTGATATTGTATGTTTGCCAACTATAAATAAATTAATGATATAGTTACAGCAATAGGGTGACAGAACATAGACAGAAGGACGGTTTTGCTGTACTTATGCTGTCATTAATTTTCACCATTTGTCATGTATATTTTGATGTTCCCAAACTGGTTAAAAGTTGGGTGTCGTCAGCAAAATTTGTTGAAGTGTATGTTTTCTTACATAGTTTAGGTGTTGACCTGGGTGAGAAGCATTTGAACAATGAATATGATGAATCTAGTAATAACATATGAACTTTTGTTAGCAGTAAGTTATTGTGTAGGTCTTTGTGACCAATTTGTCTTATCATAGAGGTCAAAGTCATCCTGTGCATAGCAAGAGTATTTACATTGGGAGAAGAAAGGTAAAACCACCAACGGTCAATCGCTGGTGCTTCAAGAAACTGAGAAGAGATAGTAAAAAGGTGGTGGAAATCTGCCCTCACTTTGATCCAATAGTCATTAAGGGAAATAAAGGTAAAATACAATTATTGCAATTAGTTTAGAAGTTGTGTACTAATTTATACTATTAAGAGAAATTAAGGGAAAGAACATGTATAAAAGAAGACACAAAAAGAAAAGTGACAGTTGGAAATTCTGCACTGACATACATTGATGAAGTGTAACATATGGTAGTGTGGACCTAACACTTGAACATGAACTACATGTCTAAAACGGATATGTCATGTGTAACACTTTAACATAACTATTACAGATTCACACCAATGTAAACACAAAGTCACAAACTCATCAACAGACCTTGGATTGTTTTAGTCAGATAACTTGTAATGAAGGGATATTGAAAAATTTCAGAAGTAACAAAAACTGACATGGTTTGCGGATCTGGTATAAAACTGATCATATTAGTGGATAAAGTTGTTAAAATGTAGGACTGTGAAAAGCAGAGAACGTGGTTTACAGGTGTATAATGTGAGTTATTTGATTGGATGCACATGGGGGTGAGTGAAGCTTCATTGGTTTTGATTACATTTATAAGGATAAAGAGTGGTATGTGTCTGTGGGTATACATGTTTGCATATATTACTAAGAATATAACATAATGTGAAGGTGCAATTGTTTCAAATGAGTTGTAACATAGAGGGAAACTGACCCCTTAAATTTCCCTGTTTTCATGATGGCTTATTTACTGGAAGCTAGTATATATATTAGAGGGCCACTTGTAAGCAATACAAACAGATGGGCAAGGTTAACCAAAACTTCCCTGGATATGCATTCAATCAAAACCATATAAGTATATGGGTTGGTAGCCTCGATTTTATAACCATGTCAACTTAGATGTGCTTACGGTATAAAAGTTGATCCTATATTCAGTTTTTACAGTAACTCCTAATATAGCTGTTACTGACCCCTTTTACTAATAACAGTGAGAGTCAATAAAGCTAGAGAAGCTAATGAGGGGTATGTAAGGGGGCAAAAGTTAGGCTGATGTATGGACGAAATTTGAAATAACTGGTTATATGGGCTTAGGTGATAGAAGTTGATCCTATTTTGAGGTTTGCCAGTAACTTCTAAAATATATGTTACTGACCCCTTTTACTAATAACAGTGAGAGTAAAAGAAGGTAGATAAGGTAATGAGGGGTATGGAAGTGGGGGCAAATGTTGGGGTGGTGTAGGGATGAAAAGAAGGAAGAACAGTAAAAGTGTGGCCCTCTTTTAACAATGTACAGTTTTTTCAGACGTGTACTTGGGTTTATCTTTTTGTAAGATAAGGTATAGTAAGTAAGGAAATAAGATATGTATCATTGGAAAAAAAAGGAGGATAAAGAATAATATATATATTGAAGTATAACAAAACGATCTGACTCATAAGAGAAATGACAAAGTTGCTGATGTGAGTTTAATTATTGAGTCAATGAAGATGGAATACATTTTGAGAAAGTATGGAATCCAAATTAGAATTTGATTGTGTATGGATGTAGAAATGTATGAATTTAGTGATGTTTAATACAGAAAATGAATGGTAATGTCAGAAATTAAAACCAGGGGAGGCCTTGACATGAAACACCAATAAATATGAAAAATAAATCTGGTTGAAGGCAGATGAGATCTTTCAAGTAGATTAAATAATGGGGATTTAATGAAGTAGGGAAAGAGTTAAAACATATGATTGATTAAAAAGCAACCAGTCAGGAATGCACCATTAGTCATGCATGTGTTTTGCTCTTGGGTAGTGTTGAAAATTGTATTTTGAAAATTGTTCACTATTTATATTGTAAAGGCATCAAAGGTCATTTACTGGTGGTTAGAGAAACTGATAAGAGAAATAAGGAATCTAGAGGAAAGCGTAACTCATCCTGAAGTGTAAGGCCATTTTATAAGCAGATGAATAATATTTGATAATGAAATCTAAGAATTGATTTAGGCAATAGTGAAAAAAAGGAAAAAATTGTAGAACATCTCATAAAAGGACTTAGTAAGACAGATATCTACTAATTAATCTGAAAAATTAAAGGTCGACAGTCTGGTGAAATAGAAACTACGAGTAGGAGGACAGGAAGTCCGCAGAAGGAGCATAAGCATGTACTGATGGAGTTTTGTATGCAGTTAAATATATAAGTCTGGTATGATTTTATTAGAGTGTTAGTTAGGGAATATGGGAATTCAGTGTGTGTGTGTGTCTTCTGTTTACTTTAAACATGCAGTAAGATAATACTGTATTTCATTTAACATTGCTGATATAAACAATTGAGTTCAAGTAAATATGGGGCCATAAAATCGTGGTTAATACCTTCTTTCTTTGTAAAATATGCTTATGTATTTAAGAAATGTAATTATCGAAGTTGTGATTTTTCTGCAGGTTTGCAATTGAAGGAAGTATATTGAATAATGTATAATATACATAACTTAGCTCTTTAGAATGAATACATGCGGCTGCCAATTAAAACCTTTGCTAATAAAGCTTTTGGATTTGAGCAGGATCTTCACTGCTGTCCCTCATCTGCATATCATGAACCCTGCCCACATTCAAAATTTACAATTGAAGTAACAATAAAATATTAACGAAGCACAGGAATTTGGAAGTTTCGTTCGCACATAAGATAGCCTTATGAACTGCAGTTATTCTATTGCAGTGTACTTGCAATTAACTGAGGTTATAATGGAAAACAAAATTGCAATCAATGAACTTGACATACCTAACTGCAATCTTTAAGTAAACATCAGCTGGTTTCTCTTTAGCAGGCAAGTTAACTGCAACAGCCTCCAACTGATAGCATATTTAATCCAGTCCAATGACAATAATAGGTGCAACCAAAATTAATTATTGGAAGCTAACCATATAATAAAGAAATTTACAAAAGATTTGTAAATATAATTTACAGTTAATGTTGCTTGTTACAAGATGGCATGTTAAAATCACCGAATCAGTAAGGTGTGTTAACATTACCAAGTGAGGACACCATCTATTAAGTAATATGTCGGCTGTTTGATATGATGTTGTATGAGTTAATAAATACTACGTATTGGTGATTTTAACACATCACACTGTGTCTTATCAAGAATGACAGAGGCATTATTTGGACTGCAATGGTTTTGACATTGGAAAATGAAATGAAAGTAGCACTGGTACAACAATTAACTTAAATGTTGATTTCCTTGGTTACGCAATGTATTAAAAATAGTGATGCTAGACTCGAAAAGTGAGCATAATGTGCATGATACTTTGGCAAAAATGACAGTTGGAGATGAAGTAATAATCAAAATTCATAAATGATCAATGTAAGAGATGAAATATCTAATAAAGGCCAACACTCACAGGGAAGTAATAATAAGTCCTCCCACAAGCTATATATAATGTGGGAAAATTGGTAAACTGTCACAGCTGGTATATTGGGAGAGAGTCATGGCACAAACTGAATATGAAGTGTTAGCAACTGTATATATTGGGCAGTAAGATTTCTGGGAAAGATTGCATAGAAGGTGTGACAACTATTCACATCAAGTCAATGAAAGATTTCTGACACTAAGCTTGAATGAGTGAAATCTGACTACAACTTGCTATCGTCAGGAAATTCAACCAAGCAGGAAATCCACGTGTATATGTAATGTGTGAGTTTGACAAGTGAAACTGACAATGTAAAGAACATAAATACCGTTCCCAGCACAACACATGGAAACCAAGGCAGAAGAGGGACTCAGGTTTAGTGTTAACTAAGGAACATTTGCATCCCATCTCCCAAATGGATGTGGCAGCCTCTTATTCAGAATGTGAATTCCGGCAGTTTCTGCAACAATGGAAAGATCGGCTATTGCATATTGTAAGCATCAAGTGTGGCCTCTTGTACTTCAAACAACGATTGCGCTTTGAAGCTGCAGTAGAGGAAGTGGGGGTTTACACCGAAGGGAACATGATTGACATTGTTCCAATAACCACTTACAAGCTGAGAACAGTAATTGAATCCTCAGAAGGCAGGGCAATAAGCATGCGGTCGCTAAGGTGGAGTGAAAGCCGGTACCACTTATTCAGGTCCTTTTATTGGCTATTGAAGGAAGAAGGATTTTCCAACACCGTGTGGGATGAAATGCATGATCCGCGGTTCGGTGCACATTACCGTTCTATGATAAATGGATCACAGTTCCAGCTAGCTATGTTCTACCCAGACGAAATTATGGAGCCAATTGTCATCCATAACATCAGGAAGCGTGCATACATGGAGATAAGGCCTGTGAATGTTCGGGTATACCGTCCGAGACAAATGGCGGTAACAACGGCACAGTTGAATGAAAACGAACTGCATCGGAGCACTGTCGGAGATGAAGCGAGGTCAAGTAATGAAGTCCTACCAGCTGCTTCCGAATTAGGTGGGGACTTAGGATTTGTATTAGACTGAAAACTGATTGAGGAAGGTTGATCAAGAGGGGAGTTATTGTCTGTATTGGGGGAGTTTTGTGTGAAGTAGTGTTATGATGGTGTTATCGGGTGTTATTTGCGTTGTTAGGACTGTAGTGCTTTATTTGCCAGTAAATGGGTCCCTGTTTTGAGCATATTAGCATCATTAACTTAGTGGGCCAGCGTTAAAAAGTAGTTGTCGCATTATGTAATTTCCTGGTAAAGCGTAGGATTATTGTAATGAGTTATGGTTTGAAATTTTAATTAGTAAACGTAAGTTATGCCTTTTATTCAGGTCAGGAAATGTGTATTGAATTCTCGGAAGTAAAATATTCAGAAGAAGACATTTTAATGAATTTTGTCATATCAAGCACTGCAGGGTTGGTCACTAAAATTGACATCATTTGGTAAGGGACAATAGCGGCACAAACATGACAGTGATATGGTGACTATAAAATGGTGGCACAATAGTTTCAACATTTACTTTTCATTTGGTGTGATGTGATGCTCTTATTTAGGACCCATAATTGACTTTAATGACTTCATCCCTCTTTGCTCAATGGTTATGTAACAACTGAAACAGTGTAAACTGGGAAAATTAGTTCCTGACATAACATTGAATTCACGCATGACATTTAGTGTGAGTTTTTGAAGAATTCAAAGTTACATTTAGTGATGTTATAGTAGCTTGGTAACATTTAGTGAGTTTTCTTTTCCCCATATCTTCAAGTGGACATAAAACATCATTGGCAAATATGGTTTCAGATTACAATCCGGCCTGCATGCGAGTTGAATAGACTGTTGTATTTCTTTGTTTCCCCCCATAGGATAGCTCTTTCCTCTGCATTGGGCCAAGTGTGAAAATTGATTGTTGCACAGACACTTGAGCTTTGCCCATCTGATCCTCTTGCCTTGATTGTAACTTTGACTTATCTAGATATGGATGGATAATGCGAATGTCATTTAATTGATGGTATAATCTGGTACATATATATAAAAATCACAGTGTAAGTTATAAAGAAGGCAAGAGAAGGCAGATATTAGAACTCTATTTCAATAGGTAAACAAAAGCAAACAACACTGTCATATGCATGGACAATATTCGTCCCCTGCTTCTTCAAAATAAATGTATGCAGAGGAAGTAAACAATGGATGACTAACCTTAGGAGCGACTCCATGCTGTCTTCAACATTAACCTTATCACTGGAGATTTCAGCGGAAAGCATTTCTGGAATGAGAGCAACAAAAACTTAATGAAGACAAAGAATAACATATGCTTTGCACTTCGAATAACAAAGAATAAACATGCAGCTTACCAATGGTGGTGCACGATGTGGGTAGACGTATGCTAGACATAAAGGAAACTGATACACATCGGTGTGTGCAATGGATTTAACATACGGACATTATAACATGGAATTGTAGATGGAGTGGCACTGTGGTTAGAAGCCATTGTGAAATACCGACAAACAGCTTCCTTTGGTCATACCACATCGAGCCTCATGTTTTGTAAACACTGATACACACTCCAGCTTTTATAAATGGATTTAAGAAATTGTTTGAATTCAAATCTATGATTTGTGCCAACATAGTTGCTTATATCTTGATGTGGTGATAACAGAGGAATGCACGAAGCCAGAGGACATCGGCTTAAGCTGAGCATCTGAGGGCGTTTTGGCTTATGAATAGGAGTTTTACCAGTCAGCGAAAGGGAAATGTATTTGATGATATATTGATTAAACTTGATATGTCGACATTTTTAATTAATAAAACTAACCATGTTAATGCCAGAAGATATTAAAAAGACATTTTATAAAATTGTGAGACCAATGTATAAAATTAAAGGACTAATTTTTTGTTTTTCTCAAAAATACCTAGGACGGTGGATTTCTTTTTTGATATTGTAATGTTTAAGGGCTTGTTTGATTCTATTCTCTATTTTTTGTTTTCAGAAATAATTTTATAAAACAGTTTTTGGAAATAAGGTTTAAAAATAAAAAAAAACAAAAACAATATGCTTACATGGTTGTTTTGAAAAATTTGTTTTTGAAGTGACGTGGTGATGTGGTCGCCGATGGTGTGACATGACGGTGGCCATGGCTATTAGTGTAATATCGATAGTCGATAATTGACAGCCTCAAAAAATAAAAAATAGAAAAAAAAACACAACTAAAAATTGCTTTTTTTTTTTAGGTTTTAAAAAATTTTTTACTTTTAAAAAAGTTTATCAAACATGTTTTATTGTTTTATTATTTTTTTAAAAAAAAACAGTTTTTAAAAACAAAATCAAATAACCCCTTATTTTCTCCTAATATAATCAAAAGAGCAAAGTAAGATGTTCCTACTCCCTTTTTTTTTAATATGCTTATCAGTTCTTTAAGAGCATCTGGACTGCAGCCATAAAAGATGAACTATTCATAAAAATTTACTTGGCAGGTAAGAGATTTTGGTATCGCAGAAACAAAGGCAGACATTGGTTCCTATGTTGGTTATGTGGGTAAGGTTCCTTTTAGTCCTTTCCATTCCATTGATGCCTATTAGAGAGATTTTTAAGCTCTTGAAATACTCCTCTACATATGAAATATGTTGTAGGTTCTGCATTTATGCTTGGCAGAGGATTGACATCTGTAGTTTGGGGAATTGTGGCTGATCGATATGGTCAAAAATATACTATACTTGTTGGAACTATTGCACTGTAAGTAGACCTACCTACCCTTGATTTATAGGGCAGAGAGTGTGTGTGTGTGTGTTTTTTTATCCTTACTATGAATCATCTCTTAAAATTTATTATATGAATTTACAATTTTACCCCTAACTTATTGTTTTCGGACTTATCGATTCTCACTCATTCTTCAATATTCATTAAGGGTAGAGTTGAAAAGTTAATGAGGTTTAAGGTTTTTTTTTGATTCCGATAAAACATGTTAGAGATGCTTTATAAACAAAGTTAGATGAGTAAGAAATAGCAGAGGAAAAGAAGAGAATACTTGGAGAAATGAAATTGGTGAAAACTTACTCTACCCATACTCAAGGAAATATAAATACATGGGAAGATGTTTATTTAGTGGATATTGGAATTTTGTTTTATTTATTTTTTTGATTGTCTGTTCTCTCATTTAATTTCTTGTAATGGGATCCCTATAAATAGTCCTCTCAGTAGTTGTATGTCAGTTTATTTTTCACACTAGTTGAAATAGGTTCATCTTGTTAGTTTCTCTCAAAAGTTTATCCCTTTCTCTCTTCCTTTCAATAGTACTACATCAATAAGGTTATCCATATTGATATTGGTAATGGTTTGATCTCAGGATTGTGTTTAACAGACTATTTGGCTTATGCACAAGTTTTTGGATGGCTGTTACCACAAGATTTCTTCTTGGAGGCTTACATGGTTCACTTGGCATAATTATGGTACTGTTTATAGATACACACATAACAACAATTTATACCTCAATCACTCACAAGTTTGAATTTGTATACTTGAAGTCAGTCTATTTGCTTATTTGTTCTTCACCAGACACTGTTGCATATAACAACATTCTCTTCTGTGTGTGTCACTAGGCTTATGCTACTGAAATTCTTCCAGAAGAACACCAAGCTAAAGGACTAGCAACCGTAAGCCTCCTAATTTATTTTGGTCCACTATTACTTCTTACAATTACTTGTTCTTTATGATCATTTGATTGTGCGATCTGCTTTCAGTATAGTTCAGCTTGGGGCATAGCTTTAGTCATTGGTCCAGCATTGGGAGGCTATTTGGCTCAGGTAACTTTGCCAAAATTATTGTTACAACTGTAATTCAGTTTTTATCTTAGAATTTTACATTGCATGTGGTGTGGGAACATGCCCTTGAGCTCACTTATCCTTTGTCCATCTAACAATTTGGGCATTTTGGTATTGCAGCCAGCAGAGAAATATCCACATATATTTCCAAAAGGTTCCTTATTTGATAAGTAAGTACACTAGTAATTATAAATAACAACAATTTTGGGAATTTTTGGTTTTACTTAATTTCTATTATGGCATGCTGATATTTGTTTGTCCCAAACAAATGGGCCATAGGTTTCCATACTTCTTGCCCTGCTTTGTAATATCAGCCTTTGCACTTGCTGTACTAGTTGCCTACATCTGGCTCCCGGTAATTAACAATTCTTTCAAAACTTGCTCTTCACAGGCCATAAACAATGCACCTTGTTCTCTAGGTGGTGAATTATATATAATATACCAAAAGTAGAATCCGAGAATTATATATATATAGTATTTTGGGCTGTTTCTTTTTGATAGAAAGGCTACCTTCTGATATGATACTTGTTCTTTATATAATATGCAGGAAACATTGCACAAACACAATGTTAGCGATGAGTCCAATAAGGATGCAGAAGCTTTAGAAAATGAAATCACAGAGAAAACAGTTCAGAAACATGAAAACCTCTTCTTGAATTGGCCCTTCATGTCATCAATCATTGTTTATTGTGTTTTCTCACTGTGTGATATTACTTATGCAGAGGTATGCTTCTTACTTAATATTAGGACAAGTAGTTTAATTGCATTTCATATTATATGTTTGTTATGTTGTGGCCTATCTAGCTTTCTATCTTGCCATCCGCACTTGTATTTATTGAATTTGTTTTAACATATAGTTGATCAATAAAATAATAACAAGATTTATCCAACTTGGTGAAGTTGGCTGCCTAGATCAACATGAAACTATTAGGCTTTATCAACAACTAATTGTTTAGATATATCATTCACCATGAAATCCTATTCTATAACTTACTTAAATATGTCTTTCTTAGTATCTCTCTACATCTTGTCATTGGACTAACAATCATTGGATCAACCCTCCTTATAAGCACTTCTAACGGCTTTCTTTGCACATATTTAAACCATATTAATAAATTTTCTACCATTTTTATCTTAATAGGTGACTCTAGTGATAGGTGCCATGCTAGAGGCACCTTTTGACGTGGCTAAGGAATGACCCTCTTGCGATTGGTGCCTCTAGTGGCTCTCTTTGTACTTATTTAAACCTACTTAATTGATTTTCTACTATCATTTTCTTATTTGACCACATATTCATGTTCTCAGCCTCATCTCTTCTACCCCTATTTTTGGCTTTTGTCGTCCCTTTATGACTATATAACATCGCTGATACAATACTTTCTCCAGTCCTTAATGTAAGACATATTTACCTAATTTAATTAGATTAAGAAAGTTAGTTAGGTTAGTTAATATGACATGTAGTTTCTAAAACACCTTAGTCATCTTCGTTAATTCCCTCATTCCCTCTTCTTCTTGATTATTGTAAAAGGAGCATTAATAAAGGTAAATTAGGGGAAAAATTGAAAATATGGAAAATGTCTTATATTTAGGATCAAGATCAACTCCCTAAATATGTCTCATATTAAGGATAGGAGGGAGTAGCAACTTAATGAAACTTCCTCTTCAAAATTGTTATGATTAATTATTAAATTATACTGCTTGACATCATTTTTTGAAAAACAATTCATGGAGCATTGAATTGTTAACGATCCCATCTTTTTTGGAGCAAAATAGGTTCTTGTCTTTCTTTTTTGAGGCTATATTCAGCAATGTTTTACTTTCTGTAGGTTTTCTCGTTATGGGCTGTGAGTCCTTTAGAGATGGGGGGTTTAAACTTTACAACTGATGATGTTGGTGATGTTCTTTCAATTTCAGGTATTTCACTGATGGCTATGAATTTTCAGATACATACATTAATGTAACCAAATCCTGTTGAGAACATTTCGGTTATTTTAATTTCCATACATTGGTAAGATTGAGACGCTTTTAGAAGATTACCTTAACTTGGATTTTGGTTGAGAAGCCTTGTATAGGCCGTGGTCACTTGAACTCACTTGAGAATAAGCGATGTGAGACTTTTACTAACATACGCTCCCATGTTAAATACAATGATTTTTCGATTTAATACTTTCTTCTGACACAACTCACTCTGTAACAGTGTTTTCTTGTTTCCATTCTTTTGATTTATATATCACTTTGATATTATGTTGATTAGCACTGACCTTTGCTCAAATTGGTTAGGATTTGCTCTTTTGCTCTATCAAATATTCCTTTATCCACCATTGGAGAAAGCATGTGTAACCATTAATCTTGCTCGTATTGCAGCGGTTAGCTTTCGCTTTTTGTGCTATAATTACTATGATTCAGCATTTCCACTGTCGGTTGCTTCTGATCTGTAACCATCATTTTGGGGTTACTGTACTGTGCAGGCTTCAACCATACCTCTCTTGCAAAGTTATCCTTTCATAGCCATGCTATCTGGCTTTACACTGCACCTAGTAATAACTATTGCTTCAGCCATTATGTTATGTATCCCTGTAAGAGCATGCTTTTTTTAAAGTGTGAGCATTTTTATTTTTTTATTCAATAACTTTATCTCAAACACCAGTTTATTCCTTTTATATTTTAATTTTCCAGGCAATAATTGATACCTGTCTGTTCCTTTTGCAAAATAGAGCAGTGGTAAACTACTACAAATCCTTTAAGTTCAGTTTTCATTAGTTATTTTGTTGCAAACATCAAAAGTTGTGAGATTGTTGTGATTGAGTTGGGCTAATAAAATGGCATGTTTGATTGGGAAAAAAACAGGAACAACACCAAAGGGGAGCAGCTAACGGTATTAGTATGATTGCTATGTCACTCTTCAAAGCAGGTGGCCCTGCTTTAGGTGGTATAGTGTAAGTGTAATTTTATTCTTTTTTTTCCTTTTCCTCCTGTTTTGCTTTTTGCATAAATGATCATTTTTTAGCAAAGATATGATTACAAGGGGTTAGCTTAATTGGTTGGATCAAGCTACATTTGCCAAATGAAAACAAGTTTGAATTGGCAGGAGTTTTTCATCCATTAATTGAGGCGTCACAGTTCAAACATTCTATTGTTTAAGGGTTTTAAAGGAGCAAACTTGATCTTCTAAAGAGGCTATAATAAAAAGGGGAAGACACATTTCACTTCATCAAACTGAGGCATAATTACAATTTTAGTGTACTAATATTGAAGTGCAGGAAAAAACCAAAAAAAAAAAACTCCTGTTCTTTGAAAGAAATGTAGAACAACTGAGTCTCACTTTAACAGGAGGGTGTTTTATATTCTCCAAAGCTGATGTTACTTGTGTTGTTGGCAAGCCTTAGTTTGAAGAATAAATATGTATTTCCCATATAGAAATGTAAGAATTATTGGGTGTACCTGGAGTGCGACCTTTTCTCTCTTATACCTACGCTAATCGTATCACAGTAGCGGAAGCGATTATGACGCACAGCAAATACACCACTATAGGAAGAAGAAAAAGAGAAATATAGTAGAGGGAATAGGGATTCACAGTGACAGAATTTCTGTATGTTAATTCAAGTTAGTTGCAACTGAATCCCTTTACGCCTATTTATAGGGTTTTATGTACCCCTTCCTCTTCTACTAACATGTCCTTCCATCAGAGAGACAAGATATCCTTTTGATTGAGAGATATGTTGTTTCAGTGAAACAATGCCACTTGAAGAGTCATATTGCATCGGACAAAAACATGACTCATAACATTATGGATAATATTACATATATCAACCCAATCATTTATGTTATTTATATTTTGACCCCAATCTTATTGGGCCTGGGCCTAATCCACCAAGGGTGGACTAGACTATTTTCCAACATCTCCCACTCACACTTGGTGGATTAGATATGTCTCTTTTTCTTCCTTCTTTCATACTAGGTGCTTTGCCGTGACTGCGTAGGCATGACATCTGCATATAGGTGTATGTACTAGAAATCTCTTTTACAGAGACTAGCACAAGACAACCTTCATTGTGTAGCTTGATTTTAATATTGTGCCTTAAATATCCTAGATTCACTTATATACACTTTCACATAGCTAATCTAATCCCTTTTGAGTCAGTATAAAACTCAGATTGCCTTTCTAGTATGCATAGTATCCACATTTATGAAATTATAAAAAATAATACCATAAAAGGACATGTCTCAGACACTAGCATATTTATGTATATTTCAAGTAATCTTCCTTTCGCCCAGATATCACTTCAATATACATCAGCCGCTTTCCTAACATAATACTATAGATCGCATCTATCATGATCGTAGGACATATGCTAAAGTAGCAGACGCTGAAGCACACCTCTGTGATATTGTCAAAGTCAAAGGATATCATTGGAAGAATTAGAAACTTCCTGGGACTCATACAACAATTAAGAAGGGATATTCTTACTTGCTTCCCTTTTGCGGTTCTTTAGCACATGTGGTATGAATCACATGCTACAGTGTTACTCTTACACCATAAGAGCGCACGTCGTTTTTCATTTTTTGTTATTAACACTGTACAGAATTAAGTCTAGACACTCCCAGCATCTAAACCCAAATTCTTCCTTTCTACTCAGACGTCAATATTGAAGAATTTGTTATCTGGCTACAGGCATCATGGAAGTGGATATCCATGATTCGATCCATACTAATGTTCATGTTTATGGATCTCATCTTGACACGCTACACTGTTGTCAAAGCGATATAGTTTGTGTTTCTTCTCTACCATATCAGCATTCTAGCAGCTTTACCGGTGAACACAATTGTCTCATCTTTGCACACCCCTCCTGAGTGTCAAAGGCGGTTGCTCGTGTGAGAGAGACAACCTCACAAGCCTGTACGACATACTAGACATTGTATACTTTCACACAGACATTTATACTAATAATGATAAGTACTTCAATTAATCATAAATGTAATAAAGTCTGAAATTTTTACATTTTACGTACACCAAGTGCCCTCACATGTTTTTCAAATGTTTCCTTGGCAATTGGTTTGGTCAGGGGATCAGCGACCATACTCTTGGTCGAAATATGTTGTACAGCAATAATTTTCTGTGCTATATAATCTCTTACAAAATTGTACTTAATGTCTATATGCTTGGTCTTACTATGATACTTAGGACCTTTAGTATAGGCTATGGCTGCAGTGTTATCACAATGCATTAATACTGGATTGGTACTCTCATTGCCAAATCCAAGATGTTCAATGAACCTCTTCAACCATAATGCCTCTTGTGCAGCTGCAGTGCATGCTACGAACTCGGCTTCCATAGAATGTAAAGCAATACATGTTTGTTTCTTGCTACTCCAACATATGGCGCCATTATTCAGTAAGAAAGTATAACCTGAGGTCGATCTTCGCTCTTCCTCATCTCCACCTAAATCAGCATCGGAATATCCAACCAGGCTTAGATCACTTCCTTCGTAGCATAGTGCATAGTCAGATGTGCCTTTTAAGTATCTCATGATCCTTTTTACTGCTTTCCAGTGACGCTCACCTGGGTTGGACTGGAACCTACTTACTAATCCTACCGCAAAGCAGATATCTGGCCTTGTACACATCATTGCGTACATTAAACTACCAACAGCACTAGCATAGGGAACTTTCATCATTTTCTTTTGATTAGACTCAGTTTTGGGACACATCTTATTGCTTAAGGTTACACCAGAAGCCACTGGGGTATCCAAGGAATTGCAGTCGCTCATGTTGAATCGTTCGAGAATCTTTTTAATGTAATTTTCTTGTGAAAGATATAGGAATCTTTTTGAACGATTTCTTTGGATCTTAACTCCAAGTATATACTCTGCTTCACCCATGTCTTTCATTTCAAAATTCGATGAAAGCCATTCTTTAATAGCTATAATCGAATTCAGATTATTTCCAGCCAATAGTATATCATCTACATATAAGGATAATATAACATAATTACCTTCAAACCGTTTGATGTAGACACAGTGGTCCTCTTCAATCATTTGGAAATCATAAGAGGTTATTGCTTTATGAAACCTCAAATACCACTCTCTGGATGATTGCTTGAGTCCATAAATAGACCTTTTAAGTTTACAAACTTTATTTTCTTTTCCTTTTTCAATGAAACCTAATGGTTGTTCCATATAGATTTCCTCATCCAGATCACCATTTAGAAATGCAGTTTTAACATCCATTTGATGTAATTCTAAGTCCAAACTGTTTACTATTGCTAGAATAATTCTTATAGAATTAAATCGTACCACGGGTGAGAAGGTATCTTCATAATCTATACCTTCTTGCTGTGTATACCCTTTTGCAACTAATCGTGCCTTATACTTATCAATTGACCCATCCACCTTTCTTTTAATTTTGAGAACCCACTTGTTCCCAATGGCTTTTCGCCCTTTTGGTAGGTCAACCAATTCCCAAACTTTATTCTTTCTCATTGAGTTCATTTCTTCATCCATTGCCTTTTTCCATTCATCTTTAGCAGGACTGGATAAGGCCTCTAGTACCAAACGTGGTTGATCATCCCCATCAGGAGTAACAATAAGTGCTTCACTTTCTATTTGGAAGCGTCTTTTAGGGATACTTTCCCTGTTACTCTTTCTTGTAGGAGCTTCTTGCCTTTGTCTTTTCTTTTGTCTAGGTCTTTGTGTTGACCTTTCTAGGCTCCCACTTAGATCGACATTTTGGGATGATTCAGGCATACCAATAGGTTCTATACTTATTTGTTCCTATGTCTCATAAAGAGATACAGTGCGGTCAATGTCTCCCCTTTTAGGGAATTCATTTTCTAGAAATGTAACATCTCTAGATTCAATTTCAGTGACCGTTCCATCTTCATTTTCACCTATGAAGATATCTCCTTTAGATTGTTCAGAGTACCTTATAAAGATACATTTCTTTCCTCTAGGACCTAACTTGCCATACTTATGAGAATTATCATGAATGTATGCAGCTGACCCCCATGATCTAAGGATACTAAGATCCGGCTTGCGTTTTGTCCATAACTCATAAGGTGTTGAAGTAACTGATTTTGAGGGCACACGATTAAGTACGAAGGTAGCAGTCATTAAAGCATCACCCCAATATGAAATTGGTAGATTTGCTTGTGCCATCATTGACCTAACCATGTCTAGAAGTGTTCTATTTCTTCTTTCAGCAAGTCCGTTCTGTTGGGGAGTGCCAGGGATAGTTAGCTGCCTAATTATCCCTTTTTCTTCACATAGCTCTTTAAATTGATCAGACAAATATTCACGTCCTCGATCAGTACGTAATACTTTAACTTTATTGTCCATTTGATTTTCAACTTCATTTACGTATCGTCTAAAGCACTCAAGAGCCTCAGACTTATGTGTGATCAAATAGACATGACCGTATCATGAATAGTCATCAATAAAAGTGATAAAATACCAAGCTCCATGCCTTGCCCTCACACTCATAGGACCGAAAATATCAGAATGAATTATTTGCAATGGTTGTTCTGATCTGGTTCCTTTACCAAAAGGTTTTCTAGTTGCCTTACCTACTAGACAACTTTCACACAAGGACATTTTCATATTGGATATGGATCCTAGCAAACCTTCTTTTGCTAGTTTAATCATTTTATTTTGATTAATATGCCCTAGTCTAGCATGCCAAATAGCCATATCGACAGTTGAATCAGAAGAAGTAGCAAAGCAATCATGTATATTATAATCATCAATAATATCCATTACAAAGAACTTCTTTGAAAGGAAAGCTAGACCATAAAATACAAAATTATAAAATATGTCTACAACTTTATCATGAAAGTTTACATTAAACCCATAGTTCACAAGACATTTTACAGAAACTAAATTCCGTCAGATGTCAGGAGCATGAAGCACATCATGTAGGATCAAAAGCTTTCCACTACGCAAAGTTAATTTGCAAGTTTCAATGCCTTTAACTTCAATTTTTGCATTGTTGCCTACATAAAGCCACTTACATTTGTCAGGCAGCCAACGGTATTCTACATAGGATCCTCGATCCCTCGTCACGTGGTCTGTTGAACCTGAGTCCAAAATCCAAGAAGAACAGATATTCTCTGTTAGGAAAACAGTGCTAGAAACATAGGAAACATGTGAATTCACATAATCCACTAGTACCTTTTCACTCTCATTTCGCTCAGTGCAATCCCGTGCGAAATGACCCATCTTTTGGTAGGCAAAGCATTTGACCTTCTTTAAGTCATTTTTCTTCTTCTTCCCGCCCTTTTTTCCTTTCTTCTTGAATTCCTTTTTGCCTTTTACAAATTTATTCTTATCCTTTTTTCTATTCTTTTGGAATTTATTCCCCTTCTTGGAATCGGGTTTTGTATTAGAAGGACCTACACCCTCTGTATAGTAGGCATGGCCAGAGGACTTGTATGCCTCCAAGCGCTCGTCCTCAAGTTCCAAGTGTTTAGCCACATCATTAAAATTCTTAATGCCTTCATTATGGGTTAGATTAACCTTCATGTGCTCCCAACTAGATGGCAATGATCTTATCACTACCTGAACTTGTTGTTCATCAGACACAGTATGCCCAGCTTCCTTTAATTCTCTTATCATATTTGCCATCTCTCTTAGATGTTGTTTCATGGAAATATTTAGCCTAAGCTTATACGTATCAAACTTAATAGTTAATCATCTAAGCTTAGAGGTGGATGTACCACCAAACCTGTCTTTCAACGCTGCCCATATGGCTTGCGCTGTTTCATTTTTCTCATATTCACACATGAGGTCATCTGCCATTGTACTCAGCAATGTAATTCTTGCAATGCTATTTTTCTTTTTCCAAGCTTCATAGACCTCTTGGTCTCTCCTGTGTTGGGCCGTATTCCCAGCAACAGGCTGTGCTACAACTGTTGTTAGAGGCTCCATTGCCTCTTGTTCCTCTAAAATATATTGGACTTTTTGGTGCCAGATATCCCAATTGTCACCATTTAGTTTGTCCCATTTATTTAACTCAGCGATGATGTTCTTAGTTGCCATTTTCAATTCCGGAGACAAATTTATTCCACATTCAATATGTCTCTCTAAAGGAATTAAACTATTGAACAAATCATCGACAATATATAGCACAACACAGTATACAATGTCATGTACTTATATTATTCTTAACCAGAAAAAATAGTAATACTACTAAATTCATGATCAGGGGTATACGTTTGTATCTCCCATCACATAAATATTAGCACCATTACTAAAATTCTGTCAAGAATTATATATATGTACTTTAACAACTATAACTTTTAGGATTAACAACTCCTAATAGCTCCCACTTATCAAAAACATATAATAATATAATGAATTATCAACTAAATCATGCTTCATTATAATATAAATAAGACAATATACACTCTATAATATTTGAAAACATGTTTATAACACATTTAAATATAACAAAAAAATATTGAATTCAACAAATGAATTTTAGAAGTTTTAAAATGATTTAAAACATTCATAAACGCACTTAGAATATCATAAACATATATTAATAAGTGTCAAAACTAATCAAATAGCATATCATATTAAAGATCATGAATTTAGGGATTTTTAGAAGCAAACCGGGTCCCATTCTGACTATGCACGCGCCCCCACGAGCCTAAATAAGTTAGAAATAACTGAAAAATAAAAAAAACAGAGCTCACACACACGCGCAGTGGCGCGTGTACATCACGCGCCACCTTCCGAAAACAATCCGGCGACACGCGCCAGCTCATTGGCTTCCACGCGCCGAGGACTGTCGGATGGTGTCCACCACGTGTCAAATTAATGTGCCACGTGGCATCACGCGCCACGTGGCTTTTCTGCAAATTTTTTTTTTGAATTCTGGTTCAGCAGTCTGGGCCTCACTTGTTGGGCCTGGACTAAATTTTTTTTTTTTTGTTCGGCCCTCATATATTTGACCTAAACATTAGGCCGAATTGTTTTTTTTTTAAAAAAATTTCGGCCCAGACACCCTTATAACAAACAAACAAAAAAAACTTTTTTTTTTTAAAACGCCGAAACGACGTCGTTTTTGGAGGCCGAGGTTGTCTTCAACCTCCAGCCGGGTCGACCCAGACCCGGTTACAGGCGTGGGTCGGGTCCGTCGACTCGGTACCTTCTCTCCTCCGTATCTCCTTCGTCCGACGTCCGTTTTGGGTGTTCTTGGTGTCATTTTCGATCGTTTTTTCGAGCTCTACGTAATGGGACTAGTTTCAAATCCTAATTCTCTAATTTTAAAATGACCCAATACCAAAAAAAATTTCGTTTTTCATGCTTTCTCTCTCTAAGTTCTTTTGTTTTATGATTCTAAATTTACAAATGTTATATCTTTATGCCTATACAAAGAGCATACTCTCAAACTCAGAAACACAGAGGAAGCATTATACATATATTATCATGTGAATCTCAAGAACAAATATCAACAAGTTCCCGCACACATATATGTTACTATAAAATATCATATAGATTTTTGAAAATAATAACATACACATCATATTATCGTAATATGAGGATTATTATCTCATACAGGCTAAACCAGGCTATGATATCATGTAAGAATTATTGGGCGTACCTGGAGTGCGACCTTTTCTCTCTTATACCCACGCTAATCGTATCACAGTAGCGGAAGCGATTATGACGCACAGCAAATACACCACTATAGGAAGAAGAAAAAGAGAAATATAGTAGAGGGAATAGGGATTCACAGTGACAGAGTTTCTGTATGTTAATTCAAGTTAGTTGCAATTGAATCCCTTTACGCCTATTTATAGGGTTCTATGTACCCCTTCCTCTTCTACTAACATATCCTTCCATCAGAGAGACAAGATATCCTTTCGATTGAGAGATATGTTGTTTCAGTGAAACAATGCCACTTGAAGAGTCATATTGCATCGGACAAAAACATGACTCATAACATTATGGATAATATTACATATATCCACCCAATCATTTATGTTATTTATATTTTGACCCCAATCTTATTGGGCCTGGGCCCAATCCACCAAGGGTGGACTAGGCTATTTTCCAACAAGAAACTATCCAAGAAAGTTTTTATTGTAATCTCTAACATGCTTCCACATATGAACACAGTGTTTAACATGTTTCTTCCATAATGGGTAACATTTTGAAGCTTATCAGCAGTTCACTAATGATGATATTGGTCAATGAAGATTAAGTTGGTCTCAGAAAAGGTTAAATGCTTCTTTCCTCCCAGGTATGATGCTCAGCTAATGTGTTTGTGCTCTATTATATTCCTCATATATAGCACGAATACTACTTAAAGATAAAAAGGAGTGATGAAAAATATTTAGGGGCGTTGCATTTGATGTTTGCGTTAAAGTTATTGAATAATAAATATAAAAATGCTCACGCTTTGTTTTACATGTATTAGAATAGCTGTCCGTTATATATGCTTCATAGCTGCAATTCGGAAAGGTCACTAACTTGGGGACATTGAACTTACAGGCACACATTTGATGTTTTTTATGCTAAACCTAGTAGAAGCACTTGGAGTTCTGATAATGTTCAAACCATTCCTGGCTAAGAGAAAAGAGCAGTGACAATGATCATGTTGCTTAAGCATCAAGTGATGAAGCTATCATCAGTTGTGAGGGGATGATTGATATGAGCAATATAGTTTATGTGATTATATATATATTGTCTCTCTCTCTCTCTCCCCACTCTCCCAGAATAGAGAAAGAAACCAAGATGAAAAGGAGAACGAAAAGTGAAGGGGTGAAAGAAGGGAAGAACAAGACCCGTATGCTTTTTTGTGTTACAGTGAGATCAACTCCAGTAATGTTTGCCATAAGTGCCATCTGTTGTTTTCTATTTATATGGATTTTTTTTGGGTGAGTTGGTGGTTGTTTACGATTGTAACAACTTGGTCATTATATTAATGAGATTTACGTAACTGCTTGATCCATGACCATTGTTCACCTATACAACAACATGAACAGTGACATCTATACTCTTTGCAACAGTAATGGGCTGATAGATCCATCCATAAGCTTGCCTAAAGAAGTCATATGAATAAAGCATATGTGCCTTTCACAGGAAGAATAGCAATACATCAAACATAACGACAAGCCCGTTAGAACACCTGCAGAAGCCATATATATATATATATATGACACTAAAAGTCTCAACAGTTTGTCTTTGATATTGGTTTGTTTACTTTTAGTGTGGTGTGTCTGCTTTTAGTTGAAGTCATATGTTTGTTTTATTTGTGCTATGTTTTTTATCCTATGGTAAAAGGCAAAATGATATTACTCCCTCATGTCCTTAATATTAAATCTATTTACTTAATTTGAATAAATTAAGAAAATTAGTTAAGATAGGTAATATAACATTTATTTTTTAAAATACTCTAGTCATCTTCCTTAGTTCTCTCATTCCCCCTCTTCATTGATTATTGTTGAGGGAGCATCAATATAAGTAAATTAAGAAAATACTGATAAATATGAAAAATTGATCTTATATTATTGTCAAGAGAGAATGTGCTGCCAAAAAATATTTGTGACAACACACTTTTAGAGTCCGTTTGGTTCAACCGCATTGTATATCTACAATGATAATCATAATTGCATTACCAAGAAAAGAGTGTTTGGCTACTCTTTAGCATAGTACTAGGGTTTACTATGGTAATGTTGGTTACAAAAAAATTGGTAATCTTCATTCATACCTCTTCCTTTATAAATACTCATTACCACCCCATTGCATAATTGAAAAAGTCCAGTTTACCCTTTAATGTCATTTGTCTTTGTTTCACTAATCACACTATATCACAACGCCACTACAGGCCTCCTCCTCCTCCACCACCACCCTACGCCATCATCGTCACCTCCACCATTGTGGCCGTCGTCACTACCTCCTCCTCCTACTCCACCGCCACCTCCACCGTTGCTGCTGCCGCCACCACTTCTACCTCCTCCTCCACCACTACCCCACGCCACCGTCGTCACCTCCACCATTGTGGCCGTCGTCACTACCTCCTCATCCACTCCACCGCCACCTCCACCTCCACCGTTGCCACCGCCGCCACCACTTCTACCTCCTCCTCCTTCATCACCATCATTGCCACCCTTGTTGCCACCACTAACTCCTCCTCCACCGCTATCACCGCCACCTCTATCGTTGCCGTCGTCTCCACCACTACCTCTTCCTTCTCCACCGTTGTCGCTACCATCCCCAGCCGCCGCCGCCACCACTACCCCCTCCTCCACTATTGTAGCTGTCACCACTTACCATTGTCACCGCCACATCATTGTTATTATCGCCTCCACCACCACAACCATCAACATCGGAAGATCATCAGCTAGATCGCGTGATGGTTATTATGAGACAATGCAATGGCTCTTAACTATTTTTTCTACAAAGATTGTATTAAAGGTAAAATAGACTTTGTGTGATATATTAATGGGAAAAAGATAATTAAATACCATATGAATTTCCAAAACCCTAATAAGTCTAATAAGAAATGGAAAGGACAGAAAAGTGAATGGGAGGAATCTGGAATATCAAAGTTTAAAGGAAAAGACTTAAATGCCCTGCTCTCTAATTCATTTGTCTTCATCCTCTCACTCTCTTTCTCTCTCTCTTCGTCTCTCCCACCCTCCACTTCCTTCCAGATCTGAGATGCAGATCTGAGAACATAATTTCCATTCTCTTCCAAACCACCTGATGTCAGAAATGCAAAGCTCATCATCATCCAGTCTGTCGCTGAGAGGTTGTGGTTCCTTCTCCACCCTTCATTTATCGCCTTCATCCTTCATTCCTTTCTTCAATGGAGGTTATAGTGGCATTCTAGGAGATGGAGAAGCTCTGTAGCTTTATCGTCAATGGAGGCATCTTGATGCCCATGGATGGTGGCTCTAGTATGGGGAGAAAAGTCAGCATAGCATTTAATTAGAAGAGTTAGGATTTTTATTCATGATTTTGACTTCTCTTTCTTTGGCCTACAAAGTCATGCTTCTGATTGGGAGGATATGGTTATTAGTTGTAGTTTTTAGCTTAATCTCCTGTGTTGATAATGGCTTCTTCATTCTTGTTACTTTTTGTCTACTTGTATGGTTATTAGTTGTAGTTTTTAGCTTAATCTCCTGTGTTGATAATGGCTTCTTCATTCTTGTTACTTTTCGTCTACTTGTATTCTTCTTCTTTTCTTCCAATATAGTCTCTGATTTAAAAAAAAACAGTATTTTATATTTTACTTTCTATGTTATGTTGCAACTATTCCCACCTGCACAGCTTCAAACCACTTTTGTGACTCACTGACTAGAGATTCTAATCCAAAACTAATGCAATGACAACTAATGCAAAACGTACTGACCAAATGTATAAAAGTGTTGGAGGGCTCTGACAAATTCCCTAATGGGAATGACAAAGTTATTAATAGTTTTAACGAATTGGCTAATGGCAATGACAACTAATGCAAAACGTACCGACCAAATGTGTGAAAGTGTTAGCCCAAAAAGGGCGGGTTTCGACAAATTATTCAATGGGAATGACAAATTAATTAATTGTTTTTATGAGATTGAAGAGTGACAGGCGAAAACCACGGATTCCTCATACTGGAGGAAGGCTTCAGAAGGGTTAAAAAAATCTGAAGAGTGACAGGCGAAAACCAAAGCCTCCGTTTTTGGATATGAAAAGTTCAAAAATAGAAATGACAAGTCTTTTAATGGTTTTGATGAGAATGGTAATGGGAATGACAAATTAGTCTAATCAACTTTATCACTGAAAGTGTTTCCCCAAAAGGTGAGGACGCTGACAAGTTCAATAATGGGAATAACAAGTCTTTTAATGATTTTGACGAGAATGGTAATGAGATTGACAAATTAGTCTAACCAACTTTATCAATGAAAGTGTTTCCCCAAAAAGGGAGGACGCTGACAAGTTTAATAATGGAAATGACAAGTCTTTTAATGGTTTTGACGAGAATGGTAATGGGATTGACAAGTTAGCCTAACCAACTTTGTCATTGGGTAGAAGTGTTGGCCCAAAAAGGGAGGACGCTGACAAGTTCAATAATGGAAATGACAAAGTTAGTAATGGTTTGACGAGAATGGTAATGAGATTGACAAGTTAGCCTAACCAACTTTGTCATTGGGTGGAAGTGTTGGCCCAAAAAGGGAAGATGCTGACAAGTTCAATAATGGAAATGACAAAGTTAGTAATGGTTTTGACGAGAATGGTAATAGGCTAACTTGTCAATCTCATTACCATTCTCGTCAAAACCATTAAAAGACTTGTCATTTTCATTATTGAACTTGTCAGCGTCCTCCTTTTTTGGGCCAACACTTCCACCCAATGACAAAGTTGGTTAGGCTAACTTGTCAATCCCATTACCATTCTCGTCAAAACCATTACTAACTTTGTCATTTCCATTATTGAACTTGTCAGCGTTCTCCTCTTTTGGGCCAACTCTTTCACTCACAAAGTTGGTTAGGGTTAGTTGTCAATCCCATTACCATTCTTGTCAAAACCATTACTAACGTTGTCATTCCCATTATTGAACTTGTCAGCATCCTCCCCTTTTGGGGAACACTTCCACACTTAATGTTTGGAGATAATAAGTTGTCATTCCCATTACCCTTGTTATCAAATCCATTAAAAACTTTGTTAATCACATTACTGTCAGTGTCCTCCATCTGGGCAAACACTTCCACACTTAATGTTTGGAAATATTAAAGTGTCATTCCCATTACCCTTGTCGTCAAACCCATTAAAAACTTTATTAATCACATTACTTAATTTGTCAGCGTCCCCCCTTTCTGGGCAAACACTTCCACACAATGTTTCGAAATATTAAGTTGTCATTCTCATTACCATTATCACTAAAACCATTAAAAACCTTGTCATTCTCATTCCCATGACAACAACTTATAGATGAAGTATCAAATGGCAAACTAACATTACTCATTCCACGTACATCCAATCCATACAAGTCATGAACCTAAAATAAGGTGTTTCTTCATGTATGCTTTAATTACAATAAACTGTCACCATTAACAACAGTTGTAATGGGAATGACAAGTGCAGCAATGGAATTCACAAAACACCAGAACCTTCATGACAGCAACTACAATATACATTAGAAAATGTCAAGTTAACATTATGATTTCACATGCTGAAATTCAAGCACGCTGTTCCAGAGGGAGCCACATTGTACTGATCTCTCTATCTCTCTCTCTCAGCGTTAAGTTTCAATTCATCTTCTTCTTTGCATCTGGGCAAGATGGGAAGACAAATCTAAGACGGCGAAGCACCTATGCCGTCGATAGAGGGAAGACAGCTCAGAGAAGGAGACCAGAGCAGAGAGCGACAGAGATTTGTGGACCAGAGAGAGACAGATCGGGATCCCAAACATCCAATCACTCATCACATCGACATCGGCAGCAAGAAAAGAGAACGGCAACCACTCTGATTAAGGAAGAAGATCAAACATTCATCGATTTGGGGACGACTTCCACCCATGCTTGCTGATTTGAGGACGACGATGATGGCCAGGGGTTCGATTTTTGCCTGTGAGGAATCTGTGTGTGTGAGTAAATGAGTGTGGAGGGTATTTTGGTCTTTAGCCTTAAACTTCAGTATCCCTGAAACAAGTATGCCACACAAAACTTCAGTACCGGCTGCAAACCAAGGAGAAATAAGAAATTTACATAAAATTTAATTTGATATAATAATGAATTTAAGTATGCTACACAAAATTTTGGCCAAGAAAAAATATTGTATAAAACTCAATGTTTTAAAAGTCGGATCAGACGTCGAACCGGAGAGGCTATCGGATCATGAGTCGCATGATCGGACCGGCGGCCGGACCGATAACATAATAATTAAATAAAAATAATATTATACGTATGTATAATTATATAAATATAAAAAAATATGAAATTTTAACATTACTTAAAAATAAACACGTACAAAAGCTTATATGTATCATCTTTCCTAAATCTCAAGTTTTAATACATTGAAATCATTAAAAATAACACAATAATATCTCAATAATACCAATAAACGGTTCCCGGTTCAACCCCGGTTTCCAGCCCAACAGCCGGTCTGAAACGGCTTGAAATGATCCAAATGGTGAAATGGCTGAACCATGCTAAACGAGCCGAAAGCTCTCCCGGGCACCAGTCCAACCGGTCCGACTGTCCGGTCCGGTCCGGTTTTTACAACATTGATAAAACTAAAATAATTTTTTATTTATACAATATAATAAATTATTTATTTAGAAAGTACTACCTCCGGTCCTAAATATAGGACATAGTTTGTAGTGTAATTTGCACTACAAACTATGTCCTATATTTCGGACCAGAGGGAGTAATAAATATTAATTATGTATACTCAAAATTGTAAAAAAAAAAAATCATTCCCGTGCATTCACCAAACGCCTTTTTTTTTTTTAACTTTCTAGGGAAAGAGAGAACTGAAAATAAAAAAAAAGTCCAATAAATATGGGATTAATTAAGCATATTAGGCTACATAGATATAAAGCTCTCTCAACAATATTTTTTTATTAGCAAGATTCAGACCCATCCTCGTATGGTCATTCATTGACATGGCTGCTAAAAATAGAAAAGGTAAATATATGGGAAAATCTAAAAAGAAAATACCAATTGAATTTCAAAATCGTAAATTGATTTTGTTGATAATAAGAGTAATGGAATTAATAACTCATATTTTGTCAAATCACTGATTTGAGATTTTGAAGTTCAAGTGATATTTTTTTAGAATTGTTTCTAAATATATTGTATGATTTTTCTTAAAATTATATTTTCTATTATCATGGTCATTCATTGACATTTTTTTTGCTTAAAAGGTACTTCTATTAATATTGTAAAAGCATATCTAATACAATAAAGGAAGTCACTCCCAAAATAACAACAGAAAATTAACATGACAAACCAAACAAATCAAGTCTAAAAGCAAATTAAAACTAGTCACCACCCATTCAAGAGGTGGGAATAGAAGTACCATCAGTATCTTCACAGGCCTCATGGGCATCCAAGGTTAGAAGTGACATCAAAGAAGGTGTTGGTTCAAATACCCACCCTATAGGGCACACCCCCTTATAAGCATTAGCTGCGAGTAGATCAGCTACACGATTACCTTGTCTTGGGGTAAATGATAGAGAGAATTACATTAAGGTCCCAAGAAAGAGGAGAAATGAAGAAATGATCCTTATAGATTGTAAAATGAAAAAATGGTCCCATGGAGTTGTCAATACAGGCTCCTGGAGTTGTTAACGAGTTGTCAATACAAGCTCATGGAGTTGTTAATGGGACCATTTTTTCATTTTGCAATCTACAGGGACCATTTCTTCATTTTTTTTCTTCCATGGGACCTAAGTGTAATTCTTCCTTTAATTTAAAACTAACAAAAAAAAGGGAAAATTGTGAAAAATTCCCTCGTTGACAACTTATTTATCAAATGGGACTTTCACTTGCAGATTATCTTCTGCATGTGTAGAATATCTTCTCTGGTGTGCAGGCAATTTTCCCTGTGTGCAATATTCTTCCCTATATGTGAGTAAAAATCTTCCCCTGTGTGCACAGAATCTTCCTTTATGTGCACAATATCTCCCCCCGTGTGCAGATATCTTTCTAGGTCCCATTTGACAATTAAGTTGCCAATGAAATCTTTTTTTCACAATTTTTCCAAAATTCAACTGGGGACACAGCCTTGATTAATTACTTTTAATAAAGTACTTTATAGAGTAAAATTTTTAATGTAAAATTTTATAATTATATAAATAATTGTACACTATGTATTCACTATTCAGCGATAAAAAAATAGGTGTAAAGAAAAAAAAGAACTCAATAAATATCTGCACTTTTTTTTATATCACATTCTCTACTGTTGTATGTACATGTGGTTTGTTAGTGGCTTATCTGGCGTTGGCAATAGAGGTGATTTGACTTCCATCCAATGCTCTACATAATGCCAAGTGTCATGATCTTATTCCTCCTCCCAACTCTTTCCATGTTTATGAAGTATAGGATCACTCTCTCATAATCTCTTTAGCAATTAAACACTCTACAATAGGTCCAAGTAATTAATAAACTCCCTTTACGATAGCTGACTAATTGGTCGGTAACTTTTCTTTTCCCAATTTTGCCCCTAACCATGGCAATTCATATTGAATTACTATTTAACACATTCTATCTTTCCATTACACCTTACCATGCGCCCTCCTTCTAATTTAATTCAATTTAGGTATTAATCCACAATTAAACTTAAATACAGGGTTTAGTCACTGATTATAACACATTCAGATTGCAATTCACATTGAATTCTCCAAAAGTTTTTATTTACAATAATTACATTCACTTTTGAAGTCATTAGCCCTTAATCACATTTTAGGGCATTACAGTCTTCCTTGCATATTCCCATATAATTCCAATAACTTTCAAATACAAGAATGAATCACATAAAGAATATTTAGGTAGAAAAATATTTGAAATAATTTTGAAAATGAAAGCAAGGCATATCATACAATAAGAAAACTCTTAATTTTCAGCATTTTCTGTAATATCCCAAAAAGTGATTAAGGGCTAATGACTTCAAAAGTATATGTAATTATTGTTGAATAAACACTTTTGGAGAATGTGTGATCATAATTTGGATTATTTAATGATTCCAATGGCTTCCTTGTGAAAATTTATGTGGGAATGATGTTTGGTATGAAAATGGAACCATTGGAAGTTGAGATGCAAAATCTGAAATTCTGTCCAGTGAAACTCTATTCTGGGCAGTCTTCTTGTGTGGATGTTTTGACTAGGCAAATGAAGTCAGAAAATTATGAAAATTTCCAGTCTTAAAGTTCACATCCCAAGCTTCAAAATGGACATATAATTTGTGCCATTTCGTTTTGGGAAATGGGAGATATGACTGTCCAAAGTTTGAGGTCGAAAATGGACTCTGTTTTGGGGCAATGATGAAATTTGTGTAATTCTGGCATTTTGTGGTGATTTCTGGTAATGGCTCATATTTTTCCTATAAAGAGGACTTAAATACCTTTCATTTTGCTTTGGGATCACCTCATTTCGATTTTTCTAGAATTAGTTATGATTTTTCAAAGTTTGGGCAGAAAATCTGCCAGAAAATCCGAAAATGGGAATTATGACATCATCTCACTAAAAGATGACATCAGCATGGAATTAGATATATTCTCATCTTCTTCAGCTCATTTCTGTCGTGATGAACCAGCTGCACTAGTGAGAGAAAGTTGAGAGCTCTTAGAGAGAGAAAGAGGAGAAATCTCGCAAGGTAAGCCGATTTCTCTGACGATCTAGCTCCTAACACGTATAACTCCGATCCTAAGCTACTCCTTTATGTTCTTTAAGGTTTGGAAGCTCCTCTTTTGGTGTTAAAACACCTAGGGTTTTCATTCAAGTCAAGGAAAATCTATTGGGAGCTTGAGGTAACTTCCAAACTCTTGTATATTGACTATTCTGGCTGCTGTGGGCAATTTAATCGGTGAAATTTCGCCGGATTGCCATTGGTTTTAATTCTTGGAAATGGGTTTTTCTAGGGGTTATGCTGCCCAAATTGATACTAAATGGTAGTTGTAACTTAATAAAATAGTCAATAAAGTGGTTAGGAGTAGAAAGGAACGTGTTTACGGAGCCGAAATCGTAAAACCCCGATTTTCTCCGAAGAGCTCATATATTTCGGTCAGGGGTCTAAATGGGTCTTAGAGTTGGATTTTCAATGATTTGATGGTTCCATTGAGTTCAGGGGCGAAAATTAGGTGGGGTTACAGTTGGTCACTTTTTCGGAAAAGGCCGAGAAAGCATAATTACGAAAACGCCCCTAAAACCCTTAAAGTGGGGCTGCCAAGGGTAAATTTGTAATTTTACATTGAATTTGATAATTATGAATCCGGAAATGGATTCCTTGGGCGGAAATATGTTAGGATAGCCCAGATTAGAATTTCGGGAAAAGTGCAACTGGACCGGGTACGGCGGGCCCGGGCCGGGTCCCCGGGGGTAGTTTTGTAAATTTTCATTATAGACTCATATAACCCCAAGTAACACTATGAAGTGTCTAAATGGTGCATTTGGAATTGTAGGATTCGATATTTGCCGCCCTCGAGAGCCAACTGCGCCGAAGGACGTCAGGAAAGGACAAGGTAGTGACTCTCTCTCTCTTATACTGTGTGTAATGCTTTGTATGTGTGTGTTATCATGGTTCTGTGATGGTTGTGATGCTGCTGCGGTTACAGCTGGTGATAGCTGTCGTTTACAGCGCAAGCTGTCGTTTACAGCGTAAGCTGTCGTTATTGTGATTACAGCGTAAGCTGTCGTGATGAAGATTACAGCGAGAGCTGTCGTATTGTGTATACAGGCGTGAGTGTTGTCGTTTGTGGTGAAAACCATGTATCATTGAGATTGTTGCTGCTGTTGTTGCTGGTTATGATTTCTGTACATGCTTGGTATTTATACATTGTGTGAGTGGTTTGTTACTACTGGGATTCTCTCGAATCTCATTCTTTCCTATGACTAACCTTTCAGACAGGGCGTGTGGCTCAAAAGAGAAGCGGCCAACCCGGAGCACTTAGGATCTTTAGTGATACTAAGGATTTTTGAGATGTTGGTTATCTATTTTAAACTCAAGATTACTGTATATTTTGACGCATGAAGATCATATTCAATTTTGGATGTGTAATCCACTAGTAAATACTTATAAACCCTCAGGTTATATATATGTATAGAACCCGGGAGTTGCCGGGGATTTAGCTATCCACTCTGATATGTGAATGTAAATCAACTGCACAGGTAATTATATTCGAATGTTTAAAATGAGACCAGGATAGGGGAAAGATTTTTGTGAAAACCCTACGGTATAGTAGGAAGTTTGAAATGAATTTAAACTATCCGACGGTCTCTAAACCGACTTAATTATGCATTATCAGAATATCATTACGTGTTAAAAGTCAGGGGGTTACATTTTCCATCTATTCTTCCCTATGACTTTCGCTTTCTTTCTTTTCTTTTTGTTCGAAAATCAAAACAAAAGATCATATATATATAGGCGTTGCTGACTCACTTCTTAGTTTTCACCCTTATCCATTTTGCATTTATTAGATTCTTATCTAATTTTTTTTTCTTTTTTCCCAAATCATCAAAAACTAATCTCTTTCCTACTCGTTTTCCAAGCTAATTCTATGACATCATTTGTTGCCTCTTGCTTATTGCACTATGTTTTCACATTCGCAACATAATGATGTCTTCACTTGTTATTCCCCTGATTTCACCCAATAAAAAACACAAGGATATCCTAAATAATTTAGATATATTTATCTTCATATACACACGCAATTATTTATTTTGTAATACTTACAATAACCCGTTTAATTTAATAATCACACGCACACACACATGTATGTATATATTAATTATATATATACACATACACAATATTTTTCAGGATGTTACACAGGCCACCTGCTTAACAATCTATAGCAAAATTTGAGCCAATCTCTTCTACAAACAAGAGTCAAAATTTTTAACAATACACTCTACCTGCAAGTCAGTCTTTCTTCCATATTTCTCATATAAAATGACAGAACATAAACTGTCTGGTTTCACCAGAATGTTCCAAGCCAACTTTCCAATGAGTGCCTTGTTTATGTGTTCCATTCTTTAAATCCCAAACCCACCTTCGTCTTTTGGCTGACATAAGGTGTCCCAACTCAATGCATGAATTCTTCTTTTCTCATTAATGGAACTCCAAATGAAGTCTCACTACAGCTTTTCAATTTATTTTCATACCTTAGAAGGCAACCTCATGCTGCATAGCAAAGATTGCCATTTCAAATGACACATATTGAACCGGTGTTACCTTCCCTACCAATGACAAACAATACTTCTTCCAGCCACTCAACTTATCCTATACTTTATTAATAACATACTAGAATTTATTTCTTCTGGCCCTTCCATTTGTTATAAATGCCCTAGGTATCTTCCTACTTCTTCCTTCCTATAAAAACCACAGACCTGCACAACTCCTCTCACCTTCCTCTAGACACATTCTGTTAGATATAATTAGTTTTGATAATGTCAAATATAGATATCAAATATTAAGAGCAAAACGTTTGTAATGCATTTATCTCTTACATTAACTAACTACTATATTTAATGATTAAATATCTTGTAGATTAGTCAAGCAAAGAAAGATGTCAAGGTCAACTATGAAAATGATCACGATGCAGAATAAAAAGATTAAAGAAAAAAAACTGTCATTCTATCGTAAAAATAAGCTATTGAATTGAAATATTGGAATGATCAAGAGGAAGAAGAAAAAGGAAGATTGAGGATAGTTAAGAAAACAAAGAAGCTATCTAGTTGGGTTACATAGATTGATCAAGAGGAAAAAAGAAGAAGGAAGAGTGAAGAAAGAAGAGCCTTCATCAGATTAGTCAATAAAAAGAAGCTATTTAATTGGATTATGCAGAATGAAAAAAGGAAGAAGGAGAAGAAAGAGATTGAGGATAATGTCAAGAAAAACAAAAAAGTTATAAAAAAGAATTGTGGAAATTAATCAAGAAGAAGGAGAAGAGATTGAATAAAGAAGAACTTATGAGATCTAATGGGAATATCAATATTCAAGCTCTTAGATGTGATACTAGAGGTCTCTATGGTCAAATAAAGGTTAGAATCATTAGTAGAAAAAAACTCTTTTTAGACCGCCACATTTAGACCGGTTTTGGCGGATAAGGTCTTAAAAATTTGCGCGGTGGCAATTCTGTAATTATATTGAACTTCTAAGACCAGTTCTAAAAAAAACCGGTCTTAAAAAATTTATTTAGACCGGTTATAAATAAAACCGGTCTTAAAATGTTAAAATTTTTAAGAATTTAAAATTTTTTAACATTTAAGACCGGTTTACATAAAAATTGGTCTTAAATGTTAAAGATTTAAGACCGGTTTTAATATAAAACCGGTCTTAAATATTTTAAAATTTTAACATTTTAAGACCGGTTTGTACAAAAACCAGTCTTAAATTTGAAATTTCACTCTTTTAAGACCGGTTTTTATTGAAAACTGGTCTAAAAGGTAAGATTTTTCGCCCGTATTTTTACTCCCGTGCCCAGATCGCACGCTCTATGAACCCTTTCTTCTCTTTTCGCCATTTCTCTGTGAGGTCTGTTCGTGTTTGTTCTGAACTCGTGTTAGGATCGGCAGGCATAGCGGAAGAATTTTAAAAATTTTCACCGATCCTAATGGAGGATCTATCAACGGCGTTTAAACCAAGTTGGAAGGATTCATACCTTTTCTCAAGTCAGGGTTTTCGATCTCAAGGAGCCAACAAGTCAGGTTCGCTCCCTCTACCGGTATCCATACGAATGCTCTCCAACTGAGACTGCGTGCTAGTGCCTCTAATGTCTCCTAGGGTTTTTCTTGCGGCTCTCAATTCTCATGTCCATCTCAGTATATCTGCTCTATCAAGTTTATAACCTATGAGGGCTATTTTCAAATTTCAAAATTAATCATCATTAATTTCGAAATTAATTAACTATTAATTATCTTGATGAGCTAATTAAATAAATTCAGTTTAAATTAAATCTATCCAACAGTTTTAATTTAACCTATTTATTTAATCCAAATAAAGAGCTATTAGATTTAAGTTATCTTCATAAATTAAATCTGAGATACTATATCTCTATCATGTTAGTTATTAGATTTAATTTATCTTAATAAATTAAATTTAAAACTAACACAATATAATAATATCATATAATACACACACACACACACATAATATGTATTTCGAAAATACATATCTATATAATGTTATTAATGAATTTTTATATTACATATATACATATATATAAAAATATATAAAATTCGTCCACCCTAATTAAATATTATCTCATGTTGGGCCATTCTTGTGTGCGACCCTGTAGGCCCATATGAAGTTGGCAGTGGGCCAATAATTGTACTAACCCACAAGTCGCAAGCAGCCTCTAGCAAGACATTACGAGTACCTAATTCATATGAGGATCGTTAACACGATGCAACCTGTCATACAACCATGTCACGTCCCTTTTGTCACAAGATATATCGGTCAAGGATGAGGCATGGATAATGTCATCCTCTTATTCCTGACTATTACTTTCTCGATTCCTGAGTAGTCTGACAGTAGAAATGGAAACTCCTTTCCATTGTAGTATGGACATACATTTCTCAGACTTACTCATCGAGGGGCCCAGTAATATCTCTCTACTAATGTGAGGGACAAATTCCATCTTGATCATTCATATTCCTCTGCATGAAAAACCACCAAGCCCGATTGTAGCCTTTATCATCACCGGTCAAAGGTGACTTTTGACTAGTTCAAAGCTTAGCAACTCATGTAGGAATCTATGATGACCTCAGGTCAAAGGGCATTGTGATGTGGTTATACATGAGAAAAGCTTATGACTTGATCCATGTAGCTTTCTCATAGTGGGTCGGTCCAGCACCTTGTACTCTTACAAGTGCCTAAGACTTTGATTCGTATCTCTATATCTTATCAAAGTCATACTGATCTTGTTTCATCTCTGCTTCCGTATAGATGACCGACCAGGGACATTTTAGGACAATCTATATGAATTATCCAAGGATACAATTATCACAGTTAACATGCAAATAATATGATAACAGAATGGAGAAATTTTATTAAATTAATAATGTTCAAAGTACAATGATTGGCCCTTTGGGCACAATTTCCAACAACTCGTCCATGGTGTCCCGTCCCTCATTTGCTCAACTCTCCTTCGTCATTACCGCTGCCGTTGCTGTGTTCGTCATCGCTACTTTTTGATTATCGTCAGTCTTCTTCGCCACCACCTCTATTCTCCGCAGTGACCATTCTCTTCTGCCTTGACTTTCCTTTGTCAATGCCGTGAATTTGAGGACTTCATATTAAACTCAGTCGACGCCACCGTCACTTTGGGTTGAAGCTCACTCCTTGGTCTTCAATCAGGTTAGTGTTCGATCTGTTATTTAGTTGTATGTTGTTCAATAATTAATAATGTTCTATGAAAAAATGGTTCTTGTTGTTGCTTTGAGCACTTAAACGTAATCTAGAAAAAAATTAAATCTGCACATTCTTGTTAGATATATGCTCTGACTTTTAATTACATCCCTGTAATATTTGGCTTGGATTAATACCACTCTATGTTCTGTTTTAATTTAGTGTGATTGTTTGATTATTGTCAATGTTATTGGTTTGTTAAAACAATACTAGTTTCAAATGGTGCCTGTTAATTTCGTTGAAATCTCTTAAACTCTATTGTTGTTGTTTTTTTGTCTATCCTTTTGTTGTTGGATATAGGGTGCTAGAAGTGTTGAGATATATATGGATCATAGTTGGATAAACGCTAAATAAACGAGTGTTGAATATGATAATGGGGTGAGGGGTTTTTTAGACTTTGCTAGTAGAAATGCCGATGATGGTAGTGGGAAGTTTTATTGCCCTTGTATAGTATGTTGTACCCGGGGTGTAAAAAATACCAATTGTTGAAAGCAGTATTGAAATTGGTAAGCTTGAAAGCACGGCATGGATGGAACGACAAGAGTTTTTCAGAAATGCTTGAGGCTTTTAAGGACATGTTTCCAGATGATAATGTGTTGCCTTCTCGATACTATGATGCTAAGAAAATATTGTGTCCACTAGGGATGAAGTATAAAAAGATCCATGCATGCACTAATGATTGTATATTGTATAGAAAAGAGCATGAAGAGGAACAACAGTGTCCGATATGTGAAACCCCGAGGTACAAATCAAATAACACTCCTGCAAAAGTATTGTGGTACCTTCCAATTATACCAAGGTTCAAGCGCTTGTTTGCTAATGAAAACGATGCAAGAAATTTGAGATGGCATGTGGATGAGAGGATATCCGATGAAAATCTTCGACATCCGACTGATTCTTCTCAATGGAAGAAAATCGATCAATTATTTTCTGCCTTCGGTGAAGACCCTAGGAACTTTAGGCTTGGGCTTAGTGTAATACCCCAATTTTCGATTAAGGGCTAACGATAATTATTGAGGAAAATTATCGAATTAAAGTGGAATAATTATGCATTTTGATGGCTATATTAATTAATATGCCATAATTGTGGAAATTGAAAGAATGAAATTGTTGAGTAATTAGTTAGTGATTAATAGAGAAATTAATTACTAGCTAAGAGAAAATATGAAGTGTGAATTAAATGGCTCTTGAGAGGGATTAAAGTAGCTAATTGGTGGCTTATTTGGTGAGAGCCAATAGAAAGTTGACATGTGGCAAAAGTGGGTATGGTGAGTGTAGAAGAGAAAAGCCAAATGGGGGAGTATTTTATTTGTTTTCTCTCTCTACCCTTCCCTCTTTTTCGCTGAGATGGCATGGAGGGAGTAGGAAATCATCATTTCCTTCATCTTTTCCCAACACTCCATCTCTCTTCTCTCATTCTCTCTCATTCGATCATAGTGGAAGGAAAGGGGAAAGATAAAGCTGGATTTTGAGCTTCTCCATTGGTGTTGATTTGTGCTCAAACGAAAATCTGAAGTTTGGAGAATCAAAAAGTGTCTTTAAGGAAGTGAATAAGGAAACGATATTTGCCCTACTTGGGAGCGACCAGTGCAAGAGCGTGCATGGAAGGAACGAGCAGGTAGTGATTTCTCACTCATGTTGTGTATAATAACTGGTATGCATGATTTATCATAGTGTTTATGAAATGTGATTTTTGTGCTTAGTGAAATGTGAATGGGAATGTGCCATGGTCCTTTGCAACGTGAGCACTTCAACGTGAGCCGGTAGAGATTGGCGCTGGTTATCTCTAGGTCGCCGTTGAACTGCCATTGTAATCGACATGGATCGATTGTGAATTGTAAACCGGCTAGTATGGCTGTGCATTATGAATTGTTATATGAATCCCAGCTGTGGTGAAATATATCTATTGTTGTGAACTGTGATATGTGCGATACAACGTGAGCACTTGAGCGTGAGCAAACGTAAGGGTGGCATGAGTCATACCTGCCTTTGCCGCTGTAACTGCCGTTATAGTTGCAATGTCTATGTGATATGATTGCTTTCATGCCTTACTATTGTACACATTCTGAGTGATTTGACACTACGGGGATTCTTTAGAATCTCACTCTCCCAAAAACAATGTTTTAGACAGGGCCGAAGGATCGAAGGGAAAGCGGGTGACGAAGATCGGCTAGAGTTTTAATGTAGGAGTTTATTTTTGGATATTGGTTATCATTCGGTATTTTGGATAATTGTATATGGTTATTGAATAGATTTGTGTAATCCCCAAGTTAAGGGTATGAATTATGGGCTTTGTGCCTTTGTGTGAACCCTGGTTGAATTAATGGAACCCGAGTGTGTTAGGAATTTACTGTGTACTCTGATATTGATGAATGGAATCATTTTGTATAGGCCATTTATATACTGAAAAATGAATATGAGACCGTTATTGAAGATATTTTGGAAAGTTTTTGTAAACCCGGTTTTGGGATATTTACTTTTAAATAAGTCCCAAGCATTTTATGGTCTCTAATTCAGCATGATTATATTTATTAAACACTAATCTCGGCCTTAAGCGTTAAGGGGGTTGCAGTTAGCACAGATGGCATGAATCCTTTTGGTAGCCTGAGCAGTATACATAGTTCATGGCCTGTTCTGTTGGTAATTTACAACTTATCTCCTCTGTTATGCATGAAACGAAAGTACATCATGTTATCTATGTTGATTTCGGGACCAAAACAACCCTGAAATGATATAGATGTTTACCTGGAACCCTTGATCAAAGACTTGAAAGAGTTGTGGGATGAAGGTGTTGATGTTTTTGACACGAATAAGAAGGAGGTTTTTAAAATGTGAGCCATGATCTTTTGTACCATAAATGACTTCCCTGCATACCGAAAACTCTTCAGGATATAGTGTTAAAGGCCATAAAGCATGTCTGATTTGTGAAGAAGGAACATTCTACCATCAACTTTAACATGGAAGAAAGACAATTTATCTTGGCCATAGGAGATTTCTTAGACGAGGCCACCCGTATCGCAGATTAAAGAAAGCTTTTTTTGGTGGACAAGAGTTTGAAGATGCTCTGAAGGCATTGAATAGGGAGCAAGTTTATGAAAATGTGAAAAATATGAATGTTATCTTTGGTAAGACTACAAAGAATAGTAATGAGAAAAGTAAATGGAAAAAGAAGTCTGTCTTCTTCAATCTTCCATATTGGCCGAAGCATGATGTGAGACACTTATTGATTTCATGCATGTGGAGAAAAATGTTTGTGATAGTATTGTTGGAACACTGCTTAACATACAAGGTAGTTCTAAGGATGGCATGAAGGCAAGATTAGATTTGCAAGAAATGGGGATACGAGAAGACTTGCATTCAAAGCCATATGGTAAGAGAACTTTTTGTCCTCCAGCTGCTCATACTTTGTCTAAGGATGAGAAAAGAAGCTTTTGTGACTGTTTACATGGCATCAAAGTTCCTTCAGGATATTCCTTAAATGTTAGGAAGCTTGTGCCGATGAAAGACTTGAAGTTAGTGGGGCTAAAGTCTCATGATTGTTGTAACCCCTTGCCTTAATTAGTGTAATTATGATTCAATAACACATAATTAAAATGGATTAGAGACCTTCGGATAATTTAAACTCATTTCAACTTCCTACCTTATAGTAGTGTTTTCACAAAATCTTTCAAAAACTTTTCCCCATCCTGGTCTCAATTTCAAATATCGAATATAATTACCTGTGCAGTTAATTTACATTTATACATATCAGAGTATATAACCAAATCCCTGGCAACTCTCGGGTTTTATACATATATAAACTAAATGTTCACAAGTCTCACTGGGGGATTACATGACCAAAATTAAATGTAATAATTATATCTCAAAATATACAGTAATCCCAAGTTCAAAAATAGATAACCAACATCCCCAAAATCAAATATACCCCAAAGGGTCCTAATCGCTCCAGGTTGCCCGCTTCTCTTTAGAGCCACTTGCCTTGTCCGAAATGTTAGTCATTGGAAAGAATGAGATTCAAGAGAATCCCAGTTGTAACAAATCACTCACACAGTGTATAAACACATAGCATATAAGGTCATGCTAGCAGCATCATAATGTATCATGGCTCACACCACATACGACAACACTCATGGCTATAAATTCTATGCGTCAACTTTCGCTGTGATCTCTATGCATCACAAAGTATTCACTATGCGTCAGCTTTCGCTGCGATCTCAAAGCATCACAATGTATCACAAAGTATTCACAATGCATGACAAACATACATACAATGTTTCACACACAGTATAAGAGAAAGAGTCACTACCTTGTTCTTTCCTGACGTTCCGCGGCACAGTAGGCTCACTCGTACGGCAAATATCAAATTCTATAAACCAAATCAGGGACAACCCGTCAATCTCTTTTCCAAGTTCTTAATTTCGTAGTACTTTAAGTTGGTTATCATTTAAACTCTTTAGGTGGCAATTAGAGACCTAGCCATATACCTAAAGGGTTAGGAGAAACTACCCTGAAGATCCCTTTTTCAGAAGAAGAACACTAATTTTGGGCTAACTCACTCGAGTGAAGAAGGCCTGACTCAAGTATTGCCCCCAAATCGCACTCGAGTCCCTGCGAGTGAGACATAGAAAGTGTGTACCCGAGAGCACCAACACCTTCTAGAGTGGCCAGTGCACTCGAGCATTCACCTGGGCACTCTAGTGTGTGTCATCCCGAGTCCCATCGAGTGGGGTGCAGTAAGTGACAACCTGAGAGCAACTAAGGCTCCAAGGCGACAAGTGCACTCGAGTACTAACCCTAGTACTCGAGTGACTTCCTAATACTCGCGAGTGCCCACGCGCACTCTCGACCATTTGCTTACGAGTGTTAACTCGAGACGCACGCCTACAGTGTTACATGCACTTGTACTCGAGTGATACCATATGTACTCGAGTGATAACGTATGCCACTCGAAGCTAAACAAGTTCACTCATGATTTCTGCCTGAGGACTTAACCCAGATCAAGGGAAATATCATATTGCACTTGAGTGAGACCCTACCTTACTCGAGTGAGGCTTATCAGAAGCCAGATCGCAGTAACTGATATGGTTTTCCAGATTTACCAAAACTGATCCCAATGGTTCCAAAACTTACACCAAAGCTCATTCCCACCTAAAAGGTCATAAGGAACCTATTGGGAGCCTCAAAATAACCCAATTTCCATTCAATCAACACATACTCTATTTTTAATTAAAAATACAACACAATTCTTCAAATTATTAAACTTCCCAATCCAACAACTAAATCCATTGGCATCAAAACACAATTTAACACCTATTCTATCACAAGGCACTAGCTAATCCATTCATTTCAAAATTAGGCCAAAATTAGGGCAAAAATCCAAAGTTCTCAAAACCTAACCAATGACCAAAACAATGATACCAAAATACTACAAATACTCACCTCTTCAACTTCCAATGATTAGCTTCTTGATTCTCTAGCTTCCAAGCTTGAGCAACCTCCAAAACACCTTCTTCCAAAATTTTGAAACCATAGGATTAAAGCTCTCAGCCTCTTGAACAACATTAATAAAAACCATTTGAGCTAAAGAGAGCCTTCTACAAGTCAAAATCCTACCTTTTCTTTTCTCTTTCTTCTTGAAGCTCACCGAAAATGGAGTTTAGGAGAGAGAGAGAGAGAGATGAGAATGATGATGATCACCTAATTTTCCCTTTTTCCATGCACACCAACCGACTTGGAAGAGGAGAGGGAAGAGAAAATGAGTTTGAAAATTTGACCTTATCCAATGGTCCACAACTTGCCACATGTCAACATCTTGTGCTTCCTTCTATGAATTCACATACTCACATACACACTTGATTCCGCTTGCTTGATCATTCAAGAACTAATCCTAACCATTAATCTCAAATTACCTATGAGTTTCTTCTTTGGTGACTGATCAATTGGTCGGAAATTTCTCATTTTGCCCTTGATTATCGCAACACTTACTAAATCATCATCAAGCACATTTCACATTACAATTCACCTCTTATACTTCAAAAGTGTTTAACTAACATTAATTACATCACTTTTGAGGTCATTAGCCCTTAATTACAATTCGGGATATTACAATTCCCCCCTGTAAAAATAAATTTCGTCCTCAAAATTTGTTACACAATAACTTGAGCCATAAACTCCAGATATCATCTTTGCATATCTTCTTCCGCTTCCCAAGTTGCCTCCCTCTGGGTCATTCCCTTCCAGATCACCTTCACATACGGAATGTTTCGGTGTCTGAGCCGTCATTCCTCTTAGTCAATAATCTGCTCTGGCTCCACCGCATACATGAAGTTATCTTGTATCTCGACATCCTCATACTCAATGATGTGAGAGGGATCCGGTTGGTACTTCTTCAGTTGGGAAACGTGAAACACATCATGGAGCCAGCTCAAGTTTGGGGGTAGGGCTACTCGATAGGCAATAGACCCGATTCTCGTGAGAATCTCAAAAGGACCTATATATCTTGGGCTCAACTTCTTTCGCTTGATTGCTCCCCCAACGCTAGTGATAGGAGATACTCTAAAAAATACATGGTCACCAACTTCAAACTCTAGAGGCCGTCTTCTCTTGTCTGCATAGCTTTTTTATCGACTCTGCGCTGCAAGCAACCTCTTTTGAATAATTTGAATTTGTGCTGAGGTTTGATCAACAAGATCCAGTCCATACAGCTTCCTTTCTGATAACTCATTCCAGCACAAAGGTGATTGGCACCTCCTTCCGTACAACACTTTATACGGAGCCATATGGATGCTCGCATGATAGCTATTGTTGTAGGCGAACTCAGCAAGTGGAAGGAAGCGATCCCAACTCCCTTTAAAGTCGAGAACACATGCTAGTAACATATCCTCCAGTATTTGAATAGTCCTCTTTGACTGTCCATCCGTATGGGGATGATAAGCTGTACTGAATCTCAACTGAGTACCCAATGCCTTATGTAACGCCCTCTAGAATCTTGAAGTGAACTGGGGATCTCGTCAGAAATGATGTTCTTCGGTACACCATAGAGTTTCACAATCTACCGGATATAAATATGTACTAGCTTATCTAGAGAATAGCCAGCATTAATCGGTATGAAGTGCGCTGACTTCATTAACCGGTCTACAATCACCCAGATCGCATCATAATTCCTGATTCTAGGAAATCCCACTAAACGGTCCATGGTCACACTTTCCCATTTCTATTCTGGAATCTCAGGACTCTGAAGCAAACAGGGCGGTCTTTGGTGCTCAATTTTTACCTTCTGGCATGTGAGACACCTCACTACATATTTTGTCACATCACTCTTCAAACCCGGCCACCAATACATAGACTTCAGATTATGGTACATTTTGGTCATACCAGGATGAAGAGTATATCGGCTCTTGTGCGCCTCATCCAGAATCTTCTGTATCAACTCCGCCTTAAGTGGAACACATATTCTCTTCTGATAGTGAACCAATCCACTAGGTGATAGATCATAGCCCTGAGCTTCTCCCTGTTCAATCCGAGCTAGATTACGCTGTATCCAGCCATCTTGCCTCTGAGCTTCCTCAATATCAGCTCTTAAATCACTTTCTTCTTGAGAAACAGTGTAGTTGGCACAGATGATCTGGTTTGACAAATTCAAGTCGCGAAAATCTTCAATCAATTTCCCCTCTTGTATCATCATAGCTGCCACAAGCATAGTCTTTCGACTAAGAGCATCAGCGACTAAATTTGCCTTACCCGGATGATATTTAATTTCCAGGTTGTAGTCCTTAAGCAACTCCATCCAACGGCACTATCTCATATTCAATTCTTTCTTATCATACAGATATTTGAGACTCTTGTGGTCACAGTACAGTTCTACCATCACACCATACAAATAATGCCTCCAAATTTTCAAGGCAAACACAATCGCCGCAAGCTCCAGATCATGTGTAGGATAATTCATTTCATGAGGTTTGAGCTGTCGAGAGGCGTAGGCCACCACACGTCCCTGCTGCATAAGGACACACCCTAATCCCTACTTACTCACATCACTGTACACAACGTAGGTCAAGCTAGGATAAGGTACAATCAACACAGGTGCCGTAGTCAACCTCTCCTTCAACTCCACAAAGTATTTTTCACAATGTTCATCCCACACAAAAAAAGGCTGATCCTTCCTCGTGAGCTTAGTCATCGGCAAAGCAATATGTGAGAAATTCTGAATGAATCTCCGGTAGTAACCAACAAGACCTAGAAAACTACGTACCTCAGCAATAGTTTCTGGCCTCTTCCAGTTCAGTACTACTTCCACTTTACTGGGATCTACCGAGACCCCTTCTTGCGAAATAACATGGCCTAAGAATTTTACTTCTGATAGCCAAAACTCGCATTTACTCAATTTGGCATAGAGCTGCTTCTCCCGCAATATATTCAATATAGTTCTCAAATAATGCTCATGCTCTTCTCTACTCTTAGAGTATATCAAAATATCATCAATGAACACCACTACGAACTGATCCAGATATTGTCGAAAGATACGGTTTATGTAATCCATAAAAACTGCAGGTGCATTGGTTAGCCCAAATGGCATCACCAAGAACTCATAGTGGTCATACCTAGTCCAGAAAGCAGTCTTTGGAACATCTTCTACTTTTACTCTTGACCATTTGCTTATGAGTGTTAAAACCGGTCTAAAAAGTACATTTAAGACTGGTTTTGGAGAGAACCGGTCTTAAAAGTTGAAATTTTAAGACGGTTTTCTAAAAAACCAGTCTTAAGTCTTTTAAGACCCGTTTTGTAGAAACCGGTCTTAAAATTTCAACTTTTTAGGGTGGTTTTTCAGAAAACCGGTCTAAAATTTGAACCTTTTAGACTGGTTCCTCTGATAACAGGTCTAAAAATATTTATTTTTAGACCCATTTTATAATAACCGGTCTTAAAATTTTTTTAAGACCGGTTCCATAACCGGTCTTAAAAGTGGAACCGGTCTAAAAAGTAGCAGACTTTTAAGACCGGCTGTATCAAGACCGGATCCAGAACCGGTCTAAAATGTCTTTTTTAACTGGTCTTAAAAGTGATTTTTCCAGTAGTGAATGGGTCAATTCGAAGCTAAAATGACTTATTCGGAAGTTATACCAACTTCACTTAAGTGATCACTTGAGTGGAATCTCTAGAGATGAGCACTTGAATGATGTTCTTCATCACTGGCAGGCATCACTCGGGTGATGTCATAGTGATGACCACTCTGTTGTGCTCTGTTTTCCTTCGCATGACAGAGAGTTGGTATTTTAGACATATCTCTTAAACCACACATCTAATTGATATGAAACTTATTTCATATGAAACTATATTCCAAATGAGACACAAAGACACCAAGCTCAAGTTTAAAGGATTTTAGATTAAAAAGATATGAGTTATATAATTTGACACTAGAATTTCTTGTATTATTCCAAAATAGGTTTAGTAATTTGGACATATCTCCTACACCACAACATTGAATGAGGTGAAACGTATTGCATATAAAATGACACTCAAAATGCATTTAACAGAATCCAAGATCACACTCAAAGAGTCTCAGACAAAAGAGATATGGATCTTAGAAGTTGATGCTCGATGTTCTCATGATGTTCCATAACAACAGTCATTCTTTTGATCACAACTTTTAGTAGACAATGAGTTTTGGACTAAAACTTATTATATATAAAACTAGACTCAAGAGGCGTTTCAAAAAAATCAAGATCATACTCAATAAAGGTCAGATGAAAGAGATATAAATTTTATAATTGCACAATCATATGAAGACACTGCTCTATACCAGTTGCTATGAATTTGATCATAGCTTTCAAAATATAGTGAATTTTGTGCTGATCCTTTTTGCATTGGAATATAGACTTCAAGAGCTTTTTGATGATAGGTGATTTGACATATTTAGATTGAAATTGAGTTTAACACTAACAAAGATCACTCAAGTGATGTGAAAGTGATGCCTAATATCACTACAGTGACTACTCAAGTGATACGTAGTATTTCGAAGAGAATATCACTTAAGTGATGTGTTTAGATCACTACCACATCACCATGGTGTTCCATCGTAGTGATGTTATGCCTAGTTTTTAATTACCATATTGGATTTCATGATTTTCTTTCAAACTCATATACACTTTGATTATATCATTCTTAATACTTACTAATCAAGTTTATATGAATATTATAGCTGATTAAACATTGGTTGGAGCTCAACGGTGAAAAAGCACTTTTTGTTAGAAAGCTTCTAACAGTCATATTCTCAACGAGAAGAAGAAGAGCTCAATGGGAAGAATGTATCTAATGGTCAACTACTCTTCATCAATTATAAATAGAAGATCATTCACAATTGAAGTAGAGAGAGCCCATGCCTATAATGTCAATATGTTGAAACTCTGAATCTCAATTAAACAATACTCTGTATTCATACTCCCACATTTATACTTCATTCTTAAACATCATCTACTTCTTAGAGAGAGAAGTTTGCTTTTATTGTAATCATTCTATCTTTGTGAGAGTTACTCAAGATTGGGTGATCTTGAGTGAGAAACAGATTGTAACCTTACAAGTTGTAAGGAGAAGTGATTCTCAAGTACAAAGATTAAGCTAGAGGTTGTTAAGGTTCTCAAGTACCCATGAAACTTGAAGGATTGTAGAGGCTTCTCTTGTGCCTGAATTAAACAAGAAGATAACTTATTGAAAATCTCATGTGGAGCCTTGGACTGGATGTAGGTCATTGAAGATTGGACCGAACCAGTATAAATCATAGTTTGCATATTCTTTTTCCTTATCTCTTATATTTCCAGTATACCTGATTTGTTTAATTGATTGTGGTGTTATGGCTCATTATCTTCATATTTATTATTTCACTAAGATGAGAAAAGACTTTTAAAGTTCCTAAGTTTTTATCTTACACCCAATTTACCCCTTCTTAGGTGTCAATTGATTCTAACATTTGGTATCAGAACAGGGCATTTGTTTAAAGGACTTAACTGCCGTAAGAGTTATAAATGGCTGATTTTCGATGTTACTTGCTTTCAAAAGGTTTTGATTATACTATTTCATGATTTTTAAAAGATATCGATTTTTGGTTTTGGAAAGCTAGAATGACATCTTTTATAAAAGCATTTGATTATGAGATGTGGGATGTTCTGACAAACGGTTTTTTTATTTCAAATCGAGAAGAGATTGGACAGAAAAAGAAAAGATGTTTTCATTGAATATTAGAGCAATGAAAATTTTGTATAATGGTGTAACTAAAAATGATTTTGAAAAAAAAAATCAAATTTTGCTCTAGCGCCAAATATAATTGGGATACTTTTGATTCTATCTATGCTTTTAACAATCATGTTGAAGTAAAAAATGTTGACAGTTCATCTCAAACTATAAGTTGCATATCTACTCTCAATGAACAAATAAAAGATGATATTGAAGAAAGAGAAATTATAGAATACTTCCATAAGCCAGTTAATGTAGAAGAACAAGAAGAGGATTCCCATGAAGAGCTCATCATAGAAGAAATGGATAAAATATCTTCTGGAGCTCAAAATGCACATGAGGTAAAAATTTTGAATTCTTTTTGTGCATATAATATAAGAAAAATGATTTTGAAAGTTTTCATAAAATTGTTTTCCAACTAATTGTTGATTTTATTTTGAAAAGAAAAAATGTTTTTAATCATGATGGAAAATTGTATAGGAAGAAAGACCTTAGACAGAATGATCATATGAGATTATTTTCCCTTGACCAACATAATACTTGAAAAAATGTTCATGATGATCATCATTTTATCATTTGTAATTATTGTAGTAAATGGGTCATATTAAAAAATGTTTTTAATCATGATGGAAAATTGTATAGGAAAAAAGACCTTAGACAGAATGATCATCTGAGATTATTTTCCCTTGACCAACACAATACTTGAAAAAATGTTCATGATGATCATTATTTTATCATTTGTAATTATTGTAGTAAATGGGTCATATTTCTCACACATGCTATATTAGAAGAAATTCTAATTTGAGAAACAAATGTGTTTGGGTTCCTAAAGGACAAGTAAGGTCCAATATTAACAACCAAGGACCCAAACAAAGTGGGTATCAAAATGTCTATATGGTGTTTCATGTGTACAGATTGATTCTATAAAGAATGGACATAGGGGTATAGTGAAGATAAAGAAGATTCAAAAAGTTCCTAATGTACGTAAAAGGAGATTCACATCATTTAGGAGAACTCTCAGATCACTCATTGCTAGAACTGCAAAGGCTAAGCACAAAGAAAGGCAATAGAGAATAGGAGTACGTTCCACCTCTAGATGGACTACCATAGAGTACCATTCAACTATCTTAAAGTAAACAAGAACAAGAGGCTCAGTTTCAAGCCAAGCTTACCAAATTCATCATTAGTATGCTTGATGAGGCTCTCAAGTACCAAAGAAGCCTCAAAATTGAAAGTAAAAGGAGTTTGAAGGAGAAAGACTACCATCACTCCAAGTGCCACCGGAAGTGATACCTTTATCACTCCAAGTGTGACTTACAGTAATACCTCCTAAGTCATAAAGAAGAAAACCTTTAAAGTTTATATCATTATGAGAAAAAGTTGCTAGCACCTAAAGCAAGGAATTCAAAGCTTGAACATCATAGAAAAATTCAATGGATGAGTAAAGACAATCCTTCATGTACCTAATGTAAAGGTATACAATAGTAAAACCTCCTACACTATCATCTTTTATTATTTATTAAGGTCTCATATTTTGAAATCTTTGGAATGAGCATTACAAACTAATTTGGAAATATGTTTTCACATCCCTTAAAAAATCCATTTAGAAATTTATTTACAAAGGGATTGCAGTGTTCAGTAGTGTAGTTCTTTATGTATACATGATGATTTGAAAAGAAAATATTTCTTTTATGCATGAAGTCATGATTGATTCACTGTGCTCAATTATTTTGATTTGCTTATATTCTAAGAGCATGTGAATGATATTATGTTCCTTCATGCTAACCTTGAATGGATCCAAGTGAATTTGGATGCCAAGGAAATAAAAGAGTAATACTATTTTGTAGGAAAAAAGAGAGGAAACTTCATGTCAAGATTGTGGCTACATGAAAATTAATTCAAGTCTTGAGGAAGCTGAACAAGTGGAGCTTGAATTTGGTGCTAAAAGTGCAAAGGAAAATTGACATTTTTCCTTCAAAACCAAGAAAGCTTCTACAAGGACAAGAGGAATTATGGTGATATCTAATTCTTACCCTATCTTGTGCTTAAATGAATTACATAGTTGGGTAATGAATACTTGTCCATTATTGCATTCCTTTAGCAATCAATCTTTTATAATCATCAAATTATTGTCAGATTGCTAAATGAACCGAAAAGTGAAGTTGTGTGTAACCTTTCTATGAGTTTATGTTTTGAAATGCACAATTCTAAAATTTGTTTTGATTCATCTTGTTTTATAAAATTGCATACACATGATTTGAAAATTATTCATATTTTGCTTGCATTCGAATTAGGTTTTAAAAATTGGAAGTTGATGCTTTGATGATAGAAGTGCTTCAAATCCATTCACTAAAATTTTCCCCATCATTCACGTGTTGATTCTTGGTCTTAAATGTGCTATCTTGTGCTTGAACTATTCAGACTTCATTCTCTAACGAGTTAGATCTCATGTCTAACAAGTTGACCATCTATATGAGTTTCAAGTCTATTTCCTAGAAAAAAATTCAATTTGTGAAAGCCTTGTGCCTAATGCATAAATCCTTATTAGTTGAGTAATTCCAAGTATTATGAATGTTCATTAATGCATTGAATGTTAATGTATTAACCATTATAGTGGAATAACTCACTAGGATAATATTCTAGAACTCTAGTCATTTAAACTAATGAGTATGTGCTTAATCATTCATAATTCCTTTATACTTATTTTGTTGCTTGAATACATGAATTATTAATATCATATATCTCTGAGTAACTAGTATCTTGTATTCGAATCTTTGAGTTGAATGTTCCTATTCTTCAAGATACAACTATATAGCAAAGTCATTGTGCTCATATATGTCTATCAAGCTAAGCCTTTTTGGCTAATTCACTATCTATACGACTTTTGCTCATGGGAAAATTCTCCAACATGTTAACTTAAATGTTTAATGTGTTATTCTAGTTCATTTTCAAAGAGAAGCTTTCTAATATATATATATATATATACATTTTTTAACTATTGACTTCCACCATTTTTAGCATGAGCATTGATATTTAAAAAACTTCACAAAAGAGTTTTCATTCATTCAAAATCTTAATGTCATAATGCATATTCATGATACAAAAAGAACATTTGAGATTTTTAAACAATTTGTATATTTCATTATCATTCTTGAAAAACTTGATTCCATTCATGATTTATCATTTAATAAAAGTTGGTCATTATAGATAGATTCTCTACTCTCTTTCATCCATAACTTACATAGATTGCATGGAAATCTTATTAATGACATATTTTCTATATAATGTGTATTTACAAATTGTCATTGATAATTGAAAAACATTATTCTTGGTATCATTTATTTGTTACCCTTTATGTTTAGTAACTACAATTAACTAGGTAAAATTATCTTTGATATTTTATTATACTCTACGCTCAAATATCATATGGTTTAATTATATAAGAGCATAAGAGCGATTATGTCTAATATTGTATGGACCCAAGAGAAGACATGTACCAAAGAGCATGTATTTATACTTTTACAAGAGTTGACCAAGATGCTATGCTTTTGAGTATAAAGAACAGAGGCTAACATAGTAGGTGTGACTAGCAGTATTGCAGTGTGAGTAAAAGTAGAATATGTGGTATCACTTGAGTGACCCCCCATCACTAGCAAGTGACTAGCTAGTAATGTAGTCAGAGAAAGAGAAAGTGGAGAAAGGTTTCGTAGTGACCACAACTGAATTCAATTTAAAGAAGCTCAACCAAAAGCAAATCCAGAAATGATAGTGATTATACCAAGAGATCCTTTTGTACAATTGTCTGTCTAGAATTGAAGACATTGAAGGATACTCATAAGTTGGATTTGTATCCTTACTTTTAACACTATAAGCCTTGGTTATCCATCCATCTTCCTTGCTGCCAAAGGCAATTAGAAATCTCTATTGTGATATAGAACCTGCTTAGATATGCTCTAAGGAAGGAATTGTGATTGAGGAGAGATTAAAAACAACAATCAGAGATCAAAAGATCACTTTCTTAGCCTCAAAGATCAATGAGTGGTTAGGGATCAAGAAGCACCCTATTAGTCCATTCAAGAGTTCAAAGAGCCAGAAATGTATAGAATCATCAGACCAAGACAACCAATGTGAATGCTTCACTTCAATCCTAGCTCTATGTGTGATCTTCACAATATTATCTAGTATACCTATACTAGAGCTATGGTGAATAAGACCAATAACCTTACTCACTTGAGAGAAAGATTATTTAACAATGGCCTTTATTATCAGTAAGGAGGAGAGGAACACTGGAGAGGTCATGCTTTCAGAAAACAAGAGATACATATATATTTCTACAAGACATACTCTAATTCCATACCCTCCTTTGGTATCTCTATTTCTTTAAGGCTAACAAGATATGATACTTAGAGCCAAATGAGCCCCTTATGAGGACTCCTATAGTGGGAGGCTGCACACCAAAGGGTGAAGATACACTTGTCAATATGGGTGGTACTAGCAAGAGATAGAGAGTTGAGACTAAGTCATCCAGAGATGACGAAGTACAATCCTTAAGTGAAGCTAGATCACCTAGTCCTTCATTCATTGGATCCACCATTTAAACAGATTGAATATCAGAAGATCCCATTTTATATGACCAATACCAATGAGAAGCTCATTAAGGTTGTGGATGATAGAGTAAGGAAGTTATGTACTGTGGTGAATCAAAACTTCTAAATGCTATTTTCTCAACAAGAGATGCAGAGGATGGAAGGTAAGACTTCAAGAATAGATGAGACACAATATTCTGCTAGAGATAGTCCCCTAGTCCTTCATTATTTAATCCATCTATCTTAGGCTATCTGAGAGAAGAGCTTCAGCAATTTCACATTGAGCTTGCTACAAACAATGCTTAGTTTATCACTTCAGTGAATGATAAGGTGAGGCAGCTATGCAACTTAGTGAACTAGAACTTCAAAGTTCTATTCGACCAGTAAGAGGCTTAGACCAAGATGATACAAGAGCACACTAGCCTGATGAGAAGCTATGAGCATAGACTAATTTATTTTGAGATCTTATGCAAAGATCATTTGGGAATTTTTACCCTTGAGATGCCTTAAGAGCCTATTGCTCCAGAGACTCAACACTCTGAGGATCCACCACACCATCAGAGCCCTTCAGTAATGACCATATCACTAGATAGTGAGCAACTCAAAAAATCTCATGTAGAGCTTGGAGACTGGATGTAGGTCATCGTAGATTAGACCGAACTAGTATAAATCACAGTTTGCATATTTCTTCCCTTATCTCTTATATTTCAAGTATACCTAATTTGTTTAATTGATTGTGGTTTTATGGCTCATTATTTTCATACTTATTATTTTCACTAAGACGTGAAAAGATTTTTAAAATTCTTAAGTTTTTTTCTTACACCCAATTCACCCCCTCTTGGGTGTCAGTAAATTTTAACACATTCTTCAAGAAAAAAAATTCTTGTCTTGAGCTCGTTTACTTTCTTTCCAACCTGGGATACTTCCAAACTTATCAAGATAGTCCATTACATTGCAGGGTTAACCCACATAAGCCTCAGAAAGTACCAACAAGTCATCCTCAAATATCAAGTAGGATATAGGGATTCCTTTCCTCCCCACCCTTAGTGTCTACCATTTACTCCCACTTATCCCATCAGCTAGCAAGTGTGACTACGTCTCCATTCCCAACACAAACAAAGAGGGAGAAATTGGGTCCCCTTGCCTTACCCCTCTAGATGAAAAAACACTTCACCCTTATCCCTATTCCACAATATGGACATGCTCAAAGAATGTACACAACATTTAATTAAATGCATAATATGTTCAAAAGTCCAATTCATTTAGCACATCAACAATATAATTCCAATTCATCATGTCATATGCCTTATCCAAATCAATTTTAATAGCTAAAAAACCCTTACCTCCTTTCGTCTTATTCATCATAGGCCTAGCCTCTTTGGCAATGACAATATTATTGTGTATGCTTCTTCCTGGGACAAAAACCAGCTTAAAAAGGTGAAACTAATTTATCCATCTCCCTTTAAATCCCTGAACAAGTATCTTTGTTATTGCCTTATAAAGAACATTGCACAACGCAATTGGCTAGAAGTGAGCAACAACTTCAGGACTACCTACTTTTGGAACCATTACAAGCAGTGTCTTATTGATCTCATTTACATTCTTTGGGTTCCTCCGTACCTACTATAACACCTCAAGCCAAACAGACAAATACTTGACCAAAGTATCTAACATATAAGCAATAAGGACGTCTAACATCTATATCATCAAAATACATAATTAGCTCAAATAAAAACCCATACAAGAAAAAATGAAAAGTTTCTGGAACAGCATTCAAAGATTTAAATTATGGGATTTTTGTGCTTCTAGTTGGAAATTAAAAATTCTATATTTTTCCTTGAAACTAGACTCAATACGGGTTTCATAGCCTTTAGAATCACTTCAATTCAATTTTTCTAGAATTAGTTGTAATTTTTCAAAGTTTGAACAGAAAATCTGCTAGAAAATCCGAAAATAGAAATTAACTAAATAATTAGAATACAATATAATATATGAAATACATGTTTAAAATAAATTAGAGACCAACGGATAAACAAAACTCATTTAATATCCCATCTTTACGATAGAGTTTTCACAAATACCTTTATAATACATAACCAATTACTCATTCGAACATATACACATCCAAATATACGTCCCAAATACATATCCAAAATATATACAATAATCCCAACCAACATTGATAACCAACTACCAAATCAAAAATCCATAGGGAGTCTTCGCCGCCCTTGGTTGCTTGTCCCCTCCTCGAGCTTCTTGCCCTGTCTAAATTGTTGGTAGGGGAGGGTGAGATTTGAGAGAATCCCGTAGGAAAATAGTACCAATATGCATGCAAGATAAACGTTTAATGCATGACATGCTTACCTTACATAACTCATGCTCACATAATGACAAATCTGTAAGCTCAACATTTCGAACAACATACTTATAGCCATAGCATAAATTGAAATAGAGCTTCAATCATTCATATATGTTTCACACAATCAAGCAAAGCAATAACATGCATCAATACACCAACACAAATATCAATTACATGCAGGAGAGGTAAGTCCCCTATACTTGCTCTTTCCACGTGTGCTCCAGCACCGGCTACACACGATCAGAGCGACAATAGACCCTATAACCAAAGCAAGGACATAAGGTTATTCTCTATTCCAAATCTTTACTTCCATAACACTTCAAGTTGGTTATCATCCACGACCTTTATGTGGCTACTTAAAGCCTAAACACATGTCTAAAGGGTTGGGAAAGACTATACCAAAAACCACCTCTCAAAAGTGCAAAATATTGATTTTTGGAGGTTGGCCGCGGCCCATAAATCCACTGGCCGTGGCCAAAAACAGGTAAGAAACATTTGGGCCATGGCCAAGAAAATCATGTTTCTTAGTTGAACTTCCAAAAATCATAACTAATTCAAGAAAAATCGAAATGAGGTGATTCCAAAGCCAATGGAAAGCTATTTAAGTCCTCTTTATAGAAAAAATATGAATTAATGCTTTCTATGACCACACAAATATAGAATCACACAAAATGCAACACTGTTCCAAAATAGATTCCAGTTTTAACATCAAACTTTGGACAACCATAACTCTCAGCTCACAAAACGAAATGACACAAATTATTGTCCATTTTGAAGCTTGGAATGTGAACTTTAAGACTGAAAAATTTCAGAATTTTTAGACACCATTTGGTCATTAAAAACGTCAATACAAACAGCCAGCAAAGAGTTTCAATGGACAGATTTTCAGATTTTGCACCAATGCTTTCAATGGTTCCAATTTCACAACAAACACCATTCTCACACCAATTTTCACAAGGAATCCATTGGAAACATCAAATCAACCAAATTCAAATCACATTGACATGTTTCATGTAACCCCCTGCCTGATAAACCATAATTATGATTTGAAAAGGCGTAATTAAAATGAATTAGAGACCGACGGATAATTAAAACTCATTTCAAACTCCCCTCCTTACGGTAGGGTTTTCACAAACTCTTTCAAAATTTCATTCCTATTCTGGTCTCAAATTCAAGTTTTGAATATAATTACCATATCCAGTTGAATCCCATTCATACATATCATAGTGTACAACAAAAATCCTGGCATCCGTGGGTTTCATTCATTCACTAAGGGTTTACATTTTCCCCTGTAGGGGATTACACAAAATCATTCCATATATATATAGTAATCCTAAATCAAAATGGATACCAACAACCAACATCAAAGATCTCTAAGGAGTCCTAGCCGCCCTTGGTTGTCTGCTTCCCTTTGGAGTAGCTTGCCTTGTCTGTAGTTCAGTTTATGGAAAGAATGAGATTCAAAAGAATCTCAGTAGTAACAAGTCACTCATACAATATACAAGCACATAGCATGAAAGTAAATCACAAACAGCAACAGCAGCAGCAGCACAAAGATACATGGCTAATGACAGCACTCACGGCTGTATACACAATGCGATAGCTCTCGCTATAATCACAATCATGACAGCTTACAATGTAATCACAATAACGACAGCTTGCACTGTAAATGACAGCTTTCGCGATATAACGACAGCTATCACCAGTTGTAACCACTGCAGCATCAGAAATCATCACAAAACAGTGATACAACACACATACAGTGTAACCCCCTCACCGTAATTACATCCGGATTACGAAATTTATGTGAAATAGAGACCAATAAAACAAAATAACAATTTATAATCCCACATCCAAGAGATGGGGTATTTCAAAAATCAGTTCCAAAACATACTCGTTGATGGTCTCACATTCACGGGCGGATATAACTACTTGAGAAATCAAATCACATAAGAAATATCAGAGTGCAGAAACTCAAATCCCGGCAAAACCCCAGGTTCATCTACATATATTTATATCATGGGTTTACAGGTTCCCAAAATGGGGATTACATGTTCAAAATATTCATTTACAACTCATAAACATTTGGTAACCCCGAATCCAAAATGAAGATAACCAACTACCACTAAGTCTCAGAGTAGTCCTAACTACTCCTGGTTGTCCGCTTCCCTTTCGAGCCACTCGCCCTGTCTAAAAAGGTTAGTCATATGGAAAGGGTGAGATTCTAAAGAATCCCAGTAGTAACAACTTTTTCATACCACATGCAATCACATAATATGTAAACAAATCATCTCATATCAGCAACACAAATCACACTCCACCCTCATCCCCTTTTACCGCCGGGAAGGCACACCGTCCTAACCCGAACCGTTGTTAGCGACTCAGGGACTATTGGCATGGCAGTGCATACGAATAGCCTTACGGCTCACATATAGCCTTTCAGCTTTCACAAATGGCCCGTCGGCCTTCACAAATAGCCTTTCGGTTCACAATTAGCCTTTCGGCCCACATAATCACATATACACACCTTAACCTCATCCCCTTTTACCACCGGGAGGCACACAACCCTTGCCCGAACCGTTGCTAGTGACTCAGGGACTATTGGTATAGCGGTGCTTCCACAATTTTCACAAACATGCAGCATACGAAATCCATTTCATCTCAATGACATTGAACACATACAATATATCACATAGGATATAAAGAAAGAGTCACTACCTGTATCTTTCCTGACTGGCTCTGGCACCTTAGTCTCACGAGGACGACAGATGTCAAATCCTATATCAATTAGGGACAACCAATCAATCTCTTTTCCATATGTATATTTCAATAATACTCTAAGTTGTTTATCATTTAGGACTCTTTAGGTGACTATTAGAGGCCTAAACATATGCATAAAGGGTTGGAAGACACTACCCAAAAGACCCCTTACTCGAAGGCAAAACTCTGATTTTTGACAGTTTCACTCGAGCACAGATGCTCTCACTCAAGCACAAGTACGGACATCACTAGAGCACAAGAGAATGAGAGACAGCGAGTGAGCACCCTAGAGCACACAAATCTCTCCAGGATCAGGATCACTCGAGCACAACCATATGCACTCGAGCATACACCCCATACCCGCGAGTGAGAAGGCATACTCGTGCACCTACCCGCGAGTGACCACCCGAGAGCACCACCCACACCTGAGGCACAAGCTCACTCGAGCATGACCCCCAGTGCTCTGGTGAGACTGCAATGCTCGCGAGTGTCAGAGCACACTCTTGGCATTAACCAGCGAGTGAAGACCCGAAAGAAACCCTTCACTCTGGACTCGCATCATCACTCGAGCAACCCAAGTTCACTCGAGCATGTTCTTCCCTCACTCGAGCACAAAGCGATGCACTCGAGCATTATTCATAAAACCCAGACGAACTCGAAGCAGAACAGGGAAAAACTCACGCATCACTCGAGCACGTTCTTCCTCTGCTCGAGTGATGTGTATCAGAGACCAAAAACGCAGAAAAACCAGAAAACGCTAGATGGTCAAAATCATGCCCAATGGTTCCCAAACTCCTCTCACAACTCATACATTTCAAGCACTAACTAGGGAACACAATGGCAACTCCAAAAACACCCCAAAAACCACTTTGACCACAATCAAACACTAAGGTCTCTATGATACACAATATCCAAATTTCATTCCACTTAATTCCAACATTCCAAATCATATTCAATACTCAAATAACTCCACAATAACTCATTTCTAACATTAAATACAATAAACTCCTAAAATCCACATTTGGTGCAAATTAGGGCAAATTTCCAGATTTTGCTCAACTTAACCAAAAAATCACAAACAATACTTCAAAATGCTCTAAATGCCTACCTCTTCACTTTGCTCAATCTAGAATCTTGATTCTCCAATCTTCCAATTTCGACTCACACACAAATCACCACTTCTCAAGATTCTACAACCACCACCATAAAGCTCTCATTGAGATGAACAATATTAGAGAAGAGGTTTTGAACAAAGGAAGAGCATTTCTTACCAAAGATCAAGCTTTTCTTCTTCCTTTCCCTTGCTTGTGCGCCAGAAATGGAGGAAGAAGAGAGAGAAGATGAGGTATGGAGGAAATGATGATGATGAAGAAGAAGTCAACACTTTCTCCCACACACACACACTCAACTGAATAGGAGAGAGAGAATGAGGGAAAAAAGTGCTATTTTGTCCTTTTGTGGCTTCATCCAATAGCTCACACAATCCACATGTCATCATCTTAGTCACTCTCCTATGAACCCACACAACCGCAAAACATAGGATCCCGACCCATGGTCAAGGAATCATAACCCTTGATCTTACATACCACACATCTTTATTTCAAAACTCACATTGCATTAATTCCAAAAGTGCTTTATTACACTAATTACAATAACTATCAGAGTCATTAGCCCTAATCACAAATCGGGATATTACATACAGTGTATTACACATAGTATAAGAGAAAGAGTCACTACCTGGTTCTTTCCAAACGTGCTCTGGCACAGGTCATTCACTATTAGGCCAAATGTCAAATTCTACAATTCCAAATGCACCATTTAGACACTTCCATAGTATTTCTTAGGATTATATGAGTCTATAATGAAAATTTACAAAAATTCCAACTTTATGTACATAAATTCCATGTACAAGTAATCTTGCTCATTAAGCCCAACCAATATTTCCTTCCTCATGCTACATGTAGGAGACACCTAGGGGTCCCTCCCTATGGTCTCAATCGGCTTCACAACTTGTCCAGGTTACGTATACACGTAAAGTCTCAATTTTGGTCAAAATTGCATTTTTGCTCAAATTTTCCATAAATTCATATTAAATTGACCAAAATATTATAAATATATTTTTCCCTTTTGTTTTCCTTAATTAATTGAAATTAACTTCAATTAATCAGAAAATAATTAATTTTGTGATAATTTGGCAAAATTATGATTTTGCCATTATCTTTCTAATCCAATTTCTTCTCTTATTTTTCTTTGGCCAATTTCCATCTATTTTTGGACAAAATATCTTCTCTAATATTTCTTCATTTTTGGACCTTAATATTGGGCTTTTTAAATCACCCAAATTAATTCCATATTTATTTTTGCCCAATTTCTCATGAAATTGAACATTTATAAAATTCATAAATTCCAAATTCATGAATATTCACCATTTTATTGAATTTCCCAAATAATTGCAATATTTTTGGTGAATATAAAATTTGGGGTGTTACATTTCACCAACAATCACAACATGTCAACACAAGTCACAATTCAAACTCAACATGGCAATTGCTTTCCAATCAAAATTTCAAATCAATTCCAATGGCCATATCACACAACAAAATACCAATTGCACCACAATACACAATTTAATTCTTCCATTTCACAAATATACCAAAATCAGGATAAATTCAAAATTCGCAAAACTTAACCAATAACCATAAAACTTAGGTCAAAATGTTTCAAATACTCACCTCTTCCTCTTCCCAAGGCCAATTCTTTGATTCCTCTTCTTTCTAATTTCTTCAAGCTCTCAAACACCTTCTTTCACAAATCTAAAACCATAGCAATGAAGCTCTCATCACCATGAACAATATTAAAGAAGGATATTTGAGTATTAGAGGACGATAAACCAACCAAAATCTCACCTTAAGTTTTCTCTTTCTTCCCTTAATCTTGGCGTCCATGGGAGCTTTGGAGAGAGAGAATGGGATCAAAATTTTTAGCATGAAAGGCCATTTGGCCAACCTAAAGAGGAGGAGAAGAGAGAGGGAAGAGTTGAAACATTGACCAAGATCTAAGTGTTCACAAATGCCAAGTGTCACACTCTTGCTCCATCTTCCATGAGCTTACATAGGCACACACACACATGATTCCACCCTTTGATCTCCTACACAAATCAATCCTAACCATGGATCTTTAAGTTACCAATGAGTTCCCTCTTCGGTAACTGACCAATTAGTCGGTAACTTTACCATTTTGCCCCTGATTGTGGTAATTCTTCTAAATCACCACCAAACACATTTTCTCATTTCCTTTCACCAATCATGTGCCCTCTCCTTCTCCCTCAATGCATTTTAAGCTTTGACGCACAATTAAGCTTAAATGCAAGTTTTAGGCACTGATTGTAACATATTCGAATCACAGCTCATAACGTATTCTCCAAAAGTGTTTATTTATCAATAACCACATCCACTTTTGAAGTTCTTAACCCTTAATCAAAATTTGGGATATTACAAGCCACATTGAGGAAAAGCTAGTAGGAGCTTGAGGTAACTTCCAAACTTTCGTATATTAACTATTCTAGCTACTGTGGGCAATTTAATCTATGAAATTTCATCAGATTGCCGTTGGTTTTAAATTTTGAAAATTGAGTTGCCTAAGGTTTATGCTGCCAAATTTTGGTTCAAATGGTAGTTATAACCTAATGGAATAATCAATAAAGTGGTTAGGAGCCGAAATTGCAAAACCTTGATTTTTCCTAGAAAACCCATATATTTCGGCCAGGGCTGTAAATGGGCCTTAGAGTTGGATTTTCAATGATTTGATGGTTCCACTAAGTTCAGAAGGGAAAATTAGGTGGGGTTATAGTTGGTCACTTTTTCGAAAAAGGCCAAAAGGCATAATTTTTCAAAGTACAATCGGATTGGGTACGGCCAAGCCGGGTCCCCGGGGGCATTTTAGTAATTTTTCAATACAGACTCATATAACCCCAAGAAACACCATAAAAGTGTCTAAATAGTGCATTTGGAATTGTAGGACTGAGTGGAAAGCTGAGCTGTGACACGTTTTACGAGACACGTAATTCGAGGTGGAAAAAGGGTTTAAGGTAGAAGACTTACCTTATTTGCATCTATTTGATATCTCTGCTTGTGTAGTGATATATGTGATTACTTTACTTGATTGTATAGATCGTATTTGAATAAATGAATCTCTGTTTCTGTTATCGCTGTGGCCATAGTCTTGTTGCATGAAACATTAAGCATGCAAAAATGTCATTATGGGGCATACATCTAACATGTCAAACACATAGCATCTATCATGCATGCATTATGGTATCTGTTTCCTACTGAGATTCTTTCGAATCTCACCCTCCCTACCAATAATATAGACAGTAAATATAGAAGATATGCTGAGAACAAAGAAGAGAACCGTACGAGGAGATTAAAGTGGGGGAACGAAGACGGAAAGATGTCTCCATTTCACTGAGATACCTTAAAGCCCTGTGCGGCTACAAGGTTTGTAATTATTATGTGTAAACCCCTATGGGGAATTTCTGTAATCATGCATATATTATCAGTATATTTATGTTATTCCTGTATTGTCCACAAAACCACATATTAATATTCCACTATAAGTCAAAATAAGATAAGGGTGTGACATAAATACCCATCATCATTAGTCCATTTAGATTGACACATCAGAAATCACACAACAACAAGAGATCAAACTCATTACTTTTTCCTTGAGTCCATACAAAGATAAAGTCAAATTATTAATTTGTAAAAGCCATTGTTGTCTTGGCTTGAGTGTTGGGAGTGCAATACATACTTAAGAGTCTTCATTGTATCATGCAAGAAAATATTGCATTATAAGAGGAGCATGGAGAATCGCTCTTAAACGGTGTTAGCCCTTGTCTACCGTTTCTCAAGCAGAAGAGGGAAATAACTAGAGAGAAGAGCATAAAAGAGAGAGAAGTGGGTAGTAAATTTATTTTACTCACATTTTAAAATACTAAACTGGGTTTACGTCCTGATTTAGAGTTTGTTGAATTTACCAACCTAACTTAAAATTTCATTAATTCAAGTTCAAACAAGAATTTTTGTGATTGTATAATTCAAATTCAAACAAAAAATCCTCAATTATTTTCAGAAATAATTGTCAGAATTTAAATTTAATTTTGAATTCTTAAAATTATATACTACTCCGGTCTTAAATATAAAACCTAGTTGAATTTTTTGAGAAGATTAAGAAAGGTAATTAAATTACTTTAAAGTATTTATATTTATTATTTTTTTCAACAAACTAATTTGTCTAACTTATAAACTGATATATAATTTAATCATATACAACATATGATTGATTAAGTAACTTATTCAGCTTCCTTAATCTCTACAAAAAAAAGTCAATTAGGCCTTATATTTATGATCAGGGTAGTATTTTAATGGGAGAATCCCATTTAAATCTATTTAAAATACCTAAGTCTAGATGTAGGCCTGTACTTTTAATAAATCCTTAATAAGGCCAAAAGGCTTCATTAGGGATTTCTGAATTTATTGATTTTACTAATATGTCATGCTATTTTCTCTGCCTCTACTCTTTCATGATATTTTTACTTACACCTCAAACAATTAAGATGCAAATTGAGAAGCATGAAAAGTGGACTTAGGTTCTTTCTATTTGTAATGCCCCAACTTGTGCTTAAGGGCCAATGACTTCGAAAGTGCATGTAATTATTGTTAATCAAACACTTTTGTAGAATATGATGTGAATTACGATCCAAATGTGTTCTGATCAGTGCCTAAACCCTGTATTTAGGCTTAATGGTATGCTAAAGCTTAAATTGAACTCTAAAGGTAAGGGAGGGCACATGGTAAGGTGATATGGGTTATCACTCGAGTGCTTCGGGTCTCACTCGAGTGAGTATGTATTTTGCACCTTCAGGCTGCTTCTTGAGTTGTCACTCGCGGCCAAATTGTCAAGAGTGTGTTTTGGCACTCACAAGTATTGGGTAACCACTCGAGTGCTAGAGCTAGTGCTCGAGTGCACTTCTCATTCTAGGGTTTTTGTTGCTCTCGGGTAGTCACTTCCTGTGCCTCACTCGGTTGGACTCAGGTGAGCATGAAGGCCTCACTCGAGTGCTATGTTTATTTTCTGTCTCAGTGGCTGCTCTCGGCCAAGCACTCGCACGAGTGAGCCAACCTCACTTGAGTGCAAACCATCTGATCACTCGAGTGCATCTTCTATCACTCGAGTGCAAGGGCTGAGAATCAGTCTTTTCTCTTCCAAAAGCGGGATCTTTAGTGTAGTGTTCCCAACCTTTAGGCATATGTCTAGGCTTCTAGTAGCCACCTAAAGAGTTGAAATGATAACCAACTTTAAGTGTTATGAAGATAAGAATTTGGAATAGAGAATAACCTATCATCCTTGATTTGGTTTATAGGCTTTGAAATTTACCCTACTCGAGAATACACTGTGTCGGAGCACGCCAGGAAAGAACAAGGTAGTGACTCTTTCTCTTATACTGTATGTTATGCATTGTATGTTTGATTTATCATTGATTTGTGAAGACTTCGTATGATGCAAAGCTTGTGGATGTGAGCTGAAAGGCTATTTATGGGCCGAAAGGCTATTTGTGAAAGCCGAAAGGCTATTTGTGAAAGCCAGAAGGCTATTTGTGAAGCCGAAAGGCTATGTGAGCCATAAGGCTATATGTATGCGTCGCCATGCTAATAGTTCCTGAGTCGCTAACAACAGTTCAGGTAAGGACTGCGTGCCTTCTACGCGGTAAAAGGGGATGAGGGTGGGGTATGATATGTATTGCTGCTGCTGCTTGATGATTTACTTGCATGCTATGTGATTACATGTGGTATAAGTGATTTGTGTAACCCCCTGCCTTTTAACAAGTAATTATGATTCGTTTTAGCATATTTTAATTGGATCAGAGACCGTCAGATCATTCAAACTCATTTCAATTTCTTACCTTTCAGCAAGGTTTTTACAAAATCCTTCAAAACTTTTCCCCGTCCTGGTCTCAATTTCAAAGTTTGAATATAATTACCTGTGCAATTAATATACATTCATTCATATCAGAGTGTATAATCAAATCCCCGGCAACTCCTGGGTTCTAAACATATATCAACTAAGTGTTTATAAATCCCACTAGGGGATTACATGTCCAAACTCAAGTATAATACTATTTACATCTCAAAATATACAGTAATCCAAAGTTCAAAATGGATAACCAACTTCCCTAAAACCAAAATATACCCCGAAGGGTCCTAATCGCTCTGGGTTGCCAGCTTCTCCTTAGAGCCACTTGCCCTGTCTGAAATATTAGTCATTGGAAAGAATGAGATTCAAGAGAATCCTAATAGTAACAAATCACTCACACAATACATAAACACAAAGCATATATGATCATGTTAAGCAGCATCACAAAGTATCATGGCTCATGCCACAAACGACAGCGCTCACGGTTGTAAACTCTAGGCGTCAGCTTTCCCTGCAATCACAATAACGACAGCTTGTGCTGTAATCACAATAATGACAACTTGCGCTATATAATGACAGCTTGCGTTGTAAACGACAGCTTACGCTGTAAACGATAGCTATCACCAGCTGTAACTGTAGCAGTATCAGAAATCATCACAAAACTCCACAGGGCATCACAAAGCAACAACAGCAACCACCCAATACATGATAGGCATACATACAAAACATTTACACAAAGTATAAGAGAAAAGTCACTACCTGGTCCTTTCCTGACATTTTTCAACACTGTGGGCTCCTGAGGTCGACAAGTATCAAATCCTATAAGTCAAGTTAGGGACAACCCGTCAGTCTCTTTTCCAAGTTCTTAATTCTATAATACTTTAAGTTGGTTATCATCTAAACTCTTTAGGTGACTGTTATAGGTTTAAACATATGCCTAAAGGGTTGGAAGAATTTATGATTTTGGGCTGGCTCACTCGAGTGATGGAAGTCTCACTCGAGTGACACCCCCCAATTGCACTCGAGCACCAGCGAGTGAGACACAGAAGGTGTACATCCGAGAGCACCAACACTCCTCAAAGTGGTCAGCTCACTGGAGCACAGACTCCAGTACTCGAGTGGTGGCACTCTGGTCCCCTGAGTCCCATCGAGTGTAGTACAAGAAGTGACAACCCGAGAGCAACCCAACTGCCAAGCGTCAAGTGCACTCAAGCATCAACCCTAGTACTCGAGTGACTTCCCACTGCTCGCGAGTACCCACACGCACTCTTGAACATCTGCCTGAAGACTTAACCAAAATACCCAGAAGTTCATACCATGCTTAAGTGAGATCCTCCCTCACTCGAGTGATGTCTATCAGGTGCCAAATTGCAGCAACTGATATGGTTTTCCAAAATTGACTAATTTGCTACAAATGGTCCTAAAACTTGTACCAAGACTCATTCTCACTTATTTTAACACAAGGACCCCATTGGTAAACTTAAAATAACCAAACTCCAGCTCAAGCAACACATTCTCATCTCTAGATCATAAGATCACCCAAAACCACAATTTGCCAAACTTCCTCTTTTCAAATTCAAACCAAAACCATTAACACCCATACACTATTTGGCATCTATTCCACCACCAAACACTACTCAATTTATATCTTCTAAATCACAAGAAATCAGGGCAAAAATCCAGAATTTACAAAACCAAACCAATGGCCAAAACAATTATACCAAAATACATCAAATGCTTACCCCTTTCTTTCCCAAATGTGGTTTCCTTGATTCCTCAACTTCTCAAACTTCACAATCTCTCAAATACCACCAAAGAAAATTCTGAAACCATAGAAGTCAAGCTCTCAACCTCTTGAACAACATCAATGAAGAGTGTTTGAGCATATGGAGTCATTTAGAACACCTACCTCAAGTTTTCTTCTTTCTCTTTCCTTCCTTGTTTCAGCGAAAATGAAGAATGATGAGAGAGAAATGAGATAAGAAAATGATGATCACATTTCCCTTCTTCCCAAGTTTCTTCACCGACTTGAGAGAGAGGGAAGAGTTTGAAAATGTTGACTTCATCCATGGTCCTCAAGATGCCACTTGTCATGATCTTGAGCTTCCTTCTATTATTTCATATATTCTCATACACACTTGATTCCACCTCTTGTTCTTTCAATCCTAGCCATTGATCTCAATTACCAAGGAGTTTCCTCTTCAGTAACCGACTAATCGGTCGGTAAATTTACCATTTTGCCCCTGATTATACAATACACATTATATACTTCAAAAGTGCTTAATTATCATTAATTACATCACTTTGAAGTTATTAATCCTTAATTACAATTCAGGATATTACAATTTGTTACTACTGGGATTCTTTTGAATCTCATTCTTTCCTTTAACTAACCTTCAGACAGGGCAAGTGGTTCCAAGGATAAGCAGATGACCAAGGGCGGATAGGACTCCTGAGGGAGATTTGTGTTTTGGTTGTTGGTTATCTATTTTGGATTGGGGATTACTGTACATTCTGTGTATATTATTTTGGATACAGTTGTGTAATTCCCTAAGTAGGAAATTATAAATCCTTAGTGTGTATATATATATATATGAAACCCAGGAGTTGCCAGAATTTTTATTGTACACTCTGGTATATAAATGTGATTTAACTGTGTAGGGTAATTATATTCGAATTATGGAATTTGAGACCAGGTTTAAAATAAATATTGAAAGGATTTTGTGAAAAACACTACTATAGGAAGGGATAGTAAAAGAATTTGATTATCATTGGTCTCTATTTCATTTTAATCACGTATTTTGAATCATAATCATGGTTTTTATGGTAGGGGGTTATATTTTTGGTATCAGAGTTGTAGTTCCTGGCAAGGGTAGAAGTTACTAGGATGGTTCCCTTAGTCTTGGCTATAGGGATAGAAGATGATTTGTGAACGATTATCGTATACACATGTTTCTTCTGTTGTTGTGGATATATATATATATATGAGATTTATGAATATATGTGTATATATATTTGTGATATTGATGGGGTGAGTTATCTGTAGAATGAAGAAAACAAAAGGTCACACCAGAGTTCAGCAAGTAGACCTTGAGGTGGAAGAAGTTAATAACAATCCACTAGATCTTATGCAAGAGCTTATGGGTTTGATAAGAGAGCAGCAAGATATGATTATTGAGCTGAGAGAAGAGCTCAGAGTAGAGAGAGTAAAGAACAAAGAAGACTCAGTTCAGTCTACTCCGGAAGAGACCCAAGAAGAAACTTGACATGAAGAAACTGCAGAAGGGTCGGCACGACCATTAGAATCACCTCCTTATGCCGGACCAAACCAAGAATCACATAGGGTTCTAGTTAGAGAGGAAAGGGATTTGCAATAATGCGTTTCAAAATTCTGCAAGCACCTACCTCCAGTGTTCAGAGGGAGATTCAATCCCCAAGCAATTGAAGACTGGTTAAATTGGCTGGAGAAAATCTTTGAAGTCCTTGAGTGCCCGGATGAGGTGAAGGCACGATTGGCAATATACAAGCTCGAGGGAGATGCAGATCGTTGGTGGCAGAAAATTGCCCTAACGTTGAGAAACAAAAATGTGCCACTGACCTGGGAAATGTTCCAGCAACAATTCAATGAGAAGTATTTTCCCAAGTGGGTGCGGCTGGAAAAGAGACTGAATTCCTCTCTATTAAACAGGGGGACACAGAGACTTTTTATGATTATTTGTCCCGTTTTATCTGGTTGTACAGGTATTCTTCTTATCTGAGACATATGGATGATGAGGAGTGGAGTTCTGATATGTTGATACCTGGATTACGGTGAGAACTGAGAAAGAGATTAGCCACCCACCAGTTTACCGAGTTCAATAAGGCGGTCAAGGAATGCAGGATCATCGAGAACAATCTGTGAGATCTATTTCTGGCTAAGGCTACCAGTAGCCACAGTAAACCCAGTAAGGGTAATACCTCTCAAAAGCAGAAGGGCCAATGATCCTCTTCGTCCTGGGGTATGGGTAAGAAGCCCTACCAACCCAGAGATCGTGAGCTTCGAAGATTTATGACAGAGTAGGTATGTCCTCGTTGTAATCAATCACATTATGGCAGAAATTGTTGGGGGTGAAATGATCTACTTTAATTGTAAACAACCGGGACATCTTTCTAGAGATTGTCAGAGGCCACAGGAAGAGCAGAGGTTGAGGACTCAGGGCCGGGTATATGCGATGACTTAAGAAGAAGAACGAAAGTCTCCCAATCTCATTCAAGGTAAAGTCCTTCTTAATGGCAATGAATTCCAAGTGTTGTTCGACTCGGGTACAAGTCACTCTTTTATTGCCTATGATTGTCTGAAGCGCCTAGGTATGCATATACATAAGTTGCCATTCAACTTAGTTGTGTCAACGCCAATGGGTGTCAAGGCTGTGACTACTGAAGCCTGTTTGAATTGTGTCATAACTGTAGAAGGGCATGAGTCCACTGTGGATTTGAATCATCTACCGCTTTACCAATTAGAAGTTATATTGGGTTTTGATTGGTTAATGGCAAACAATGTGTTGCTGTATTGTGGGAACAAAAGGATTGTGTATCCAGCTTCTCAAAGTGTTGAGGGTGTGAATGGCAGTTTTAATTTTCTTTCAACAGCTAAGGCTGAGAAATATTTAGAGAAAGGGTGCCAGGGGTATATGGTATTCTTTTCTGTGTAAGGAGAGACCGGTGAAACTCTGAACAGTATACATATGGTAAATGAATTCCCTGAGGTATTCCCGGATGATCTGAGTAAATTGCCTCCTGAAAGGGAAGTTCAATTTCCGATTGAGATTGTGCCTAAAGACGGTTCTATTTCAAAGGCCCCATACTGTATGGCCCTGAATGAAATGGCAGAGTTGAAAAAGCAGATTGAAGACTTACTTGAAAAAGGGTTCATTAGACCCAGTATGTCGCTATGGGGAGCTCCAGTGCTATTCGTTAAAAAGAAAGATGGAAGTCTTTGTTTGTGTGTGGATTATCGAGAGTTGAATAAGATTATTATGGAGAATAAGTACCCTCTCCCAAGAATTGATGACCTTCTGGATCAATTATCTAGTTCATGTGTGTTTTTGAAGATCGATCTAAGGTCGGGTTATCATCAGCTGTGAGTGAAAGCAAAAGATATTCCAAAGACTGCTTTCAGGACAAGATATGGACATTATAAGTTTTTGGTGATGCCGTTTGGGCTAACAAATGCACCTGTAGTATTCATGGATTACATGAACCGTGTCTTTTGATAATATCTAGATCAATTTGTGGTTGTATTTATAGATGATATTTTGATATACTCTAAGAGTAAGGAGGACCATGAGCATCATTTGAGAATTGTGTTGAACATTCTGCATAAGAAGCAACTCTATGCCAAGTTGAGTAAGTGTGAGTTTTGGCTGTCAGAAGTAAAATTCTTAGGCCATGTTATCTCGTAAGAAGGGGTCTCTGTGGATCCTAGTAAAGTGGAAGTGGTACTGGACTGGAAGAGGCCAGAAACTGTTGCTGAGATACACAGTTTTCTGGGTCTTACTGGTTACTACTGGAGATTCATCCAGAATTTCTCTCGTATTGCTTTGCCAATGACCAAGCTCACTAGAAAGGATCAGCCGTTTGTGTAGGATAAGAAATGTGAAAATTGCTTTGTGGAATTGAAGGAGAGATTGACTACGGCACCTGTGTTGATTATACCAGATCCCAGCTTGACTTATGTTATGTATAGTGATGCGAGTAAGCAGGGATTGGGGTTTGTCCTTATATAGCAGGGATGTGTGGTGGCTTATGCCTCCTGACAACTCAAACCTCATGAAATGAATTATCCCACCCATGATCTGGAGCTTGCGGCAATTGTGTTTGCTTTGAAAATATGGTGACATTATTTGTATGGTGCAACAGTAGACTGTACTGCGACCATAAAAGTCTCAAGTATCTATACGACCAGAAAGAATTGAATATAAGACAGCGTCGATGGATGGAGTTGCTTAAGGACAACAACCTGGAAATCAAATAACATCTTGGTAAAGTAAATGTAGTCACTGATGCTTAGTCGAAAGACAGTGCTTGTGGCAGCAATGATGATACAAGAGGGAAAGTTAATAGAAGATTTTCGAGATTTGAATTTGTTCAACCAGATTGTCTGTGCCAATTATACCGTTTCCTAAAGGGAAAGTGATTTGAGAGCTGCGATTGAAGAAGCTTAAAGGCAAGATGGTTGGATACAACGTAATTTGATTAGAATTGAATGGGGAGAAGCTCGGGTCTATTATTTATCACCTAGTGGACTAGTTCGATATCAGAAGAGAATTTGTGTTCCACTTAAGGCGGAGTTGAGGCAAAAGATCCTTGACGAGGCGCATAAGAGCCGATATACTCTTCACCCCGGTATGACCAAAATGTATCATAATTTAAATTCCGTGTATTGGTGGCTAGGACTGAAGAGTGATGTGACGAAATATATGGCGCGATGTCTTACTTGCCAGAGGGTAAAGATTGAGCACTAGAGAGCGGCTGGGTTACTGTAGAGTCCTGAGATTCCGGAATGGAAATGGGAAAGTGTGACTATGGACCCTATTGCAGGATTGCCCAAGATCAAGAATTATGATGCGATTTAGGTTATCGTTGACCGGTTAACGAAGTCGGCATACTTCATACTAATCAATGCTAGCTACTCTCCGGATAAACTAGCAGAGATTTATATTCGAGAGATTGTGAAGCTCCATGGTGTACCGAAGAACATCATTTCTGACCGGGATCCCCAATTTACTTTGAGATTTTGGAGGGCTTTGCATGAGGCCCTAGGTAATCAGTTGAGATTTAGTACGGCCTACCATCCTCAGATAGATGGACAGTCAGAGAGAACTATTCAGACACTGGAAGATATGTTGCGTGTAATACCCCGAATTTTGAGACTTGAGCTTAGAGAATAAGCCTGAGATTAGTGGATTCCTAAGCCCCGGTTTAGCAAGATCCCAAATTGTGATTAGGGGTTAATGACTACAAAAGTGGACGTGGTTAGTGATTAATGAACCCTTTTAGAGAATATAAAGAGGATTGTAGTCGCTTGTGTTATGAGCAACGCCAAAACCCTGTATTTGAGTTCAATTGTGGATTAACATCCAAATTGACTTAGAATAGAGGGAATAATTGAATGGGGTATTGTGATGGAAATGGTGTCATGTTGTGGTATTTAATCATTGGAATTGATTTAAATTGGATTGGACACATTGGTTGCAAAACTGGAAATGTTGTCCAGTGTGAATTCTGTCTGGGCAGTCTTCTCGTGTGGACGTTTTTAATAGGAAAATGATGTCAGAAAATTATGAAACTTTCCAGTCTTAAAGGTTACATCCAAAGCTTCAAAATGGACATATAATTTGTGCCATTTCATGTTGGGAACTGGGAGATATAACTGTCCAACATTTGAGGTCGAAAATGGACTCTGTTTTGGGGCAGTGATGACATTTGTGTAATTCTGGAATTTTGTGGTGATTTCTAGTATTGGGAAATATTTTTCCTATAAAGAGGACTTAAATACCTTTCATTTGGCTTTGGAATCACCTCATTTAGATGTTTCTAGAATTAGTTATGATTTTTCAAAGTTTGGGCAGAAAATCTGCCAGAAAATCCGAAAATGGTAATTATGACATCATCTCAATAAAAGATGACATCATCATAGGATATGTTATTAAACGGTTTTTTCCTTCTTCCTCCTCATTTCTGACGCTGAGAACAGCTGAAATAGAGAGAGAGCATATGGGATCTTTAGAGAGAGAAAGAGGAAGAAATCTCGCAAGGTAAGCCGATTTCTCCGACGATCTAGCTCCTAACGCGTATAACTCCGATCCTAAGCTACTCCCTTATGTTCTTTAAGGTTTGGAAGCTCCTCTTTTGGTGTTTTGAAATTAGGGTTTTCAGCCACAAGAAGGAAAAGCTAGTGGGAGCTTGAGGTAACTTCCAAACTCTTGCATATTGACTATTATGACTGTTATAGACAATTTAATCGGTGAAATTTCGCCGGATTGTCTTTAGTTCTAAAAATGGAAAATGGGTTTGTGGGGCTGTTATGCTGCCCAAATTGATACTAAATGGTAGTTCTAACCTAATGGAATAGTCAATAAAGTGGTTAGGAGTAGAAAGGAACGCGTTTACGGAGCCGAAACCGAAAAACCCCAATTTTTCCCGGAGTACATGTATATTTCGGCCAAGGCTATAAATGGGTCTTAGAGTTGGATTTTCAATGATTTGATGATTCCATTGAGTTTAGGAGTGAAAAGTAGGTGGGGTTACAGTTGGTCACTTTTTCGGAAAAGGCCGAAAAAGCATAATTACGAAAACGCCATTGAAACCCTTAAAGTGGGGCTGCCAAGGGTAAATTTGTAAATTGACATTGAATTTGATAATTCCGAGTCCGGAAATGGATTCCTTGGGCAAAAATATGTCAGAATAGCCCATGTCAAAATTTCAAGAAAAGTACAGCCGGACCGGGTACGGCCGGGCCGGGCCGGGTCCCCGGGGGTATTTTAGTAAATTTTCAATATAGCCTCATATAACCCCCAAAAACACTGGAAGTGTCTAAATGGTACATTTAACATTGTAGGATCGAATGTGAAGCCCCGAGTTGCTGGCACGCAAATCGAGGAGAAAAGACTGGAGGTAGGGGACTTACCTTACTTGCATGTATTTGATATCTTTGCTTGTGTAGTGATGTATGTGATTGCTTTACTTGATTGTGTAGAGCATATTTGAATAAATGAAGCTCTGTTTCTGTTTTGCTGTGGCTATAGTTTTGTTACATGAAACATTGAGCATACAGAAATGTCATTATGGGGCATACATCTAGATAAAGCTAATATGTCATACACATAGCATCTATCATGCATGCATTATGGTATCTGTTTCCTACTGAGATTATCTCGAATCTCACTCTCCCCTACCAACAATTTAGACAGGGCAAGTGGCTCGTGGAGGGAGCGGCTAGGACTCCTCTGAGATAAGATTGTGTAATCCCCATTTGAAGAATTGTAATGGGCAATTGTATCCTGTGTATCTTTAGTGAAGGTATGTACTCGGGATTGCCGGGATGATTGAGTTGTGTACTCTGATATTTATATGAATGTGATTTATCTTAGCGTAGTAATTGTATTCGAAATGTGAATATGAGACCAAGTTTATAAATGATTTCAAAAAGTATTCATGAAAACCCCGTCATGTGATGGGTTAGTAAATGTTATTTGATTATTATTGGTCTCTATTTCATTTTAATCGCGTATTTCGGATATAATTACGGAGGGGGTTACATTGCGAGCTTGTGTCCTCAATTTTTAAGGGAATTGGGATAACTTTCTTCCACTTGCCAAGTTCACCTACAACAATAGCTATCATGCGAGCATTCAGATGGTGCCGTATGAAGCGTTGTATGGGAGGAAGTGCCATTCACCCTTATGTTCAAATGAGTTATCTGAGAGGAAACTTTACGGGCCGGATCTTGTTGAGCAAACCTCAGCACAGATTCGAATCATTCGAAAGAGGCTTCTTACAGCGTAGTGTTGACAGAAAAGCTACACTGACAGGAGGAGAAGACCTCTAGAGTTTAAGGTTGGTGATCATGTCTCTTTTAGGGTATCTCCTGTTACTGGCATTGGGAGAGCTATCAAGCGGAAGAAGCTGAGCCTGAGGTATATAGGTCCTTTTGAGATTGTTGCAAGAATTGGGCCTGTTGCATATCGAGTAGCCTTACCCCCGAACTTGAGCAGACTCCATGATGTGTTTCATATTTCTCAACTGAAGCAGTACCAGTCGGATCCCTCTCACATTATTAGGAATGAAGAGGTCGAATTACAAGACAACTTCACATATATAGTAGAGCAAAACAAATTATTGATCGAGAAGAACGACAGCTCACACACTGAAGCATTCCGTATGTGGAAGTGATCTGGAAGGGGATGACTCAGAGAGAGGCAACTTGGGAAGCAGAGGATGACATGCTTAGGCGTTATCCGGAGTTTATGGCTTAAGTTGTGTAACAAATTTTGAGGACAAAATTTATTTTTTGGGAGGAGAATTGTAATGCCCCAACTTGGGCTTAAGGGCCAACGACTTTTAAAGTGCATGTAATTGTTGTTAATCAAAAACTTTTGAAGAATATGATGTGAATTACGATCTGAATGTGTTCTGATCAGTGCCTAAACCCTATATTTAAGCTTAATGGTGTGCTAAAGCTTAAATTGAACTCTAAAGGTAAGGGAGGGCGCATGGTAAGTTGAAATGGAATGATAGAATGTGGTTAGTAAGGATTCAAGTTGAATTGCCATCATCAAGGGAAAAATGGGAAAATAAAAAGTTACCGACCAATTGGTCAGTTACCGAAGAGGAAACTCCTTGGTAATTTAAGGATCAATGGCTAGGATTAAGTGATTAAGAGAATGGAATTGTGTGTGTATGAGCTCATATGTGATTATGGAAGGGAGAGCAAGATTGTGATAAGTGTCCAAATGAGAACTATAGATCAAGTCAAATTATTCAAACATGTTTTTCTCTTCCCTCTCTCCTTCAAGGTCGGCTTGGTGCATGGTTCAAGGGAAAAATCTGTGCTATCATCATCATCATCTTCTCTTTCATAAATCTCCATTTTCAGCCAAGGGAGGAAGGAAAGAGAAAGTGAAAGTTAATGTTTTGACTTTGTGTTTAATCTCAAATGCTCTAAACCTCTTCATTAATCTTGTTCATGGTGATGAGAACTTTCTTTTTATGGTTTTAGATTTTTGAAAGAGGGTGTTTTAGAGTTTGAGCAAGTTTAGAAGTTAGAGGATTAAGAAACAAACTTGAGGAAGTTGTTGTGGTGAGTAATAACTTCTTTTTGGTATAAGTGTTGTTGCCATTAAATGATTTATGGAATTTATTAGATTTTGCCCAGATTTTGGTATAATTTGAAATGCATGAATTTGGATAGTGTATGGTGTTGGATTTGGTGCCTTATTGTGTCTTTATGTTATTGGATTTAGTTTGGAATTTTGAAAGGAAAAGTGGTGTCAAGGGTTAATGTATGGGAATGTGATGACCAAAACCAAAACTTGTTAGAATGAGAATTGGGTTGCTTTGGTGTTTCCAATGGGTTCCTTATGAAAATTTGTGTGGTAAAAGGTGGTTTGTGAAGCTTGGAACCATGGACACTTTGGTGGGGAATTTGGAAAATTCTGTCAGTTGCTGCGGTTTTGGCTTCTGATATGCCTCACTCGAATGCACCAAGGTGTCACTCGAGTACAGCATTCTGTTTCCCTTTTCCTTCAGTTCTGGCCGTACTTCCTCACCAAGAAAGCAGAAGTGCACTTCCTCACCTACGAGTGATATGGGTTATCACTCGAGTGCTTCGGGTCTCACTCGAGTGAGTATGTATTTTGCACCTTTAGGCTGCTTCTTGAGTTGTTACTCATGGCCAAATTGTCAAGAGTTTGTTCTTACACTCGTAAGTATTGGGTAACCACTCAAGTGCTAGAGCTAGTGCTCGAGTGCACTTCTCATTCTTGGGTTTTTGTTGCTCTCGGGTAGTCACTTCCTGTGCCTCACTCGGTTGGACTCGGGTGAGCATGAAGGCATTACTCGAGTGTTGAGGTCAGGACTCAAGTGCTATGATTATTTTCTGTCTCAGTGGCTGCTCTCGGCCAAGCACTCGCACGAGTAAGCCAACCTCACTCGAGTGGAAACCATCTCATCACTCGAGTGCATCTTCTATCACTCGAGTGCAAGGGCTGAGAATCAGTCTTTTCTCTTCCAAAAGCGGGATCTTTGGTGTAGTGTTCCCAACCTTTAGGCATATGTCTAGGCTTCTAGTAGCCACCTAAAGAGTTGAAATGATAACTAACTTTAAGTTTTATGAAGATAAAAATTTGGAACAGAGAATAACCTATCGTCCTTGATTTGGTTTATAGGCTTTGACATTTGCCCTACTCGAGAACAGACTGTGCCAGAGCATGCTAGGAAAGAACAAGGTAGTGACTCTTTCTCTTATACTGTATGTGATGCATTTTATGTTTTGATTTATCATTTATTTTTGAAGACTTCGTATGCTGTAAAGCTTGTGGATATGAGCCGAAAGGCTATTTGTGGGCCGAAAGGCTATTTGTGAAGCCGAGAGTCTATGTGAGCCGTAAGGCTATATGTATGCACCGCCACGCCAACAATCTCTGAGTCGCTAACAACGGTTCGGGTAAGGACTGCGTGCCTTCCCAGCGGAAAAAGGGGATGGGGGTGGGGTGTGATGTGTATTGCTGCTACTGCTTGTTGATTTACTTGCATGCTATATGATTACATGTGGTATGAGTGATTTGTTACTACTAGGATTGTTTTGAATCTCATTCTTTACTTTGACTAACCTTCAGACAGGGCAAGTGGCTCTAAGAATAAGCAGACGACCAAGGGCGGATAGGACTCCTGAGGGAGATTTATGTTTTGATTGTTGGTTATCTATTTTGGATTGGGGATCACTGTACATTCTGTGTATATTATTTTGGATACAGTTGTGTAATTCCCTAAGTAGGAAATTGTAAATCCTTAGTGTGTGTGTGTGTGTGTGTGTGTGTGTGTATGAAACCCATGAGTTGCCAGAATTTTTGTTGTACACTCTGGTATATAAATGTGATTTAACTGCGCAAGGTAATTATATTCAAATTGTAGAATTTGAGACTAGGTTTAAAAGAAATTTATAAAGGATTTTGTGAAAAACCCTACCGTTAGGATGGGATAGTAAAAGAGTTTGATTATCATTGATCTCTATTTCATTTTAATCACGTATTTCGAATCATAATTACGGTTTTCGAGGTAGGGGCTACACTATTCACATAACTTGCTTCTAATAATTAGATATTACAACATTGACATTGACATTTGACACCAGTACATATATATCACAAGCATTATTGTCCAGATTATGAAGCGAGTGCAACACACCTACACATAGATCCTTAGAGCGACGTAGGTTGACGCCCTGAATGCATGTCGGATATAGGTAAATCAGCTGAATAAATCCAGGATGAGGAGAGGAGAAGTGAGGAATCCATGAGATTGAGATTTGATAGGAAACAGAAGAGGTAGAGAAAATAGAATGACATATTGATAAAATCAACAAATTCAGAAATCCCTAAAGAGGCCTCTAAACCATTTTAGGGATTTGTTAAAAATGTAGGTTCAAATCAAGATTTAGGTATTTCAAATGGATTTAAATGAAAATTTTCCTCTTTTAATTTAACATAATTTTTAAGATTAAAATGTTATTTCAATTTATGGGTTAAGTTGCATCCCCAGCACCCCAAAATATTTTTTGATAGGCAACTTTATCCCTAAAAAATTTTGTGGTGTAATTTTGCCCCTTATATATTAAAAATGAATCAATCTTGCCTCCAACTAACAGTTTAGCAAATGTTCTTTTTTTCAGTCATTGTTTCAGTGTCATGTTGGTGGAAGATGAAAATTTCTCCTACATGTCAAAATTTCAAACCTAAGATACTCCATAAACGTCTGTTTTGTCATTTTAAAAGGAAGCTTTCATCAACAACAAAAGTCCTGCCTCCCTCTAGTCCTCCCTATATAGTCATTCCCCTTATGTGTTGCAAAAACCGTTCTCCCCTATCAGCACACAAATTACATAGATGCACCATGGCTATCTCTTTAGGATTGCCAAGTATGAATGAATTGATCATAAAACCTAGATAACGGATTTTGAATGGGATTATGTGTAATGCCCCAAAATATGATTAAGGGCTAATGACTCCAAAAGTGAATGTAATTAATGTTAAACAAACACTTTCAGAGAATACAATGTGACTTATGAGCTGAATGGGCATAAGAGTCTTTTAGCTAAATTAAATCCAAAACCCATATTTTTTCCTTTTCCTCATGGTATTGGGACGTCCAAATAAGAGAGCATGAAGGGAATAGATACTTGGTGATAAATAAGCCAAAAGATGAAGCAATTGTGACTATACAAAGTATGGTTGAAAAGTCAAAGATAGTAGGCAAGTGTATAATATAATGGTCATTACACATTAGTTGCAAGGGAATGAATGAAGCTAATTTAAGAGTTTATTTGGTTCCTTTGGCAGCCATTTTTACGTCAAGTTGGAGAAAGGAAAGAGAAACATATGTGAGACCAAGAAAAGATGAGAACTTGTCAATTTTCTCATGCTAAAAGAAATATGTGAGGAAGTGGAAATATGTCAAAGTAAGAAGCTATTTTGTCTCTTTTAAGAGGGCAAGATCGTGTGGCATGAGGAAGCACAGGAAAAGGTGAAGTCAAAGTCAATTATTTCAACTAAAGTAAGGAGGAAACATATGAAATTCAAGAAGCTTTCTTATAGTTTTGGTCAAGTTAAGATGAAGAGAAAAGATGATGGAAAAAGTCTTATGGTCAAATATTGTAACTCTAAATAAAATTTGTGGAGGAGGAAAATATGATAATTCAAGAGCTCCTTTTTAGTTAATACAAGAACCAATTTTCGGCCAAGTATTAATGTGTTAAGGGAAGAGAAAAATTGAACATTTAATCACCTCTCTCATTCTCCAAGTTGGTTTAGTGCTACACAAAAATAGAAAAGAAGAAGCAAGGTGTAGGTGAGTTCTTTCCTCTTAAGTTTCACCTTCTTAACCTCATATATGGCCCAAACACCCTTCATAAACATTGTTCCTCTTGATGAGAATTTCATTTCTATGGTTTTAGAATTTCAAGATGAGGTGTTTTGAGCCATCCTCCAAGAACAAAAGCTAAAAAACCAAAGAAATGAGCGAAGGAGAAGCAAGAGGTGAGTATGGGCTTTAATTTGAGCTATTGGTTGTGTAGATTGAATGAGTATTTTAACATCTGTAATTCTACCTTGATTTATTCCAAGCTAGGGTTTTGAAGAGTCATGGTGATTTGATTATGTTCATGGTGTTTTATGATGCTTAGAGGACATATGAAGCTAGTTAGGGGCTTAAATTGGAAGTATGGTAATTGTTCGAATTTTGATGAATTTCTGCTCAACACAGAACATGGGGAATGAGTGAGAATTTGTTTATTTTGATGTTACCATTGTGTTCTACAAGAAAAATAGTGTGAGAATAGCCCCGGGTTGTGAATTTTAGGTCATTGAAACTCAAAATGCACAACTAAATTTTCTGCCTAACAGAATTCCAGTGAGTTACCCTGATTGTGTGGTGTTTTTGGATAAATAAAGGATCTCTAAAAATTCTGAAACTTTTTAGTTAAATAGTAGACATATCAAGCTTTAATTTGATAGGTCATTTACATCATTTCGATTTGCACACTTGTGCTATGAATTTTTGAAGTTAGGTCATGAAAACTGGGTTGAATTTTGACAGTGTGCAATAGATATTCTGGGAATTCTGTGTATCCAACTGGCTATGGGTGATATTTTTCCTTGAAACTAGACTAAATAAAGGTCACATAGCCTTTAGAATCACCCCATTTTGATTTTTATAGATTTAGTTATGATTTTTAAAAGTTGATGAAAAATTCTGGCAGATTTGGTCACTTATGCGAAAATTGAAGATGTTATGGCATAATGTAATATTGTTGAACTCTGAGGTTAGAAATTGGTCTTTTAGGTTAATTGATCACTTTAGCTCCTTGGTTGACTTGATTAAATGACCATAGTGATAACCAACCCAAGTATTATGAGTTATTAAAGACTTGTAATAGGTAATAACTCATCGTCCTTGATTATGATCGATAGGATTTGACATTTGCCCTGCGCGTGATAAACCAGAGCTAGAACACAAGCAAAAAGAGCAAGGTATTGACACTTTCTCTTATATTGTATGTAATGCATTGTATGTTTGTCATATCATTGAATTTTGTATTACAAATGCTGCAGAGCTTGTTGCTGTGTTTATGCTGTGAAAGCTTTGTGTATGCCATGAAGGCTGTGTGTATACAGCCGTTGTGTTGTCGATTGTGACACTGGTCATGTATCATATGTATACAGCCGTGAGTGTTGTTGATTGTGACGTTGGTCATGTATCATGTGTATACAACCGTGAGTGTTGTTGTTTGTGGCAAAAGCCACGCATCACTGTGTTGCTGCTGTTGTTGTTGTTGGTGACTTACTTGCATGCTATGTGATTATATATTGTATGAGTGATTTGTTACTACTGGGATTCTCTGAAATCTCATTCTTTCCATTAACTAACCTACAACTAAGGCAAAGGCTCAAAGGAGAAGCAGGCAACCGATGGCGGATAGTTCTTATTTAGTTTGTGGTTGGTTGTCATATTTTGATTAGGATTACTGTACATTTTGTAAATGTTATTTTGGATATGGTTATATAATCCCCTGAATAGGAAATTATAAGGGGCGACTAAGCCCCGTAAACCCTTTAGTTATTATATGAAAACCTGGGGGTTGCCAAGAATTTTGGTTTACACTATGATATTTATGAATGCAACTTAACTGCACAGGCTAATTATATTCAAAATGTGTATTTGAGACCGAATCAAACAGGTTTTGAAAGAAATTTTGAAAATCTACTTTGTTTCAGAGCGGGACCTTGTCTTAAAGCGAGAACTTAAACAGATTTGTATTAACCATTGGTCTCTAATTTACCTTAATTATGCATTTTCAAGTTATAATTATGGTTTATAAGGTACGGGGTTACATTTATGGTATCAGAGCTGTAGTTCCTGGCAAGGGTAGAGTTTGCTAGGATAGCTCCCTTAGTTCTTTGCCTTAGTGATAGAAGATGACTTTTGACTATTTTTTGTGTATACACATGTTGTTCTTCTTATTGATTGATGATATGAGTTTAAGGACTATGTGCATACATTGATTGTGCTATTAACGTGGTAAATCATTTGTAGAGTAAACAAAACAATGGTTCGCCCCAAGGTACGCCGAGTAGACCTAAAGGTGGAAGTGGTTAATGACAATCCACCGGATCCTATGAGAGAGCTGATGTATCTGATTAGGGATCAACGTGATATAATTATTGAGTTGAGGGAAGAGCTCAGAGAGGAAAGAGGAAATGCAATGAGGACCGGATCCAATCCACACGGGAGGAGACCCAAGAAGAGACATAACAAGATGAAATAGCGGAAGGGTCAGCACGACCATTAGAGTCACCCCTCATACAAAAGCAAACCAAGAATCTCATAGGGTACCAGTCAGAGAAGAGAAAGATCTTTAATTTTGGGTCTCAAAATTCTGTAAGCATCTACCTCAAGTGTTCAGAGGGAGGTTTGAACCTCAGGTAGCTGAAGATTGGTTAAACTGGCTAGAAAATATTTTTGAAGTTCTTGATTGCCCAATCAAAGTTAAGGCACACCTGACAGTATATAAGCCAGAAGAGGGTGCCGATCGTTAGTGGCGGAATATCACCCTAACGTTATGGAACAGAAATGTGCCACTGACGTGGGAGGTGTTCCAAGAGAGATTTAATGAAAAAAAGTTTCCCAAGTCGGTGCAACTCGAGAAGGAAACTGAGTTTCTGCCTATCAAGCAGGGGGACACGGAGACCTTCGACGATTATTTGTCTCGCTTCATTCGACTGGCTGGTATTCCTCTTATCTCCGGTGTATGGATGATGAGGAATGGAGCTCAGATATGTTGATTCGTGGGCTGAGACATGAGCTGAGGAAGAGGTTAGCCACCTACCAATTCCTTGAATTTAACAAAGTTGTATAAGAGTGTAGAATTACTGAGAACAATCTGAAAGATTTGTACCCAGCCAACGGTGTAAGCAGCCGTGATGAACCTAGCAAGGGTAATACTTCTCAGAAGTGGAAGGGTCAGGGATTCTCTTCATCAAAGGGCAGTGGCAAGAAGCCCTACTAACCCAGGGATCGTGAACGACAGAAAGCCTTAACGGTATGGATATGTCCTCGCTGTAGGAGGGCACATTATGGCTGAACATGCCAAGGTCTAGTGATATGTTATAACTGCAAGCAAACCAGGCATATTTCTAGTGAATGTAAATGACCGTAAGTAGAGTAGAGCCGAAGAATCAGGGGAGGGTGTTCGCCATGACCCATGAGGAAGCCCGAAAATCTCTGACCTGATTCAAGGTACTATTATTTTCAATGGTAATTTATTGCAAGCTTTATTCGATTCGGGTACAAGTCCTTCTTTCATTGCTTATGATTGCGTAAAGCGCCTGGGATTGCATAAGCATAAGTTGCCATTTGATCTGATTTTGTCGACACCGATGGGTGTTAAAGCTTTGACCACTAAAGCTTGTTTAAACTGTGTAATAACTGTTAAAGGGCACGAGTCCACTGTAGATTTGATTTGTCAGCCGCTCTATCAATTAGAAGTCATTTTGGGTTTTGATTGGTTGATGGTAAATAATGTGCTGTTAGATTATGGGAACAAGAGGATAGCATACCCTATTTCGCAGAATGTTGATAATGTCCCTCGGCTAAAGTAGAGAAATATCTGGAGAAGGGGTGCTAGGGGTATATGGTGTTCTTTTCTGTGCAAGGAGAGACAGAAGGAACTATGAATAGTATACCCATGGTACGAGATTCCCTGAGGTGTTTCCAAACGATCTTAGCGGATTGCCTCCGAAATGGGAAGTTCAGTTCCCAATCAAGATTTTGCCTAGAGTTGGTTCTATATCAAAGGCCCCATATCGAATAGCCCCAAACAAAATGGCAGACTTAAAGAAACAGATTGAAGACTTGCTCGAAAAAGGGTTCATTACACCCAGTGTTTCGCTGTGGGGAGCTCCAGTATTGTTTGTCAAGAAGAAAGATGGGAGTCTATGTAATACCCCTAATTTTTAGATTTGAGGCTAGAGAATAAGCCTGAAATAAGTGGACTGCTAAGCTCCGGTTTAGCAGAAGCCCAAACTTATTCCCTAATGATTCTTATATCTTTGGGGTATTAAAGAAAGTAAAATGGTGAATTTTAGAGTATACAATGTGAACTGTGATTTGGATGTGTTATGAGCATTGCCGAAACCCTGTATTTAAGTTCAATTGTGGATTAACATCTAAATTGACTTAAAATATAGGGAGAGCACCTATTGTGGTTAAAAGGAAAGATATGATATGTTTGGTGGTGATTCAGAAGAATTACCACAATCAGGGGCAAATGGTAAAGTTACCGACCAATTGGCCAATTACCGAAGAGGGAACTCATTAGTAACTCAAAGATCAATCGTTGTGATTTATTGTTTTGAGATTAAAAGGGTGGAATCCCATGTGTTTGAGCTCATGTGAACTCATGGAGGTGTGACAAGATCTTGACACTTGGCACAATGTAAGGCCTTGGATTGGGCCAAAGTATCAAAGCTCATTCCTCTCTCTTCTCCTTCTCTTTAGGTCAGCCAAGGGAGTATTAGGGGCTAAAAATCTGATCTTTTTCTCTCTCATTTCAGCAGCCATGGACGCCTATAAGGAAGAGTAAAGAGAAATGAAAAGGTGAGTTTTTGGTTGGTTTGGTGTCTTCTTTAGCTCAAATACTCTTTTATAATGTTGTTCCTAGTGATGAGAGCTTCATTGCTATGGTATTAGATTTGTGAAAGAAGGTGTTTTGAGACCTTGAGGAAACTTGAAGTTGGAGGAATCAAAGAATTGGCCTTGGGAAAAGGAAGAGGTGAGTATTTGATACATTTTGACCTAAGTTTTGTGGTTATTGGTTGAGTTTTTGTGAATTGTGAATGTTTCCCTGATTTTGGTATATTTGTGAAATGGAAGAATTGGTTTGTGTATTGTGGTCACAATTGTGTCATATTGTGTTTTGATGCCTTTGGAATTGGTTGTGAATTGGAAATGGGAAGAGTTGCAATATATAGGTTTTTGTTGTGAAATTGTGTTGACATGTTAAGGCCATTATATAACATGTCAATGTGAGTTGAATTTGATTGATTTAGTGTTTCCAATGGATTTCTTGTGAAATTTTGTGTGGGAATGGTGTTTGATGTGAAAATGGAACCATTGGAAGTCATTGTGCAAAATCTGGAAATTCTAGTTTTGGCTAAGTGTAAAATGTTGTGCAAGTGACCAACTTTGCATGATATTTTGACATAGAAAATGACGTTGAAATGATGTGAAACTTTCTAGATTTGTAGTTCACATTGCAAGCTTTCTATTGATATAAAGTTTGGGTCATTCTGAGTTTTGTGGACCAAGTTATGGTCATTGGAAAATGAGCCAGGGGATAGGTCTGTGGTTGGCCGCGGCCCAAGAGGGGATGACCACAGCCCAAATGTTTCTGACCTATCTCTGGATGTGGCTAGAAGTGCTTACCGCGGCCCATGAGTTCTAACCATCTGTTGGTCGTGGCCTAAGGTGGGGCTGGCCACTGCCAACCTTTGAAAAATGATGTTTTGAAGTTTTGAAAGATGGTCTTTGGTCAAGTTTTTCCCAACCATTTAGGCATATATTTAGGCTTCTAGTAACCACCTAAAGGTTGTGAATGATAACCAACTTTAAGTATTATTGGAAAAGGGATTAACCCTATGTCCTTGCTTTGGTCATAGGGTTTGATATTCGCTCTGATCGTGAGTAGCCGGTACTGAAGCACACGTGGAAAGAACAAGTGTAGGGAACTTACCTCTCCTGCATGTATTTGATATTTGTGCTGGTGTATTGATGCATGTTATTGGTTTGCTTGATTATGTGAAACATATTTGAATGATTGAAGTTCTGTTTCTGTTTATACTGTGGCCATAGTTTTGTTGCACGAAACATTGAGCATGCAGATATGTCATTGTGTTAGCATGTGTTTATGTAATGCAAGCATGTCATGCATTAAGCACTTATCTTGCATGCATATTGGTATTTGTTTCCTACTGAGATTCTCTCGAATCTCACCCTCCCCTACCAACTTTTTAGATAGGGTAGGTGGAATCAAGGATGGAGCAACCAACCAAGGGCGGCGAGGACTCCTATGGATATTTAATTTGGTAGCTGGTTATCATTGTAGTTGGGATAACTGTACATGTTTCGATGTATATATGGTTGGATAGGTTGGAATGTGTATTCGGATATGTATTTGGAAATGACTTTGTGTAATCCTCGTTTGAGAAATTGTAAAGGGTGAATGTGCCCTGTAAACACTATAGTAAAGGTAAGAACCCGGGGTTTGCCAGGTAATATTGTTATGCACTCTGATATATTATGAATGTGATTTATCTTTGTGAAGTAATTGTATTCTAAATGTAAATGCGAGACCAGGTGTATTAGATTTTGAAAGATATTTGTGAAAACCCTATCTTAAGGATAGGGAATTGAATTGAGTTTTGTTTATCCGGCGGTCTCTAATTCATTTTAATCACGTATTTCGAATATAATTTCGGAGGGGGTTACAGTCTGCGTTTGTGTGTTGACTATAGAGATGCTGAATAAGATTACCGTCAAGAACAAGTACCCTCTTATGAGGATTGACGACCTTTTAGATCAATTGTCTGGTTCTTATGTATTTTCAAAAATTGATCTAAGGTTGGGTTATCATCAGCTGCGTGTGAAAGTAGAAGATGTACCAAAGACTGCTTTCAGGACTAGGTATAGGCACTGAGTTTTTAGTAATACCCTTTGGCCAAACCAATACACCTGCGGTATTCATGGATTACATGAATCACGTTTTTTAACAGTATCTGGATCAATTTGTTGTGGTGTTTATTGACAACATTCTGACATACTCCAAGAGTAGGGAGGAGCATGAGCGTCATTTGCGAATTGTGTTAGAGATATTGCGTGAGAAGTAGCTCTATGCCAAGCTGAGTAAATATGAGTTTTGGTTGCCAAAAGTAAAATTCCTAGGCCATGTTATCTCGCAAGAAGGGGTTTCAGTGGATTCTAGTAAAGTGGAAGCAATACTGGACTGGAAGAGGCTAGAAACTGTTGCTGAGATACGCAGTTTTCTGGGTCTTACTGGTTACTATCAAAGATTCATCCAAAATTTCTCCTGTATTGCCTTGTCGATGATCAGCCGTTTTAGTGGGATAAGTAATATGAAAACAGTTTTGTTGAGCTGAAGGAGAGGTTGACTACGACACCTGTGTTGATTATACTTGATCCCAGCTTGACTTATGTTATGTATAGTGATGCAAGTAAGTATGGATTGGGGTGTGTCCTTATGCAGTAGGGATGTGTGGTGGTCTATGCCTCCCGACAGCTGAAACCTCATGAAATGAATTATCCCACTCATGATCTAAAGCTTGTGGCAATTGTGTTCATATTGCAAATTTGGCGACATTATTTGTATGGTGTAATGGCAGAACTGTACTGTGACCACAAGAGTCTCAAGTATCTGTATGATCAAAAAGAGTTGAACATGAGACAGTGTCACTGGATGGAGTTGCTGAAAGATTATAACCTGGAGATCAAATACCATCCAGGTAAAGACAATGTCGTCACCGATTCTCTCAGTTGAAAGATGGTGCTTGTTGCAGCAATGATGATTTAGGAAGTGAAGTTGATAGAAGACTTCCAAGATTTGAATTTGTCAAACTAGATTGTATGTGCAAATTACAATGTTTCCCAAGGGAAAAGTAATTTCAGGGCTGAAATTGAAGAAGCTCAGAAGCGTGACTATCCGGTGTAATCCATTCGGGTAATAATTGAGCGAGGTAAAGCTCAGTACTATGATTTGTCCCCTAGTGGATTGGTTTACTATAAAAAGAGAATTTATGTTCCATTGAAGGAAGAATTGAGGCAGAGAATCCTCGATGAGGTGCACAAGAGCCGGTATACTCTTCACCCCGGAATGACAAAAATGTACCATGATTTAAAGTCTATGTATTGGTGGCTGGGATTAAAGAGTGATGTGACCAAGTGTGTGGCATGGTGTCTTACATGCCAAAAGGTGAAGATTGAACACCAAAGGCCACCAAGATTACTACAGAGTCCTGAGATTCCAGAATGGAAGAGGGAAAGTGTGACCATGGACCTTGTCGTGGGATTGCCCAGGATCAGGAACTATGATGCGATCTGGATGATTGTTGACCGGTTCACAAAGTCAGCTCATTTTTTACAGATCAATGCTAGTTACTCTCCTGACAGACTAGTAGAAATCTATATTCAGGAGATAGTGAGACTTCATGGCATATCGAAAATTACCATTTCTAATAGAGATCCACAGTACACCTCAAGATTCTGGAGGGCTCTACATGAAGCTCTGGGTACTAAATTGAGATTCATCACGGCCTACCATCCTTAGATAGATGGACAGTCAGAAAGGACCATTCAAACACTAGAAGATATGATAAGAGCGTGTGTCATAGACTTTAAAGGGAATTGGGACTACTTTCTTCCACTTACTGAGTTTGCCTATAACAACAGCTACCATGCGAGCATCCAGATGGCTCCGTATGAAGTATTGTATGGGAGGAAGTGCCAATCACCTTTATGCTGGATAGAGCTATCTAAGAGAAACTTGTATGGGCTGGACCTTGTTGATCAGGCCATAGAACAGATTAGAATCATTCGAAAGACGCTCCTTGCAGCGTAGAGTCGATAGAAAAGCTACGCTGATAAGAGGAGAAGACCTCAGAGTTTGAAGTGGGTGAACATGTATTCTTGAGAGTGTCTTTAGTCATAGGCATCGGATGAGCAATCAAACAAAAGAAAGTTGAGCCCACGGTATATAGGTTCTTTTAAGATTCTTACGAGAATCAGGTATGTAGCGTATCGAGTAGCCCTACCCCCAAACATGAGCAGGCTCCATTGTAATGATCCAATTTGAGATTAAGGTCTAATGACTTTGAGATTGATTGGAATTAATGTAATTAAACACTTTTGGATAAATGTGATGCAAATTTAATATAAATATTCATGGGGATGATTTAATAATCATAGTGAAACCAGGGGCAAAATGGTAAAATTGGAAATTTACAGACCAATTGGTCAGTTACCAAAGAGAAAACTCATTGGTGATTAGAGATCAATGGTTGAGATTCATTGTCAATGGGTCGGAATTGTATGCTTTGAGATTATGTGAGCTCATAGAGTGAGTGAGCAAGATGTTGCCAAGTGGCAATTTGTGGACCATAGGATGTTGCCAAAAGTCAAACACCCACCTTTTCTCTCTCTTCTCCCTCCTATTCGGTGGGGAGTATGGGCAAAGGGAAAAATTACACTCATCATTATCATCTTCCTCATCTCTCATAATCTCTCTCTATCCCTCCATTTCTGGCGAGCACCAAAGAAGAAAGGTGAGATTTTGATGCCTTTGTTGGCCTCTAATGCTCTATACCTCTTCTCTAACGTTATGTACCTCATTGAGGAGCTTTATCTTGATGATTTCAGAATTTTGAAATGTGGTAGTTTGGGTGTTGGAGCAATTTGGAAGCTTGAGAATCAAGTTTTTGGCTTTGGCAAGTTGAAGAGGTAAGGATTTGATGCTTTTTGGTATATTTATTGTGATTTTTGGTTAAGGATGATAAATTCTAGAATTTGCCCTGGTTTTATGCCAATTTTGAATGCATGAATTACATGGTAAATGATGTTAGAATTGGTTCATTGTGAAGTTATTTGAGTGTGGGATGTGGTTTTGAATTTTGGAAGTGAGTTGAAGGAATTTGGGTATTGTGTGTGTTATAGAGACCCAAGAGTATGAATTGTTGTTAGGATGGGTTTTGAGTGTTTTGGAGGTTACCAATGGGTTCCTTATGTAATTTTAAGTGGGAATGAGCTTTGTGTTAAGTTTGGGAACCATTGGGATCAGTTTTGGTAAATCTGGGAATTTCTGTCAGTTGCTGCTATCTGGCAATCTGATGAGCATCACTCAAGTGAGGAGGGTTTCACTTAAGTGCATCAGTCTGATCTTTCCTTTTCCTTCATGTTTTGCCTGGGTTTTCATAAAGGAAGCTTGAGTGCACTTCTTAACTCACGAGTGATATTGTTGATCACTTGAGTGAGCATGGGTTCACTCGAGTGAAGGTATGAGTTCATGTTTAGGGCTGCGTCTCGGGTATGCACTCGCAGGCCGATTTTCAAGAGTGTGTTCTGACACTCGCAAGTGTAGCCTTCTCACCCGAGTGCCAAGGGTTGTGCTCGAGTGATCTTTTTCCTTTGAAGTGTCTGTGCTCTCAGGTTGTCACTTCTGGTATTGCACTTTTGGTGACCCGAGTGAATTAGGAGTCATCACCCAAGTGTGATCCTTCATGCTCGAGTGCTGTGAGCACTTTCTAGCCGTTGTTATTACTCACTGTCAAATACTCACGAGTGAGAGCTATTCTCACAAGAGTGCAAGTCTCTCATCACTCGAGTGAGGTCATCTTCATCGAGTGAGTCAGTCAAAAATTAGTGTTATGCTTCCGAAAAAGGGGTCTTCAGGGTAGTTTCTCCCAACCCTTTTGGCATATGTTTAGGCCTCTAATAGCCACCCAAAGAGTTTAAATGATAACCAACTTAGAGTATTATGAAAATAAATATTTGGAAAAGAAATTGATCGGTTGTCCCTAATTTGATTATAGGATTTGACATTTGTCAGACTCGTGAGCCCACTATGCCAAGGAACGTTAGGAAAGAACAAGGTAGTGACTCTTTCTCTTATACTGTGTGTGAATCATTGTATGTATGTTTGTCATGCATTATGTTACTGCTGCTGCTTTGTGATGCCTTGTGACACCTTGTGGAGCTTTGTGATGCTTTGTGCTTTGTGATACTACTGCATAGTGATTACAGCGAAAGCTAGCATAGTGTTTACCTCAAAAGCGGGCATTGAGATTACAGCGAAAGCTGTCGCATTGTGATTACAGCCGTGAGTGCTGTTGTTTGTGGCGTGAACCATGAATCATTGTGTTGCTGCTGAACATAATAAACTTACATGCTATGTGTTTATATACTGTATGAGTGATTTGTTACTACTGGGATTCTTTAGAATCTCATTCTTTCCAATGACTAACATTTCAGACAGGGCATGTGGCTCAAAAGGGAAGCGGACAACCCGGAGTAGTTAGGATCTCTTAGGGACATTTTAATTTTGGATTGTTGGTTATCTGTTTTGGTTTGGGATTACTATATGTATATGGAATGTAAATATAATTTTTGGATATGTAATCCCCATTTTGGGAAACCTTAAACCTATTATATATATACATGTAACCCGGGGTTGCCGGGATTTTAGTTACGCACTCTGATATTTATGAATGTGATTTAACTGCACAGGTAATTGTGTCCGTAAGTGAATGTGGGACCAGATGAATTATATTTTTGAACTGTTTTTTGGGATACCCCATCTTGAAGATGAGGGATTATAAATGTTGTTTTTGTCTTATTAGTCTCTATTTCACTAGAATTTCATAATCCGGATACAATTACAGTCAGGGGTTACCTCTATGATGTGTTCTGTAATGCCCCAAAAATGGGCTTAAGGCTAATGACTTCAAAAGTGAATGTAATTATGGTTGGATAAACACTTTTGGAGAATGTGATGTGAAATTCGATCTGAATGTGTTTCAATCAGTGCCCAAACCATGTATTTAAGCTTAATTATGTGACAAAACTTAAAATGAACCCTAAGGGCAGGGGAGGGCGCATGAGTGAAGAATAGAATGACAAAATATGATTGGTGGTGATTCGGTAAGAATTGCCATAATCAGGGGCAAAATGGGTAAAAAGGAAAGTTACCGACCAATTGGTCAGTTACTGAAGAGGAAGTTCCTTGGTAACTCAAAGATCAATGGTTGAGATTCATTGAGCAAGAGAGTGGAATTGCATGTGTGAGTGCTCATGTGTGCCATAGAAGAGGAAATAAGATCATGACAAGTGTCAAAAGGTGAGCCATGGATCAAGTCAAAAGTTCAAACCTCTTTCCCTCTCTCCTCTCTCCCTCAAGGTTGTCTATCATGCATGGGGAAGGCCAAAAATCTGCATCTTTATCATCATCTCATCTTCTCTCTCTCAAGACTCCATTTTCGTGCAAGGCGAAGGAAGAAAGAGAAAGGAAAGGTGAGATTTTGGCATTGTTGTTGGGTTCTAATGCTCAAATAATCTTCATTAATTTTGTTCATGGTGATTATAGCTTCATTGCTATGGTTTTAGATTTTTGAAAGAAGGTATTTGAGTGCTTGAAGAAATTTGGGAGTTGTGGAATCAAGCATCTAGTCTTGGAAAGAGGAAGAGGTAAGAAAGAGCTCTCTATTGACATATTCATTGTGACCATTGGTTAAGTTTTGAAATTTGTGATTTATGCCATGATTTTGGTAGAATTTGGAAATGCATGAATTTCCTAGTGTATTGTGTTGGATTTGGTGTCATATTGTGTCTTTGTGTCATTGGAATAGGTTTGAAGTCTTGGAAGCGGTTTGAAGTCTTGGAAGCCAAGTTGGTCGTTGTGGTTTTGGATTGCAATGTGTTTGGAAGGGTGGGTTGTTATAGAAATTTTGTTTTTTTGGTGTTTCCAATGGGTTCCTTATGAAAATTTGTATGGGAATATGTTATTTGTTAACTTTGGGACCATTGGAAGCATATAGGGTAAAATCTTGAAAATGCTGTCATCTACTGCGTTTTGACTTCTGATAAGCCTCACTCGAGTGATCTGGGGTCTCACTCGAATACATCATCATGTCTTCTCTTTTCCTTCAAGTTTCAGTTGCACCTCACGTAGAGAAAGCAGAAGTGCATGTTCTCACTTGCAGGTGATTTGGGTTATCACTTGAGTGCATATGGTATCACTCGAGTGCCCGTGCATTTGGCACTATGAACTCGCGTCTCAAGGTAACACTTGTAACCCCCTCACCGTAATTACATCCGGATTATGAAATTTAAGTGAAATAGTGACCAATAACATCCAAAAGATGGGGTGTCATGAAAAACCGTTTAAAAACATAATTCATCTTGGTCTCACATTCACTTACGAATATAATTACTTTAGAAATCAGAATACATTGATAAATATCAGAGTGCGTAACTAAAATCCCGGCAACCCCGAGGTATATATATAAATGGGTTTAAGGTTTCCCAAAATAGGGATTACATATCCATAAATCCATTATGTACATCTCATATACATATAGTAATCCCAAACTAAATAGATAACCAACATTCAAAATCAAGTGTCCCTACTAGCCCTAACCACTCCTGGTTGGCCGCTTCCCTTTCGAGCCACTCGCCCTGTCTGAAATGTTAGTCATTGGAAAGAGTGACATTCTAAAGAATCCCAGTAGTAACATGTCACTCATACAATATATAAACACAAAGCATGTAATGTTATCATGTTCAGCAACAACACCCCACCCTCATCCTCTTTCTCCGTCGGGAATGTCACACCCCTTCAGAGTGTCCACCCCCTGGCCACACGGACCAAGGCTACGCTGGTCGGCCGAGCCTGGCGAGCAGCTGGATTACTCACGCTTCACCCAGGACTCACAAGAGTCCCCACGCCCCCTGCGTGGGATTTTTGACTCCGTGGGGATCGAAGCCACTACCTGGGGGTAAGTAGCGCCTCAAGTGGTAGTGGGGATGCATTGAGTTCTACTTACCCCCAGGTAGTGGCTTCGATCCCCACGGAGGCGAAAAACCCACGCAGGGGGCGTGGGGACTCTTGTGAGTCCTGGGTGAAGCGTGAGTAACAAAGCTGCCCGCCAGGCTCGGTCGGCCAGCGTAGCCCAGGTCCGTGTGGCCAGGGGGTGGACACTCTGAAGGGGTGTGACAGGGAAGGCACACAACCTCACTCGAACCGTTGTTAGGTACCGGAGGACTATTGGCGTGGCGGTGCATATACATGGCCTTCCGACTGACAAATCCACAAGATGCATGACCAACGTCACAATCGACAGCACTCACGGCTGCATCACAATGCACTATGCCCGCTTTCGCGGTAATCACTATGCCAGCTTCAGCTGTAAACACTATGCCCGCTCTCGCGGTAATCACTATGCAGCAGCATCATAAACCACAAAGCACCACAAAGCATCTTAATGCACAAAGTATCACAAGGCAGCAGCAGCAACTCAATGCATGGTATACACATATACAATACATTTACACAAAGTATAAGAGAAGAGTCACTACCTCTTCAACTTATCAAATCCAGAATCTTGATTCTTAAACTTTCACTTTTAAATCAACACCCAAATCACCACTATTCTAAATTCTGAAAACACCAAAATGGAGTTCTCAACTCTATGGACAAATTTAAGGAAGAAGATTTGAGCATAGGAGAATCACAACTCACCTAAAATCAAAGCTTTATCTTTCCTCTTTCCTTGCTTGGTCGGTCAGAAATGGGAGAAGAAGGAGAGAGAAATGGTGAGATGAAGAAGATGATGATGATGTGAGATGGTGAGGATGATGATGAAACAAGCATTCTCTCCCCTCCCATAAACACACAACCGAAGAGGGGAGAGAAGAGAGAGAAAAAGTGGTGTTTTGTCCTTTTGTGCTATCCAATGGTCCACACAATGCCACTTGTCACCATCATACTCACTTTCACAACGAGCTCACACAAGCTTAATGCACAGGATTCTGACCCATATGCAACAAATCTCCACCCTTGATCTCTAATCTTCAAATATACTCATATCAAATGTACATCATATTTCTCCCAAAAGTATTTAATTACACTAATTACAATCAATTTAAGAGTCATTAGCCCTTAATCCCAAATTGGGTTATTACAACACTCGCAACCAAATTGTCAAGAATGAGTGTGTGCACTCGCAAGTATTATGTTGTCACTCGAGTACACTTTCTGTTTAAGGTTTCCAATGCTCTCGGGTAGTCACTTCCTGTGCCTCACTTTGTAGGACACGGGTGAGCATGAGGCTATCACTCGAGTGTTGAGTTCAAGACTCGAGTGATGTGATCAATTTCTGTCTCTGTTGTTGCTCTCGAGCAAGTAGTCGCACGAGTAAACTGTCCTCACTCGAGTGCAAGTCATCCATCACTCGAGTGCATTAGTTAAAATCAGTATTTTCACTTCTAAAAAAAGGGATATTTGATGTAGTTCTTCCAACCCTTTAGGCAAGTATCTAGGCTTCTAGTAGCCACCTAAAGAGTTTAAATGATAACCAACTTTAAGTGTTATGAAAGTGAGAAATTGGGATAAAGATTAATCCATCGTCCTTGGTTTTGGTGCATAGGGTTTGATATTTGCCCTATTTGTGAGAAGCCAGTGCCAGAGCACTCTCGGAAAGAACAAGGTAGTAACTCTTCTCTTATACTATGTGTAAATGCAGTGTATGTATGTGTTATCATTGGTTGTAATGTTGTGGATTCTGCGAAGCCTGTGTATCCGTGTGTCTTTCACCTTTTTAGTTAATACTAGAAGCAATTTTTAGCCAAGTATTAATGTGTTAATGGAAGAGAAAAACTAAACATTTAATCACCTTCTCTCTCATTCTCCATATAGGTTTAGTGCTGCACAAAAAGAGAAAAGAAGAAGCAACGTGTAGTTGAGTTCTTTCCTCTTAAGTTTCACCTTCTTAACCTCATCTATAGCCCAAACACCCTTCATTAACATTGTTCCTCTTTATGAGAGCTCCATTTCTATGGTTTTAGAATTTCAAATGGAGGTGTTTTGAGCCATACCAAGAACAAAAGCTGAAAAACCAAAGAAATGAGAGAAGGAGAAGCAAGAGGTGAGTATGGGCTTCAATTTGAGCTATTGGTTGTGTAGGTTGAATGAGTATTTTGACATGTATAATTCTGCCTTGATTTAGTCCAAGCTATATTTTTGAAGAGTCATGGTGATTTGATCATGTTCATGGTGTTTTATGATGCTTAGAGGACATATGAAGCTAGTTAGGGACTTAAATTGGAAGTATGGTAATTGTTGGAATTTTGATAAATTTTTACCCAAAATAGGATGTGAGGAATGAGTGAGAATTTGTTTATTTTGATGCTACCATTGTGTTCTACAAGAAAAATGGTGTGAGAATAGCCCCGGGTTGTGAATTTTGGGTCATTGAAACACAAAATGCAAAATTGGATTTTCTGCCTAATAGAATTCCAGCGAGTTACCCTGATTGTGTGGTGTTTTTAGACAAACAAATGATCTATAAAAATTCTAAAACTTTCTTGTTAAATAGTAGACATATCAAGCTTTAATTTGATAGGTCATTTGCATCATTTCAATTTTCACACTGGGAGTTATGAATTTTTGAAGTTAGGTCATGAAAACTGGGTTGAATTCTAACAGTGTGCAATAGATGCAAATTCTGGGAATTCTGTGTATCCAACTGGCTGTGGGTGATATTTTTCCTAGAAACTAGACTAAATAAGGGTTACATGGCCTTTGGAATCACCCCATTCTGATTTTTATAGATTTAGTTATGATTTTTCAAAGTTGATGAAAAATTCTAACAGATTTGGTCACTTATGCGAAAATGGAAGATGTTATGGCATAATGTAATATCCTGGATTATGAACATTTGAATATGCATCATATATCTGCTCAACATCATAGTCATAATGATAAGGCATAGGAGTGTAAGAAAAATTTCCATAAGGTGAAGCATTCCAAGCCATAATAGGATCAATTCAATTTTTTTTCTTTTTTCTTTTTAAAAAAAACAATCAAGTAATGGAAATAACAACTACCTAAGAAATCACCTAAAGACTCAAATCTAGAGACTAACCATTGCTCCCCGGCAACGGCACCAAAATTGATGCGTGCTTTTGTCGCTAAAGCAATCAATTAATAACTAGGACAACCTACTAATGCAATATAGTGGCAACCTAGGTCATTCTCCCAAGGAGCAATCTGTGGGTTTTCTTTAGAATGGAATTTAGGTGATAAAAAAATGCAATGGAATGAACCTAAACTAAAATGCAAGACTCTACTACCTAACTGTGAAAGACTCTAAAATCTATATGAGAATGAAACTAACCTAAATGAATTGGAATGCAATCTTTGGGGGGTTTTTTATGAAAAAGGAATTAAGATGCTAATCAAAAAGATCAAGAAAAAGTGAGACAAATAACAAAGGTTTAATTCAATTATAATGATAAAGGGGACAACTCAGGATTCACATGGATTTAGCTTTTTTCGCCATTTAATTTATTAGACCAAAGGGAGATTCATGAAAAATTGGAATTAATAAACTTAATCACCTAATCAAGACATGGGAAACCCTCATGCTCAATAACATCTAATCCACTAGAAAACTCATAATGGAAAAATGCTGGTTAATTAAATCTATTAAAAACCAATCAAAATTGCTTAAGATAGTTTTGGAAATTATGTTCACAATTGCCTAATTAAACAATTCGACAATTAATCACCTTAATTAAACAATCAAGAGATTAAACCCAAATTGACAATTAAATTAATAATGAAAACTCGATTAATAATTTAATTGACCATCAAGGGTTTGCAAACAAAAATCCCAATAATCATTTAAGAACAAAGCAATTCCAAAATATCAATTTAATCCAAATCAAAAATAGTCTACAATCTAAACCTAGATTGTTCTCAATTATTACAACTCAAAAATCATTTAAAACTAAATAATCTTAAGTCTTGAATCAAAAAGATAAAAGAAAGACACTCCCTTATAGTCTTTAAGTGTAAGCTCCTAGGCTCTAGCTTCCTCCATATTCCTCCCAAATTGCCTCCCAAGAGAATTTAAGCTTCCATGAAATTAGTTCTCCCCAAACACGTCACAGCCATGAGAATAGGGGAATGGACGTGGGACCCGTGAAAGAATAGCAATTGCAATTCAATGAATCAATATCCTGGAGTGCGTCAATTATATTCAAGCCAAGAACTCCTAGCAATATGGTTCCTCCGTAGCTCGTCTCAGCGTCTGCGAATCTGTCCAGCGGCTGTGTCTCGGCCTCCTCTGCGTCTATCCGTGCATATGTGACGGCTAGGGGGTTGCTAGGATTTCTATTTTATACTCTGATATGTTTAAATGTGATTCAATTACACAGGATAATTATATTTAGGATATGGAATTTGAGACCAAGAAAGGTAGAAATTTTGAAAATGTTTGCGAAAACTCTACCGTAAGAAATGGATTGAAAGTGAGTTTTATTATTATTGGTCTCTATTTCATTTTTATTACGAATTTTGAATCATAATTATGAAGGGGGTTACACTTGATCTCTTGGCAATTAATCCTAACCATTGATCGTTGAGTTACCAATGAATTTCCTCTTCAATAACTGACCATTTGGTCGGCAAATTTCCCATTTTGCCCCTGATTGTCACAATACTTGACAAAACACCCAAACACATTTTATTATCTTCCCATTTCACCATACCATGCGCCCTCCCTTTATTTTAACTCAATTTAGATGTTAATCCACAATTGAACTTAAATACAGGGTTTAGGCACTAATCGTAACACATTCATATCTCAATTCAAATCATATTCTCCAAAAGTTCTTGTTTATTAATAATTACATCACTTTTGAAGTTATTAGCCCTTAACCACATTTTGGGGCATTACAGCTGCTGTTGCTGTTGGTGATTTACTAGCATGCTATGTGATTATATATTGTATAAGTGATTTGTTACTACTGGGATTCTCTGAAATCTCATTCTTTCCATTGACTAACCTACAGCCAGGGCAAACTGCTCGAAAGAGAAGCATGCAACCAATGGCGGATAGTTCTTATTTAGTTTGTGGTTGGCTGTCATATTTTGATTGGGATTACTGTATATTTTGTAAATGTTATTTTGGATATGGTTATGTAATCCCCTAAATGGGAAATTTTAAGGGGCAACTAAGCCCTATAAACCCTTTAGTTATTATATGAAAACCCAGGGGTTGCCGAGAATTTTAGTTTACACTATGATATTTATGAATGCAACTTAACTACACAAGTTAATTATATTCGAAATGTGTTTTTGAGACCGAATCAAACATGTTTTGAAAGAAATTTTGAAATCCCACTTTATTTCAAAGCGGGACCTTGTCTTGAAGTAGGAACTTAAACAAATTTTGTATTAACCATTGGTCTCTAATTTACCTTAATTATGCATTTTTGAATTATAATTACGATTTATAAGGTAGGGGGTTACATCGTGTGCTGATGGGGGAGAACGGTTTTTGCAACACGCAAGAGGAATGACTATGGAGGGAGGGCTGGAGGGAGGGAGGGCTTTTGTTGTTGATGGAGGCTTTCTTTTTCAGATGAGAAAACGGACGTTTGCCAAATTGCTAGTTAGGGGCAAGATTGATCCATTTTTAATTGGGTTAAGGTACAATTTTACTAATAAAGTTTTTCTCGATGAGCTTTTGGCACAAATAACTTTTAGAATGAACAAAAATACCAATAAACAATTTAAATGGGTGCAAATTCACCAAAATCGTTAAATTTGACCAAACATCTGTTAAATTATAATAGAAGAAAATCCTAACTGCGTTTGGTGAATTTACACCCTTTTAAAATTTTTATTTATATTTTGCCATCTTCCAAAATTCATTTGTGCCAAATGCCCCTCAAGAAAAAAAAAATTATTGGCAAAATTGCACCTTAACCGTTTTTAATATACAAGGGGTAGAATTGCACCGCAAAATTTTTCAAAGGCAAAGTTGCACCTCAAAAAATATTTTTGGGTGTTGGACACACCTTAACTTTTAATTTATTACTTCTCCTTATTTTGAAATATAAAGTATTAAAATTAAATCTAAATAATTTAAAACATTTTCCTAATAGTCAATGTCGTATGAAGAAGAGGGCACTTCTAGTTAGTCTTAGAAAGTGACATGGTAGTGACATCATAAGATTGATTCATCGTAAAATTGAATTTAAGGGATCCGTAGTAATTGAGAGAACATTGTACACGTAGCTGTGACTTGCTGAATTAAATTTCAATATTTGATACTTTTAAAAGTAGAGATTGATATATAATTAAAACAATTCAAAACTTTAATAGAATTACAAATGAGAGAAACTTCAGTTGGGGGAAAAACCTCTTTTTGGTAGGATTGGCGTTACCATTACACCGGTCTACCTTCAAAACAATTTTGCTGGACCATATTTATTTAAGGGGGAACCATATGCATAAGGAACTTTGAAATATGATAATTAAAAAATAGTACATGGAATGACTTAATTCCTATGAAGTTCTTATGGATTATTCTGGAATTCAGATTTCTTTTGTTATATGACATAATTGTCCCAAGTAAAATTAGTTGGCTCTAGTTGTTGTTATTTGATAAATTAAAATTATTATTTATTAAATTGTTGTTGTCGTTAATATTTAGTAAGAAACTTTTGTGGCATTAACTGTAATTGATTCACTGTATTAGTTATTGTTGTCATTTGATAAATTAAAGTTATTATTTATTGAACCGATGTTGTCATTTTGTTTTCCCATTTTTCAGATTTTAAATGAAGAAAAAGTGGGTAATTTGGTTTCATAATTCAATTCTAGATCTATCCTTATAGAGTTCACGCTAATGAAGTCATTTTAAAGTTCTGAAGTTTTTTGCCGGAATTTAAAGTTTTGAAATAAGGTTTGCGTATTTTGAAAATATTTTTCTGTCTTTCACATTTTATTTAATTAATCTATATATTTTATCTCTCACACACACACACACGTTTGTGTGTCTATTTACGTAATAAATGAAAAATACTTAGATTAAGTTTTTTATATCCATTTTGTCGAATTCTCCAATCAATTATGAATATATATCATATTTTTGAATAATAGCATGTTTGGCTTAACTTATTTTTGGGATATAAATGTTTTTCATATAAATCGAGACAAAACTCCTCTCACATACTTATCTCGTATACAGTAAATCATGATTTAAAAGTACTTATAAATAAAAAATAACTATCTCAAACAAACACTTAAATTTATATGAAAAAAAATAGGATACATGAACTTAATGTGATGAATATAAGAAACTTAATGTAAGTATGATCCATAATAAATTTATAAAAATTAAAAGGACACCGTAAAATTCGTCATTCACAGCCTGTCTCTAAAGTGAACTGGCCTCCCAATTTAAAAACTTATGAAACGCTTTTTTGAAGAGGCGCGAAGACTGGAGTTGGGGCTTACTTGAGAAGATTTGTATTTCATATTATTACTATGTGTTTGGATTAGCTTCTAGAGAATTATTTTTATGATTTATGAGATACATGTGTGAGAGGAATTTTATCTTAATTTATAGAAAATGGTTTCTGAAACCACGGTTTGGGGCTTACCCAAACACATAATAATGAGGGGCTTTTTGGGGATTCCCAAAATGTGGGTCGCTGGAACGTGGACGTGAGGGATATAATGTGTATTTGGAACAACGATTGGCAAAATGACTTTTTTTTATTTGACTTTTTGTAATCTTACTTTTAGTAAAAGTCATATTGTATAATGTGATTTATATTTGGATTGGCAGTTGTAAAAATGACTTTTGCAAAAGTAAAACTTTTTTGGATTAGCTTAAAAATAAGTGATTTTTGTGATAATGGTAAAAGAGAGTAGGTGGAAAAATATTTAAGAAATCAAGTAAATATTTAAAAACTACTTCAAAATATTAAGTGTTACTTGAAAAATATTTTAGAGTGGATGGAAATCAATAAATCAATATTATAAGTTTTGAGTGCTCTTTACTACTAAAAACACATACATTAAAGGTAAAATTGTGGTCAGTCTCCTAAGATTGAGTAAGGGTTAAAAGCACCAAAAAATATTTTAAAGTAATTTTTGGAGCTGAAAAAATACATTAAGGGTAAAATTGCAATCATTCTGATAGCATGTAGGGTACAACTGAAAAATATTTTAAGATGTTAAAAGCAGTAAAAAATATTTTAAAGTAATTTTTAAAACTGAAAAAATATATTAAGGGTAAAATTATAATTAGTCTGATAGCACGCTGGATATAACTAAAAAATGGTATATTAAGGGTAAAATTATAATTAGTCTTAGGCATTCTAGAATATTGGTACATTGTGCTGATTATTTATTTGCAATTGACAAGTTAAACACGTTACGAGCCCATTTTATAATTATTTAGTTGTAAATAGTTTATCCCAATATTATATAATAATTATATTTATGCATCCCAATGTCCTGTTATTCTTCTTCCATTCTTGAGTCAACGGATCTACCCTCTTCATTATTCTTCCTCCTCATCTAACCGACATCTTTCTTGTAAATCACACTAGTATATAAAATATACAATGAGACTTTTTAAACTAGTTGTTGCAGAGATTATTAGATAGAAATAAGTTTTACATTACAAATGAGTGTGGAAAACATTTTTGACACCAGTTAAAACGACAATTAGTGTAGATAGTTATTTAAATTAACTGCCGTAAAAAAAATTTTGGCACTAACGCTGGCTGTCTAAGAAAAAAACTTGATAAAGAGTAATATTTAGTTTAATTAAAAACATACTTGATCACTGAAAAAAAAATTACGCCTTTGTTATATTAAGGATCATTTTTCTAACGACCACTTTCCACCTCAACCCTTAGATGAAATTTTGAATGGCCAGGATTTAGCATGCGACAAAATTATTATTAACACGTGAAAATATGAAAAATAAATAAATAAGTTTGAATGAAAAAAAAAAATACTCCCTCTGGTCCTAATTATAAAATAAAGTTGATTTTTTTGGAGAAATTAAGGAAGCTAATTAAATTACTTTAGAGTAGTTATATTTTTATTTTTTTTCTTCAAACTAATTAGTTTGACTAATAAATTAATATATAATCTAAGGATATATAACATATGATATAATTAAGTAACTTATTTAACTTCCTAAATCTCTCTAAGAAAAGTCAATTTTGTCTTATAATTAGGACCGGAAGTAGTATTGTATAATATGTTAGATACTAACTATTCAAAATTTGATCCCAAAGGTAAGAACTTGAATGGAGGGAAAAATAAATGAAGAGAAGACAAATTAATAATGGAAAATTAGTATTTAGTAGTAAAGGTTTATGTGCGTTCATACCTCCTTTAATTATCTATAAAAAAGAAATTGATGTAAATAATACGGGAGGAAAATTATTCCTATGCATGCACTGAATGAAGTACCAAACACGTTTTTTCCACTTTCCAGCGGAAGAAGAGAAAATGGGAAATGAACAGAAAAAAGAACACACACTTCAGTCGGACCCACGTGACCCCGCTCGTTTTCGTTGCCTTAACTCAGCAAGCGTGTTTAAAAAGCGTGTATACGAGAGAATTCCATAAAACGCTTAGCTAAGCCATGCCTATAGCCGGCTCCCTGCACACACACATATATAAAGAAGCGTGAAAGAATTGCCTCGTTCATCTCTTGCCATTAAAGAAAGCACCACCTCTGTTCCATACTGTTAGATTCACACTCTTTCTCTTCCTTCTTCTCTCTTAACCTCATAACAGACAGCTAGATACTGATAAATCCGGAGAAGAAGATCGAAGAAGAAGAAGGAGAGCGAGATTGTTTCAGCTTCATAAACAGACAGATACTGAATCAATCAAGAACCGACAAAGAAGAAGAAGATCAGTAAGATTAATTGTTCAGCTACTGTTAGATTAATACTCTCTCTCTCTCTCTATTAGCTTCATCAACATTAAAACAGATAGAGTATTCTGGAAATTGGCTACTGTTAGATTAATACTCTCTCTCTCTCTCTCTCTCTCTCTCTCACACACACACACACACAGAGCTTCATCAACATTAAAACAGATACAGAGTATTTTCGAAATTGACTACTATTAGATGAATACTCTCTCTCATCTCTCTCTTAACTTCATCAAAAATTAATCAAGCGAAGAGGAAGATAAGAGAGAGTGTTCTGGAAATTGACTACTTTTAGTAATATTTGATCGGTTTTTCAGCTTTCATGCTAAGAAGAAATTGAGTTAATTATTAAGAGCAGAGGAAGAGGATCGAAGCTTCATGCATACAGGTAACCACTGGGGAGGATCGTTCGAGATAGGCAACGAAATTCATGGAGGATCGTACAATTCGGGACAAGCGGATCAGTACGAGACGACGATGGAGTGGGAGGACAAAGGAGCAGCGTCACGGCGGCACCATATTCAGAATCAAAATCAAGATCTGGATGAGATGCAACAGAGTTGGCTGTTAGGGCCGGAGGATCCGAAGAAGAAGAAGAAGGAGTATGTGGATTTAGGATGCATTGTGTGTAAGAGGAAGCTTTTGAAATGGAGTATCGTTGCGATTCTCATCGCCTTCATCGTCATCGGTCTTCCCATCATCATCGCTAAGTCGTTGCCCAAACACAAGACTAAACCTGCATCGCCTGATAATTACACTCTTGCCCTCCACAAGGCGCTTCTCTTCTTCAACGCTCAAAAATGTACGTCGTCGCTCTCTCTCTCTAGTCTCACTCCATTGCATCATTTTCAATTTCATTTATTAACTTTTATAAATTATCATATGCTGAGTTCAATTTAATGACATGCATAATCTGAGCTTAAATTTAATGTTGTATTACCATCTGTCTTTAATATAAAATTTAGTTAAATTTTTTTTAGAGAAATTAAGAAAACAAAATAAGTTATAAATATTTTAATATAATTTATTTAATTTCCTTCATCTATAAAAAAAATCACCTAGCTAACTATTATATATAAGGACCAGGTGAAGTATAATTTACTTAAGTTTATGGAGGGTGTTTAAATAAAAAATTAAATTAAACCAATAGTTACGTTAATTTCTTATTTTGATGAAGATTATTAATTTTTCTGTATTTTATATATTTATTCACATAATTATAGAATTATGGTTGCTTGTCCTGCAGTCGTGCGGAAGCATCGAAAAACTAAAATGTAAGTGATAAGAAAAAACTGTTTATCTTTCTCTATATGGCGTCAGAAGTAGGCCTTGATGGTAATACAAAATTCATTAATTATACGAAAAAAATGGGTGAAATTATTGGCAGCAATTAATTATTTAAAACTTTTTAATAGACACAATCAATAAATAAATTGCAAAAACTCTTATAAAATGTGATGACGATAAAGCACAGAGTCTTAGTCATTAGAATTTAAGTAAGGGATTAGATGTCGTGTATTACTATTATGTTTTGTAGTATTTCATGTATACAGCTGTATTTTGCCTACTACATATTTGACTTGCACCTAATTACGCGACGTTATGCATGGATTAAATTGCTGTGTCCAAGTAAGATCAGTCCGGCCAAACTAAGACTATATTTTTAAAATAATTCTCATACAGGAATGTAACAAGAAAATATTTTTAAAATTTATGTGAGAATAATAATTTTTCTTATTTTGAAAATGTATAGATACAAATTTTCTATAAAATAAAATATTATTGAATACTCTAGTGTAATTCAAAATTTTTATATTATATCATTCGTGAACCTAAATGCATATTTTATAACTTTAATATACTTTTTTTAAGAATATAAAAAAATTTATATGATTTTAACATAATTTTAGAAAATCATTGCAACAAACAATTAATTTTATACATGCACTCCGTCATCATGCTGTTGTATAAATAAACTCTTGATGACATCCTGTGATTAAAAAAAAAGAAGGTTGTTGTTAGAGTTGATACTGAAATTACTATTATTATTTTATTTTTCCATTCAGTTCAAAGAAAGACTATAAACGTTTAGCTTCCAGCCCTTGACTTGTTCTAAAAGGTTAATTTTTTAATTGTAGGGCCAAAACTAAGAAAGTTGTATTATACTCATGAAAGTATTTTAATTGGTCCTTGTCATTATCATAACCTACAGCCGATTAATTGTTTTAGAACTTATTTCAAATTAGTCCACCAATGGTTTTTGACAATTAATTAATTTGACATAGTCAAAATACATATATGAAAACGAATGCTAATGGCTTTTAGCGTTATGATGCTTTCGCTCTTTATAATATATATATATATATATATATATATATATAGCAGCTGGCTTTATACACAGACAGCTACACGATCTTGACTTTAAAACTTGTAATTGATGATCGGTACGTGGTCTTATTTGAAAATGGCACTATATATTGTCATCAAGGTCAATGGAAATTATTACCATAATGTAAGCAGTTCGGAACTCTCTTCGGCCCTCCTTTCCCATTCTCTTCAATCTTTTTAATCATAATATTAACATTTGAATGATTTAGATTTAATTTTTAAAAAATCATATTAAAATAATAAATTATGAAAGTAAAAATAATTAATTAAATACAAACTGCTAAATTTTGATATGAATAATTCAATACTATAATAAATAAAATAAAAATAATATTTTGTATAAAATTAAATTTGGATAATCCAAGTGTTGATCTCATGATTAGAAAAGAAAGAGAAGGGAAAATGATGCATGGGAAGGGAAGAGGAGGGTTCCGAACATGCAAGTATTATCGTCCCTTCAATTTTGTTTGCTTTCCTTTTAGTGAGAGACAAATAATTTTATTAAAAATTAAACAACAAGAAGATTAAATTTTTTCAATCAAACTATTAGATTCTCAAAGGAATGTGAACTGGCTAGTTTATGGTATCGAGCACAATACATTATTATTGGATCGAATCATGTGAAATCTCTCTTGCATCTTCTTATATGATATCTTTCTTGATGAGTTGCCACAATAATATAAGTATTTAATTAGGATGAGATGAGATTTATCTACCACCTACTATGGAATCAAGCCTATCTATCAAAGTCATTAAATTAAATTAATAGATTATATTATTTAATCCATTTGACTTGATTTGATGGTTTTATATAGGGTAGAATCATGTCATTCTAAAACATGCATGGAGCAATCAACACCATTGGATCTAATGGAAGGAAATAATCTTTTACAACATAGTGAATTAATATTTAAATTCTTATTAAGAGAAGTGTTCATATTTAGTACTCGATGGTGGCTTGAATAAGATTGCCTCCACCATAATGATACTTGTGTAATTGTGCTTCACCAAAAAAAAAAAAAGCTTGGAGCAGCTTGAATACAATATAAATTATATAGTAGAAGTATAAATAAAACTAAAAACTTCTTTTTTATATTAAATGCATTTAATACCTAACAGTAACTGGAATAAGAGATTACTTTCAATAAGAGGATATCGGTGTACCTATAAAACATTAACAATAATTACAGTGAAGAGCAGCATATAACCATGAGGATGACAATTGCAAAATTTTCTTCTTGGCAACAATAATTAAACTCATAAAAAGTGTGACACTCATGCATTTTGAATTAGTGTACATTTATTAGTCTTTTTTTTCCTAAATTAAGAGGCTAATTTTAATTTTGATGTGATTAATGAATGAATGAAGCTGGAAGATTACCAAAGGGCAACGGAATACCATGGAGGAGGAACTCAGGGCTGAACGATGGAAGCGACGTACCGGAGCTGAAAGGAGGACTGGTTGGAGGCTACTACGACGCCGGGGACAACATAAAGTACCATTTTCCGATGGCTTTCACGATGACGATGCTGAGTTGGAGTGTGATTGAGTATCGCCAAAAATACGAAGCCATTAATGAATACTCTCACACTCGAGAACTCATCAAGTGGGGTGTCGATTACCTCCTCAAAACCTTCAATTCTTCTGCCCCCAGGATCGACAGGATCGCTGCCCAGGTATTCTTTCATACTCTTTCCGGTCTTTAAGACATATTTACCTATATTAGATTAAAGAAGTTAGTATAATATGATATACTTTCTCTAAACCACTTTAACCATCTTCTTGACTTCCCTCCGGTTTGGGGGGAAAAAAACTCTCTCCATTTTTTTCTTACTTGATTGTTGTTAAATGAGTATTAATATGAGTACATTACAAAAAACTTTATAAACATGAAAAATACATCTTATATTTAAGATTAATATTAGCTTCCCAATTAGATCCATGTTAAGGATCGGAGGGAGTAATAATTATTTGGATTTGGATTCTTTAAAGGGCACTTTCATGTGAAAACGGGGAATTATTGATAGGATTTAGATTTATTAAAGACGAAGCTATTAAACTCACATTAATTAATCAATAACTTATTGAAATTTTGTATGAATGAGTTAGCTGGTGATCTTAATTCATAGGTTAAAAGTGTAGAGTGGAGGGATGTATTATCCCCACCACACCAAGAGATCCGACAATTTATTGTCTTTTTTTGTGATTTGTTGAGATGATCAATGAATGATTTTCATGGGTACTTATGCGTTGAATGAGCCTTTTTCTAATGCTCTCCAGGGTCTTTTATAATAACACAACTTTTCAAATATTTTTTCTTTTAATTACTGGATTGTATATATAAAATAAGTCAAATTTTAATATTTATGAACGCAGTTCTTAATTGTCACAATTTTCCAAAATTGAAAATCAAAACTGCACTATTTTAAATTAAAGTTGGTTTTTTTATAAAATCAAAAAAAAAGTAAGATACTAAAATATCACTCATTTTACGTAGAATTACTGATAACCAAAAAAAGAAAAAACATTAAAGAAAGTGGGAAGACGTTACAAAAGTGAGGAGAGGCCTTAGTCCCTATTTTCATCATCTTTGATCTTTGTGTTAATACTCTCTTCCTCATATCTTCCTAAGAAGTTTCACATTACATCCTACCTTGCAATTTTGTGTTTCAGGCTGGCGTAGCCAAGATAAATGCAACAACACCAGACGATCACTACTGCTGGCAGAGACCAGAAGACATGGACTATCCTCGTCCAACCCAAATGGTAAGCGCCGGCCCCGACCTTGCCGGCGAGATGGCGGCGGCATTAGCAGCGGCCTCCATAGTGTTCCAAGACAACACTTCCTACTCCCAAACCCTCGCCAACAACGCCGCTAAACTCTACGTCTTCGCACGAGACAACGGCAAGAGATCCTCGTACAGCCGCGGGAATCCAAACATAGCGCCCTATTACAACTCTTCAGGCTACTTTGATGAGTACATGTGGAGTGGTGCATGGTTGTTTTATGCCACAGGAAATTCGTCGTACCTCAATTTGGCGACGAATCCTTCGGTGGCGAAGAATTCGAAGGCATTGTTTATGATTCGAGATTTGATTGTTCCCAGCTGGGACAACAAATTACCTTTAGCTATGTTGTTGTTGACGAGGTTAAGGATTTTTCTGAATCCTGGCTATCCTTATGAGCAGATGTTGGGCATGTACCACAATATCACTAGTCTTACCATGTGCTCTTATCTTCATCAGTACAACGTCTTCAACTTCACTAAAGGTGAGAATCACTTCAATATATTGTCTTCAATTTTATATTTTCATTATAATTAACATGTGGATTAGCTAGCATCAATGAGTAATCAAACGTACTTTAATTTCCATAAGCTACAATCATTTGATATTTAGGAATTGTTTTCTTTACTTTATTAATTGAAATAAACCGGGTTATGTTAGTTGAATAAGTCAGAAATAAACCGGGTTATGTTAGTTGAATAAGTCAGAAACTCATAACGGGTTAATTAGAACATTTGATTTGATTATATATTACCCCCATATCAGTTTGAGTCAGTGAAACCTTCTTAAACTAAGTGGCAATATGTAATTTATCACAAAATTAAACATTTTATATATGACTAGAAACTCATTTTGAAAGCCTCTCTCAAATTGTCCAATCGGGTTTTTGTATGTATATATTATTTTAATTTCTATATTTCCTCCATTTCCCCATCTGATTATTGCAAAAGAATAGCTCCCATTATAGCGCGCGCGCGTGACATATATATATATATGCTACATCCAGTCTTTTAATATTAAACCGAGTTGATTAATTTATGAAAATTAAGGAAGTTGAATAAATTACTTAATTATAACATATATTATATATTCTCTCTAAAATATATATGTATCATTATATGTGTGTGTATGAATGAGTTTGTAAGAGAGATTTGACCACTTCCTCTCTTTTAAGAGAGATTTGTTTATTTTGCTATTGTTAATGACTTGATAACAGAATTGCTCAAAAAAAAAAAATTTACTTGATAAGAGTTAATTAAGATGGTGAGACGTACGTACGTGTTGCAGGAGGATTAATACAGTTGAACCATGGACAGCCACAAACTCTGCAATATGTTACAAATGCTGCTTTCTTGGCTTCACTATTTGCAGATTACAATGAAGCCTCAAGAGTCCCTGGATGGTACTGTGGCGGTACTTTTTTTGCTAACAAAGTTCTCAAGGATTTTGCTGCCTCCCAGGTAATTACTTTATTTCCAACAATATTAATCTCAGTATAAATTATTTACATCACTTATTCGTTTTATTTTCAAAACATATACCTATATATATATATATATATAATATGCATGTGTCTATATATGTATGTATGTATAAACTTCCCTCATAAATAGGGAAAAAACTACAATCACTGCTCTTGATTTTTCTAAAGTTATTACACAAATGTCCATGTGTAGTTTGCTACAATTATATATTACACAAATGCATATCATGGTTGGAATTAAGACATTTGAACCATATATGCAGCTTGATTACATATTGGGTAAAAATCCCATGAAGATGAGCTACATAGTGGGATATGGAAAAAAATACCCAAAACATGTGCATCACAGAGGGGCTTCCACACCAAACGACCACACCCATTACTCATGCACAGGAGGGTGGAAGTGGCGTGACACTTCACACCCCAATCCAAACACCATCACGGGAGCCATGGTCGGAGGACCCGATAAATTCGACCATTTTCGCGATGTGAGGATGGATTATGGCCAATCAGAACCCACTCTCGCCGGAAACGCTGGCCTTGTCGCTGCTTTGGTTTCCTTGACGGTCACCAATGCAACTGATAATGGCGTTGACAGAAACACCATGTTCTCCGGTGTTCCGCCACTTGGGCCACCGACCCCACCTCCGCCGGCACCCTGGAAACCTTGAGGTCTAAAGAAGCTTTAGTTGAGCGTTGAGAATTGTTTTTGTCTTTTTTTAAAAAAAAGAAAAGAAAAAATTTGGGCTTTTGAGAGACAATGTGTTTCTACTCAATCTCTTGCATTTTCTTATCTATGATTGAGTTATGAGTGTATCATGTACCAATAATAATGTAGTTTCTTTTTCTTCCTTTTGTAACAAGTTTAGTTTGCCTCTAAGTCGAGTATTTAATTCTTTTTTAAGAAAAAGGAAATTTGGTTGAGTATACTAACTTAAAAATTTGAGATTCATACACACACATACATGACAATTGTCTAGTGGCTAAATGGCACGAAGCATGTAAGTAAGTGAGAAGTTGTGGGTTGTTGGCAAAAAAAAAAAAAAAAAAAAGTTGTGGGTTTAATAACTTCATGTTGTTAGTGCTTATCCCTAAAATCAGTATACATATACACTCCCTTTATTCCTTAATATAAAAGTTAAATTCTCTTTCGATCCTTAATATAAGACATATTTACCTAATTTGATTAGATTAAGGAAGTTAATTGAATTAATTAATATAATATGCATTTTCTAAAACACCCTAGTCATCTTCTTTAATTCCTTTATTCTCTCTTCTCCTTGATTATTGTTGAGGGAGCATCAATAGGGTAAATTAGAAGAATATTGACAACTATGTAAATTTTGTCTTATATTTAGGACTAATATCAACTCCCCAAATATATCTTATATTAAGAATTGAAGGAGTAACTAATTTGTGGATTAAAAGAAGTTATTTAATTTAGTTAGTTATTTGTAACTAATTTATGTTGGTTTTTTTTTTTTTGACTAAAAAACTGGATTTCATTAATCTATCATAAGATTAGTACAACGACACCTCACGAGAGGCAAAACAACCAAACCTTCGTCAACCAATGCCTGATGACATTGGTACTCTCTTTAATTATGTGTATCAAAACTACCTAGTAATTTGTGTAATTAATAAGGATACATTGAAAAAATTATAAGTTTGAGACAAAAACTAGATTAAGACCTTATATATATTTTAATCAAAGTAAACATTTTATCTAACTCATATATTTAGATCATCAAAAGGGCCGTAGAATAAGAGAGAAATTTTATGCTCAACTAGTTTACAATAGCTTTGTGTGTCTATAGCTTTAGGGTGTTTGAGACTGCATTTCTTCTTCTTCTTTTGGGCTAGCAGACTGCATTTTTTTTTTTTGGATACTGGATGAATATACAGGAAACTTAAAAATAATGAAACTAAGGGGAAATTAATCCCAGCTGCTCAGTAGAAATCATGGTCCTGAGACGAGTAGGACAATCAGCATAAAAGGAGGTGCCTCCAATACCCTCTTTGGCAAGTGTGTCAGCCACCGCATTATGTTCTCTGGGGATAAGATGTACCTTCAACTCCCATGTGGAATTCATAAATGTTTGTAAATGCATGAATTTTAAGCTGCATCTATCAGAAGGCACTCTTTGTTCCAGCAACTCTATAAGTTCCTTAGAATCGGACTCTACAATAACTTCCTTGAAACCCATATCCCAAGCCATACGTAGTCCTTTCAGCATTGCCCATTCTTCTGCCTCAAAGGCACTGCATGTTCCCAGAAAATGAGAAAACCCTGCCAACCAATTACCATCTGAATCCCGAATAAGACCCCCACAACCTGCTCTACTATTGGTTCTATTAACCGCTCCATCAACATTTAGTTTAACCCAGTTTGTTGGAGGAGGAAGCCAAGTCTGTGCCTGAGTCTCAAATGTGCTCCTATTAATCGCCAAGTCCTGCAGAATGGTGTAGCTTCTCCAACTATGTTTAATAACTACCATTGGGTCAAATGGTTTGATAAAATTATCGTCAAAAATAGCGTTGTTACGCCACAACCAGAGTTTCCATATAGCTACCCCCCAAATGAGACTCCAATTCACATCTAGATCCTGACCAAGCTCTCTTTTCAGATTGAGAGCAAACCAATCTCTCAAATTTGTAGCAAAGAAGCTCCCCTGGAAATGTGGTTTGATCAAGCGAGACCATAAATTCTTTGCATAATAACAATCTCTCAGTATATGTAAGACAGTTTCATCATCAGTATGACAAGACGGACACGTGCCAGCACCTGTAGACCATTTACTTCGCCAGAGGTTTGTAGGTAGGCGGTCATGGAATGCAATCCACATAAAAACACGAATTCGTTCAGCTCCCCTCCATCGCCAGATAGCCTTCAGCACTGAGTTCTGTGGATTCTCAGAGCCTCGTTCCAATATAGAGTACGCACTTTTAACTGTGAACATCCCATTATTGGTACCACTCCATGATAAGACATCACACCCAGCATTAGGACTCAGAGGCAAAACTGAAATCAGTCTCTGGATGATTTCGCATGGGAGAATGGGCGCCAGTTTAGCCAGGTCCCAAGACCCATTGGCTAACCAATCGGCTACCTTGCTATTGGCTTCCTCCAGTGTAAGAGGCCGAAGACAAACATCCTTTAATAATCGGTCAGCAAATAACCAGTAGTCAGAAAAGAAATTGGTCACTTGACCATTTCTAATGCTCCATTTGGAACCTTTTTCAATGAGAGTCTTTTGTTGAGCAATAAATTTCCACAGAGGAGAATCACCTGGATAGATCTCAAGTAATGACTCAGCCTCATCATTGCGCATCATATATTTATTACATAATACATCA